>OX336370.1:58133340-59333340 GCA_946902895.1 Fragum fragum | reverse complement strand
TCATTAGTATACAGATAATGACTGGCTAGCGGAAGTTGATGACATAATTGATACATCATGGAAACAACAAATAAGGCAATTTTTCATGCAATCGACAGATACTGTGTATATGTTGTGCCCAATCTTGAGAATATGCCCATTCTTAAGAACGGGCAGACACATTTTGCCCATTCTTAAGAATGGGCGTCCATTCTTAAGAATGGTCAATACAGTTTGTATCTGTTACCGAACGCGATTTTTTCGATCAATATCGACCAATATATTATGAATCGACCAACCAGTCGTCAATAAATTGCTAGATTAACCAAACAATAAATAAATGGTATATTTAACCGTGCGGGTTGACAAACACAAAGTGGAGATCTTTCACTTCTACAGAGCACAATTTTGTCGCACTTCTCTACCACATTCGGAGCAGCTCGCACCCCGAGATAAATAAACAGGTTTATATTTTTTAACTGTTCCAAACTGGACTCTAAATACCTGAAATAGTAAAATATTTATCACCTTGTGATAGATATCGCAATGTACGCATGATCCGTCAGGTCGTACCTGAACTATTTCGTACCGTTTATGTTGGGTGGACGTATTGTATCTATCGCTAGATTTGTACTCGTTGTTTTATACTTTAACCCTTTCCTTTAGTGTACAATCCCAGGTTTTTACGTTCCTGCGATTTTATACCTGACAAAACATTGGGGGAAAAGAAGAAATTGTACCAAGCCAATTTCTCCTTTTTCTACAATAATTTTTACCTTGTAGGATGGTTGCTTTTTAAATTGCACTCTCGTTAATTTGTGATCTGCAACTTCTTAGGATTTGTACAAATGTAAAATTTAAAAAAAAAAACACAAAAAAACAGGAAAGTGTTGAGTGCTTTTATGCAAGGAATGGTTACAGGCCTAATTCTAGAACTGTTGTCTTTTACTTTTTAATGTAGTGACATTGTCCTCTTGCACCATATAGGGATTTGAAATAGCATTTGATTAAGCCATAGCCCGGGTGGTAGAGTATAATGTCTATGTGGGTCTACCCTGGTCCAAATAAAGACCCGGGTTCTGCAGTTAAGGAAATTATGGAATTGTCAATTAATGCCTGGGAGGTAGTGTATAATATGTGTGTAGGTCCACCCGAGTCAAATTATGGACCCGGGTTTTGCAGTTAAGGCAAATTATGATATTGACAAAATGAATGAATTTGAATAGTCTTTTGAATGGTATAGATCAGAACGGAAATGGTTTGATTTTGTGCTTTGAAAGTTTTGAGCAGGTTGTATTAAATTCAAAATGCTTGAGCTAATGTTTTAATCAAATTGCTTCGAAAAAAAAAATGATTAAAAAAAATGATATAAACCATAAAACATCATGTTTCATTCACCAAATCAATTGAAATCAGTTGTTTTATTTCAATATCGGGTATTACAGCCTCCTTTAGGACCTGACTGAGGTAATCGCTTCCACCAAAAGGTTGACATGTAAAAAAAACACTTTCAGATGTTAAAAACATGAAAAAATAAGACCCATTAAATTGCATTTCAATAAGTCACACTGTCACTTAAGTTTTGTCTTGATTGATTGATTGGTTACATGGGGTTTAACGCCACTTGTAACAGTATTTAGTCATATCGCAGCCGCTCAGAGCACCTAACAATGGATTTCTGTTATTTCTCACACCAGTACTACCACTACATCCTTACCTGGCCTCCAACTGCTATTCCACTTAGGTTTACAATTATCCACCGATTGGTGAGAGACAAATGTCGGAAAGAATATGTGCCGCCGCCGGGGATCGAACCCATGACATCCCATTTTGAAGTTTGACCGAAGATAAACAATAGATAAACAATAGGAACACATATTTATTGAACTGACTTCCCTTACATTTTATTTTAAGCCACTTTTAAAAGTATTTCAGTCATATCATGAAGGCTTGAACACCTACCCCTAGATTCTCTCATAGTGCAACAACAACATCCTTTCTGTGCCCCCAGCTGCTCATTAGACTTAGGTTTACAATTATCTACCCAATTGTGGGCGGCAAATGTCTGAAAGGATTTTTGTCCCAGCCAGGATTGAATTCGCGACCTCGCAACTGGGAATGGCATATGTTACTAACTGTGCTATGGACGCAGTCCAAAAGTTATATTGTCATAGGCAATATACATGGCAATGTGTTACAGTGTTTATAATAGTCTTTATTTAAAGCATCAAAATGTGAAGATGAGTGGGAATAGGTTCAAGAGCACAAGCCAATTGAAATGCATTGTACAATCCAGGTAGCTCAGTTTGTAACACATTTTTTGTTAAATTCACAAGTTCACTTTGTCAAAATTCAAAGAAGTTGTAGACAACAATGAAATTAGAGTGCAATTTGAAAAGTAACTAACCCAAAGAATAGAAACTATAGTTGGAAAAGAAGAAATCACTTGTTACAAGCAATTTCTTCTTTTTCCAAAATGTTTTCTCAAGTATAAAATCTTAAGGACTTATAAAGCAGGGATTGCACAGGAAAGTGTGAAATAAAAGAATATGCCTATTAAGTACATACAAATTCTTTGCAGTCTAATCAGAATTAATACTTTCAGACTCAACAAAGATGGTCAGTAAATATGCTCTCCACACGGAGTTAATTGCTACAAGCTAACATCTGCTGTGTTGACTTGATCACTCATTATCAATGTTGTCAACACAAAGTCTATTGTTTTTCAGATTTTAATTTCAAGTTCATATCACCCAATGAAATGCAATGTCATTGACACCACTGTTCATGCAAACAATCAATATCTTGTATCCATTAAAGGGGTGATCAAAAGCAATCAGTCATTTAGCTCACCTGGTCACAATATGCTCATGATGGGTTTTTGTTATCCTTTAATGTCGGGCATAAATTCAGCAATAACACTTTAGATTTCACAATTTTGGTGGGTTTTCCCAAACTTACAGAAATTATTGAATGGTCATTACGAAGATCCCTTTGGACTTTGATGACATTCCATCCTATTTCACAGGAAAAGTGTTCTTAATGCCAGTTTCCTCTTTACAATGCAACAGGTGCTTAATTTTGGCTCGATCTTTCTCAAACTTGCTGGAAGTGGTTATATAGTAATGAGGAATATGACAGCTCATCACAACATGCATCATATGGCTCTCATGTATAATCATAGGATCTGTTATGTGCCTATGTTGTATTAAAAGTGGAACGTTGTAATAGATGTAGCTTGTGGTTTTACTTGTGTGAGAAATGACAGGAGCCATGGTTAGGTGCACCAGTCATATGATATCCATGTATCAGAAAGTGGCTTTAAACACCATTCAACGAATAAACCTTGATGACAATACAAGATCCTTGTATAGAATATAATAAAAAGGGGCCTTTACCCTTTCCTGTTTGTCAAAATTTAAAATTGTTCAATTTGAAAGAAGCTGCAGACAACGATTAAAAGACAGTGCAATTTGAAAAGTAACAAATGTACAGGGTAGAAATTATTGTGGGAAAGAAGAAGTTGCTAGTTACAAGCAATTTCTTCTTTTCCCACAATGTTTTTGCTAGCATGAAACCATGGGGACCTATAAACCAGGGATTGAACAGGAAAGTGTTAATGACAATTGCCTTGTTATGGCTTACAAGTCAAAAATCTTGGCTTAGTCTCTGTGTTTTATGCTGCAAGGGAATTCCAAATATTTTTATTATGTGGAAGTCCAAATATCAAATAAAATAGCATATTTCCCCAAATATCAAGAGAAACTCTGCCATTCATACAGGTTAACAAAATGTTAGACTGATCAAAGTTAAAAGAAGTTACAGACAACACTTTCATCAAGACTTAAATTATGATAATCTTTGTCTTTTGGGTAAAAACTTTGTAGATAATGAAGAAAATGGCTTATAACAAGCAATTTCTTTGTTGTCCACAATGTTTATCAAAGCTTTTTAAATGACAGGCATCAAAAAGTGGAATGGTGTGGGAATGGGCTAGGTGAAAATATCCTAGCAACTCAAACCCATTATCACACAACAAATTTTAGACTTGTTCTAAATGAAAAAATTTACAGTTGACATTTCAAATCAGACTAAGATTGGAAAGTAACTGCCAAATAAAGTAGTAAACATCTGGGGAAAAGGAGACATTACATGTTACAAGCAATGTCTCCTTTCCCCTCAAAGTTTTCTGTGATCATATTTCCTCAGGTTGCCAAAAAGCAAAACTGTCTGGTCATGGGTTAAGTAGTCAAATTTGTAGAAAGAACCATAATGCTAACAAAATAGTTTTTTCCATCAAATATCAAGTAAAAAGGGGACTTAGTATCTATAACAGCTTTGAAGCTCATTTTATACTTTTATGCCCCTGCATCGAAAGATAGGGGCCATATTGTTTTACTGTTGTCCGTCTGTCTGTCATTGAGTCTGTCTGTCTGCAAAACTTAACCAAAAAACTTAACATTGCCAATTACTTCCAGCATATTTAAAATACATCTCCATAATATGCATCTCCTCATTTCAAAGTCAAGGTCATGTGATAAGGTCTAGGTCACACACCAAGATCAAACACAAAAAACACTCATGTACGGCGGGGGCATTGTGTTTCACAATTACATCTTGTTTGCCTGTACATTTTTCCACCTTTAAGATATTTGTATGGTCATCTTAATGACCCTTTACTCTTAATATTGTAATTGAATATCAAGGGTTCATCGCAAAACTGTAGTAACTCTGTTTTTAGCAAATTTTACAGGAGAGAGGAAAAAACATTCTCATTTTTTCATTTCTAATTTACTAAAGGAAAAATTCTGAACATATTTTCCTTTTTTTCATTAAAAGAAAATAATAAAGAAAAGAAATTGGAAAAAAAGTTGTATATAATAAGTTATATGTATATGTGTGAGTTACTACAGTATTGCACTGAAACCGCTCTAAAAGATTCATTGCATTACTGTAGTAACTACAGGTACTACTGTATTGCATACTAATTCTGATAAATTTTATGAAAAAAAAATCCGTTCAATAATGAAGTAAAAGATTAATAAAGCTTTTTGAATTGAGATGCCTGGATCAAAATTATATGCATTGTTGATAGGTTACTTGAAGATTGTTACTGCAGCTTGAATATCCTGCTGTAGTTACATAGTTTTGATATCCCTCAGGCAATATATAATCTAACTTATATTAGCCTAACATCAACCTTGCCTACTAATTCTTGCAATAACAAAATCCAAAATAAGTATTTCAATACAAAAAAAAAATTTATTAGTTTGCTTTTGGGCCAATTCTAACTCTGGCTGAAGGGGATTTGTCATTGCATTGACTCTGTCATGACCCAATTAAATAGTTTCTTATAAATTTTCCACAGAAAATATTTGATGGATTTAAAACAAATTTCACAGGGATTATCCATGGGTTACCCTTTTTTCTGATTCCTTATGTTAATCTGAAATGATTTTTTTTATTGGCATAAAATAATTATGTATAGTGAAAAATCCTTTTATCAGAATCTTTGGTCAGGTTTCAACCAAATTCCACATCAATAGGTCTTGGAAAAGCTTTCTCATATTTCTGAAAACATGGCTTTTATATACAAGAAAGATTCTTGGGTGATCCCTTATAATGCAGATCCTTTATTATAACCAATAAAAAACAATGGGGGCTTTTATAGGCCAGGCTTAATTCTATGATTCTGATACCAATTATGACCATAGAGAGTCATGTCTCAAGTTGCAGAGACCCATGGAAATAATTCTTTTTCCTTGAATAAAAAAGTTTCCTACCATGTATGAAGTGGCAGAGTCTCAAAGGGTCACCCTATATAGGATTAGAGGATTTGGGGTGGGGTGGGATTAAAAAAGCATTTCACAAACCCCTAATGCTGTAGGAATTATCACTGGATTTTCTTTTACATTCTTACAAACTAGTTTCTTTGGCGACTGACAAATGGAAATTTAGACAGGTAAGATTGGAAATGCTCTCCCCATGACTAGGATAGCTCATAGCTCTGTTATTTGGCATTATGCATAAGATCATGGTCCTCTATGAGAACTACTATGAACATTACTTTTATGATTTGTGAGATGGCTTAGCAAAAGAGAAGATAATCATTAGGCCTTTAGAGATACAGAGAATATTTTCTTAAACAACAATATTACTCAAAAAATTTCTAAACAGTTTATCAATGAACTTGGTATCAATATTTGTCACATGGTTCTCCAAAGTTCCCAGGATCTCCTTTGGGCAATGAAGAATGAAGAAATTAAGATTGTTTTATTTTACTGAGCACTCACCAATACATTTTATAGATGTACAAGTTATAGTGAATGATCAAAGGTCAATTTTGTCTTTACAGGTTATAGACAAAATTGACCTTTGATCACTCACTTTAACATGTACATCTATAGTTTATTTTAAACTAATTTAGTAGCTATATTATGTAGGTTGTACATCTCCATAAATCATCTGCAAAGAAATGATATATTTAACTGGTTGAAAATCTGGGCTTCATAAGCAAAAGTATAATTAGGAATCTTCTCTTGACCCATAAAAGAAAAGACTTTGAAATTTGATACTAAAAAGTCTTCTTTGAAGCTGTTTTTGATAAATGTGATGAAAATATCTGAAATAATAACCTTTTGATCCCTATTTTTACAAGCCAAACACATATTTGGACTTTTCTTGAAATATGAATACATGTGTTTTTCTTACCCATCAGTTAATATATTATACTACAGCAAGTGTTCTGCTAGAGTCTATTTGTCTATTTAAGTAATGGTAGTAAACACATACAGGCATTTTGAATGCCTCTGCATTTAGCTAAAAGAAGATCTTTGGTAAAGACTGAAACCTGTAGAAGTTGGCCTAGATATGTGGACTAGCATTTTTTTTTACTTGAATAACTATAGAAACATTAGTGGAAAGACTTTAATTATCAGAAACTTTGCCTATGAGTTGTATTGGGATATATGCTGGTTAGAACAGTATATCAGTAACATTCAATGGGCTTAACCCATTACCACACAAGGACGCCTTCTAACGCTCAAGAGAGGCAGTTGGGAAAACATGGTATGAAATGAAAAATTTTAATGTTGCACCATGTTTTCTACCCAGTTAGTTGAAAAACCTAAAATTTTGTGAACCTAAAATTGTTGTCTGCAACCCCTTTCACCTTGGGCCAGTCTAAAATTTTGCCGTCTTATAATCGGTTTATTATGCAT
Source organism: Fragum fragum (assembly GCA_946902895.1). Taxonomy (NCBI): domain Eukaryota; kingdom Metazoa; phylum Mollusca; class Bivalvia; order Cardiida; family Cardiidae; genus Fragum; species Fragum fragum. The sequence continues at coordinate 59,326,141 of OX336370.1, read as the reverse complement.
CTACGTAATGCAGACAACAATGTGGTTGGATGCAGTTTGAAATGAAATCATTGTATGGAGTAGAAAATATTGTGGAAAAAGAAGAAATTGCTTGTTACAATCAATTTCTTCTCTTTCCACAATCTTTCCTCAAGTATAAAATCACAGCAAGGTAAAATCCCGAGTTGGAACAGGAAGGGGTGAGATAGCAACAACATACCAAATGATTTAGTATATCATTGAAAGCATCTTGTTGTAATAGTGATTTTTGCCATTTCAATGTTAAGATTACATGTACCTTTACTTTCACTTGTATGTCAAATTAGAAGTTAACTCATTTAACTACTTTGAAGAGAACAGCTCTATTGAAGTCAGTTGTTTGTTTGTTTGTATGGTAATTAATGCCACACTTTAAAGATCTCCAGCTATTTCATCACTTAGTCCACCTATCCCTTTCCTAAACAAATTCTGGTTTTAAGGCATTATAATCTAAAACTTAGAGAACATTGTGGGAAAAAAATAAATTCTTTGTTACAAGCAATTTCCTCTTTTCCCGCAATATTTTCTACTAAGAAGATGTGTTAATTTAAAATTGCACCCTTTTTATATTGTCTTCTGTAACTTCTTTGAATTTTGACAAGCCTTAACTTTTGAAAAAAAAAACAGGAAAACAGGAAAGAATTATAAGAGTATTCACAAGCTTCCTCTGTATCAGTAAATGTAAGCCTGGGCTTTGAATATCAAAAACATAGATACCTATGTGACAAGCAGTGCAGTCATAGAGATTCGAACCTGCAACCCTCAATTTCTCTCAGATTTATAGCCTGCCACTAATGAGACATGCAAAACCCTTGGTTGATTGTCCAACTAAACAGGCTAGCTATGAGGGAAACTTCTTTGTTTATTTCTGCTTTTTTTTTCATTTAACCTATTCCTACACAATAACACTCTTGGATGCCCCTCAAGAAAAACAACAGGGAAAACATTGTAAAAAATGAAGAACTTGCTTGTTGCAAGCAATTTCTTCATTTTACATTATGTTTTCTACCCAAAAATTTTAAAAGAAATTTAAAATTTCTCAGATTTTAAATCTTTGTCTGCAACTAATTTCAATTTGGACCAGTCTTAAATCTTGGCATCTGGCAATGGGTTAAATATGAATTTTTATTCCTCATGGATTTGATACATTTGCATTTGGCCTGTAAAAATAGCTTATTTTATATTCACTTGCCAAATATTTAATTACTACCTTTCTTTTTTATTTGTTTGTAGTTCCAAGCTATTTTCAACTGTAACTCAGTTATATCAGGGCAACTGATGCACCTAACCATGGCTTCCTGTTGTTTTCCATACCAGAACTTGAACATTCAAGGAGCTACCATATAATGTCAATGAAAAGTACTTTCATTTGGCCATTGGTGAGAGACAAATTAATCACACATGCAATGACACATGTTGAAAATGAATATAGCTGATCTGTGGTTCAAACTCATGACCTTTGGATTCAGGATCAAAGTGTGTTACTGACTATGTTAACTGAGTTCAGCTTTTTTTAGCTCACCGTACAACAAGGTGCTCATGTAGGACTTTTTTATTGTTGAATGTCCAGATTGTCCTCTGGTTGTGTGTTGTTTGTCATCCATTGTCGATTCAGTGTTACCGCTCTACGGGTCACAATTTTGGTGCAACCCTACTCAAATATGCTGGATTTTTATGCCCCCGCATCGATAAGATCGGGGGCATATTGTTTTACCGGTGTCTGTCTGTTTGTCCATCTTAACCTGCCTACTAAACATTTTCCTATAACTTCAACCCTGATTAAGTTGCAATGCTAATACTTTGCATGTAGATATGTCTCAACAAGGCGCAACTGGGGAAGGTCACTTCATCAAGGTCAAGGTCAAAATTTTAACCCTTTGCCTGTTTCTAAAGAATTCTTGTTTAGGGGGCATAGTGTTTCACAAACACATCTTGTTTTTATTGAACTGTTGATGATTTCAATTTTTTATGTTGACATTCCACCCAATATCAAGGGGGGGGGGGATTTGTAATAATGACCATGTCAAGGCTACCGCTCTAACCTTGCAGTTTGGGGTAAATCTTTCTATAACATGCTGAAAATGTTTGTATGGTCATAGGGATGATCTCCATTCACCCATTTGCAGATGACAAAACTTAAGACTGGTCAAAATTGAAAGGAGTTGCAGACGACAATTTGAAGTTTATGAAATTTTAGATTTTTTAACTTTCTAGGCAGAAAACATTGTGAAAAATAAAGAAATTGCTTGTAACAAGCAATTTCTTCATTTTACACAATGTTTTTCCCGTTATTTTTCCTAAGGGATGTCCAAAAGTGTCATTGTGTGGTAATGGGTTAAATAACCGTGGTTCCAATTCTGTCTATACCAGGTGAAAAGCCAACTTCCTTGTTCCACTCAACATATCACTCTTATGGCTCAAGCCTGCTGAAAATGTATGATTGATGCCTATGGAACATGGTAGCATTTCATCCATTGTCACTGGAAAAGAGGCTTTAGTGACTAATTCATTGATACTGCACTATAGATCATAATTTTCAGCTCAACTGGCTAAAAGCCATAGGGTTATTGACATGGCTTGATGTCTGTTGTGCGTCCAGTAGTCTCTCTGTCCGTAAGTTTTACTGTAAAAATCCTCTCACTAGAGTACTGAACTGAATTCAACCAAATTCACAGAAATGATCCTTGGGTGACATTTCATCAGATTCCTTCAAAGAATTTTGATCAGTTTGAGAACATGGGTGGAAACATTGTATGTTGAAAGTTTTAAAAAGCCACTCAGAACCAGTGGATAAATTTCAACCAAATTTTGAATGAGGAATCCTTGTGTGAACCTGAATCAGATTCCTTCAAACAAATTTGGTCAGATGAAAATCATGTCTTTAACCCATTCCCACACATTGACACTCTCTGTCACCCCTCAAGAAACCAATTGAGAAAACATTGTGTAAAAAGAAGCAATTTGCTTGAACCAAGCTATTTCTTCATTTTCCATAATGTTTTAAAAAAAAAATGAAAAATTAGAAAATTCACAGGATTCAATTTGTTGTCTACTACTCTTTTCAATATGCACTGGTATAAATTTCACAGGAATGACCCTCAGAATGACTCTTTGTCAGATACCTTCATATAACCTTGGTCAGTTGAAAACATGGCTTTTATGTCCATGGCATAGAATGGATATTTTAAAAATTTTGTAAATACCTTTTTATTTGAATGAATTCTACATACCTTAACTTGACTATTGTAAAAAAGTGAAAAATTTTAAGTGCTTCTGTAGAACTATTTCAAAGAGTTCATTGCCCAGATTTATTTGCCAGATATGGCAAAGATAATTCAGTTTATATTGAATTCTGTGGCCGCAGCAATATTGCTTTCGGTAGCATGTCAGACTTATAATCAGCTAGGGTGTTCCAGGTTTGGTTCTGGGTTTGCCGCAAATGTGCTTTCCGACATTTGTGGAGGCTCGGAAAGGATGTAGTTATTGTGTACTTGTGAGAAATACTAGGAATCCATGGTTAGATATATATGAAGTATTGTGCTGTCTTAGAGGCAATGTAATTGTAACTACTCATCTAATCACCCTTTTTGTCCATTATACTTATGAAACATGCCTAAATGTTTGTGTAGTCACCAAAATGACACCTTTATAAAGGATGGCTACTTTAGTAGAATAGATGACACAAGATTGTAAGTGATTTAGCATCCATTTGTTACTCTTGTTTGTAACCGATACCACATAATTTCACTTACCGCCCTGAAGAAATATGATTAAGGAAAATTTGAAGCAAGAGAAGCAAATGGCTTGTAACAAGCTATTTCGCCTTTTTGCCAAATATTTTCTACCTTATTTTGTGCTTATTTCCAATTTGAGTAGACTTTGCAAAATTTCCTGCAGCTTAATTCTATCAGTTTTTACATTATCTAACATTTGTCTGGTAATTGGTTAATCCATTCCTACACAAGAAAATTTGACAATGGTCCAATAATTGAAAGAAGTTGCAGATGATAATTTAAACTCAATGAAACTTTAGATATTTCATACTCCTGGTTATAAAACATGATGGAAAATGAAGAAATTGCTTGTTACAAGCAATTTCTTTATTTTACACAATGTTCACCAATTGTTTTTAAGTGTTGTCAAAAAGCGCCATTGTGTGGGATTGGGTTAAAAGTTTTTTTCCTTTACGATGCTGTCCGGTGATCTTGCGCATCTAAGATAACTTCCATAGTGCGCAAGATGACCGGACGAGCAAGATCACCGGACACGAATGCATCAAGGTGCTACCGTTTTTTGAGAGCCGTAAATCCTCTAATTGTCACGGTTAAAATTCGTTGAATAACTTCACACTCTTAATAATGTCACATATGCCTTATTTTTAATCAAAAGACGGGTTTACACGCTGACAGAATACGGTAGAAACAGTCATAGTGACATCGTCATTTCTTAAGGATTGACTGCGTTCCGTCTTCGTGTTTTCTAAGATGGAAGATTGATAACAGAATAAGAATACGAAATATTAGATGTTATTGATCTTACAAAAACAATATGACCATGATATTTTATTTTTCCATGGGACGACCTTTTAAAAAGATTATTGGTTCACCGGAAGTTTAATCGAACGACTGTAGTGAAGCCGTATCGGAGTGGGTTTTTCTATATTAACGTTTTATTATGGTATATTACGGTTCACACACAAATTAAATGTTCTAAAATTAATATTTCTTACAGTATTACCAACGAATAGGCCTATTTTCCTATTAAAATCGACGTTTTGCCCTTTCTTAAGAATGGGCAAAGCCTTGATTTTACCATCTGCCCATTCTTAAGAATGGGCATTCTCAAGAATGGGCACGACATATACACAATAAATTCCAGTTCCATTTAGGTTCTACTTTGTTGACCAATTTTGTCTCTCCTTAGGCCAACTATTTTTGCTTCAATTCCTTCTTTTTTTTAAAGTGATTTGATTGCAATATAAGCTTAACCTCCTTCTTTCAATTGTCTGAAAGCATTTGTTAAAAATTTGAAAATTGAGAGCAAAATTTTTCTTCCACAATCTGTGCACGAGCCGCTTTAAACATTGACTGTTATTTTAACTAAAGCATTTTTCATACATGTAGATATTGAAGTTATATATTGACTCTACCTTTGCACTTAAGATTACAAAATTTGACAAAGGCTTAAATTTGTCTTGTTGTGGACCTCCCAAGCAGTTAGAGGTTAATCTTCTGTCTTATTGTATTCCTAAATCAAGACACATATTTTAGTCGAGAATTTACTAAAGACCATGAAATTCCTGTCTGGTCTAATATGTAAGGAGTTGTAGACAAAATTCCAATGTGAGTTTAAATTGAAAATCAGGTGTGTCAAATAAGATAAACCCTGACCATATTAAAAAAGAAATGCTTTGTAATTATTTCTTTTCTAACAATGTCAAAATATGCCATCCCTGAATGACCAAAATATGTTTTATCAGCTCTTTTAATCTAACACTCACAATACTTTTAAAATTTTTCACCCTAACCAATGACTAACAGTTTTTATTCCAGCACAGACGTGCACCTGCCAGTAATACCCGAAAGGTGAGTTGGGCAGTATATATAGATAGATAAATACAGGATAATGTGATATAAGTAAAACTGCCTTCTCAAGGCAAATAGCTGTTGGAGTGAACCTATATTTACAATTGATCAGTTGACCCATTCCCACATAATGACAACCCCAAGAATACAATCAGTGCTCTGCCAAGGATGTTCAGAAGAGGGGACAATTGTCCCCTTAGCCCTAATTTTTTGGAGACATTTTCAAAATGCAAGAGACAATTCCATTTCACTGTGATATTTAACATCATAGCATAATTTCATAAATTTCCTCCCTGTCACACTGTAACCAGGAATAATCTGGGAGCCAACTACACTGAAACTTTTGTGACTAAAGTATCTGCAACATCTTAACAGGTTATAAGTTGACAAAACTGAAGACTGATCTAATCTGAAACAGGACTTGTAAATTGAAGGTATGAAGTCTTGGACTCACCAAGTCTGCATTGGATGTTCAAAAGTATTAAGAGAATGGTCTAAGGGATCCTTTGATATGGAGATAGGAGTTTAAAATTATTCAAAGAATTTAAATATTGTTGATTTAAAGCTTTGTTATTCATTTTAAATCTTGATAAACAGAGTTTTTTTGTAATTCTGTAATATTTTTGCAAAAGTTTTCACTTTATCAACCATTGACAATGATTATTTTGGAGCAAAACGGTCGCAATATTTCATGTCCGAATATAGGTACACTTTCAACTACAAACTTCTTTAAACAACAAAATATGACCTTTCATAACTTATCTAAGTACAGAGTAGTTGGATATCAAATATTTCTTACTGAGATTATATATTATTCCTTGTTTTGTTGGCTATTTCAATCCGGTAAAAGTGTCATTTGATAGTTTTCAAGAATGCTTTATGCAATGATTTGGTCAAATACATAGGGGTGTAACGATAGATCGATAGGTCGATGTATTGTGATAGTGACAGTCACGATATTGATGTATCGATTGCAATTCCCTGACATCGATAACTATTGCGATTATTTGTTCAAATATCGATAGTTTCGATAGTAAATATTCAAAGCATACTTACACAGAAATTCAATGTTTTCTTGGTCTCTTGGGTTAAAAAAGTGAGAGAGAGAGAAAGAGAGAGATAGAGGGAGAACAACTTATCCTACTTTCAATTTCTATTATCACGTGATTGGCACGTTTGATTTTTGTTTCTTCCGTACTCCTATTTTGTTTAGGAATTGATTTTTAACTTTCGATTTACAAAGTGAAAAGGTTCTCATAAATCTCAAAGCATGTTTAAGTTAAGACTTGTTATCAATGTTTTTTTTAATTCTCAGCGCTTGAATCATCGAAAAAATAAAAATAAGACAATCATAAATGATACTCGATTAATTACAAAAATGAATTACATGTAACTTATTTCGGGCATGCTAATCGAGTTATTTTGGTGTATGTATTTGTGTCGTCTGACATGGCTGCAAATTTAAAGATTGTGAAAAACAAAGGTGGAAAGGCCCATGTTTTGGACCATTTGGGACTATTTTGGCTTCGTAAAAGAAGGCGAAAACATTGATAAAAAGAGAGTTGCCTGTAGACTATGATATCTATACAGATCAACTTAGAAAATAAACAAAGTAACATATACCGATTGTATCGTGATGTATCGCGATTGATTTCTGACGATAGTGATAGTATCACGATATCAATACTGTGATAGTAAAACTATCGTGATAGTGATTTTCTTAGCCGATAGTCAGCCCTACAAATACATCTCGCGGAAAAAGTAGGTCTGATTGACCAATCTTTTTCAAAAATATTCATAGCGCAGTCAGTAGCGCGTCAGACTCCTAATCTTCAATCATGGGATGTCATGGGTTCGATCCCCAGCGGCGGCACATATTCTTTCCGACATTTGTCTCTCACCAAATGGTGGATAATCATAAACCTAAGTGGGCTAGCAGGTGGAGGCTAGGAAGGGATGTAATGGTAGTACTGGTGTGAGAAATACCAGCCGCCGCAATATGACTGAAATACTGTTAAAAGGGGTGTTAAACCCCATTCAATCAATCAATAGAATCGGCACTCCTTTTGTGTTCATCTAAATTAAATTCACTGGATTCCGGTTTTGGCACAATCTAGGATCATTTACTCGGTACCACATGACTTAAATAAATCAATCCAAGGGAATTCCAAATTTTGACAAATGACACCTCAGATATTTATTGCTAAAACATTATTGAGCCTTGTATGGTGGAATTTTCTTCAACGTACGGATTCTTCCACAGAAGAGAGAAAAAATGCTGATTTTCAGCTGGGTCAATTTTCCAAACTACGCTAATTTCTATGTGACATCAACAATTTTACACAAGAATATCAAGGAATCCATCTTCAGCAGAACACTTATACAATCTTTGGAAAGCATCATGGAATGAAGAAGTTGCTTGTTGCAAGCAATTTCTTCATTAGCCACCTTTCCTTGCCAAAATAGCAAAGATTTTTTAAAATTTGATCAACAAAAAATTGTCCACTGCAACTTCTTGGACCAGTCTACAATTATGTCATTAGGAAATGGGTTAAGTAGTGAGTCAATAGAATGTTGATTTGAATGGTTGTATGAGATAAGATAAGCATTCCTGAAAACCAGCCTTTCAGAAAGACACGGCTAGAAGCATGTCACCACCAGTTCTTCTGTTATGATCTGTAGAAATATTAAGCATCGATCATGAGTCGTTTCACGTATGCAATTGGACTCTTTGAGAAGTTCATAAATGCCAAACCTCTAAAAGGTAAAACAATATATCATATTTACCCACTGAATCCTTCGTATGCTTCAGAAACCTCTAATAAATTCTAGTTTTCTAGAGTAAACAACAGCATTTTTGTACGGGTACGTCGGCCATTTGTAAACAAATGTCATAAAGTAGTCTTACGAATCCTTCCATTTTCACGACATTAAACTTCACCAACTTTTCACTTATTTCATTAGTAGGTCCATTGTAATCAAAATTTCCAACGCATCCAAGGTTATCGTGATGGAATGCACAACGAGTATTTAGAAATTACGACTTCAAAAATGGATGTACAAGTTGTCACGTGCGGCGGGAAATTCAAATGACAAAGACGTAAAATTATAAAATACGTTATGACATAAACTAAGGAAAAATGACCCCTCATTTCAGTTCAGACTTAGGACTTAAAGACAGAATGAAACTTATGAGTAGGCCTATCGACAATATAAACAAGGCCTTGTTCCTTTGTGTCTATGATTTGTCTTACTTCCACCCTATAGTCCAATATTATTGGGTGGTAGGGAGTCAAACAATCTGATTAAAATCAGATCCATCATGATACACTATTGCTACGTCCCTGCATGTAGGAGAGATATCGTAGTGGTTTCATAGAGATGATTTTAATGAGATTGGGAGTCAAATTACGGACCCCTATGGGCAAGACAGTGATCTGAGAGTGGTTCAATCCTAGTAGGCCCTTCTCTGAGAGTACATGAATACTAAAGTGAACTTCGCATTGGCCTAATTGAAGGATTGTCAATAGTTGCGTTTAAAACCGCAAAATAAACAAACAATAAATCTAAGAATGAATTCAAAACAAATCACAGAGAAGACTGTTTCAGCAACTGACAGAACTGCAAGAACTACGTAGTAGTAGTAGTTAGAATAAGTTGTAATTACAATGTTTAAGTCGTCGGAGAAGGCTGAGATACCAAACAACGTTAGTTTTCAAGGACATGAAACTAAAAATAATTGCACATTTGACTACAAAAGAGTTGTAACTACAAGAATAACTAGCTAGAATACGCTTTAATAACGATGCTTACGTCGCTGGACACGGCATTTCGGCTGACGAATATAGAGCTAAGTTATTTGGTCAAGGACATAAAACAAAACATAAATACACATTTTGCGACAAAAACGTCGTGACTACAAGAGTAACAAGCCATAAAGCTGTAATTACTATGTCTAAATTCAATCATTGATCTGACTTCACTCACCTCAATTTAGGTCAAAATGAAAGATTTAATCGGTCAGTCGATTTTTATGTTTCATTTCTGAATTATTTAAACTCAAACTATACTCATTACTTACAATAACACTCAATTTGAGGATTATTACAATAACACTCTATTTGAGGATTATTACAATAACACTCTATTTGAGGATTAATAAATTCACATATATTGTTTGAGCGCTCTACAAACGCCTCAAATTTAACCCTTTCCTGGTTTTTGAAATTTTAGACTGGTCCAAATTGAAAGAGGATGCAGACGACAATGAAAATTGGATGCAATTCCAAATAAAACCATCCTATGTGGTAGAAAACATTGTGGGAAAAGGAGAAATTGCTTATTATAAGCAATTTCTCCTTTTTCCACAATGTTTTCTCAAGTATAAATTCACAGTGACGTAAAATCCCTGGTTTATCCAGGAAGGGGTTTAGAATATTTTCTAAGTTACATTTTTAAATGCCAAAATTAAGGGGAGACAGCAGAATCATTTGAAATCTAAAACAATACCTGTGTTACAATCAAGAGCAAAATTCAAAAGTTCTATATCAAAGCAAAGGTCAAAAACCAAATATCATTTATTTATGGTGTATAGTTATCTACAATATTCAAAGACCAGCGGGCTATATCCGTGGGTCTGGCGTGCGTCCCTACATCCGTCCGTCCGTTAATGCGGAAACTTTTCTTACAAAATTTTCTCCTCAGAATCTGCTGTTCAGATCTCAACTAAACTCCACAGGATTGTTCCCTAAATGGTCTTTTTCAGATTTCTTCAATTGACGATATTTCATAATGAGTTCTGGTTGCCATGGCAATTAAAGTAGAAATCCTTTAAAAATCATTTTCTCTCATACTGTTCACTTGATTCCATTATTCTTTTGCAAGCAGTAGAGCTACACAGGCCCACTTGGGCCTCTTGTTTTTTTATGTCTCTTGTTCATGAAAAGACTTTGACTTCACACATAGTAAGTGACATCGGCAATCAATTTTGACCACAATGTCCGGTGGTTAGAGTCAAGGGATTGATTTGGTCATGGATACAGTCGATCTTTTCGAGCAACCACTTCTATGAAGCGACCACTTCATTAGGCGATCATAATCAAAATCCCCATTTAGAAAGCAAACTCTCTTAACCCTTTCCTGTTTTAAATTTTTTAGACCTTTCCAATTCTAAAGGTTTTGCAGACGACAATTTATAGTGGATTTAATTTGAAAAAATGACCATTCAGTGGGGTAGAAAATATTGTGGAAAAAGAAGAAATTGCTTGTTACAAGCAATTTCATCTTTTCCCACAATGTTTTCTCAAGTATAAAATCACAAGGACGTAAAAACCAGCGATTATGCAGGAAAGGGTTAAAGCATTTTTCTGAAAGCATTTTACTTTTAAAAAGATCTTAACAAACGTGCTATCTAATGAGTTCTAACAGCATAGTATGAAGCGTGGACTCTTTAAAAAAATTCTTTATGCAATCGGACAATCCTTCAAATCTCTCACAATTAAGTGCATTATACGACCGTTCTTTTTAAGCGACCATTTTTGGTTGTTTCATCGCTTAATACAAAATCTACTGTATTTCGATTTTATTGCGTAGGTTGGTGAACTTAACCATTGCTTCCTGTCTTTTTTCCCACCACAACCGTATAATTAAATCTGAGCCAGCAGCTATCAAGCCCACTTCGACGCACTACTTGCAATTCGCTCATTTGTGAGAGAGAAATGACGATAATCACAACTACTTTTATCGAATCGCGATAATCTTCTTGAGCATTGGCCAAACCAGAGGTGCGTTCTTTTCGTCGAAATGAAAAATCTCGCTAAATAAGATTTTCGAGACATTTTAAAGAACGGTTTTAGTTATTTTTAGTGAAAATATTCGACGTCGTCAAGGCTACTTGTTTTAAGCCAATACTGTGTACGCTTAAATTCCTCATTAAGAATTCTTAAGATTCTTATTTAGCGGCTTAAAAATCTTAATCTAAAGAACGCTTTATCTTAAGAATCTAAGCAAGAATCTTAAGAATCTCGACGAAAAGAACGCACCTCGGGGTTCAACCTAACGAATCTAGGCATAGAGCACAGCGCGTTTTAACTGACCTTATCGGTTTTGTATCAAATAATCGATCGACCAATCAAACCATTCATTTATACCTGAAGTGAACTTCAACTCCAACACATTACAGTTGGTTTGCCGGCTTAACGTCGTAACTATAGCTTGAACAATGTGTAGTTGATGTTTAGGTCGCCAATAAACCATTTACCTTATAATTTAATTGTTAGTTTCGTCTATCAAAAACAAGCGATCTGATTGGTCGAAAAATTTAATTCATACCTCCATGAACAAAATTTTGAGTACGCAGCCATTTTGAGTGCTTCCGCACAAAATAGTTCACTACAAAAAGGTATCAAAATTTGTTAAGTTGTTGCATTTTTCGCTCGATGGTATTAAATTTTAAGAAATGAAGATAATATTCTTTGTTTTCATGGAGGTATGAACCGAAAAAAACTAATCGCACAATGTATGAATCCGCTTCGCGTATTCATACAGTGTGATTAGGTTTTTCGGTTCATACTTCCATGAAAACAAAAAATATTCTCTTCATCTCTTAATTTTATTGCATGTTATTGTTTTTGCAAAATAACGCCGTTTAATATCGAGGTAGAACGTCCTGCCAGATTCGGTGGGTGTGGCCAGCGAAGTCAGTGGGCGGGGCTAGCAATCTGTCAATTCTAAATGTACCGCGGGCATTGTCTAAATATAACCGATTTCTTTGAAACGCAAATGATCTAAATTAGGAGCGAATAGAGAAGAAGAAGACGTCGTTTGATTATTACAATTAGGTAAAAAATATTGCATTATAAGTTCAACCTTTGGTATTCATAAAAGCACTCACCATAGAGGTAATTGGTGGATCGCAACCATGCCCACCGATAGGGAGCTCGACTCATATGTTCAAAGAGGCATTATCTTGCAAAATAAATTGTAAGTTTCGTTTAACAACAAAAAAGTCGCAAATAAAAGATGCTTAGAATAAATGGCGGTGTCCAGGTTCTCTTCGGTTTATGTTTTGTGACGCAATTACACGTACTCGATTTTTTTTCTTCTTTACTTATGTGACACTTGAATTTGTAATATTTTCAACATCGTCGATGTACGAGAAAATGTCGTAAGTACAGCTTTATTAAAACTGTACTTAAGACATTTTGCTCGCATATCGATGTACCTACGATGGTATCATAAACGTTAGTCGTCTCAGTTAGGCAGTCATAAAAAAGGACGGAGGGTTTGGGCTGACTATACATGGGTCAATGAATAGTCAGGTATTTGGGGATATACGGACGGACAGACGGCGGAGAAAGGGCAGACGGCGAAGGGTTAAATCAAAAATATCTCCCCCTCTCTCTCTCTTTCTCTCTCTCTCTCTCTCTCTCTCTCTCTCTCTCTCTCTCTCTCTCTCTCTCTCTCAGTAACTCTCTCTCTTTCTCTCTCTCAAAGAAACATTTTATGTCTCTCGCTAAAGATTTTCTCAAGGGAACACAGGCCTGAATTAGAACTCTCTTTGTTTCAAATCACTGCATGTTTCTCTCTATCATTTTGAAGAATTTGAGTCGAGCATGGGTGAATTTCACAAAGATATTTAGAACTGTATAGATTAAGCCTTACAGAAATTAGCTCAGTAAAATATTTATTTACCAGCATAGGGACAAATGAAATGCGATATGCGATAATGATAACATGGAGGAAAAGGTAATCATATTGTAGACACTTTTACGTCAAATTTAAAATGTAACTTTTACAAACAAATGAAAACAACTATTCAGAATACTTTTCAGGTATATTTCTTTCAAAACCACAGAAAAAAATCACACAAAAAACCCAAACGGAAATAGTATTTTTTTCTTTTATCAAATTCACAAAAAACGTAATTTAATTGTCGGGAAGGAAACTTTTTTACAAAAGAAAGTTTTAGATAGAAACCAACGGTTTTGCCTCCTCGGATTAACCCTTTCCTGGTTTCCTTTTCTGATCAGAGTCTTTAACCCTTTTCTGGATAAACCCGGTATTTTACGTCACTGTGATTTTATACTTGAGAAAACATTGTGGGAAAAGGAGAAATTGCTTGTTACAAGCAATTTCTCCTTTTCCCACAATATTTTCTACCACATAGGATGGTCAGATTTCAAATTGCATGCATTTTTCATTGTCGTCTGCAACCCCTTTCAAATTGAACTAGTCTAAAATTTCATAAAATAGGAAAGGGTTAACCCTTTCCCGTAAAATCCCTGTGTGAAAATCCTAGACAAAAATGTGGCGGGCGGGCGAAGTATCACCATTACAACCTTTTCGCAATTGACCAGTCGCGATTGGCGACGAATCAATCGATTAATGAAATAATTTATTTGAACCGAAAGTGAATTTGAACTCCGTTATTGGTGAACATTTATGTAAAACAATAATGTTGGTGTGGCGACTAAGTCGTTGTAACTACAGCTAATGACACCAATACTTTTATTTTTTTATTGCATGTTACTGGCCATAGATTCTTCAAAAATAACGCATTTTCAAATTGAAGCGTGAACTCCTATCGGAGTTAGTGGGCGGAGCAAGCAGAGTGAGTGGGCGGAGCCAGCAATTCGCCTTTGTAAAGGTAACCAAAGGACTATAAATGTTTCAACAAATAATGCACAATATATACCTCATAAGTTTTGTAGATTTTCTTTTACTTATTGTCTATGTGGTCGTTTCAAAACGTGAAGGGTTTTTTTTTACGAAAAATTCGTAGCTGGTTAATAAAATCGCGTGTATCAATCGAGACGGAAATAAAGTCCAACATATCGGGTTACACGGTGAGGGAAGTGGTTCAAATATTAGAACGTAATTAGTCACGGGCAATAATTATTTCATTTGTGTGACCTAACTAGGATTTTCTACTCTACTCGTAGATCTAAAATTAATACTTTTTTACATTAAATTATGAAAGTTATGTCCTTGTGACAACTTATACTATGTGGCTCACAGGTCCACTTTGATACACGTATAATCAGTTATATGTATCAGAATAAGTATTATTAATACTACCATTATTATATCTACATGTATTTAGAATTTAGTGTGATTTTAAAAACAGGAGTAAACCAAGATTTGAAGGTTTCATCAACAACTGACATATTATTTCAAGGAGGCTGTCGGAAAGAATAGGAAATGTGTCTAGCCCAGGGTGTGAAATAAAAGAAAGAAGATCATAGAACAAGAAGTAGGAATGTAGACTCGGACTTTGATATGTTTATCGTCGCTGAAGTATACATCATACCATTATACACAAAACACCTATAACAACATGGATATATCGTACACGGAGGGCGATACCTTGCCTGCAGAAGAGGAGAATGTTTTACAGTTTTGGATTGTGTTAGAAAATAACCACAACAGTACATATCACCCGGGACAGATCGTCGAGGGTTACGTGCATTTAAAACTCGGGCATAACATGACTGCAAGAGGTAGAATTTGGACAGTATATATATTATTAAGACCTAGGCCCGGGATAAGACTTTTGAGAGTCAATGCGAACTTCAAATTTGAATAAATGTTTCATTCAACCTTAATTAGTCAATTGCAGTCATCAAAGAAACGGTCGTTTACTTAGACCGGAAGTGATCTCCAAAATTGGCCGTCATTAATGCGAAGCAATTTTTTTTTGCGGCATTTTTGTTGGTTTTCAAGCGTATTCAAGCTGTAGTTACTAAGTTTCATTCGCCAACTATCGTTTTTACTTTTTTATTACATGTTACAGCCTTTAATACCCAAGAGTAAAATCCTTTCGGAGTCAGCTGGCGTGGTGTTCCGAGTCAGTGGAAAGTACCCAAGACTCATTCAATTGTCTGATTTGACTCCCATGGACCCCGAGGGTTCAACTTCAGAAAACAATTAAAGGCTGTTTTAACAGTCTTCAATTCTATTCTGAAGGTTAGCCCTAGAAGGTCACAAATGCCCAATACTTTAGTAACCTATAACTATGTTATTATATTTATGTTTAAAAGTAAAAGTGTACAATCATAAAACTTAACCCATTCCAACACGATCTCGATTTTTACGCACATTAAGAAAAACGCTTTGGAAAACATTGTGGACAATTAAGAAATTGAAGAAATATTTTCTAGATTCCACAAGCTTGAAATTAACGTCTGCAAATTCTTTCATAAGTCTTTGTCGTGTGGTGATGGGTTAAGCAAAAATACTTATGGCACTGGCTGTCTAGTTCCTGGGACCTCGTTTTCTTTCATAAGTCTTTATCGTGTGGTGATGGGTTAAGCAAAAATACTTCTGGCACTGGCTGTCTAGTTCCTGGGACCCCGTTTTGTTGGTTTGAGACTAAAACCTTTTATACTAATCACGTTTTACTAATTTACATGATATTTCAATAACCTATCGTCAAAAACCCATTTAAGCGGATCACTGACCAGTCTTCGATTACATGAACAGTATAGACCTTTCCTGTTTTTGGAAAATTTAGACTGGTCCAAATTGAGAGAGGATGCAGAAGACAATGAAAATCGGATGCAATTTGAAATTAAAACCATCCTATGTAATAGAAAATATTGTGGGAAAAGGAGAAATTGCTTGTTACAAGCAATTTCTTCTTTTTCCACAATGTTTTCTCAAGTATAAAATCACAGGAACGTAAAATCCCGTGTTTGCACAGGAAAGGGATAGACAGTAGTTTACATTAAATCGTTACCAGAGACAAAATGTTGGACGAATCCGAATTGAAAAAAGTTGCAGACGAAAATTTAAATTGATGAAATTTCAAAAATATGTTAATTTCGGTGGTAAAGATCATTGTAGATAATAAAAAAAATGCGTGTTAAAGCAATTTCTTTATTTGCCACAATTTTTCCAAACCTTTTTGCACGAGGGGCGTAAAAAGAGTGATTGTATGGGATTTGCTTAACTCGTTACCAAAGACAAAATTGTAGACTGATCCAATCTGAAAGAAAAAGCATTCCAAAAAGTGTTTAAATTGGAAAATAAAGTAGAAAACATTATGAGAAAATTGTTACAAGTAATTTCTCGTTTTCCAACATAAATTTCCATAATAATAAATTTCCATATTAACGACTCGGTCGTTTCTGGAACTGGCGTGTAGAATTGAACGCGTATGACCAGTTAACGTACAGAAAACAGGAAGAAACTCTTAGCTGTGGCCAGGTGTGGTATTTGGGCAGACTGATTGGGATTGACATTGTCCACAATTCTGTTTTGAAAGGGTTGATAAAAATTAAACTTAAAAGTCACTCAAATAAGATATTGTTTGGAGACTATGGTTATTGCTTTGTGTAAACCCTTTCCTGTGCAATCCATAGTTTTTACGCCCCTATTATTTTATGATTGAGAAAACATTGTAGAAAAAGAAGATATTGCTTGTACAAAGAAATTTCTTCTTTTTACACACTGTTTTCTACCGAATAGTTATTTTTCAAAGTAAATTCACTCTAAATTTTCTTGCGCAAAGCCTTTTTTATCTGGACAGGTCTAGAATTTTGTAAAGCAGGAAATGGCTATTTTGACTTCATGTAGAAGGCACATTTTTTTCAGATCACGAAAAAAAAAAAAAAAACATATTCCAACGAAATCCCACAAAGGAAAGTAAATTTGGAAAACACTTGGTGGAAGAAGAAATTGCTTGTGACATTCCATTCACACACGATTTTCTACCATAGAAACTAGATATTTTTTTCAATATGATAAGCCAATCTGAATTGCCGTCTTCCTATTCTTTCAGTTTGCACCAATCAAAATCTTGTCGCCTGGTTATGGGTTGACCTTTATAAATTATATCAATATATGTATATGTATAAATCTTGAATGGACTTCTCAGGAACTCCAGAAAAAAAGATGCTTTAATAAAGAGTTGGCATCAACTAAAGGTTGCATTCCGAAAAATATCTCACAGGAATTGGGAAAATCGTCAAAAAGCTAAAAGTTTTGAGCCAGCGCGCCCGATTCAGTCCGACTAGGGTCATTACCTTTCGCACTTTACAAGAGGTCCCTCCCATAGACTCCAGCAGGAAGTTCCGCGTAGATTTTCAAAGGCGTTATTTTTCAAAAAAAATTAGCTAGTAGCATGTAGCAAAGACAAAAGGAAAACGGTTGGTTGACGGCCTAAACATCGTAACTACAGCTTGAATAAGCTTTAGTCGACGATTTGATTGGTCGATTGATTCATTAGTTTGCAGTCGCGATTGGTCAATTGTTATATAGAGACTTAGATTGGAAGTAATTATAACTACGATGCATAACCTCACGGCACAACATCTCATTCTCTTTACTGCTGGACGTTACATGCTATATTATTTCCGTCGCTGCATTTAGATAAGGCAGCTGAAATGAAATACCACGTATCGCGAAACAGCGACGGCAATGCAACGTAGTCGCACGCACCATGCAGCACTTAAGAGACGGAAAGAGAATGTTGCGTACCGGATTACAACCATTTAAGAGATGAAGAGAATATTTTTTGTTTTCATGGAGGTATGAACCGAAAAACCTAATCACACTGTATGAATACGCGAAGCGGATTCATACATTGTGTGATTAGGTTTTTCGGTTCATACCTCCATGAAAACAAAAAATATTCTCTTCATTTCTTATAATTTGATAGCATCGAGCGAAAAATGCAACAACTTAACAAACTTTGATACCTTTTTGTATGGAACTATTTTGAGCGGAAGCATATAAAATGGCTGCGTGCTCAAAATTTTGTTCATGGAGGTATGAATTAAATTTTTCGACCAATCAGACCGCTCTTATTTGATAGACGAAACTAACAATTAAAATATTAAGATTTGACAACAAAAATAACATCTTTTATTTTGACAGAAAATATGATTGCTAACGATTAAATTTGGCTTGTAGAAATATTTATTTCCTTATTCAAAATTGTTTTCAGTTATGTATGATCTCAGAGTAGATATAACTTGTGATCGTATAGGACAGAATAAATTTGCTTTTTCCCAATTATCATGGTTGTAGGGATTTTGATACGGTTTGTTGGACGGGCGGTGGTGTCCTGGCCGGAGAAAACATGGGCCGAGGGCCTAAAGTGTACCAAGACGGTGGATTACAAGGCTGCTGAGGATTACTTCAACGTGAGGAACTACTTATACGAACCAGGTAATTAACGTATAGAGTGGGTCGATCAAAAATTCAATCGACCAATGATTCATTTAACCGAAAGTGAACTTTAGACTCCGGAATTGGCCGAAATTAATGAGAAGATCATTTATTTGGTTTGGCGACATAAACGTGATTCCTAAAGCTGTAGTTACGACGTTTAGGTCGACAGCCAAATATTTTACTTATTGTTACATGTTACATCTACTGACCATAAATATTGCAAAATAACACCGTCGAATAACTATGTGGAACTTTCTGTCGGAGCTCAGTAGGCGTGACCAGCGATCCGTCACTTTCAGTTAATGTATCAGTCGACCAATTAAATTATTCATTTGGACAGGAATTGAACTTTGAACCCAAACATTGACCACCATTAATGTGAAATGTTTTTGTTAGTTTGGCGATTTAAATTCCGTTACTACAGCTCATTCAAACTTTAATTATGACGTTTAGGTCGCCAACTAACAATTGTATTTCTTTATTATGTGTTCTTCGAAATAGATATTGCTAAATAACGGAGTTCATTATCGAAGTGGAACTTCCTGTCTGAGTCAGTGGGCGTGGCCAGCGGAATCAGAAGTTGGGATTAGAGATCAAGTATCGAACCCGATCTGACTGCGAATTGTGCGGGCTTGCAATCGTCGAAATTTTTCGCTTTATTTGCAGAATTTCTGAATATTTATAAATCCTTTTTTTTTTAACTTTTTTATGTCGAATTATATTTATATCAACCCTAAATGTTAAAGGCCGGATCCGATCATATTCTACTTTATTTCTTTTCTCTTTTTTTTTTTTTTTTTTTTTTTTTTTTTTCATTCAATATTTCGTTGCTAGGTGGTCCCTATTCTGTATTATTGATTGGGCCTTATAAAACAGAAGAATTATCCATTAGTAAATACCCATTCCTTAAACAACTTATAATTCATTCAAGATATGTGGTCGTTTATCTTGCCAACCAGTTTTGTTTCCGCTTATTAGGTCGACCTTCATGATATGTTACCATGGTTAACCCAGGAGTAACTTCTGGGACGATTTATAAATCCCCTTTTCATCAATGTAGAAATGAAAACCGAGTCATTAAACCTTTCCTGTTTACCATAATTTTTAACCTGTCCAAATTCAAAGGTTTTGCAGACGAAAAATTAAAGTGCATTTCTTTATAAGAGAGCCATTCCTTTGAGTAGAAAACATTGTGGAAAAGAAGAAACTGCTTATTACAAGCAATTTCTTCTCTTTCTACAAAGTCTTCTTTTACAATTAAAAAAATTATAGGGACGTAAAAAACAAGGATTGAACATGAAAAAGGTAATTCTAATATATTTTCCCGTTCAACAGGTTCGATTCCAGCTGAGTTACACAAACTGCCCTTCAAGTTTCAACTTACACCCCCATTACCAGAATCCTACGAAGATAATATTTGTCGCATCGACTACTATATTGAGGCGCGGTTAAAGAAAGACACGAACAAAGAAAACGACTACGTCGCCGTACAGGAAATATTGATGCTCGCACCAACCAATCTTAATGAAGTTATTTTACCTGACATTACGGTACGTGTGGTATAGACTTTTACTTCCGTGATTTATAGGGAATATCGTTACGATAGCGATAGAAAATCTTGTATTTGCTTCTCGCTGCGGGGGTAAATTTTGACATTTAACGCGACTGAATTGATTGATTGATTAGACGGGATTTAACGCCACTTTTAACAGTATTTCACTCATATCGCGGCTGCTGCAGCACCTTACAATGGATTGAATGTCTTATCAATAAAAGCAATGCAAACCTTAACATTTTCCTATAAACGTTGTAACATTCAGAATAATTCTATTTCGTTTAAAATATTATCAAGGTAACAAAGTTCAATACAAAAATATAGAATTATGTTTGATTTCCTACAAAACTATTCAAAGTTTGTCATAAAGTTACTTTAACATTTTTAACTAGGGCTGAAATTTTCAGATTTCTAAAACCAATATCAATATCGAGCCACAAGAAAGGCCG
Source organism: Fragum fragum (assembly GCA_946902895.1). NCBI lineage: Eukaryota > Metazoa > Mollusca > Bivalvia > Cardiida > Cardiidae > Fragum > Fragum fragum. The sequence continues at coordinate 59,305,358 of OX336370.1, read as the reverse complement.
ATTCTCTGAAAATTCAGGACACGCGGCGGATTCTTCTCCAGTTCGCATCGATCAGTATTTCAGATGGTAAGTGTGAATCCTGGTGCTGTAAATACTGTTTATTTCGTGTATATTTTAGTTACCCGTAAATGCCCAGAAGTTCGAGACCCTCGGATGTTTATGCTGTACCACACCACCGGTCGTCGGCTTCCTTAGATTACCTCGGTCTGGGTACGCCCCTGGAGAGACCATACATATACAGGCTGATATTGAGAACAACTCCAAAAGGACAATTAGATTTACGTCGTTTGTACTTATTGAGGTGTGTATTCTGAATTTTGTAAAATTCTGTGTATATTTTTTATCCATTACCAGAGAACAAAAGTCCATACTGGTTCAAAGTAAAAGGAAGTTCTATTTATCGGATATTCAATTCTCTCAACTGATGCAGAGACGCTTGCTTTTTCAACCTAAGTGGAGAACAAATATTATACACTCTTATATATACTTAGTACATTTAAAAACGCAGAGTTTCCAAAGTCCAAATTTGTGATGTTACCAGCTTTTTCAAGGCATGAAAAGATTTGTTATATTTCTCCTACAAAATTTGAGACGATGTCGGGAAAAAATGGAGTTTCTGTATCTGGTACATTTTCATGCGTCGTATCTAAAGCTTAAAACACGCTTTTCGCTGCATAAGGTTTATGCACGTGAAACTTGGGTTTGATTTCGACATGGTTATACAGCCTGTCCATAGGGCCACTAGAAAAGCAAGTTTTATACAGAGAGTATTCAGTTTGTCAGCATGCCTCGTCTTCCTCAAAATGTGAGGAATCAAGCTATTGGAATGCATTTGCTTGGTGTTACTAATTCGGAGATCTCAAGGCGCATTGGATGTCATAACTCAACAATATCACGTCTAGTGACACGCTATCAGCAGACTGGGGACGTGAAAGATCGACCAAGGAGCGGCCAGCCTCGAGTCACTACACACAGACAAGATGTCCACATCAGAGTTGTTCACCTCAGAAATCGATTTCTACCGGCTTCCAAAACAGCAAGGGAAACGATTGGACGTCACAGGTATTCGTCTCTAAACTCTTCTCGTTCTTTTAGGGCGATATTTTACTCTAAAATTCCTTTTCAGAAAACCTCTCTGTGCCCCGACTTGAATAGCATGCATTTCTTTTCAGGCGCAGTATACACCCTAATACTGTCAGAAATCGGCTTAAAGCTGCAAACTTGAGAGCGAGACGAGCATACCGTGGTGCAAGGTTGACCGCAAGACATCGGGCTGCGCGTTTGCGATGGGCCAGAACTCATCTCAGATTTACAAGACGGCAGTGGAGTTCGGTATTGTTTTCTGACGAGTGCAGGATTAAACTTCATCAAGCTGATGGCCGCATACGTGTCTGGAGACGGCTCAATGAGCGTTACACCGATCCATGTGTTAAAGAGGTTGACCGCTGGGGAGGAGGGTCGATTCATTTTTGGGCTGGAATAACCCAACACAACAAAACTGATTTGGTCGTGCTTAATGGAAATGTGACAGCCAATAGTTACATTGATAATGTCCTAAGACCAGTCGTATTACCCTTTATGAGGCGACACAGGATACGAACACTACAGCAGGATGGGGCCAGACCTCATACAGCTCGAGTTACCCAACAATTTCTGCAGCAAAATAATGTTCATGTCCTCGACTGGCCTGCGTTATCTCCTGACATGTCTCCTATAGAACATGTTTGGGATGACTTGAAGAGACGAGTTTACGCACGTAACCCACCGCCCCAAACCTTGCAACAACTTCATTTGGCTGTAGTTCAAGAGTGGAACAATATGCCACAGGTTCACATTGACAGAAAAGTGCTCTCTATGCGACGAAGGTGTCAGGCTTTAATTCAATCTTTAGGTGGACACACTCGTTATTAATCAATTTAACCCCTCACACTTTCAGGTAATGGAATTTCATTCAAACGTGTATTTAAAATTGATTTATTTTTTTTAGATTGAAGCAATGAGTTGAGTAAACAAAAAATAATTAACAATTTGTATTTTTTGCTTGTTCTTCCTACGCTGTGAGCGAACGAAGTACCTCTGCGGAATTAAATGTACTGAGTATATATACATGCGGGAATCGAACCTACGCGGATACGGCAACTTGTCGTATCCGCGTAGGTTCGAATCCCACGAGAGTCAAATTAAAAAGAGTAGCAGAATATCCTAGTGTTTCAAATTATGTTAAAATTGGTAAAAAAAAAAAAGAAAAGAAAATGTGATTCTGGTGGAAAACAAAATCGAATAAGGAGAAATTGTTTGTAATGTAATATCAAAGGGTCGTAGAAAAGTGAGATTGCACGGGAATGGTTATCCAATTGACCAATCGCTGGCCCATCCTACTTACTTCGTTAGCCCCACCCATTGACCCCGACAGGAAGTCCGGCTTCGATTTTAAACGGCGCCTTTTTTAAAACATTTATGACCAATAGCATTTAACAAAGTAGTATAGATCTGGTCAGAATCTGATACTGTCTTCCTTATGGTGCTATTTATTATTATTATTCACCCATTACTACATACATGTATATGCATTTAAATTCAATAATAAACCGTTTCAGACGAGAACATATATAACAAAGAGAAAAATAATATCTCAACGTGACACGATGGTTGAAGTCAAACAAGGTCCAGTATTACCGCTAGAGACAAAATCTTGGCAAGATATATCCATGGACATCCCTAAACAACAGTTGTTTAATGTGACCTGTAGTAACATATTTCAGATTTCCCATCATCTCGAGGTAACTACCCAACACAATGGATATTATCATTTTACTTTTTTTACTTAAATACTGTTTTCGCTATGCATTTCAGGTATGGCGTGCACATGTCATTTTCATTTCCCATTAAATAATCTAATTTCAAAGCTGTCCGAAAATCCGACTGCATTTTGAATGGCTGAAAAATGTGTTCCATGCGTCAATGATAAAGAGTTCGGAGCCATCATCGAAGTGTGTGCAGTTACATATCTATCTTAAATAAGTACTGTTTATCGAATACTTGGCATTATTTATCATGTACATGTATTCATAAGAAGAAAAAAAAAACGAATGTATAAAACTCAGTGTGATTCATTACTTCGTTGCGCGCAAAGCAAAAGCACTGAGCATAAAACATAGAAACAAACAAACAAACAAACAATCAAACAAACAAATGCATGCAGTACTTTTAAATGGAGTGATGATTAATATCAAGATGGTTGAACTAATAAAAACCATCTCCTTGATAAATTAACTGCTTCAGAGAAGTAATTTATAGCTCGGTTGTTTTCGGGGGGAAAAAACGAGGTATTGTTACAGCATGAGCGTCATCTGCGTCGCCAGTGTCGCATCCTGCGTGCACAAAACTTTTGGAAATATCCGTCAATAATTCAATTTTTAGTTTCGTCTATCACAAGCGAGGGTTCTGATTGGTCTAAACAATATCCATCTCTCGATGAACAAAATTTTGAGCACACAGCTATTTTGTATGCTTCCGCACAAAAAGGTATCAATTTGTGAAACATTTGCTTTCTTTGCTTGATATTATTAGATTATAAGAAATGAACACAATATAAGTATTTTTTGTTTTCATGGAGATATGAAACGAAAAACCTAATCACACCTATCTATGAATCCGCTTTGCGTATTCATAAAGTGTGATCAGTTTTTTCGTTTCATAGCTCCATGAAAGAAAAAAAAAAAAAAACTCCATCTCTTAAACATTATTATAGGTATTAACCGATTACCAGATTGCAAAATTTTAGACTGGTCGAATTTGAAAGGAGTTGCTGACGATAATTTAACATTTATGAATATTAAGATTTTTTTCAATTTTTTGGGTAGAAAACATTGTAGAAAATGAAGAAATTGCTTGGTTCAAGCAATTTCTTCATTTTACACAATGTTTTCCTAATTGATTTTTCCTTAGGGGCGTCCAAAGTAGTCACTGTGTGGGATTGGGTTAATGTGAAACCTTGAATATGGGTTCAAAATCGAGAGATCAATTAATATCTAGAGTAAAATTCTTTATCAAGAGTATATCTAGAGTAAAATTCTTTATTCAGTTTTGTTCAATTGACCAATCGCTGGCCCTGCCCACTGACTCCCTAAGCTCCGCCCATTAACTCCAACAGGAAGTTCCGCTTTTTTAACGGCGTTATTTTGCTTTATTTATGACCAACAGCATGTGAGGAAAAAGTAAAATAGTCGGTTTGTGACCTAAGCATCGTAACTACAGTTTGGATAAGCTGTAGTTACAACGTTTAAGTCGCCAAACCAACAAAAAAGGTAATCAAAATGGCGGCCAATGTGGGGGTTGATAAGCTCAGGTCCGGGCTGAATAAATTATTAGATTGGTCATTTATTTCTTGATTGACGGCCGCAATCGGTCAATTATGCCCCTTTTTCCGACTAAGATTGATTTGTCAGAAAGCCCGGGGATCATTCGCTCGCTCACAGTTTACTGTAGATGCAACCTGTTATCACAAGATGTATTTAAAGATATTTATAATATACCTATATCAAAATATTTATATTCCATACAGTCAAAATCGGACAGATAAAAAAAATCCCTACATGACCGTGTCAAATGAGGTTCCAACGAAGGTAGTCTATTGGAATTAACGTTGTCAGAATGGTAAATTCGAATAAAAGCCCCGGTGGTGGAACATCTTTTCCCACATTCTCTCACCAATGGGTGGATAATCGTAAACTTGAGTGGGATAGCAGCTGGGGGCTAGGAAAGGATGGAGTGATAGTACTGGTGTGAGAATACCAGGAATCCATTGTTTGGTGCTCCAGCCGCCGTGATATGACTGATATACTGTTAAAAGTGGCGTTAAATCCCACTCAATCAATCGAATAAAAATGATGGCTAATCGCCGCCACTCTTTACGATTGATAATCGACACAAGTTACATTTTCATTTAAGAGATGAAGAGAATATTTTTTGTTTTCATGGAGGTATGAACTGAAAAAACTAATCACACTGTATGAATACGCGAAGCGGATTCACACATTGTGTGATTAGGTTTTTCGGTTCATACCTCCATGAAAACAAAAAATATTCTCTTCATTTCTTATAATTTAATAGCATCGAGCGAAGAATGCAACAAATTTTGATACCTTTTTGTAGTGAACTATTTTGTGCGGAAGCATTCAAAATGGCTGCGTACTCAAAATTTTGTTCATGGAGGTATGAATTAAATTTTTCGACCAATCAGAAAGCTCGTTTTTGATAGACGAAACTAACAATTAAATTATTGTGATGTATAACCGTCACAATATAATATTGAAGAAAAAACTTCAAATAGCCTCCGGGAGAATGACGGCTAGCCATGACTTGTAAGAAAAAAATGGCGTTAAACAATCACAAGTATGGGATTCTGAAAGTTTTAGACACTTTGTAAAACGTGGTGAGCTTTAGAAAAACCGTGATGGCTGTACGTGCATTTGATGCAGGTATATTTATGCTATGAATTGCATACCACTTTTACCTGGAGGACGATGTATTTATTAAATTTTAAAGCATTTTCTAAACACCGTATGAAGGACTGTAGGGAATCGTTTCAGCCGATATATCCTGTCTGGCTATGAAATAACGTATGTTTTTGATTATTGTTGAAAAGATTTACGTTACCAGGGGTTTTGGCGAGAGTTATAATACGTATATACTGAAAATTACAATGTGGCGATTTACTGATTTTTGATTAGGCTTTTATTTTCATACCTCAATGAAAATTAAAGAAACTGACTTCATTTCTTATAATTTAGAGTTATCAAGGCAAACATGAAAATATTAATTTGAAACGGGTTTTGTGTAACATCTTTATGCTTTAGCATACAAAATAATTTTGTAATATGTTTAAATAAGATATGAAACTGATATTTCATCCGATCGGAATATACAAGAATATTGAAAGACACAACTTAATTGTTTACAGATGAAAGTCCATACTAGTAAGAGACGATGTATATTAACTGTCAAACTTGATATAACACTCGGAGCTATTGGTCTAAACAAGCCCAGTATGAAACAGAAAGCTCATGAACGCCTACAGGCCCCTTCCAAACAGAAAGTTGATGAAACGATTGAAATGTTTGAAGCTGAAAGAAAGAAAGGTGCGTAAACTAAAAAAACAACAACAAAATATCTGAAAGTTCCAAGTTCTTTCTTACGTATTACCATTCATATTACACTCATTTCTGAATTTTACCATCTGATTTTAGGCATAAACCATTACCTTCAAGCCCCATATTGAGGACTGGACGAAAAAGAACAAACATGAAACTACGTTCGTTTCACCACTGTCACTTAGAAATTCGCAAATGACATTTCTCACGTGTGCTCCTATAGTAAAAAGAGGCATTCAACCAAGTACAAATCCGTATTTCTCTTAAACCATATCCACACTTTTCCTTTTTTACGCATACAGAAAACGTTTTGAAAAACATTGTTCAAAACGAAGAAATTCCTTATCACAACTTTCTTAAAGCCAAAACATCTTCTCAAGCCTTCTCAAAGCCATTTTCCCCCAAAATACATTTGAAAATAACAAGAAAAACATACTCCAGGCTCCAAAGCACAAATAAATATGACGATTGAAATTATAAGATCAACATAATACTACACACGTAAGAAGTTACGATATTTTAAAATGTGACCCGCCACAATTTAAGGTTTGTTTACATCAATTATGACGTCAGAGATGACTTTTTAACTTTCGCCAGTCACAGTCAATTAGCGAAGATTTCCGGTGAAGAATCGGGTGCATTCGTCTCGATTTCAAAATGTAAACAAACATAAATTGAAATCGACAAGAAAAACACAAAATACTCTTTCTAGGCACCATCACTCATAACCTGCTTTTGCATATCGATATTAAGAAGACCTTTGTTTGCTTTAGCGACAAAATAAGCGATAGATTATTTAAAAAAAATCCTTCTCGGAGGGCAGATATGTTTTCTATCATAAGACAAACAAGAGTTTAAAATTCTGCCAATAATAAATTGTCGCTTGAAACTTCTTCGAATTTTGACCTGTTTACGCACCTGTGTAAGACAATGGATTTACAGCCAAAAAAATTGTGCCACTCCTGTGGGATATGCAGTTATCTCTGCATGGTTTATCTAGAGCTATATCTAATTTCCAGACCCAAAGTTGTTAATACATGAACTTAAAAAGTCGTAGCAATATCGTGAATAGGAGTCGTCTTTGTGTGCGCTTGTTTATTTGATTGCTTTTATTTGTTGTAGAATTTTTGGCTTCAATTTTTGTATGGCTAAACAAGTTACAGTATTAACTCATTACCACTCAGTAACGCTTTTTAACGCCGCTTTAGAAAAAACATTTGCAAAAATATTGAGCAAGATGGAGAAATTGCTTGAAACAAGCAATTTCTTCATTTTACACAATATTTTAAAATTCCGAATCTTGAAAAATCTAAAATTTCAAAACCTTTAAGTTGTCTTTTGCAACTTCCTTCGGATTGGACCAGTCTAAAATTTTGTAGTGTTGTAATGGATTAATTACGTAAATTCCACTTTTTGTCCTCTGCTTATGCTACAGAAGGCATAGATAAATGAACGTTTGAAATTGCAGCAGAGCTAAATGAGGCTGTTTTTATTTACTATTTTACATTATTTCTACCTGCGGGACGATTAATGAAAGATTGTCTTTATTTAGTAATTTTAATGAATTGTAATGAGCATTGGAAATTGTTAGTAGGCTTTTACGTAAAATAGTCTTTACGCAGTCAAGCATAAAATTGGGTAGATTTTTGGGTATGGAATCTCTGCGAAAATTTTGCTCTGTATCACGCCATCCAAAATTTCATTTTCATTGTTGTCATCTAGTCGGTTGAAAACTTTTTCATGTTGATCTTTTACAGCCATGTTACAGATGTTAAAAGTTAAAAAGGTTTCTAACGAGAGGGCGGAGGAATATGTCCGACAGAGGAGAAAGGAACGCGGTCGAAAAGTTTACCCTGAAAACTTTATCGAGACCGAGGATTATAAACCTACGCCTGGAGAAATAGTGCACGATAATCTCTGGGTTAAATGAATACATTTTACATCGATTTTATTTAACATCACTTGTCTTAAAATTATTTAACACTCGTAATTTTGCTGTAATATTTCTGTTTGGCTGGAGGTATATACAATGATCAGCCTGCACATACATTCACTCTATACCTCCTGGTTGTCGCTCTTTAAAGCCAGAGTTGTTTAGAAATCAAATGGAATGTTGACTTACAATAAAGCCTCCCAGTTCTTTCTTTGACTTCAAAGGTTAATTTACAATAGAAACTGACCATCGCATGTATGCCCCTATACAGTGAATGTTTGACATTTTCTTTTTATCACCGCACGGGAAAACCAGGAGTAAGCACTGTCAGTGGAGTTGAAATAGCTAAATACGATTAACGAGATGCCCTAAAGAATATACAATCGACGTCATCAAGGCTGTCCGCGTTTGCCAAAGCTCAATACCCTGTAAATACAAGAAAGGTTCTAATTTATATGACTTAAATGAATATTGCATAATCAATTTCCTAAATGAGATGCTTAAGAATCTCGATAAAAAGTGCTCACCAAATATTGATCAAGCCGTGGTCAAAATACCTAAAAAATTTGAACATTTTAACTTTGTTCGTTCTAAATTTTTTCAATTATAATTGAAAAAAATTAGACGAGATGCCCTAAAGGACATTCTTTATTTGAAAACAATCGACAATCGACAAAGTTAAGATGTTCAACCTTTTCAACTTTTTTGTGAGCAGTTTCTTTTTGAAACGCCGCCAAAGTCATAACTTGGTCGTATGAGATCATGTTTCCAAGTAAGATAAAAGGATGAAAATCAGAAGTCTAATGTGTGAGTATTGCTTGTGAATGATTAATGAATCAGTAATCAACTGATTGCTGGCCCCGCCCTCTGACTCCGCTAACCACACCCACTGACTCTAATATGAAGTTCCGCTTCGATATTAAACGGCGTTGTTTTGCGAAATTTATGGTCAGTAACATGCAACAAAAAAGTAAGTGGTTGTAGTTACGACGTTTAAGTCACCAAACCAACAAAATTATTCACAAGCTTTGGCAAATCTTGGAGTTCAAACTTCCTCTCTATATGAACCACGATTGATTGTCTTTTTTGTCTATTTTGTATTCCATTTGATTTAAATTCAAATAGTCCTGTTTTACGTGAAGATTCCGTGAGACCTTTTTCTCAGTGTTTGAATTGCAGAAATTTCATCGAATTGAATTTAGAACCTGTAGAACCAAAGTGTACGAGAGGCTTCCAGAAAGATACATTCTAGAGGGCGTTTGCATACGATGTTTTGACGTCACTAAGGGACTGGATTCTTGCAAGGCGTTAAATTCTGTATCTTTCAACTTCTCATGGATAAATACGGGTGCTTTTATATATCTCGAACGTTAAACTACATTCCTTTCTCGGAACCGTGACAAAGAAGCGGTAGAATAAAAATGACGTCTTGAGATAGATTTTGCAAAACCATGCAAATTATCTGCGTCGTATTTCAGGATCGCATCGCATTTTTGTCAGTGGTAAGGGCATTAAGCATGTGCATCATTGAATCTTTACCTTCGGTATGATGAATATTTGATAAAAAAATCATTTCTCCTCATTATGGTTGACAACGCCTACTGGCTTCCGTTACCGGCTTTATGACACAGATGTAAGAAGTTACGATATTTTAACAACGATATTATGACACAGATATCGACCACCGTTCATTTTGTCAAATATATAAGCATTACCACAAAAGCAAGTCGTATGCTGTACCGATAAAAATGCTTATCATATTCGGGGTTCAAAGTTCACTTCAACTCTAAATATTTTAATTTGTCTATTGGTTTTAGCTCACCTGAGCACAACGTGCTCAAGTTGAGCTTTTGTGATCACGTTTTACCCGTCGGAAGTCGTCAAAAAAACACTTCTTCAGTAGCCACTGGGCCGATTTCAACCAAACTTGGCAAAAAAGGTTCCTTGTGTGACCCTTCTCAAAAATTGTTCGCCAATATTTTAATATCCCCAAAATATGGGCGTTGCAGGGCGGGGCAGTTTTTGACTTTGAAATCTTTAAACACCTTCTCCTCAGTAACCGTAAGGCTAATATCAATCAATTTCAATCAAACTTGGCATGAATCTTACAGACCAATGGGGCTTATACTGTGTTGTTGTGTCTGTGAGTACATCAGGGCTGCCACCATAGCGCATTTGGGAATGCGTTAGACACTAAATCTTCAATCATGGGGTATTCAGGGTACCACGCTACCGGAAAACGAGAGAATGTCGGGTATTTTGTGAAACTATTATCCGGTCTCGAAAAAGACTTGATTTTTGTGATATTTAAAAAAATGGGAAAAGCTGGGTAAAAGACAAATCAATTGATTACGATACGGGTGATACTTATTTCGGTCTTGAAGACGCAGGGCCCAATTAAAATCCATGCTCCATACGGGTGAGAAGTATCCCTTCGCCATTAGGCTAAGGTTTTAAAACACAGTGTAAATTGCATGGGGATGCTTTTTTACGTCACGATATCTGCCGAGAAAGATAAGGTGGTACTAGTTTAACAAACAAAAAAAAAAAGAAGAAGAAAAAAGACTCTAGTCTCTAGTGCTTAGCAATTAAGACAACTTTTAAGATTATAATTACAGTGTACTTTCTTTTTGTACAGCATTTTTGTAGTGAGTTTAGACCAGAAATGAGATTTGTTCTCCCACATTGGCCGCCGGTTTTTGGTTGGTTTGGCGACATAAACGTCGTAATTACGGCTTATTCAAGCTGTAACTACGATGTTTAGGTCGCCAACCTAATATTATACCTTTTCGTCACATGCAACATTCAAGTTATAAAAAATGTTGTGTTTCAACGTCATCTGTAAATATGTGTTATGAATTATAATTAACAACGATAATTTCTCATTTCTCGGGTCCAGAAGAAAGACTATTGATCAAAATCATATTAACCATTAACCCTTCTTTACCAGAATCTCTTAAGGCATTCCTGTAGAATGGTCATTCGACCAAAGGCAAAGGCATATGACAAAATAAAGAGGTTTTGCAGTCACAAGAGCTTTACTGAACGCTCGTACAATAAAAATGGGTTTTTATGAATTATAAAAAATAACGCCGTTCAAGCGGGACTTCCTGTTGGAGTCGACGGGCGAGGCTTGGTCCATTAATCGACCAATCAATTAAACTATTTAGACCGGAAGTGCTTTTTAGAGCCCTACATCGGTCGACATTTATTCAAGACAGCTTAATCGGTTCGGCAATTTAAATATCGTAACTAATATCTATTCAAGCTGTAGTTCCGACGTTTTATCTCTTCAGTATACTATTTTTTCTTTTTGTCACGAGTCTTGCAAAATGGGCTCAGGTCTTTCAAAATAACGCAGTTTTTATAACCGAATGACACTTCCTATCAGAGGTCAGTGGGTGGGGAAAGCTTTACGTATAAACCATAGAAAGAAAGTAATCTACTGTAAAAATTGTGGAAAGATCCTGATCAGATCGATAACTATTGTACACTTTGGCGTCATGAAACCATCCTTTAAAAAAGATAGCCATTCAAACAACATTCCTTGGTTTTTTCGCTTTAAGCACCATTGTGGGGAAAGTTGAAAAGCTTTTGATTGTAGCACGCGAAGGTCTCCATCTCGAATAACATTTTTACCCTATATAAATTTCCTTCAATTTAGAGCTAGAAACTAGAGAAAATTCATCAACTTTTTTAGCTCACCTGAGTACAACATGCTAATGGTGAGCTTTTCTTGGTCGTGCAATTTCAATGCTTTAAGTGTTTACAATCCATAGGCCACAATCTTGGCTCAATTTTCATGAAACTAGGCAAGAATAATTGTTAGGTCATAAGATAACCATAAGTTTCTATCGGAAATCACGGGTAAAGGGCCTTAAGACAATTTCTTTGCTTACACTCTAGAGGCCTCAATCTGAGCCAAATCTTAGTGGAACTTAAAAAGAATTAAGCATTATTATGCATAACGATGAACACTATTGATTATGGCAAGATTCCATCGGATAACACGGGAAATGAGCCTTAGTTTTTATACTCTAGAGGACATAATTTAATCAACTAAATCTTTAGGAAACTTGGCCGGAATAGTTATTAGATCCTAAGACTGAACACTGTTCTTTTGGAAACCATGCAAGGACCTTAATGACAAGGTATAAGACCTGGTCATACGTATAAACCCAATGGAGAATTTGAAGGTTCAAGTGGAGAATACGGAGGATAAGGGGGTCTTAATGATAATTTTCTTAACACTATAGATGCCGCAGTTTTGGCTCAATTTTGACGAACTTGAAACGAAATTATTGCAATGCATCAGTAGATGATTCGTGTGAGCGATTTAGGATCATCAAGGCTCTTGTTATATAACTGGCCATTAATTCTACAAAATAATAACTTTGAATATCGAATTTTAGCTTTCTGTTGAGCTTTCATGAATGGCTTTCGATTCGTTGAAAATCGGCCAGTCTTAACTTTTGGTTATTTTTAACGGGTCATCAGTAAGTATATATGCATAAGTAGATATGCAAAGAACTATTACATCGAGGGACAGTGCACATTCAAAAGTCTCTAAGTTAAGAATTAAAGAAAATAATTCACGTTAGCATCATGTAATTTGATTCAGATATCGATGGTTCAGTGCGAAACAGTTGTAACTGCCTATAAACATATAGGCAGTTACAACTGTTTCGCGCTTAACCATCGATATACAATAATTTATATCACAGATAAGATAAGATTTTTGGCACATTTATGAACAGATACTATGAGTCTATCGAGCATCTAGATTTGAATAGTGAAGCCATAGATTTGGCAGCTTCCATTTTGAGAACACGGACACGCAGACTTTCGGCTACAGAATATCGTCTTTTAATCGGTGTAATTGTCAATGGCTTCTTGTAGTTATCATCATCGTCGTCGTCGTCGTCGCCGCAATTACGGTCCATATAACTACTATAATACGGAAATATTCTGCGTCTTCTGTACATCGACTCCCGAATACAGACGTCAAACATTTCGTCTTCGCTATCACTGTCCTCGGTACTCGTGTCACTTTCATCCTCATCATCTGCGTCATCATCCGGATGTAATCGCGATTCTGCTTGACTGAAATGTTCATTCGTTACATCCCGTAAACCCGATCGGCTGTTATCTCTTGAAGTGTGTTCAGTGTTATTTGCATTAGAATTGTCAATGAACACCATATATCTATCGGACGGAGAGTCATTTTCATCAGAGTTATGTTGGTTTGTTTCACCATTGTTGTCTTCTAGAATTTTAAACTCTGTGTCTCCGAGATCGGTAATGATCGAATTTCCAGACAAACTCCATATTTGGGAAAGTTCTTCGTCAGAATCTTCACTTGCAATAGGCTCATCGTCATAGTCGTTGTTACGCAGTTCCTCGAGCAAATCTGAAAGAGAATGTAATACTTGCATGTGTATGTCTTTTCAAGAGATAAAGCATATATAAATGGGATTTAACGTATTTTTGACATTAACCCTTTCCCAATACTTGACGCCCTCACATCTTTAAAAAACATTGTGGAAAATGAATAAATTGATTGTTACAACTTCCCGGACTACTAGTTCGATACCCTTACCGCTAAACCACGCAGGACAAAGTTGTGACACAGTTTTTTATCACGGTAAAAGATACATAAAAACTGACTTTAGTTGTTACTTTTTCAACCAATCGACTGATCGTGCCTAACTACCAAAGAACCACTTTAGACAGGAAGTGAACTTGGGTCGAAGCATATATGAAGCAATTTTGTTGGTTGTACGACTTGCACAGATAATGTTGTGGTTTCGACGTTTAGGTCGTACTTTTTATTTACATGTTACTGATCAGTTTTGCAAAATAACGTCTTTTAATATGTGACCCTTTAGAACTTCTTGTCGCAGCTCTGGCCCTTTAGAACTTCTTGTCGCAGCTCAGTGTGCTCGGTCAACGATCCAATAACAGCAAAGAAGAGAATTGTGGATGTGTGTAATTGACCAATCGCTACTGTCAATCAAGGAATCGATCGACCAATCAAATCATTTATTCAGCCCGGACCTGACGTTTGACGCTATTTTGTAAAAATATTTGTTGGTTTGGCGACTTATTCGAGCTGTAGTTACGACGTTTATGTCTACCTTTTTTTGTTATTTGACACTGGTCATATTTTGAAAAAAATATGCCGTTTTAAACCGAAGCGGGACTTCCTGTTGGAGTCGATGGGTGTATCAAATGAGGTAAGTGTTGGGACCAGCGATTGGTAATTGAAGTATAGCTTGTCACATCTATTAATCTCCGACGTAGCTCAACTGACATTTCCGTCAACAAAAGTTAATATTTGTTTATTGGCGGGACACGAATGTCCGTTGAAATATAATTCTTGCTGCTTTATCGAGGTTCAATGAGCTTGACCAGTTTTATAATGTTCTAAATGACTGGTGGTTCTTATGAAAAGTTATTTCAGTCTTTAAGTTCAATTACACAATCAGAACAACGCTTCAAATTAATATTTAAGAAGCTTACCGTTTTCGTAATTCCTCATGGCTGTTTTGAGACAGTTAGTTAGAATCCTTGGAATGTCAAACAAATTGTAAAAGTGCATCCGTATGTCTGTTTTCTGCAAATAAAAATATATCCACACAACCATTTAAAGTGCGGTCTGCTTTTACAGCGATCACTGATTTAGAAACACAAGACCCTGTTGCAAAGAATCTCTCAAAGAGTCTCTTATCCCTTAAAGGGGCAAATATTGATTGATTTGTAAACCTTGCTCGTCTCCAGACCGTTTATGCACCTCTCGCTTATTATACCTTAAGCGTAAAATGCCACAATGAATTATTTACAACGTTTCTATTCTATCGACAAAATTTTCTAAATAATTAATAACTTAATAATAAGACTCAATTGTCGATTATTTTCTTATGAATTATCGAAATGTGATAAGGTTGAAAGGGCCCACATCATAGTGACATAAATTAACTATGATCTTGCTCAAACATGAAGGAAACAACCTGCTGTTAAAGTCTTGTGTTTAATTGGGGGTATTAAACTGGTGTTGAAAAGACTTATTCAACAATATGTCACAGTAACTAAATATCTATTGTCGCATTATGTCAATTTGATATGGAAATAATTTATCTTGTATGCGGGGGCGTATTCCGCATAAATAGGAAAAATTTTTTGACCGTTACACACATAAGATCGCGTATTCTATCTATTAAAAACTGTTGTCTTAACCCATTTCAACACAATGAAATTTTAGACAAATTGAAAGAAGCTACAGACGACAAGTTGATAGCCTTTTATTCATTTTTTTTTTAATTTTTTTTAATAGAAAACATAGATAATGAAGAAATGGCTTGACACAAGCTAATTCTTCATTTTCAAAAATGTTTTCCAAAGTTGTTTTCTTTGGAGGGAGGGATTGTGTTGGAATGGGTCCATTTTCATACGACAATTTTGAATAATCCTCTTAAGTTCAATGTCTTGTCTTGACCAGCTTGATTTTCGATATAAAACGTTTTTCAAGTCCGTACATTGTGCCTACTCATCTATATGCCGTATATCATTCCGTGATATGTCTTTTCTAACAATCCTGTATTTCATTGACTTCTACCGGATCCGATCCGTTTTTCAAATATTTATTTCACCTAGATCCTTTATCACAGTAAGGACCTCACTGTTGTGATCACTTTAACAATCATACGTGCTTCTCTTCTCTATTTTTAGTACTAAAGTTTTCTCATTAGAAAGGCACTTAACACGATTTTTTTCATTATCCACATTGGTTTCAACCTCAGGAAAAAGAGATTTATGGAATTCTTTCAACCTGTGGCCCGCGCTTCTTTGTATTAGAAACAGATTGAAAATTTACCTTTATGTTATTAGTCATGCTTTATCGGTTGCCTGGTCAACTTTTGTTTAACAACCAATTACCATTGCTGCGATAAAGAAAATATTTTTTTTTCGTATTGAAAAAATAACTTAAGTGAAAATATTCTTAGTGTGTTACCTGTCATATGTATTCCCCAGTAAATAGATCCACACTAAACCAAAGACTAACTTATTGTGTTCGGTCAACTTCCGTATTTAGCTATTTGATCAGATAAAGATATATATTATTTCTGCCCTTATCTGATGTTTGATGATATATTTATACCCCGTGGCACCTATATCTCTGCCCACCCAGGGGACACTTCGGGTCCGGAGTTGTGACAAACAAATCAGCAAATCAACATGTCTGGTCCTATCTCTCAGATTTGAGATAAACCGGGACAGGTTTTGAGTGACTATTCACGCCTGCTAATCGATGAACAATAGATTTAAGAAAGTTTATCAATATTAAGCCGAAAACAATTTTTCAAAGGTTTGAAAGCTTCCACTTTATTGATGATTGTCTTTACTTGCCGCATTTAGAGCGGTTGTGATTTGTTTTCCCTTCATCGCCAGATGTTAGCCTTTCAGTGCAAACTCGATTGATTTTATTTTATTTAAGGTCTAAATCAACTCTTTTGAATTATTATTTCTTAACAGAAGATATGTTTAATTTTGTCCTAGAACAGCATGGTGCAATGAATCCAATGTACACAATAATATAAACGAATAAAGATTGTATACTTCCGAAAAAAAAACATAGATGAGATAAGTTGACCCATTCCCATACAATTCCACATTTTTACGCGCTACATGAAATTAGCAATGGAAAGTGTTGTGAGAAAAGGGGAAATTGCTTGTTATAAGCATTCTCTTTTTTCTCACAATATCTCTCTACTATATTGCGATTACTTCAAAATTTGCACTAACTTTCAATTGTGGTTAGCAACCTCTTTCAATTGGGACCGATTTAGAATATTGTCGTTGGGTAATGGGTTAACTCAGAAATTTTAGACTTTTTGAGGGCTAGATGTGCTCTTAACCCTTTCCTAGTCAAACCAGGGATTTTACGATGCTGTGATTTTATACTTGAGAAAACATCGTGGAAAAAGGAGAAATTGCTTATTATAAGCAATTTCTCCTTTTCCACAATGTTTTCTACCACATAAAATGGTTTTATTTGGAATTACATCCAATTTTCATTGTCGTCTGCATCCTCTCTCAATTTGTACCAGTCTAAAATTTCAAAAACCAGGAAAGGGTTAAGATAGTAAAAAAGAGGATATGGGCGTTTCTAGACAAATCTGACCATTTTATGAAAGTATCGATTCCGATGGCATAGGTTGGTGGGTGACTAAAAAACAGTAATCAAAGCTCTAATAAGCTGTAGTAACAAATACTTGGTCGCATGTGAGCGCATGGGCCGTTTGAATTGTTGTGCATTAGAAATTCATTATCTATAACGCCCGGGATTTGATACTTAGGTTAAATATTGTTTGAAAAGAAGTAGATGTCTGTCACAAGCAATGTATCTTCAGTGTTTGTCTGTATAGGAAAGGGTAAGGAAAATAAATTATCTTATCCAATTATTAAATAATAATTACTTAGACTGGCAAAAGAAGATGCAGACGGCAATTTTAATTTGTTTGAAATTTAAGATACTTTACCTATTAAGACTGAGAACATTGTGGATAGGGAAGAAATTGCTTGCTACGAGCAATTTTTTCAACTTCCAAAATATTTTTCAAACCTGTCTTCTTGAGGGGCGTAAAAAAGGGGGGATTGTATGGAAATTAGTTAAACAAACAGGAATTTATTAGTCTGAACCGCTACCTGCAAACTTCCCATATTTCCTTTTAACTCATTACCAGACGACATTATTTCAGACTGGAACTTTTTAAATGAATTTACAGACGACATTTTTATGTGGTCATATCTTTGAAAAATGCACCAGATAGAGAGGAAAATGTTGCGGGAAAATAAGAAAATGTTGTTTTATTAGCAATCTGATTTTTTTCAACATTTTTTTCCTCTTTTATTTTTAACCAGCTCTTAAAAAAGTGAGATTTCGTTAGAGATGGGCTGGGTCTGTTAAACGGTGCCTACAAAAAGTCTCATCTTCGAATTTGAGTGCTAATTCAAAATTCAAAACAATAGTAACGCTTCACCCATTCCCACATAATCCCTTCTTTTAACGCGTCTGTAGAAAAAAGCTTTGGAAAACATTGTGGAAAATGAAGAAATTGCTTGTATCAAGCAATTTCTTCATTATTCACAATGTTTTCTGTCCAAAAAGTCGAAAAAAATGAGAATTCCATCAAATTGAAATTGTCGGCTGCAGTTTCTTTCAATTTGGGCCAGTCTAAAATTTTGTTGTGTGGGAATGTGTTAATATTATAGTTGTAACTATTTTAGCATACTCTACAGGATGAAGGAGCGTAGGAACATGTACATTCTGAATGTCGAAATAAACGCCATTGACCTATTTCGAGCAATGGAAATATCGTAATAATTTTTGCAGGAAAGAGTACAAATGTGTTTGGTGGAATGCGATACCAGTCCATATTTGAATAACGAGGACCGTGGCGGCACCATATCGCTCACCATAGAATCAATCCCAAATCAATCTCAAAATTTGACATAGTTACCCGAAAGATTATTGTTCTATCCGGACGAAGTTCTAATGGGATATTAAGAATATTATTAAGCAAAATTAGTTCAGGGCAATGCAATATGAAAAATACAGCGACTTACGCCTAACGGTTTTTATGGAAAGATATTTACAGATTTCAATGTAAAATAGAATGTGCTCCACCGGGGCCCCAAATAGGACCTCTGAAGATTTTTTTGAAATTTTCAGAGAGTCATCATGTCAATGCATTTAAAATATATTACATCTAGATCTAGGCTTTGCGGTTTGTCGGGAGAATTTTTTTTTTAATAAATGGTTTCATACTTTGTAAATTAGGGTGAGTCCAGGTGAAACCCGAATTGATGCGCCTTGTGGGAGCCTATATGTTAGATATGTGTGCTAGGACGGAGCCCTTATGTGATTGAAATGCACATTCTTTTAGCAACTTTTTACCAGGATCACCATGTAATGCACCTCGCAAAATATAAAACCGTTACGCCTTATTGTTGGACAGGAGATTTCCTTCTTTTTTATGTTTATTTGAGTGTGTCTGGACTGTGTCCAAATGGGACCCAGAGACATTCTCTCGACACAAATTATCAAAACTAATTTTCAATGGCTGTCTTTCGGCTAAATTCATAATGACAATTTCGCCTTCCCCATTACAATACTATCAGATGTTTGATGCAACCACAGTTGAAGCAGAACAGAGTCAAATATACTGGATTAGCTAACTCTGTACGAGTCCACTTTAGGTAGTACGCGATATAATTAACACGTGCACGCTTAAATAATACAGGTGTACTAAAAAAATCAGGCGTGCGCGCAAAATTACTGAACATTCAGTGATAAACAAGAGGGCCATAGTGGTCCTAGATTGCTAACCTGATTTGAAAGTCTCGATTTTTTTTATTCAATATCATTGATGACAATTGATTGGGCAAAAATTGTGGCCTCTAGAGTGCATACAAGGTTTTACCAAGAATTGACCATATGACCTAGTTTTTGACCCTAGTTGACCCAGTTTCAAATTCAGACAATTTTTTATCAGAACAATCATTCTGACCAAATTTCAGGTTGATTGGGCAAAAAATGTGGCCTCCAGAGTGCATGCAAGGTTTTTGTAAGATTGGACCCTGTGACCTAATCTTTGGTCCAGTTGACCCAGTTTCGAGCTCTCGCAAGATTTCGTTAAGTTAATCATTCTGACAAAATTTCGGGATGATCGGGCAAAAAATGTGGCCTCTAGAGTGCATACAAAGTTTTTCTAAGATTTGACTAAGTGACCTAGTTTTTAACCCAGTTGACCAAGTTTCGAACTCATACTGATTTCACTCAGACAATCATTCTGACCAAATGTCAGGTCAATTGGGCAAAAACGTGGCCTCTAGAGTGCATACAAGGTCTTTATAACTTTTGACCCTGTGATCTAGTTTTTGACCCAAGTTGACCCAGTTTTGAACTCGTACAGGATTATCCTTCTTACCAAATTTAGGTTGATAGGACAAAAAGTTGTCTCTAGAGTGCATACAAGGATTACTAAGATTTGACCCAGAGACCTAGTTTTTTACCAAAGTTGACCTCATTTCAAAGTTACACAAGATTTCGTCGAGATAATCATTCTGACCCAATTTCAGGTCAATTGGGCAAAAAATGTGACATATAGAGTGCATACAAGGTTTGTCTATGATTTGACCCAGTGACCTAGTTTTTTTACCCCAGTTGACCAAGTTCAAACTCACACAAGATTTTAACAAGACAATCATTCTGACCAAATTTCATGTCCATCGGGCAAAAAATTTGGCCTCAAGAGTGCATACAAGGTTTTTTCTAGGATTTGACCCAGTAACCTAATTTTTGACCCAAGATTGACCCAGTGTCGAACTGGTACGAAATTTCACCAAGACAATCATTCTGACCCAATTGCAGATTGATTGGGCAAAAATGTGGCCTGTAGAGTGCATACAAAGTTTTTCTAAGATTTGACCTAGTGACCTAGTTTTGGACCCCAGTTGAGAAAATTTCGAACTTGTCCGGGGTTTCATCAAGACAATCATTTAGACCAAATATCTGGTCGATTGGGCAAAAAATGAGGTCTCTAGAGTGCATACAAGGTTTTTTCTTAGATTTGACCCTGTGACCTAGTTTTCGACAACAGTTGACAATAATTGCAATACTTCAAAATAGAGTATTTTCATTGGCCCAAATCGTATCACGTGATCAAATCAATTGTACTTTATACCTCGATAAAAGACAGAACTATTTTCGACAAAAATAGAAACAAACAAGGTCAGGGATTTCCGATATTGGGAATTCACTTCCAAGAAATACCAAACTTGTTTTGTTACTATTTATAGTCATCACCTTTTGAAATTCGATTTCCCTACGGGCGTTATTTGCCATGTGCTAAGGCAATTGCACTTTATACTCCAATAAACGCAGTGAAAAATACACTCATCCCTATAATGTTTCGAACTTGCGCAAGATTTTATCAAGACAATTATTTTGACCAAATTTCAGGTTAAACGGGCAAAAATGTGTCCTCTAGAGTGCATACAATTTTTTCTAAGATTTGACCCCGTGACCTAGTTATTGACTCCAGTTGACCCAATTTCGAACTTGCCCGAGATTTATCAAGACAATCATTCTCACCAAATTTCAGGTCGATCGGGCAAAAAATGTAGCCTCTAGAGTGCATACAAGGTAAATGTTGACGACGCACGTCGCACGACGGACGACGGACATCCACCTAACTACAAAAGCTCGCCCTAAGCACTTCGTGCTCATGTGAGCTAAAAATGTGCGCGAACGCCTAAATTACACGTGCACGCACGCTCTGAAGGCGTTCCCTTTTTTACGCGCGCACGCTCATATTTTGAAAGTGCACTCGCCAAATGACGCGTTCAGTTTCAAAATATAAGCGCGCATGCTTAAATTAAACGGGTTCCAAATATCACTTGCGCATGCACGCAATCTTTATATTTAGACGGCTTGAAGGAGACTTTTGACCCAAACGGTACACCATTATCCTGCTGTGTGCAGCGTGCATGTCAGAATCTATTACGTTGCGACCGTGGCACATGCCCATGTGAGCGACGCTCCCAGAAGACGGTTAGTTTTTACGGGGGAAAGTGCAAGGATACAGGAAGAAACTCCTGAGAGGTCCGCCTGGTTCTTTAACGTGCTCGAGGGGGCCTCGGTTTACCGTCTAGTGCGAAAGACAATTAATTTGTTATTTGATATGGTCAGCCAAGGGCTCGGACCTATGATCTTGAAGTTTGAAATCAAGTGCTTTACCAAATGAGTTAAATGTGGTGATTGTAAGCAACCTACCTACATCTCCGTGGAAATTGACGCATAGCGACTGTCAAACTAAAAACCAATCAACCAATCAAATAATTCATTTAGACCGGAAATGTACTTTGAACACCGACATCGGTCGAAATTTTATTTGAGGTATTTTTGTTGGGTAGGCGACTCAAACGTCTAACTACAGCTTCGATCATTTTACCTTTTTGTTACATAATACTGAACATAAATTCTGCAAAAAAATACCGTTTAACCCTTTCCTGAACGATCCCTGGTTTTAAGTCCCGAAGATTCTATAGTTGAGATAATATTGTGGGAAAAGATGAAATTGCTTGTAACAAGCAATTTCTTCTTTTCCCTCAATAATTTCTACTCGATAGGTTGTTTGCTTTTTAAATTGCACCCACTTTTCATTGGTGTCTGTAAAATTCTTTGAATTGGACAAGCCTAAAATTTTTAAAAACAGGTCAGGGTCAAACTTCCTGTTGAAACTCAGTGGGCGGGCCAAGCGATCCGTCAATTTACTGTATAAAGAGATTATGTAAGAACATTATGTGACTGGCTCAGTCGCCAGCAACTTCTTTCGGGTCCGAAATTGAACAAGAACCTGTATATAACTGCCTGTCAAGGGAACAGTAGTATAAGATCGTAAGATCGATTTGACGTATCACAAAAACCACCCCTTCTGACAGTCCCACCTCTACTGACTGATGCATTGCACTACCATGCTTTACGTATTGGAAGAATCAGTTCGTTTGTATGGATAGAAATGATGCATCTAAGAGCTGAACCTTAAACCATTACCAGACGTCAAAATCTTGGACTTATCCAAATTGAAAGGAGTTGCAGACGGCAATCATCAGAAAGTGTATGGAAATGTAGATCTGTTCAACTTTCTCTGTAGAAAGCATTGTGTAAAATGATGAAATTGCTTGCAACAAGCAATTTCATCAATTGTCACAATTTTTTCCAAAATGGTTTTCTTGTTGGGTGTTTAAAAGCGTCATTGAGTGGGAATGGGTTAATAATATTTCTTTTCCGGGTTACGCAGTATAGCGGAAAAGTTTTGTCTTCTTGATACGCCCATGTAATAAAGTTGTTATGATGTTGTTTTAGAAGTCGGCCAATGAAATAAGAGCGGGCGAGAGAATCAGTTCTAGCGAGTACACCAAACAGTGAAGATCGACATTCAATTGACTTGTTGAAAATATTTGATTTGTAAAGTAATCCCACGTACTCCACCGAGTCGGGCGTTTGAATGGTTTGGGGATACAGCTTTTTTAGAGTAACTTCTCTGTTTTTTGTGGGTTTTTTTTTTGCTGGGCGCCGCGTTCCGATATTGACGTGGATCATTGTTTTGTTTTATTTCATAGTTTGCCTTCAGAAATTCTGGATTATATTGTAAGCTACATCTAACACGCATATATGTGACCTTGTTCCTCATTAAATCCATAGCAGGCGTGTCTCGCTATCGGCAAATAAAATAATTGTTGTTTTGGGTAAAGAGTCACAATAGGCAAAGAGTAGACAAGATAGTCTCATGATGTGAAAAAGTAAAAAGTTTGAGTAAGTTTCAGAAGTCGCTTTTAAACCCGTTCGCACACAATCCCCGCTTTTTACGTCCCGCAAGACGAGCTTTGAAAAAAAACATGGTGGGAAATGAAGGAAATGAAGAAAATGCTTAGTGCATATACAAGAGGTTTCCTTATTATCCATCTTGATTTATACCACCAAAGACAAAGATCTTTAGAATTCCATTAAAAGATCTTTAGAATTTCATTAACCAAAAATTGCCGCCTGTATCTTCTTTGAATTTGGACCTGTCTACAATTATGTCTTCTGGCAATGGTTTAACCCTTTACTGTTTTTCAAAAATTTAGACTTGTCCAATTTTAAAGGGATGGCAGACGACATTATAGATTGAGTACAAATTAAAATTGTAACCACCCTATACGATAAAGAAAATATAGTGGCAAAAAAAGAAATTGCTTGCTACAAAAAATTCTTCTTTTTCTACAATATTTTTCTCAAGTATAATTTCACAGGGGCGTTGAAATCAGAGATTGTACAGGAAAGGGTTGATACCGGTGACTGTATTGCCAAGAATGCACCAAGATATAGAATCTAGTCTTCCTTGTAGGATGATCTTTGGTTTTCAATTTCATTCCAGGAAAGAGCCATCATAAGCACAAAACCCATAAACTAGTTGAACAGGTCAACCGTAAAAAATCTCCAGGTTTAATCAATTCCTATTTTGCAAAATTTTAGACCTGTCCAAATTCGAAGGTTTTGCAGACGAAATATAAAGTGGTTTTAATATGGAAAAAAAAAAAAAAACCATTCAGTAGAGTAGAAAAAATTGTCGAAAAAGAAGAAATTGCTTGTTACAAGCAAATTCTTCTTTTTCTTCAATATTTCCTCGATTACAAAATCACATGGACAAAAAACAAGAGGGCCGTTGGCCCTCGGGCGCTCACCTGAGATAAAGGCTCTTTATCTTTCAACAGTTATTTCATATTAGGATTATGATACAAGTGGCCACACTAACATATAAATACATTTATTATATACCTATAAAAGATATGGAGTTAAACCTGGCTGTCAAATACATCTCGACAGAAAAAAAATCAATATTCGGCGTGTAGCAAAAAAAACCGTATTCGTCGAGTACCGTTTAACACTGACTACTTTTTTGTGTATTGACAATCCGGGTTTTTCGGAAAGTTGGTTATTTCTTAGCCATTTAAGAGAATTTTCCTAATGTCATTTCCTAAAAGGTATATAATAAAAGGAATATTACAACAGTGTGTTTTTCTATTTCTTGTTATCGTGTTCTCGAAACGTGTGTAGGTATTTTTTATTGGATTCGACCTTCGGTCTCATCCAATAAAAAATACCTACACACGATTCTCGAACACGATAACAACGCATAGAAAAAGACAATGTGGTAATATTCCCTATACAAAGACTATGTACCTTGGGATCCGAAAGTCTAAATTACAAATTCCAAGGCTTAAGGGCAAATTTGAAAGAAGGAAAAAACTTTTTCCTCCCTCTGGATCAATGAGTTATAATTTCAGAAATAAGAAAGAAGTCAGTGAACTGACGCTTCATGCCTGTACACCCCCCCCCCGGGTAAGCCCCTGGGGACCCGAGGGTCATGATTTTAGCTATTTTGTAAGAGATCAATATACTGATGCTTCATGCAAATAATCAAGGCTCTACGCCCTCTGGGTCAGGTAAAGACTATTTTTTGAGATTATTATACAATTTCACTTTTGTTGCCTTGGCAACTCCAGTTTTCAACGGAATTCAATTCATTTAGCAATTTTCAAAGGGGACCACCTAAGGAACATTTCTGCCAAATTTGGTTCAAATTGGCCCAGTGGTTTGGGAGATGTCATTTAAAAATCGTTCTTTATTTCTATATAAACCCTACCCACTGGGTCTCTGCCCCTTGGGGCCCGAGGATCATGATTTTAGCCATTTTGAAAGAGGTCAATATACTGATGCTTCATGCAAAGTATCAAGGCTCTACGCCTTCGTGGCCAGGAGGAGAAGAATTTTAAAGGTTATTTTGAAATAACACTTTTGGTGCCATAGCGACCAGAGTTCTGAACGGAATTTTCAAATCTTTTAGCTCTTTTTAAAGGGTACCATATAAGGGACATTTCTGCCAAATTTGGTTCAGATTGGCCCAGTGGTTGGAGAGGAAATGTCATTTAAGAATCGTTGTTTATTTCTATATAAATCCCATCCCCCTGGGGCTCTGCCCCTGGGGACCCGAGGATCATGATTTTAGCTATTTTGAAAGAAGTCAATATGCTGATGCTTCATGCAAAATATCAAGGCTCTATGCCTTCTGGGTCAGGAGAAGAAGATTTTTAAAGATTATTTTAAAGTTTCACTTTTGTTGCCATGGCAACCAGAGTTTTGAAAGGAATTCGATTCTTTTAGCCTTTTTTAAAGGAGACCACCTAAAGAACATTTCTGCGAATTTGGTTCAAGTTGGTCCTGTGGTTTGGGAGGAGATATCGTTTTAAGAATTTGTTGACGGACGACGCTCGACGCGCGACGGACGACGGACCGACGCCGGACAAAAGGTGATCACAATAGCTCACTTGAGCACTTCGTGCTCAGGTGAGCTCCCCCTCCCCCCCAACCCCCCCCCCGAAAAAAAACAGGGATTGAACAGGAAAGAGTTAAAGGGCATTACACTGTTGTATACCAACCGTGAAAAGTTCTGGACTCTGACAAAACAGATCCGCGTGAGAAGACTTGCACACAGTGAATCAGTAGTCTACAATTATACCTGTCTCTTACATCTACACATAAAAACTTTGTAAACAAAGAAGCTACAAAGACTATACTGTATGGCAATTTACCGAGTTTTAGGAGTCACTTAGGTTAAGTTTCAAAGCAATGAATATAATGCAACTGCGTGAATTCTTATTACTTTTTATTGCACGAATTTTGCCGACATGTACATAGAAAATAATCTGGACAATAAAAATGTTAAAATAAAACAAGAAATCTGTGAACTCCGTGAAATACTGAAATTATATATATCCCCCAACACATACACATCTAAAACAATGGTCTAAATTTTAGCTTTGGCGGTATACTATAACTAGAAATATTTAAATTTCTTATCTCATGTTCAGTGGTAAACAGTTTGTATCCATACGCGTGTAATGTTTCCATACACACCTTGTTTACTCTGTCTATGTCATATTGCTGCATATATTTTCTCCACCAATTAGAATTGTTCTTTCTACGGTCGTGAACAAACTCGGTACCCTTTTCCGGTGGTGACAAATTCACGTGTATTTGGGCTAGAATGTCAATTTGTGTTTGATTATAATTCATATTTAGAAAATCCATTACTTCTTTTAATCTCACATTAAGGTTAGATAATAAATCTTCGTAATACAAAAAATGAACTCTATCCGGAAACTCAGACATCAGTTCAAGCCCATCTCTATAGTCTTGTAGCATTTTATCACACAAATTTCTTTCAAGTGAACTATTTTCTCTGTACCCGTAAACGGGATAGTGTCTGGAATATATTCGTGAATGTATTATTGCCCTTGGGTCCCGGACAAGATGAACTATTTTCAGTCTGTGATTGGTCCGTAATAAAGGTCCGAAAGTACCAAGCGTCGACCGGAGTACCTTGACAACTCGATGTTCCCTTCTTTTACACTCTCCCTCCAGTTTCTTTAAGCATACACTCTTGGGGCGAAATTTTGATACACAATTTTTGTACACTTTCCAACTTGGGCCTGGAAGAAAAGGAAGAAAATATCACAGACCGTTGGCCACGCCCACTGACCTCTAACATGGCAAGTTGGCTGAATAAACGTCATTAATTTCTATAATACAATTGGTCTTGCGCGAGCGATCGTTTCTATTAAACTACCACTTCCACTGAGCGACCGAAAGTTCTTCTAAACAAACAGTCGTTTTTGTTTCATAAATTCAATGTTGTTGAAACTCATTAGAATCGTCTCAGTGAGTTCTAACAACATAGAATTTAGCGAAAAAGTAGGTAATTGTTCGCAATCGATTTAATCCTTCCTATATTTCACAAACATGTGTTTTAATCGAGCATCTCTTCATCGACTAC
Organism: Fragum fragum; assembly: GCA_946902895.1. Lineage (NCBI taxonomy): Eukaryota > Metazoa > Mollusca > Bivalvia > Cardiida > Cardiidae > Fragum > Fragum fragum. Next base: position 59,277,831 of record OX336370.1, on the reverse strand, counting down.
TTTTTGGTCACTTAATACAAGATCTAATGTATATGGTCAGGGATATAAAAGGTACATCGTAGTATATCGTAGGATGGCGACATTAAAGTAGTAGCTACAGCTTGAATAAGCTGTATAGCTACGACGCTTAAGTCGCCAAAAATAACAAAATGCTTGACATAAAGGTCGAAGTTCGAAATTCATTTCCTGTCTGCATTAATAATTTGATTGGTCAATTGATTTTTTGACAGCGGCTACCCGTTACTAGTTACCCTTCGAGCAAAACGACCGCCTTCATAGCGCTTTCGCAAGCGCGTGAGACTACCAATCTTCTATCACGGGATGTCATGCGTTCGATCCCCGGCGGCGGCACATATCCTTTCCGACATTCGTCTCTCACCAGTGGGTGGATTATCGCAAACCCAAGTGGAAAGGCAGCTGGAGACAAGGATAGAATGTAGTGGTAGTACTGGTATGAGAAATACCAAGAATCCATTGTTAGGTGCTGAAGCCGCTGCGATATGACTGAAATACTGCTAAAGTGAAGTTAAACCCCATTCAATCAATCAATCGAACAAAACGTGTGAAATGTTTTACATTGGTCAGGCTGCCAAGAATGAGCAAGGTCGAAACGTTTCGCTCTTCATAGATTAAAAATTTAATTTTTAGTTTCGTCTATCAAAAACGGGCGTTCTGATTGGCCGAAAAAACATCATACCCCCATAAACAAAATTTTGAGCACGCGGTCATTTTGTATACTTCCGCACAAAATAGTTCCATACATAAAGGTATCAAAATTGTAAAGTTTTGCTCTTTTCGCTCGATGCTATTAAATTATAAGATATGATAATAATGTTTTCGTTGTCACGGAGGTATGAAGCGCAATACCTAATCACACTTATGTATGAATCCGTTCCGCGTATTCATACAGTGTTATTTTTTTTTCGGTTCATACCTCAATGACAACAAAAACTATTCTCTTCAGCTCTTAAATGGCTGTTCTTCCCCATTATGTACATGTATTTATATCTAGATTCATGTCTCTGATTATCATCTGCTGAATTCATATATCTTTTTCAAATATTTGTTATCGGTATTTCACAGGGAGAGGTTTTCCGCTTGATAAATGACTTGTTCTGTTACAGTTGTGTGATGAAGCAAATGTTATCCGTTTCACGAATAAGGACAGCCAAGGGGACTCGGTATGACACGTGTTTGGAAAAGGAGATCGAACAGTGTACGGATGTTCCAAGATATGACCATATTATCATAGGGCAATAAAAACATCGTAAATAAAACACATAAAAACGAAAGTTAGGAGTTTTTGGTTGCCAACCGACGATAGAGAAAGATAAAATGACCATCATAAAAACCGAAGTACAACAAAAAATTTCCTGGTCAGTTTGCGAAATCTTACCCTTGTCGACACCTTGCGATTACGAGCTAATAGATTTTTCGACAAAAATAATATTTATGAAATAATGATAATGATAATATTAAAAACAAATTTCGATGGACTTCAGAATGATTTTTGGTAGCCAATAGAAAATGTGCTTGAATAATCTATAGACTTCTATTACCAATAAATGTATCATTATATGAAAAAAAGCTAACATATATACGGAATACCATTAGGGTCATCGCGTCATACTGTGTAAAATTGGAATATTATATATACCTCATAACGCACAATGACTTTTAATTTTAGCTTGTTTGTTGCGCGGTTGATGGATCGTCAATGAAAAAAATTGATGGATCAATCAAATCATACATTTAGACCAAAAGTGGACTTTTAGACTCCGACATTTATGTGAGGCATGTTTCTAAGTTCGGTGACTTAAACATTGCAACTACAGCCTATTCAAGCTTTAGTTTAAACGTTTAAGTCGAACAACAAACCAATATATGTTTTCGTTACATGTTACTGGCTATAATTTTCGCCGTTTGATAGAAAAGGCCAAATTTTCCGTCGGAGTTCAGTTGGCCGGAACAGCGATCCTTCAACTATTATAGACAGTGTTAACTTTTCAAAATTAAGCGTATGAATCACTTTAAAGTATTCTGTACCGGAGTATGTTGGGTTATCGTGAACTCTTTCCTGTACAACATTTAACAATGGCACGAGGTTACAGCTGAATACATTGGACAAAACATGAAGTAGGACATCGACAGGCCTAACGCTACCATCTGAATATCTGTAATTAAAAGGAATAACTGGCTAAATACATGTAATTACAACACACATAGTTTAAGCTACTCATCATACCAAATGGTCACCCTTGTCATGTTGAACCCGGAATATTGATATTTTGGCAGGAGGTATAGACAAAGATCAGCCTGCACATAAGTGCAGTCTGATCTTAGTCTACACCACCCGCTTCTCCCTTTTATTTATAAGTTGTTTATATGACAACTTTTCAAATAAAATATTAACCAACGATCAGTACCTCAATTACTTTCAGCCCTCGATTTTAATGCAATTCTATAGAGAATTTTTTCAGCATGATAAGGAGTATAGAATTATGATTAAGACCCGACTGAGAGGACATAACAGGCTGATTAAGGTAGAAACATATAAATCATGGATGATTTTCCAGATTCTAAAAACGTTAATTTCATTTTAGTATTTGTGTGTATTCAAATCATTTTCTCGAATCGACCTGTGCTGGATTCGATAACTTTACTAAATATCTGTTAAAAACTTCACTGATGGCGTCTCTTCGGGATCAGGATCATACAAATACATGTATATGTATATCGTCATTGGGCAACCAAAATATCGTAAAGACAGCTTGATATAAGCTGTGTTTACGAGATTTGTTCGCACTCTAGCGATAGTTTGTTGTTTGTTTGGTTTTTTTTTATGTCGAAGGACGTCTTGATTACCTTTGTCAATTTTAGAACAAAAGCTCAACCTATTTTCAGAGCGTGGGTGTCTTAGATGCTCGAGCTGTCGGTGATTTGACAACCTTGTCACACCGCTGTTGCTCTTAACCTTCATCAAGCTGAACACGGAATATTCCTGTTTGGACAGGAGGTGTAGAAAAAGATTAGCCTGCACATAAGTGCAGGCTGATCTTAGTCTACATCTCCTGTTTGTCCCTTTAAAACCAGAGTTCTTTGTAAGATTAATTTTCCAACAAAACATTGATGTACACCTAGTACATGTACCTCACGCCCTCTAAATTCAAAGGAATTCTGAACAGGGTTATATTCAGCATGACAAGGGTTAAAGATATTTACTTGAATTGTGTACACTATAACAAGTACAATACATACTGTCATTCGGATAACTATAGAATCCGTTTTTTTAGGATTATGTCCCGTTTCAAATTAATTCATTTCTTCCTAGTACCTTCGGTAGCGTTGGCACCCGTATCGGGTGATATTTGTTCCAATGTAACGCGTCTTAAGTGAAACATGTACTTTCATTGGGAGAATCCATAGAACCCATGAAAGAGGTGAATATTCTAAATAGATTTGTGATTTACATATATACATATCTGTCTTTTTTGTTCTCTGGACCCATATGTCTTGTCAAGAAAATTCTAATAAGCACCCACAGCTTTTATCATTGGTCGACAAAAAACCTCGTAACTACTACATCCGACTAGATGTTTTAGTCACAAAGTGGCGTTTTGTTTCAATAATATTTAATATTTGCTTTTAAAACTACGCTTTTATTATATTTTTAGACTCCATACACACCAACATTTGTTTGATGAATTAAGCTATTGTTGAAAAGTACTAAACTTATTCCTGGTCTCCTTATTAACCCATTCCCGCACAATCCCTTCTTTTTACGCATCTAACTGAAAAGGCTTTGGAAAACATTGTGGAAAATTAAGAAATGTATCAAGCAATTTCTTCATTATCCGTAATGTTTTCTATGCAAAAAGATTTTAAAAAAATGTAAATTCCATCAACTTGAAATTGTCATCTGCAGCTTCTTTCAATTTTGACCGGTCTAAAATTCCGCTGTGTTGGAATGGGTTAAAAGGTGTTGATGTTAACTTCAAAATTGCAAGAGAAGTTTGCAACAATTGTGGTCACAAATTTATCACTTTAAAAAGAAAATACCTAGAAAGATTGGCAATGATTGGTATCTTCTCTGGTCGATTTTTGTCTGGTTGGAAAGAATTAACTGTTGCGGTGGTCATCTTCCTGAAAATGGTTATCATATGCATTCATCGCTGCGCTAATCCCTTTCCAGTTCAATCACTGGTTTCTACGCCCCTGTGGTGTTTTCATTCTTAAGAAAATATTCTGTAAAACGCAGAAATTGCTTGTCACAAGCAATTTCTGCTTTCTCCAAAACATTTCCTACCAAGGTGAATGACTATTTTTCAAATAAAATCAATTTTGATTTGTCATCTGCACAACCTTCGAATTTGGACCAGTCTAAAATTTTGTAGAACAGTAGAGTTTACCCATTTACGAACAATCATCCTTTTTACGCCCCTTAAGAAAAAAGATTTGGAAATATTGTTGAAAATTTTCATTCAATCAACTTGAAACTGTCGTCTGCAATTTCTTCCGATTTGAACCAGTCTAAAAAGGTCGGGTAAACATTGTGTAAAATGAAGAATGCCTGCATCAATCGATTTCTACATTATCCACAGTATTTTCTATCCAAAAAGATGAAAAAATAAATAAAATTCCATCAATTTGAAATAGTAGTCTGCACCTTTTTTTAATTTGGAGGAGTCTAAAATTCTGTTGAGTGCTGTATTTACGACGATTAGGTCACCAACCAACAATTTTACTTTTTTGTAACATGCAATTGGCCACAAATTCTGCAAATAACGGCGTTCAATATCGAAGCGAGACGTACTATCGGAGTTGGAGTTTGTGGGCGTGGCCTACTAAGTAAGTGGGCAGGACCAGCGTTTGGTTAATTAGGCGAGAGGCCAACAAAATGGGATAAATTCAAATTCATTAAAGCTTCAGTTATAAAACTGATCGCCTATACTGACGAATTATATCAATTTTGCCTGTTAAACATACGGAACGTACAAGTTTTCTGCACATGAACATACAAATACATTTAATTGCATCTACCAAAGTATCATAGCTAGAGCTTAAACAAGCTTAAGTTACGATGTTTTGGTTCTCCATCGACGGATTTTTATTCGAAGAATCCTTAGAATATGGCTGACAGAGATGATTTCAAACCAAGATAACCCAATAAAAGTCAGGGACGCAATTTATTAAAGAAAGAAGTATCGATAAGTTGGACGTAACTAGAGACAAGGCCCATCGAATAAGCTTTAGTTACGACATTTAAGTCGCCAAATCAACATAAAGGTTTAAAAAAGATGGCTCCCGGGCTGAATAAACGATTTGACTGGTCGGTTGATTCCTTGATTAACAGTTGCGATTGGTCATTTCTCATGGAAAGCGCACACAATTACAACAAGGATTATTGACCAAGTCTACCGACCTTCGACAAGTGAACTTGACTGAAATATCACATAAATTGAGTTTGCATAATGTACACACAGAAATACAAAACCATAAACAAAATCATTAGTAGCCGACCTAAACATCATAACTCTAACTTAAATATGCGTTAGCTAAGGCAATCATCAAAACTGCTTGGCAGAAATGTCGGACTTTAAAAACTTTTTCTGTAAAAGTGAACGATTTGATTGGTCTAGTATTTTTAATTGACATCTGAGATCAGTCAATTTCCTTTTATGCTGTACAAAAGACCACCGAGGGATCATGGAATGAGAAAAAAGGGGGAAGAGACATACACAAAAAAGGAACCGATTGGGTAACATAAGTGACGGTCCGTTGACCAAATATAGACATAGGGGAATCGTTTCACTAAACTGCGTTTGCGTACAAAAATAAATTACGTAAATTCTCGATTTACGCAAAGCGTACGTTTTTGCGTACGCCGTTTTACTAACGCTGGTGTAAATAGACATTTGCGTACGCAAATTTTACGGCGTACTCTCCGATAATGGAGTCGGAAACGTTATTAGCAAGTGCGCTAACGTCTCTTCCTGTGACAGGTCATCTTCGCCAATCGCCGGCTAAAACATTGTAATTACAGCATAAATAAGCTATGGCTTACATTTTTTCGTTGCGGAACAACTAAAATAAAAATAAAGATTTTTTTAAAAAAAAAAGATTAGTATCTTGTTTAGACAGGTAAATTCAGTTAAACCATGGGTAACTGTGAGAAAGCAAGCGTAGATGTTTCTGATTTTTTTTTCATACAAAGCATTATCGGTAAACACGTAAAACCCTCCCTAGTTTGAGTAAGTGATGTTTATCCGTCATCTTCAAATGTGTAATTCACAACCGTGATCGGAAAATGTATATATTTGCGTAGGCGACATTTAACACCGCTGTCAACGGTATTTCAATTTTATCTAGAATGAAGAGTTCAATCAATTAATAGATTGAATGGGGTTTAACGCCGCTTTTAACAGTATCTCGGTCATATCGCGGAGGCTGGAGCACCTAACAATATATTCCTGGTATTCCTCACACCAGTACTACCACTAATTCCTTTCCTAGCCTCCAGCTGCTACACCACATGGGTTTACGATTATCCACCAATTGGTGGGAGACAAATGTCGGAAAGATTATGTGCCGCCGCCAGGAATCGAACCCATGACATCCCATTATTGAAGATTATGAATCTTACGCGCTACCGACTACGCTATAACGGCGGCATCTAACACCAGAAAAAAAAAACAACACTTTTTAATCCGCGCTAGCATTTGCTAAATTCATTTAGACGTTCTACGTATAATTCGCCGGTTGATGACAGCAACGTGTCGAATGTCGGAATTATAAATGAACGAGATAGAGTTAGTTACGGAGCAACTACCCGAGCTTAAAAGAGAAAGGCCGTTATTCTGTTTCGCTTTTGATCCGGACGTATTAAGACAGAAACAACGCGGCTATTGTTTGCTAAATGCTGTTCTAAGAATAGAATCGACGACAAATCGCCCGAAGTCGGCTGACTTCGTCCCACCATCTGGTTGGCTCTCTCGATTTTGTTCAAATCACAGACGTATTTTGACCCTTTTCAATTTTAAACATGCACTTCCATTAGATATTAGACCTGTCGATATCTCGTCAGCGAATTTACGACTAGTCGTCGACATCTCGCCGGCGTAGCGACAACATGCTAGAATTAATCGTCGGAGGTTTAATCATATAATCGCTGCTGCAGCGCTGGTCAAGAATTAAGACGTCCTCTAGACGTGGGTACAATATGACCGCAAAATATAAATTTTCCTTGTAACTGCCGAATTGGTCCGAAGCTCTTGTATACATATAGACCAATGAAAACAGAAACGTTTTCTCATACTATTTCAAATAGGGGCTTACCCCTTTCCTTTATCAATCGGGGATTTGTGTGGATGTAGCTTTATACACGAGAAAATAATGTGGAAAAAAATTACAAGTAACAAGCAATTTCTATTTTCACACAATACTTTCTAACACATATGATAAGTTCATTTCAATTTGTATTCCATATTCATTGTCATTTGCAACCTATTTATGCCCCCGCATCGATAAGATTAGGGGCAAATTGTTTTACCGGTGTCCGTCTGTCTGTCTGTCTGTCCGTCTGCAAAACTTAACCAGCCAACTGAACATATTCCTAACTTCAACCCTGATTAAGTTACAGTGCTAATATTTGCTATGTAGATAGGTATCAACAAGGCGCAACTGGGGAAGGTCATTTCATCAAGGTCAAGATCAAAATTTTAACCCTTTTCCCTAAAACAAAGAAAAAAAAATCACCCGTTCCTAAAGAATTTCTGTTTCGGGGATATGGTGTCCACAAACACATCTTGTTCAATTTGAACCAGTCTGACTATTTGAAAAAAAAAACGTTGGTGTAGAAAAAAATGTTTGACGTATACCAGTATGCTTTATACTAAACTGGAATGCATAAGTTCCAGTAATTGACGGTTCGCAGGTTACTCCCATTTCAAACAAGATCACTACCTAGCAGTCATCCTGAGATATAAAACAACATAAGGTAAAAGGACGACCTAAACCTCGTAACTACAGCTTCAATAAGCTGTAGTTACGAAATTTCGGTCATCCGCCGACGATAAGTTTCTAAGGGACAACACATGACGGTGCAAATTCAGCTTAAAGGTGTAAAAAAACCTTTTGTTCTTTTTGCCTTCATATTTACTTACTTCAAAAACTCATATTTGTACAATAAACAAAACATTTATTCTTCTACCAATCTATTCATTCAACATTTCTTTTTTGTGTATGGAATGAGATTGCATACAGCTTGTAAGAGTGAAAAAGATAAGTTTAGCCTTTAAAATCATTTGACAAGACAAATTCCACTGCATTTTTGCTTAAGCCTTTCCTGTTTTCAAAATTTTAGACATGTCTAATTTGAAAGAAGCTGCAGACGACAACTAAAAGTAAGTGCAATTTGCAAAGTAATCATCATACAAGGAAAAAAATATTGTGGGAAAAGAAGAAATAGCTTGTTACAAGCAATTTCTTTTTTTCCCACAATGTTTTCCAATGTATAAAATCACACGGACGTTAAACAGGAAAGGGTAAATAACTGTGGATGCATGTTTTAGTCTCATCTTTATGGGAAAATAAAGATCCGATTGCACTAGAAAAGTCTACTGAAATAATCATTCTTTGTATCCCATACGATCTATAACGAACTCACCTGCATGATCCTAGTAGAGTACTACACTGGAGATCAGGCGGCTTAAAGTAGTCCCAAATAGAAAACTTCCACAGTGGCTCGTAGAAAAAGAAGGTATCGGGCCTGAACCCTAGTAACCGACTGGTAAATCTGGAACCGCTGTTCATGTAGGCACTTATGATGACGTCATACGAGTCAGATGATGTGAAATTAGCTGCAAAATCGTCAAGCCCCTTTAGTAATCTGCTGAACGTCGATGTATGGTATTGATATAATGGTTATCTTCGGTGAATCAATCTTTTATTCTTTGTACGTTTATTTCTATACATAAAATCAATTGAAAAGGACACTGCATAGGGTAGTATACGAACTGAAGAGAACGAAATATATAGGCCAAATACATAGATAATAAAGTGTGAAGAGTTCGGGATTCTACGGTAAGTTCGAAATTGTGAGGGCTTCGGTTAAGGGATGTACGAGGTAAAGGTTTTCGACTATGATTTCTGCGAAATTGCGATATAATGTTATATTGTCTACATTATGAAAATCTGGATTACTTCTGCAATGCAAATATATTAAACCATTGCCATGCTAATTCCGGAATATTCCTGCTTGGGCAGGAGGCATAGATAAAGATCAGCCTGCACTTATGTGCAGTCTGATCTATAAGTGCAGGCTGATCTTAGCCTACACCACCTGTATGTCCTCCCTAAGCCAAAATTGTCCAAATGATCAATTTGCAAACTAAATATTGGTCCAGACAACAAGACCTACAAAGCCATTAGTCCTTTGGTTTTAATGCATTTCTGAACAAGGATTTTATTCAGCATGACAAGGTTTAAATCTAGGACCGCCCGCGGACTCTTTCCTCAGAATAGACGTCCCAAGTAGGGAGTTTTCTTCGAAAATTCGTGTGAAAATTCTCTGAGATACCTACGTGTAATAATCACATCACGGAGAATCTGCTGACGTTGTTCTTCTGGGTCAATGTGCTTTAGAAAGTTTAGACTGCCTGAAAAGTATGATATAGCGGTTATATGCACAAATCTCAAGAATGAGGGATCGCCACTGTCAATTAACCCTTCCCTGTTTTTGGAAGTTTTAGACTAGTCCAAATTCAAAAAGGTTGCGGACGACAATGAAAATTGAATGCAATTTGAAATGAAACCATCCTATGTGGTAGAAAATATTGTGGAAAAAGGAGAAATTGCTTGTTACAAGCAATTTCTTCTTTTTCCACAATGTTTTATCGAGTACAAAATCACAGGAAAGTAAAATCCCGTATTTGGAACGGGAAAGGGTGAAACAGTCAACTGGCCAATCAAATTATTCATTTCGATCGGAAGAGATCTGAAGTTGAACTGTTCAGCATTTTGTTGGATAAGCGACTTAAATGGTGTCACCACAGTTTTATCAAGCTGTAGTTACGACGTTACCTTCGCCAATCAACCATTCTATCTTTTTGTTATATTCTTCTGACCGAATATTCTGCAAAGTGTCATTTTATTTCTAATTCGAACTTTCTGGCGGAGGCCAGTGAGCGTGGCCAGCGATTCCAAAATTCTCCACTGAATCAATGAACCTATCGGCCGGTCGGTCGGTCCGTCAGCAATTTACAAAGATCGTTTTCATCTTTCTATCCTTTCTATTTTTTACCTGAAAACTTAAAAATAAGGGAGTCAACTTATATCTGGTCTAATTTTAGATATACATGTAAATTTTGAATATTTGGCGTGACTACTATATACGACCGAATTGATCAATCGTTGGCCCCGCCCACTTACTGGTTTTGCCACGCCTAACGACCTCGACAGGAAGTCACGCTTCGATTTTGAACGACGTTATTTTGGTCATTAGTATTTAACGAAACCGAAGAACCGTTGGTTGGCGACATGAACGTCGTAACTACAGCTTGAATAATCTGTAGTTACAATGTTTACGTCGCTAAACAACAAAAGTGTTTCACACAAAAGGCGGCCAATGTCAGAGATTAGATCACAATTCCGGGCTGAATGAATAGTTTGGTTGGTCGATATATTCCTTGATTGACATTCGCGATTGGTCAGTTCGTTTGGACTCTCAACATGTCCACTGTGCATGGTCACGTGCTTGAAAATATTAATGAATTCTTTCGTAAATTTTAATCATGAACCTTAAATTAGCCGTGGAAATATCGCGAAAGTCATAACCTCTTTAACCCATTACCACACAACAAAATCTCAGACTGATCTAAATCCAAAGAAGTAGTGGACGACAATACAAAGTTTCATCAAATTTTAAAAAAGTTCTGCCAGTTAGTGAAGTAAAAACTGTATGAAAATAATAATTTGTTTCTTACAAGGAATTTCTTTTTTTCTCAAAACGTTTTCCATTGTAAATTTCCTCTTTTGCATAAAAATGCGGGATCGTGTGGTAATGAGGGCTTTCTTTTCATACTTTGATTTGTTTTCTTTGTTTGAAGGGGGTTTAACACCACTTCTAACAGTATTTCAGTCATATCGCAGAGACTGGAGCACCTATCAATGGATTCCTGGTATTTTCACACCAGTATCACCACTAGTTTTAACACTTCAACAGCCATCATTTACCTTATTTTCTAGATAATTAACCCATTCCCACCCAGTGACGCTTTTAGACGCCCCCAAGAAAAAAAACGCTTGAGAAAACATTGTTGAAAATGAAGAAATTGCTTGTAACAAGCAACTTCTTCATTTTCTACAATGTTTTCTACACAGAAAGTTGAAAAATCCAAAATTTTATAAACTTTAAATTGTCGTATGCAACTTCTTTCAATTTGGGCCAGTCTAAAATTCTGCCGTCTGGGTTAAGATTTTGGGGTGACTTACCAGTTATAAACATAACCACCAAAACAACGACACACGCTTGGAACAGACGTTTAGAAAACCTTCTCTTCTGTTTCAAACAGGTTGGCATTTTCGGACATGTTTTGGGCTCCTTTATTTTTCTGAAATATATGACGAAAACAGCCTCGATGGGAGAAGTACCAGCGAAAAATCCACGTTAAATAGCAACCCTTTCTCAAACAATCACACCCTTGAGGTCCTTAAAAAGGGAATTTTTAACGGCAATGTGGATAATGAAGAAATTGCTTGTAACCGGCAATGTCTACTTTATCCACATTGTTTTCTGTGCCAAAAAACTCTTTTTTTCAAAATTCCGCCATTTTCTCTCACATTGGACCAGTCTAAAATTATGTTGTCTGATAATGGGTTAAGGGTAAAGGTATTATAACAGACGGTTTGACCTATTTTAGCCAAACTACCTAACTAATCATTAAACAGTTATTGAAAGCTACCGGGAACAATGCGAATTTGTCAAAAATACCACCCTTTTTTAACAATTATTCATGTGTGTCCATTTTGAAAAGATAAGAGACTATGAATTAAACCTATTTTACATCGATCGATAAACAAGCTTTTTTCAACATAGATTAAACTCTTTCAGTTTTACTTCCAGGAGAATATTCAAATTTTTTGAGCCGAATTAAATTACTTTCATTATTCAAGCTGTAGTTACGACGTTTTAGTCGCCAACCAACCATCTTATTTTCTGCCTACATGTTACTGGCTATAAATATTGCGAAATAACGCCCGATTTAATATCGCAGTTTACGTATATACGTTTAGAAAATACAATGTACGTAAAGCAAATATAAAAAATAATTGCACCTATAAGAGGTCAATCGGCGGGCTCATTTCGAAAATAAGTATATCGTCGTTGGGCATGCAAAATGTCGTTACTACAGCTTGAATAAAGCTGTAGTTACGACATTTTTCACGCCCAAGGACGAAATAGTAAAGCTGAATGATTACTCAGATTCATGAAATCTGACCAGAGCGATAAAGTCCCAACCTCTGCTAGTCTATGCATACCCTCTATACGGAACTTGGCTGGCTGCGATGTTATTTTTCGACTGGTCTCCTCCTAAGAGGAGACCTGTTGAAAAATAACATCGGAGGCAAGCATCGGATAGAAGGTATACGCTGCACAATCCATGCAGTCTGACCAGGATAGAAACTCTTCTATAGTCTAATCTTACCTTCCAAAACTTGTCACTTGCCACAAAGAAGATCACATATATAGCACTTGTACCCACAAAGAACTAGTCTCCATTATATTCTCTGACTTTACACTACAATTCTCCCTCTTCTTCAATTAAATATGTATGCACGGTGACCTAGTTTTATTACCTGTCATATCACTTGTGTTTGTTCACGCAGAGAAGCGTAACGTTAAGAAATTAATAGATGCTTAATCGTTTTAGCTCTTTCACCCATTTACAGAAGAAAATATTTCAGACTTGTCTAAATTGAAGGATGATGCGTAAGGCAATTTTACATTGATAGTATTTTAAATATGTTTTTTTCCTTTGGGACAGAAAATATTGTGGATAATGAAGAAATTGTTTGAAACAAGCAATTTCTTCATTTTCCAAACTATTTTTTAAAGTTTTTTTTTCTTGAGGTGCATGAAAAAGCCGTTTTGTGTGGAAATGGTTTAACTGCGCTTTCCGTATTTTGTTAAGCTTTCATTTGACGGATCGTGGTTGTCAATTCAAAATCGATAGACCATTCAAATCATTCATTTAGAGAAGAAATAAACATCGAACTGGACATTTTGATACAGATAAGTTTTCCTGATGGGTTGGAGACTTAAACGTCGGAACTACAGCTTATTCAAGTATGGCAGGTGCAACTGAAAATAGTTTGCTTAAATCTTTCAGTTTAACAAGCAATTTCTTCATTATCCACAATTCTGTCAACCAAACATAATAAGATTCCATCAACTTGAAACCGCAGACTGCAATTTCTTTCAATTCGGACCAGTCTAAAATTTTGTTGCGTGAGAATGTGTCAAGCCCGAGTAACACGTCAAATATTACTACTCACTGCAGACTTTGTCTATGTTATCAACGTTCATGCATTGCATGCACATTGCCGGTTCATTTCATTTTTTGTGTAACTTTGTTACTTATATGTTTTCACACAAAATCAAATGTTTCCCACAAAGGCCTTATATGCCAAAAGAGACACGTTGGGAATTTCAATTGAAGGATACTTGAGGATTTATCCATATACATGTACTAAAAGTAGGTATTGTTGAGATTCATTGTTGAAAATTTCACCTTCTTTCGATTGAAGCTTAAGGGGTTATTGTTATAGGACGGGTAATACAGGCAAACGGACGATCGCAATGATACGACCGTAGTGGTATATGAGAATGGGAAAGATATGTAGGGTTTAACAACTTGAATTTTACTCTTTCTTTTTTGTGTGTGGTCCTGGGTTCGATTCCCGATCGCGGCAAATATCCTTTTCGACACTTGTCTCCCGTCCATGGGTGGATAATCGTAAACCTAAGTGGAATGAGCGGCTGGAGGCTCAGAAAGGATGTAGCGGTAGTACTGGTGAGAGAAATACCGGGAATCCATTTTTAGTGCCCCAGCAGCCGCGATATGACTGAAATACTGTTAAAAGTGGTGTTTAACCCCACTAATTCAATTCATTTTTAGTTAAACCTTACAATTGAGTTCTCCTAGATTTTAATGTAAACTAACGAAGTCGAATACAGTAAAAAGAATGAGGACTTTGTAGTATTCATATTTTCGTGACCACAATCATCGTAACATACATACAGCCAAGAACCAATCCAGCTTCAACTTAAGTCGGCTCGAAATTGGTTTCACCATTTCGAGGCCGGGTCAAATGCTTACCTGTAAAATGTACTGAAACTTAGTTTTCTCATCGACTTCTTCTAGTTGCAGAAGTTTAGGGTTTGAACAGTTTTTCAACTGTATGTAACACTTATATTACCTTTCTTAGTATCCACACATTCTGATAAGCAAGTATCACAATAACATTAACATTTCTCAGTCATCTAACTTTTAATCAATGTCAAAGTACATGTAAAATTTGACATACTTTAGTACAGTATTGACCTTGACACAACCAGGTAGACAAAACGTAGATTAAAGGTATAGATAACATTTGATATTGCCCGGGGTACGGGGCAGGTATGAAACCCTTTACTAATTACTTCACATAAAATCTGTTGGCCTGTAGAGTCCGTACAGCGTCCTTAATTGACCATTCACGGCTGTCAATCTGGGCAGGTATGAAACCCTTTACTAATTACTTCACGTATAATCTCTTGACATGTAGAGTCCGTACAGCGCCATTAATTGAACAATTGCGACTTTCAATCAAGAAATCAATCGACCTATCAAATCATTCATCAAGTCAGCAATTATGCTGTGAACTACCGACATTGGCCACCATTTGTTAAAAACCTTTTCGTTGGTTTGACGACTTAAACGTAGTAACTACAGCTTATTCAAGCTGTAGTTACTACGTTTATGTCGCCACCCAGCCACTTTACTTTTTTATTGCATGCTACTGTACATAAATTTTGCATAGCAACGCCATTTAAAATCGAAGCGGGACTTCCTGTTGGAGTCAATGGGCGAAACCAACGTAGTAATTAGGCGAGGCATGCGATTGGTCAATTTCACCGTAGCTTCAAGACTGTGCGGTTTCCACTCGGATGCATACAATATCCGAGCGTTTGTCCACTGAATACCGTTAGGGCCACTGTATGCACGATGGCGACAACGAAAGAGTACGGTGGTGATAATGACGATAACTCGAGATTGAATCCTGATCTTTCCATCGTACTATTGCGTTATCACCACCGATTCTAGAGTTATAGAAAAAAGAGCGCATTATTTTTCGGTGTTTCTAACGATCTCCGCATATTTTTTCACACGGCTTTACGGGAATCGTTTGTTAAGCCAAAAGTTAGAAATGTCTTCAAATCACATGACCGAAAGGGGGGCCTACACATAGTTCATAATCAGGACCGTACAAGTAACGCACGGCCCTTTAGCGAGACGTGTAATGTTTGGTACATGTACTAAATTTTGACCGAATCATCCAATGAACTCCGCGCGGTCAACGGTAGATATTGTGTGTGAATTTCCGTTTATTTATCGTCGCTACCGTAGCACATGCCCATATGAGCGACGCCCCCAGAAGACGGTTAGTTGTTACGGGGGATAGTGCAAGGATACAGGACGAAACTACTGAGAGTCCCGCCTGGTTCTTTAACGTGCTCGATGGATAGCATCGTCACACGGGGCCTCGGGTTAACGTCTCATCTGAAAGACAATTAGTAAGTTAGTTGATATGGTCAGCCCAGGGCTCGAACCCGTGATCTTGAGGTTTGAAGTCAAGTGCTCTACCAACTGAGCTAATCGGGCTGACCGGTAGATATTGCGAATATATACTGTATATAAATCAAAGGACTGAAAGTCCTGAGAGCGGTTTTGCTGGCTTATCAATACCACGCTCAATAATGATGTCTACAAGCCACCCATGTACCATCATGAAAAGTATCAGTAATATTCCACTCTCACACAAGGTACAATTTTACCAAGTTTTTTTAATCGTCATTATATTTCCTACAAAAAAATCACCGGTGTGTAAAAAAGAATTTAAAGCAGCGTGGTTCCATAGCAGTAGAGCACTGAAACACAAACAGGACCAACAACTTCGAACAAAGATTCGTCTAGAGTTACCGTCATATATAGTGAATGGTGGAATGTTTGATATATGATATACAAGATTTGGAAGATTTTGCACCATGGCAATACGACGAGAAAAATAATGTAAAGGTATTTAGAGTAACAATGTGAGAAACAAACCAAACTGAATTTGAAACATGGAAATGTCATTGAGTGGCAAATCAAAAACTGATCTAGGGAAATTTCTACGACACCTTCTGGAAAGACCGGGCCCTTTACAATGAAAGAAGGCTACCTTTATACCCCCTGTAAAAATATAAATTAAAAGCCATGAAATGATACTTTGGAAACGTGTGTTCATATGGTAAGAGAAGTTTACTGTTTAACACATATTCGCTATTTTGCTCTAATCACAATGTTTCCCCTGAATTTATTTCATTAGTGCGTGAAGATTTGGGGTTGTGGGGTAATGGGTTAAATGTGAAAGGACAAGGAAACCGAAACTAACAATTCGATTTTTTTTCTCTCATAAGCATGCAATTATTACACAAAAACCACTACATGCACGTCACAAAGATATACTTCTAATTACTGTTAAATTCGATGGAATTCGCAATCACTTTACAAGCGCTTGAACTACGGACATAACAAGCATGCTGTGTATCTATTGTACCACACGTTGATATACCGTATTCTAGTAGCCTTGCCAGGTCAAAATAACAGACGATATGCAGAGTTTGTGTACATCTATTCGTTTTACTCTACTGACTAATGACCTAGATTCTGCCTTGAAACGCGAGTAAAACACTTCTCTCAATTAGGCAATTCATATGTCAATTGATCATGAATATACATTGTATTAGGATACAAAATTCTCGAGGTCCATGTTATTCAAGACAAAAAGCAGGCTGTTAGCATTGAAAAGTAAGTCTTCTTAAACAGCGATGAAAAAATATGGAGATGATTGTGTAAATTTTCTTTTCAAGTTTGTGAGCATGCGTGGAAATACGTGAAAAAACTTGTTTCCGTTCTGATCGATTTGAAATACCGGTTTTGCATATGCAAAACCGCTAAAAACTAAAAGTACTGTAAGATAGCAAAGCAGATTTTTGTTAGTAAATTTCTTTTTCAAAGGTTATCATGGTAAATAAACGAGGTTAAAGTAACCCATGAATAAACCATTACAATATGACAAATTCTAAAACTGGTTCAAATTGAAAGAAGTTGCAGACTACAAATTGATGGAATTTAGAAAATCTTTGCCTTGTAAGGTAGAAAACATTGTGGACATTGAAGAAATGCTTTGTTACATGCATTTTTTTATCGTCCACAATGTTTTCCAAAGCTTTTTTCTTGAAATGCTATAAAAGTGAAATAAAAGTGGGTATGGAATAAATAGCAAGCTTTTGAAGGAGTTCCCTACAATTTGAGTAAAGTTAATTCATGTAGCTATACAAAGCGGTATGCATGGTGAAGACTCTAATCAAACCTATTTTGAACACAGTATACTCAAGTAAGTTAAGAATACGCATAAGATGAACTTGTTAGTAGAGTTTGCAATATTTCTGAAATACATAAGAACTACTTTGCTTTGGCGTAGGCATTTAACGGATTTAGTGGTTAAGCCTCCAGTGACTGTTTGCGTTCGCGACTTAACTCCGAGAAGACCTGAAATGTTGCCTGTTAACTTAAGCTATCAAAGATTACGTTTTTCTAGCTAAAATGGGGTAGCATACGACATCGTACAGTGTCTAGAACAACCAGCAGAAAACCAAAGGTAATTATATCAGAATGCGTTATTGGCAAATGTTTGTTAGTTTGAATGGGGGCTTAACACCACTTTTAACAGTGTTTCGTTCATATCGCGGTAGTAAGAGGCAGGAACTAGTAACAATACTCTGTTCAAACTGAACTTGTGAGGTCAACCGTGTTACTGCAGCTTTCAGCGAGAAAGCTTCGAACAGATTCACTTGATACATAGGCCATCGAGGATATACACTATTTAAGGTCGAAGTTCAAAGTTAACTTCAAGTCTTAATGAATAATTTGATTGGTCGATTGATTCTTTGATTGAAAACTGTGATCCATCAATTTCATAACCTGACTTCAAAACCCATTTTAGCTCTGCTCGCCGAGTCCAGAAGAGCTCTAGCGGTGGCGGGTTCCCCATCCGCCAATTCGTGAAGTCCAACGGTTAACTTTTTCTTCTTTACACCCTAGAGTCCGCAGTTTTCATCAGATTCTTTTCAAACTTTCACATAATCAAAAGCATGGTTCCTTTGGAAATAGGGTCCGATCCGTAGAAAAAACACAGTAAAAGGAGCATTATTAACACCCTAGAATCCTCAATTTTTAATAGATTCTTTTCAAACTATTACAGAATGATTGTACCGGCATAACGATCGTTCTTTTCGAAATTGGGTCCGATACGCCAAGAAACATGGCAAAAAGGCCCTCGTCAACGCAAAGAAGCCCACAGTTTTGATCGGTTTTTGTTCCTACTTTCACAGAAAAATTGCTCCCCAAAAGGATCATTTCCTTCGAAAATGGATCCAAACGGTCAAGAAACATCGGAAAAGAGGCCTTATGAAATTTTAATTAAAATGTCCTTGTTAACACAATTAAGTCCACATTTCATCAGATTCTCTTCAAGCTAACACAGATTGATCGTACAATAATTAATATCGTTGATGTTGATCTGTTAGATCATATCAACCAAGTATCACAGGAAAAGGGGCCCTATGGAAATTTTAGATTAAAATCCCTGTAACACAATTAAGCCATTTTCATCAGATTCTCTTCAAACGTTCTCATCATTAGGATTGTTCCTTTAAAATTTGGTTCTGGTCCCACGGGAAAAGAGGCATTACTATGATTATATTAAAATTCCTCATTAATATAATCAAGATTACAGTTTTCATTGCATTCTCTTCAAACTTACACAGAAAGAATGTACCATCATTAGGTATGATCCTGTTGAATTTCGTTAGTTCCGTCTAGTATCAGGGGAAAAGGGGCTTGTATCATTAATTCCTGGTTAACACGATAAAGTCCAGAGTTTTCACCGGATTCTATTCAAACTACCACAGACTTTTTGTACTATCATTAGGATTGTTCATTTCTAAATTTGCTCTGATCTGTCAAGTATCACGGGAAAAGAGGCAGTATGAAAATCCTCGTTAACACAATAAAGTCCTCAGTATTTATCAGGTTCTCTTCAAACTTTATTCCGGCAGGGCGGCGACTCTTCTTACAAGTGGCGTTTTGGCGGTTCGTAGTTATATCATTGCCAAGCTTTTTATTGGATTTTGTTTTCTCTAAAAGAATCCCTTTTCTAAAACGCAAGTCATGTCATATTGTTTGTGTAATGTCCTTTCACACAAGCTTTTTGTTAGTTGTGATGTAACACGTCCGGAAGCTGAAGATAAAATAGAATGATTGTACGTGGATTGTCACATGGATCGTTTCTTTCTAAACTGAACCGTTCACAAGAAAAGAGGCCTTATGAAATTTTTGTTACAAAAGCGTCGTTTACACAATAAGGCTCTCTGTCTTCAAAATTCTCTTCAAACTTTTAAAATAATTTTCTATCATTTGGATTGTTCCTTTGAAAACTGGGTCTGATTCGCTAAGTTTCACTGGAAAATGGGCTTTATGAAATTTTTATAACGAAAAATTATTGACAATTCAATCCATCGTTTTTATTGATTCACAGAAGGATTTCACCCTCATAAAAACATTTTCGTTTTGAAATTTGGTTTGTTCTGTAAAGTATCAAGAAAAAGGGGGCCGCAAAAATAAATAAATAAATAGATAAATAAAGAAAAATAAATAAATAAAATAAAAAATAAAAATAAAACAATAAAAAAATCACTAAATATTTTAACATAATAAAATCCAAAGATTGATTATACCATCACAACGATCGTTGATTTTGACAAGGGATCTGATCCGTCAAGTACCACATGAAAAGGGGCCCTATGAGAAATGTCTTTAAATAGTCTCGTCCCCATATTTCATCGGATTCACTTGAAACTTTCACAGAATGATTGTACCAGCATAAGGGATTGTTCCTTTTAAATTGGATCTGACCAGTTAAGTATCATCGGAATATAGGAACATTATGAAAGTTTTGTTACAAATCTTTGTTAACACAACAAAGGTCAAAGTTTTCATCGAATTATCTTCAAAGCTTCACAGAATTATTGAATCTTTTGAAAATGGATACGGCAAATAAAGTGTTACACGAAAAGATCCTCGTGAGGTTATCCATTTAACACAATAAAGTCTAAAGTTTTTTTTATCGGATTCTCTTCAAAGATGCACGAAAAGGGACCTTACAGATTATCACTTGAACCATTCCCTTTTTTGCGATGAAGTCCACAATTACTATCGGACTGTCTTAAAATTTCACAGGACGAATGAAATTTTCGGAATTGAAGTAAATCCACAAGGAAACACAGGAAAAGGAGCCTCGTGGATTCCTCTCAAACCATTCTCGTTTATGCGATGAAGTCCACAACTATAATCGGATTATCTTTAAAAAGGGGCCTTATGGATTGTTGCTCAAAATAACAAAGGGGATAAAGTTCAGTTGTCATTTTCATTTTACGCATTCATCTTTAAATAATAACTTTCTTAAATAATTATATTACTTCAATGGAAAACTTGATGTGCAGTATAGTGTCTCAGATCCCCATCGGCCTCTTGTTTATTCGAAGGTTCGTAGGCGCCAAAAAGGGCATTACGTTATGCTCAAATGAAAAAAAGTATTATTGTTTACCTTTGGTAAGATCACGTTTTACTCTGCGCATAGGCGTCTGACGCTCACGCCAACTTGACGTTGATTTGATGACGATAAATCACGCGCCCCTATTGCCTTTGTTACACTGTTTGAACTTTCATGTAGGTCGCAGCTATAGCTATCATTACTGCAATCTTCATTCAACAATATTGAATACTAAATGAATGACGGCACGTATCCCCAAAGCTTTAGAATCTAGATACTTTCCTCGGCGTCCTCAACCTTATATTTACATTTGTTTAACCTGTTTCCACACAACAAAATTTTAGACTGGTCAAATTTGAAAGAACCTGCGGACGACAATTTCAAGTTGATTGAATTTTAAACTTTTTTTGTCATTTTGGATAGAAAACACTGTGAATAATGAAGAATTTGCTTGATTGAATTTAAAACTTTCTTTGTCACTGTGGATAGAAAACATTGCGGATAATGAAGCAATTGCTTGGTACAAGCAATTTTTTCATTTTCCACAATGATTTCCAAAGGGTTTTTCTTGAGGGGCGTAAAAGGGATGGATTGTGCGAGAATGGGAGGAGAACATTTAGTTAAAGCGATAGTTTTTGTTACCGTCAACTTCATATTTTTTCCAGATTTTTTATGATGAATTTATATCAAGGATTGCCCGGTTATGTAGATTTTAAAATTAAGAATTTATTTCCACATATCAGATTTATCAGACAAGCATGTTAAGTGAATTCCTTCAATCTCTCTCTCTCTCTCTCTCTCTCGCGCGCGCTCTCTATCTCTTTCTTTCTCTATCTCTTTCTCTCTCTCTCTCTTTCTCTCTCTCTTTAACTGTGTATGTGTCTCTCCCTCTGTTTCTCTCTCATTGTCTCTCTTTGTCTCTGTCGCTGTCTATCTCTGTCTGTCTGTCTGTGTGTCTCTCTCTCTACTTTTCCTTATTCCCACTTTGTCGTTGTATCTTTCTGTTTTCTCTTTCTATCCATATATATAATCTTTTCTTTAGTCCTATCTCTCTCTAACTTTCTTTCTCTCCTTTAGTCACGATAATGTCTTACTCTTCTATATAGAACAACATTTCAAATTATTATCGCCAGTTTCTATGTTCACCCGCTATTTACCCACTCCCACACAACAACAACAACTATAGATTGGTCAAAATTGAAAAATGCAGACGACAATTTAAAATTGGTGTAATTTTAAATTTTCTCCTTTTTTGGGTAGAAAAATTGTGGGAAATGAATAAATTGCTTACTATAAGCAATTTCTTCATTTTACATAATCTTTTCCAAATTATTTTGGGGAGTGCCAAAAAGCCCTATTGTCTGGGAATGGGTTAAATTAAAAAATCCAATTTTCGATCGATTAACTTTATGAAGGTATGAAATTACCTGCTTGTCATTAATCGTAAGACAATTAAATTGCACTGATTGGTCAATATAATCATGTAATATCTATATTTAACAAAAACCAGGAAGAAATGGTATTGACAGTACACGAAATCAGTCGGTCTCTCTTATTGAGGAATATATATACATATTGAACTATTCTTGGTAAACAAGTATTTTTCGTAGTTAGTGTTAGAACATTATTAAATTCATCTTCAAAAACTGTGTCACGATGTGTTTCGTATTTTACACATTTCGTCTTTTTCATCCATATTTTCTTTTTTTTCCTCCCCACTCTTTTGGGTTTGTTCTAAATGGCTCGGCCTTACACTTCTCTTTCCAGCCTAATATTGATTTTTTTGCAATTGTCATCTAGTTGTATTTGTACTACAGTTTTTTATTTGTACAATTTATCTTCACATTTGGAGGAAAATACTACTACTTCTACTACTACTAATAATAATAATATGAAATCAGTCGTTTTCTTTTATTGAGAAATATATGTATTGAATTGTTCCTGTAAACAAGTGTTTTTCGAGGTAAGTGTAAGAGCATTTTCAAAGGGAGGTATCGGTGTTTCTGAAAATTTGATAAGAAAACTTTTCCAAATGCCTAAAATAAGCTTAAAAGGACGCTAAAACCTTAAAATAGAGTCAAATATTGACTTCGTGGTAATCTGATAGGTTTAGAGTGGCTTTTTGGTTATAAAGGAAATGTTCAAAGGAAATCCAGGTTACTTTTAGATATCATGGAATTTGGTTGTCGACAACGCATGACCTCATTTGCATATAACCCACAGTCAACGGAGTTAACAAATTGACAGGCGAAACAACCAACGTCTTAAATCATATCATACCAAATGGTTAGCGCAAAACTACGGTAAGTGTCTGTATTCGCATTGAACATGACGGATGTTTTGGATTGATCTTTACAGAATTGAAGACCGGCTAGCGAACATAGCTCCTGGTGACGCAACGATGACGTTAGTTTGAGCAAATAAAACCTAAATGCGGGATTCCAACGTTGTCTACGCATGTCATATTCTCCGAAGATTGACGTGTCTTCGGGACCGAATCACTTATCCAGATTGGGATAAAAATTACTAAGTCGTACGCATAACTACATATTATATCGCCAAAATGTAGCAAGTGGAGAATTGTGATAAAACTACATTTTGGGCGAAATAAAATTTAATTGTCGCCCCAAATTAATTTGAAAAACATATTTTTTTTAAATGGCGAAAGTTTTTATGCCTTACCTGTGCTCCAAGAAGAGACATGAATAATTTGAAGTGAGCATTTCATGTGCGATGACATTTTGAATGTAGTTCGAAATCGGCCGAGTTGTCACGAATGACACTACCTAAAATTCTCAAATTAGATAGGCCAGTATTAGACTGGTACCACTGTCGACAAATATAAGTTTTCATAAACTTTAGATAGTCATCTGCGAGATCTGCAAAATTTTGTCGTCTGGTAATGGGTTAATTTAACATTTTGCAGAAGAAAATCGGTGTGTAAAAGACTCTGAAGAGAAAGTTGGCCATTTTTAAAGCTCTACTAAATTAAATGTTCTTAATACACGAAATTTGATATCATTGCAGGGGACGAATATGGATATAAAGAATGACCTTCCGTTACTGATGATTATTGTGGTGGTATACCTGTCGAATATAATCGACACTGAACCATGCTCTGGAACGAAACATAATCCCGATCATCCTGAGTATTACAATGGTTGTAATCTCACAAAGGACTGTCCAAACAACTGCAGTTGTATAGAAACAAGACTAAACGACACGTTTTATGTCGATTGTCGCGCAGCGGGACTAACAGAATTTCCAGAGGTTCTGCCAGATACTGGCAGAAGTAAAATTGAACTCTTTCTTGAAAACAATTTCGTAAGATCTATAACGAACACGTCTTATCTCAAAAAAGTTTACAATTTATCTATGTCGAACAACAGACTGTTAACTTTGGACGAAGAAGTTCTAAGAGAGATGTCAAATATAAGATATTTGGACGTCAGAAATAATCGCATACAAGCCCTACCAAGTTACATCCAAAGATTCAGCTATGACGACGTCAAATTACTTGGAAACCCGTTATTTTGTGACTGTGATTCTTTCTGGTTAGCTGATTGGGTAGGTTCGAGTATCAGTAGATCGGCAACATTAACATGTGACTCTGAAACAGGAGTACATCTGGTAACTGAAATTACACAGGACAGTTTAGATTGTACCAGGAACGGCAAAGTCATGCTACTAATCGTAATGGTAATTTTGATAGCTTTTGCAGTCACTATATTACTAATAATTGTTTGTAAGTACCCATACGAGGCTAAAGTTCTCCTAAACAAGTTTTTAAGAATTCATCCGTGTATATATGACGAGGACGAATCGATGGAAGTCGATATATATCTTGTATTTGACGATAAACCCTGTGTTATAGCCTGGGTGAAGCGGTTTCTCGTACCTTTGGGGAAAACGAAACCGTATTACACAATTATAAACCCACACAGCTTTATACAACCTGTACACGGAGAGGAAGAAATTAAGAAAGGGATTCAAAAGTCGAAACGTATCTTGGTAATTTTATCGGAAGGAATATTTGACAATAACTGGCGAATGTTTGAAATAGCAGTTGCAGAAGATAACTTGATTACCGCAATGGGTAGACAACATCCTTCAGCTATACAACCATCTGAATTCAATGAAGATAGTTTTGAACACGTTCAAGCGGCCGGTAAAATAATATATGTGAAATATTCTGAAAACATGACAGAAAGGCTGAATGAAGAACAATGGCACACCCGAATGGCTGGTAAACCCGTGTTAGATGTCAAAGACAAAATGTTCATGTCCAAGTTGCGATATGAACTACCGCAGAAAGGAAATAGAACAAAACCGAAACTTGACAGTAGGATGAGAGCTGGGCGCCATTACATTCAAATGCCAAGGGCAACAACAATCGATGAAAATATAGAGGTAATTCCACTTCACCGGGGATGTCAGGGGGGGGGATTCTAGTGGAGCGGAAGAATTGCCGATAAGCTTGCATAGAAATGACATTTAAAACATCGCTTTCTTAGACAAAAAGTCATAATTAAGAGCCAGGTAGGCACAATTTGATATGGACTCGGAAATGTAATTCTCTCACATTAAAAGAGATGATAAACTCGTCATCATTTAATTTGTATTCAACTGGGAGTGGATAACCGCAAGTTAAGTATATCCAAAAGCATGTACATATAGCATGTTCATAGAAGTACGATTCACTTTCCACTCCCATCTTTCATATCTTGAATTGACTGATTATATGCAGTTTAACAACACTTTAAATCCGTATCAAAGCTATATTGCGGATTCTGATGCGCCTTCTATAGCTTCCCTTTCATATGTAACACCAGTGCAACGACAAATTGCATGTCTTTTATCCGGCTCAGATACAAGGGCATGGATGAAATTAAGCTTGTCGTCGCATCGATGCATTAAGAGATGAAGAAATATGTTGTTGTCATTGTAGTGTGAAACGAAAAGGCTTGTGGTATTGTACAAACCCTCAGTGAAAAGACACAATACCCTTATCAAATATTTATGATTTAAGTAAAAAAAAAAATCATTAAAAATCAAACAATTACAAGATTTTAACAGGTTTTAAGGAACTGCTTCCTTGTTCCGTGCTCCTTTTCTTATGGAAATATCAAAATAATTATGTTAGCTACATTTGTAATCAGAATACAGGAATTTTAAAACTAAAGCTGAATATGTCCTGAACCTTATCAGTAAAATAATTTAGGTTTCAACATCCGCTGTTGGCAGTTCTAAATGGAAGATTCGTCCGTGTTATTTCGTCGACGTCACACTACTTTACGAAGCAGGTTACTGGAACTTTACTCTTATTCTAGCCTGAAAGACCATTTTATTGTCATAGTTTGCTAATTTGTACATTACATTTATGGCTCTGGTATCTATCAACCTCTCACGAAATACTTTTGCACAGTTTGATCTGACGCTTTGGTAGTTCTAGGAATTTGACTTGAGCGCTACTAACGTTAGTTTATTCACCACATCTTTGAAGGAAAATCAATAATTTCATGATTGCATAGCAGATATCCTAGCAGACAATGTAAAAATTCTTTATAGGTGTTACCAAGTTATAACATTTTGACCTCTTATTGTATAGTTTGATTTTTTTGAAAAGAGGAAAGACTTTTGTTGGTAAACGGACAAAGTGCTATTCTTGAAACAAAATGACGTTCGGTGATGTCGAAGTTCTTCGTAAAAAGCCTTTGTCATACATTTGTAAAACGTAAAATTAAGAAAAGATGACAATTACCGAACAAATACTAATTTTATCAGCTAAATATTGGTTTTATTTCGCTGGCAAAATTAAAGTACAAATGCGTTCCAAAACCCTTTTTGCTTTATTTGTCGAATTCTTCATTTAAAACAACTACTTTCAAAAACGTCTGACTGTTGAATAGTTGTAAGTTGTAACCCCGACATATTGCACAAACTCAAACAATTGGTTAGCGTTGATATTTTCTACATTAAACTTAACACTGTTTGAGAAATTAGTTTATTATGTAAATAATACGAAGGTGCACCTTTCCTTTTAACATGGGCCTGTGTGCCTCAATTGTAAGCTCGGCGGACTCGTTGTCCTACAGAAGTTTTTCTTTGCAGCGAAGAAAGTTTTGATGCTGGAAAATGGGAAAGTTTTCTTGCTGTTTTCCTAAGAAATAACCATATTTCAACCAAACTTTTTGAAATAAATGTTTTACTTCTGTATTTCTGAAATATGTTGAGAGCTTTTAATTTCATTTGCAAACGAGGTATCTTCCCAAGCCCTAATAAAAAGGGAAAACTGTGCTACGATAGATATACAACATATTGTATTTGCTTTTAGCTGCTGAAGAAAATTTTCTTCCGCAGCGAGAAGCACATACAAGTTGTTGTATCGCAATCGCAACTTAAAATTCAATTTATCATATACATGTATATATATATCAGACACGCGATCTCAACTGTTCGAGTATGAGAATTAATCCAACACTCGTTTATTTAGCTGACCAACCTCTGTTGGTAACCTGTTTGTCCGTTTCATCAAAAATGCGTTTAATTGTTTCAAGCTGTTTAAGATATTTTGTAAAGGTACAAATATGTATGCATCGAAGTTAGAGCAACGCGTCGGGAACGATTCGAGAAGGCTCGTTATTAACCAGTCGAACTTCTGTGCTGCCTAATATTTCTTTAGTGCTGCGTTTAATTGAAGTTGGTCGAGAGCTCGTTTGAACAACTCGATTGGTTAGGAAATATCTATTCTGGCATCATTGTCTACACCCCCTCCCAGAAAAATCCCTCCAAAACAACAATAACAACAACAAACCCAACCATGACCTCGCATAATTGGACGTTGAACATACTTTCATGTCACCATTTAAACACAAACCTAATGAGTAGGTTTTTTCTTGCACTATAATTGTTTGGTTGTTTCAAAATATCTACTAGTTGGTTTAATTTTTTAACAAATCACCCCTTTTCATTGCGCTACTTTCTGGAATTTCAAGATATATTTCCACATCAAATATTCATGAAAATCATTTCAACAGTCGCTTTAGAATTAGACCCGAAAATAAACAGTACTTGATGAAAAGAAAAATCAGCACTTTTTGACATAAACCCTTATTTTTGAGAATAATCTTCTTCTGAAAGCGTAAAATGTTTGTTTTCTTCATGTATTTTTTTTTTTTTTTTTTTGTTATTATGTATATCAGCTATGAATTTGTAATTTTATGCTAATTAAAACTATGTGAGTTGAGTTGAGTTTACGTGACGATAGTGTTAACCATTTTCTATATATGTATAAATGAGAATTTGTTAAATTGATTTTCTCTGAAAGAAATTAAACTAGATGGTTGTCCCAGGACAACTGTTATCGATCCCGCAAAGTTTTGTAGGCATCCTACTCCGGACAAGCACAATTTTAGTGTCTTACCTTTAGCTTTGACATTGAACTTGGAGCGACCAAAAAAATCTTCAAAAGGCACATCTACTCATGATGGAGAATAATTTTGCCAATTTATTTTGAAATCCATCCATAAATATCCGGATAAATTTGGTCGGACGGACGGACTAACAGATTTTCGCACCAACGCAAATACGCGCATACACCGACTTGTCATAGTGACAACTATGTCTCTCTCACCGCAAGCGGGCTCGATAAACATCCTGGCCTCTTGATTACGAACGTTCTAATTTGACCGTTTTGAAAAAAAATCACTAAAGAAATTTAAAATATATATATATATATATATATATATATATATATATATATATATATATATATATATATATATATATATATATATATATATATATATATATATATATATATATATATATATATATATATACACACTAACACACATACACAAAACAACAACAACAAACCCCAAACAACAACAAAAGAAATAATATTTTCTTGTATTAAAACTAATCACAATTAGATGTGCTTATCAATGAGTTATACCATTTCACTGTTGTGGTAGAATTGCGTATACTGCCATGTTTATACCCCCGCAAAACGAATGTATTCGGGGATATACTGGAATCAGCATGTCTGTTGGTGTGTCGGTCCGTGTGACCGTCTGTCTGTGTACAAAATACTACCAATTTTGTGTCGTGAACTCCTACTTCAGTTTTGCTTCAATACCATTGAAACTTTATACAAAGATTAACGATATGTTGAAGTTTTGCAAGACGCAATTTATAAGTTTTAATTATTTATGCTTTGTAGACATATATATATAGCTAATTATACTATCAATTTTGTGTCGCGAACTCCTCCTTTCTAGAAAAGCAAAGTCAGTAGCTATGTCTTTGTATTTTTAAAGCTCTCATTAAACTGAAAGCACTTGTGGTGGTATTAAGTCACATACTGTGACAAGTTCTAGTTTTATCTAATTGGAAGCAACAAGATAAGTTATTTATAACAATTTCATACAATTACATTTGCATTTTCGGCGCTAGTAATGGTATTCTCCATGGGTTTATTCTCGATTCTGCCACATTTGAAAATATCGATAAAAAGTCGGTATAGGTAAAGCATGAGATAATCCCTGCCTGGGGCTAAATTACCGTTAGGTTGTCTAACCCTATTCCACGAGCGTAGTGGATTTCGAATCTGGAATCCATTTTGACCTATGCCGTACAATGTCCCTTTATTGATCGCAGAAGAGAGGAGAAATCATTGTGATAAACGGAACGGTTACTTATAACAAGCATTTACCTTCTTTCTCATAACATTTCGTATGCTATTTTGCAGTTACTATTTTTTCCAGACAACCATTTTATCTATTTCTAAAGAATTAATCAGCCATGGTCTCGTTGGACGCGACCAAAACCTCTTAACTACAGTTTAATTAAAATTAAAATTACGAGATTTAGTTTATACAAATTTATTTTAGTTCGATTGAGACGAAAGCTTTAAGCTTATAGAGTCGCTCTCGAACACACAAACCAGATGTTTTCACGTCCCTGAAAGAGAGGGAGTGGCTTAACCCCACTGCTACCAACTTCTACTGCTGGGTAGACTGAGGCTGGCTATTAAGTGTGTTGCCCATGAACACACCTCGGTGACGGTGGGGCTCGAACCCGTGACCTTCAGATAACGAGTCAAGTACCTATACCACTCGGCCATCGAGATTTCGGTGGTCATCCGACGATATGTTGTATCGATGCAATGCTTGTTGCACAAAAGAAAATGTTTGGAAAAAGATAACAGTTCGGGCATATGCCAATCGTGATTGATTAAGAAGCAAGAGGGGTAAAATGGCCATTTCATGTTCAATAAACTGTTTCAACCCTTGTAATTCGGTGATAAAAGGAATACCAGAAAAGGGATTGGTGTAGAATTGTGCACAGCAGAGAAATTTAGCCATTACCGATTCCATTGTTGTTTCTGAATCTGGGTCATTCTACCTTACTTTATCGCATTAAAGCATTCTTTTTTATTGACGAACAGCTTTACAAATGGAAAGACGGACAAAATATCCCGTTCTACAGATGCTTGGGTATAAATTTAAAAAAGATAATCCGGATAAGTTTTGTCTCAATGTATTTCATATATTTTACTCGGTGCAAGGTGCATCTTATCATTTAACTACCCGTATACAGTTTAATCCAGTTCCTTTTGATTCTGTAGATTTCATCGTCTAGATCTTTTACGTTCAAGTACAATAATTTTGAAGGAAATCTCATAAATGTCCGAATCTTTCAACACATGTATATATAAAGCTTGTAAGAAGGCAATTATCTCTGTATCTATAAACGCAACAGAGATACGAAGCTGCATCGGCATACTAGACCAGCATCATAGTCCCTTCATGCATTCATTTTTCAGGGAAGCAAAGCGCTTGTCGATCTGGCGATACTTTCTCCTCTTCAAAAGTCTTGTTCCTCCGACATCGCGTCGGACCAACCTATGGAAATCTTCGTCTGTTCTGTACAGGTTAGTCGGTCCAAATCTATATACCAGTGTGTACAGTGAAAGACGCCGGCTGTGACGTCGGTATCAGGAAACACTCGTCTTAATGAGGTTGTCTTTCTCCACTAGGAAGGTATCACCAGCGTCTATGGAACGCCACAGCTGTCTGATGTTATGAGCAATAATATGGACATGTCCACCTTCTACCGTACTTTGTCAAAATACAGCGTCATCATGTCCACTTATTGTGTTGACTTGTCTTAACAGCGTGTTTTTTTGTTAAAACGTAGCGTTATTGAATTAAAATGTGGTGTTGACTTGTGTAAGCACCATGTTATTTTGTCACAAAGCATCGTTTTTCTGTTCATATGTGGTGTTGACTTGTCTAGTTGTTGTCTTGTGAAGTCAAAAAGTAGTAATATTATGTCTTAATGTGGAACTGAGTTATCTTATCCATGTCTCATCATGTCAACAAGTATAATTGGTATTTCTAAGTTTGGCGTTGACATATCAAAACGCTTTTTAACCTTATTATGTCCAATAGGTGTGTTATCATTTACGACGTAGGCGTCGCCTTGTTTCAATTCTGTCTTATCATGCATAAAAGAGGTTTTATTTTGTAAATATTTGAAGCTTACTTGTCTCTACATCATGTTATTATATAAAACAGTAGAGTTACCACGTCTAAATATCAATTTGATTCATTTAAAGATAGTCTTATTATATGAGAAGTAGTGTTGAAATGTCTAGGATTAGTCTTATTATTTTCAAATGTAACGTTATCCTGTTTAGATTTGAGGTCGACTTGTCGACTGATTCCAACATTGTGTCAAAAGAAAATGTAATTTTGTTTTAAAATGTCGGAATTTGATCCAATAACGTCTTATTATGTCAAAAAGTATTGTTATAGTTTTCATTTTTCATGTTGACTTGTCTACATATTGTCTTGTTTTGTCAAGAAACAGTTTTGTTAGCCTGGATGCGATGTCTAAACAATGTCATGATATGTCACAAGGAAGAATTTTCATGTCCAAACGAGGCATTTCATTGCCATAACATCACCTTATTATGTAAAAAGAGGATTTACAAATCTTAAATAAAATCTTGACATGTCACACCTTAATTCTATTATCTGAAAATATAGTCTTATCTCGTTCACATACCGTCTTGACTTGCTGAAACACTGCCTTAACATGTTCTAAAGTACCGATATTATGTTCTTATGCAATGTTGACTTGTCTACATATAATCTTATAATATCAAAAAGTGACATTGCTTTGTCCAAATATTATGTTGATCTGTCTAAACGCCGCCTTATCATGCCAAAAGATAGTTTTATGATATATCATATGATAGTATTTGAACAAGTTAACATACCAGGGAACATGATGTAACTGCCTTTTTACAAACAAATACAATGCTTTTCACAAGTCATCACCGTGTTCAGACATGATAACACCACTAATTTCAAATACTAACTCTATCTAAAGACAAATCAACTTTGATTTTGAACATGGTAATATAACTCTTTGACATAATACGGCACTGTTTTGTATGGCCAATATCAAACATGGACAAAACCAAACTACCGTACGTCAAGTTAGGCCAATTTTTACACAAGTCACCTCCGCATATGGCCATAACCACTTTACCTTCTGACATGATAAGGCAAGGTTTAGTCAAGTCAATACGACATTTGGACAAAGCCACACTACTCTTTAATATAACCTTGCGAAGTTTTGACACCTTAACACCACATTTGAAGATTGTAGCATATTTTTGGACATAGAGATTCAATGGTTACACAAATCAGTATCACATATAAACATGCAAGCACTACTTTTTGACGTTATTAGAGTGTGTTGAAGTAAGACAACATACAAGTAGACACAACGGAACTGCTTTTTGACACGAATAAACAATCTTTTGACAAGTCAAGAAGGTATTTGGACATGATGACATGACTGTACACATAATAAGACTATTTTTAGACATGTCAACACCACATTTGAACATGATAGCATACCTTTTTGACAATTCAAATAAACGCTTTATTAATTCAGCGCCACATGTCGACCAAATTACACAACCTTTTGATATAACAAGACATTATTTAAACAAGCCAATGCCACATTTGGACACCAATACACTACACTTGGACATTGTACGGCACCACCTTTTGGCAGAACAGCAGCATTGGTAGATATGTTTATGCACAGTATAGATAAGTCAGCAACCTATTTGAGTATGGTAACATTTCCTTTACTCATAGTAAGACAAATAGTAGGATTGTCCACATTATTACTCATATTATCAGACAGCTGTGGCGTTCCATAAGCGTCTGTGTAGTTTCTGTTGGGGTGCATTATTAAGTTGCAGCTGTGGCCATGACTTGTCCTTGATTCTAATGATGTCTAATTTATGATTTATTTCAGGTTTCATTTTACACGTGGGATATAATTGAACCTGACGGTATTCACACATTTACCCCTACCCCCTTCTTCACACCAGGTAAAAGGTATTATTGGATTTTCAAATGTGGGAGAATCGGGAAGACACCTCTCTAGGAAGAAAAATCGAGAGGGATTTACCCTGTTTCCCGATCGATATCAAATAAATAGGTTTCAACCTAGATTCTTTGTATGTCATAACAGGAACAATACTTATTACTAAAAGAAAAGTATATCAAATGTGATGTAAAATTAGAGATTTACTATATTTCGTACATTTTACCGGTATATAGAGAACTAATATACTCATTTCAAACTGATTAGGAATCAAGAAAATATTGTTCTAGAAAGACAGAAGCTGCACCATTTGAAAGCTAAATGAAATGAAGTTTGTCGTCATAAAAGAGATAAAATTGAGCCTATGCGTGACGTTTCCAAAAATTTCGCATGTGCGTGACCCGCACACATTAAGCACCCTTGACAGCCATTCGTGGCAATTAGAACATTCGCTGATTGTTTGAAGAACCTTTGGGTCAGTATCTATCACCAGAGCGCAGAGTAAAGACTCTGATCAGACTGTGCGGATTCACAGGCTGATCTGAGTCTTTACTTGGCGCACATGTGTAATGGTTGGACATGTCACGTATGCGCTCAATTGATAGTAGTCAACCAACTATGACTAAAACAAAATTAATCACTTCTTTACTTCTGATATTGATATGACAGTTCGGCGGACCCGTCCTTAGCCCGCTTAGTATAGACTGATAAAATGAAGAAAAATGTTCGGTATGAAAAAGATCCACTGAGTTACATGTATGTCGCAGGTTTTATTTGGTTTTTATGCTGCATAACGGAAAAGGCAGGTGGGGATTCTCAAACAGGATTTCTTTCGAACAAATTCTCTACATTTTCTTACAGAAATGTACGGTGGCGTACAGTAGGCATGTGTGGTTGTTTGTATTTAGATCTATCACGTTGAAAAAAAAAAAAAAAAAAAAAAACAAACTCGAAAAAAGATTTCGTTTTATGTTGTTTATACATATATATATATATTTATTTTTCACAAAGGAAAAAAAGGCAACGAGATAGCAATTTGTTTTTCTTTTTTTCAACAAAAAAAAGGAATCGTATTAAAGAGCAGTGAAAACACGATATTTTAAATGAAAAGTAAGGAAAATTTCTATCTCATGGTTAAAGTCGGTCTTTATCCATATGGGCTGTTAATACCTTTAAAACAGATGCCGCGTTATAGAAGCCTAATTGGATGGTTATCTCGTGGCAACGATTTACTCTCTCGTGCACACGACATAAAAACGTCTCCTTTTTTCTTAACTAAAACATAAGAGAAACAACATAATCTCCTAGGAAAGAGATAAATAAAGATAATATTAAAAAAAAAAAAAGTCAGTTCCCGAAACAGCGATGTTTTAAGACAGAAAATCCATAATATCCACAGTCTCACCAATACGCATATATGTGATTGTCGTGAAAAAAAAACAAAAAAAAAAAAAAAAAAAAAACGGAATGGACCAATCACTGACCCCCGCAAACCAACTCCGATGGTCCCGCCCAATGACCCCTACAGGCAGTTCCACTTCGATATTTAACGACGTTATGTTGTATAATGTATTATCAGTAGCATACAAAAAAGAAGAATGGTTGGTTGACGACCTAAACACCATGAATACAGCCTGAATTAACTATAGTTACGGCATTTGTATCGCAAAACGAACAGAAATAATTAACACAAATGGCGGCCAATGTTGGAGTTCAAGGTTAAACTTCCAGTCTAAATGAAAGATTTCATTGGTCGAGTGATCATTTGATGCACAGCGGCTATTGGTCAATTGAAAATATATTGGAAATTTAAATAATTCAAGAAATGTCGAACAAAAAGAGACGCTTTTTTCTTTCTTTTTGTTTTCTGTATTAACCAATCGAACATTTTTCAGCTATTTTTATTTTGTAAAATTACGAAGGACCCCAACCTTTCAAACTGAGCGAATTTGTATAGAGGTTAACTCCGAGGTGTCAATCATAAATGTTTACAGGCAGATATGTAGATCTCAAATTTCAAAAAGAAATCTGGCCCAACAATGGAAAACAATTCAACACCTTTCAAGCGTTTTCAATTTGATATTGATTTTGCATATTCACTGTTAGCGTCTCTTGTACGCTTGGCACTTGGACAAGTGAAAACAAAATAATAACTGTAATCACAAAATGATAATTTGTGTTACTGTATGTCGTCGTTGCCCTTAAAAGTCGTAACTATAGCTTGATTCAAGCTGTAGTTACGACATTTTAGAATGACAACCACGATGTAGTAAACGATACTTGCACCTTGAGCACTTATTTTTGGGATCCGTGACAATTGATTGATTGAATGGGGTTTAACGCCACTTTTAAGAGTATTTCAGCCATACCGCGGTAGCTGGAGCATCCAACCATGGAATCATGGTATTTCTCACACCAAAACTACCAGGATCCATGACGCACATTTTCTAATGAAGTGAAACAGAACGTTTAATGTTATACCGAACAAACTCAATTTAACACTGTGAAAATACATCCAACCGAAATTATGCAATTACTTAGTTTATTCAGAAGAGGATGATATGTAATATCGTCCTTAGGCGTGCAAATAGTAGTAACCACAGCTTTATTGAAGCTGTAGCTACGACATTTTGAACGCCCAGCTACTGTAGGAATAATAATTCACACAGCAACCGATAAAATACTGAGAATTATTGTGGTGGAAGGGAGGAGGCGTTTTCTTTTAAATTGGAAATGATAATAACAAACTTATGATCGATCTAGAACTACGACATTGCCCGCGAGTTTTGTTAACTTTTTTTATTGATTCGGCGACTTAAACGTCGTAACTACAGCTTTTCAAGCTGTAGTTACGACGTTTAGGTCCCCAACCAACTATTTTTTTGTTACATGCTAATGCCATACATTTTGCAAGATAACGCCGTTTAAAATCGAAGCTGGACTTCCTATCGGAGTCAGTGGGCGTTGCCAACGGAGTAAGTAGTGATTGGTCAATTGTATTTAGTACCACCTGATTTACAGTTACCGTACTGCTTTTGAAATATTCCTGATCAAAACTATTTAACTTCTTAGCATAAAATCCCATTTGTGTACTGAAAATACTTATTAATACATATATTTTGAAAGGTAATTCATTAAGCGCTGTGTTTGAGCTAATTGGCGAACGACTTCTATTATATTTAAATATGGGGTTATATGGGGTTCTATGTCATGTCGAAACTGACTCAAACATTGTGGGAAAAATTTTAAAATCAAAATATGCAATTATGGAGTTTATCCAAAATCTGGACAAAATAAAACTGTCTAACCCAAATAAATATAACTGAAATATATTCAAACTCAAATAGATACTTTTACGATGTTCTTCCCAAATCTGGTCAAAGTAAAACCGCCATTAAGCCGCCCAGATGCTCTTCGAGTTCCCCAAGGTTCCTAAGAATGTTACATTGACCAAACATTAGCACGCTGAGTTGATATAAAGCATACGATGTCGTTAAGTTTAAATGTTTGAAACTTTTTCCTTACTTCGTCGAGTCTAAGAATGTCTCTGATCCATTTTGTTCGTATTTCAAGATCGGTAGGAATACTCGGGCCCGCCTCTTAAATAATCATTTGGCACTGAACAACACGGTACTGGCATTTCCCAAAAATGCTTTCATTTTTCAAACAAGCTTCGTTTAGAGTGTATTTTAGAATTAGCGTATAGTAGCGAATTTATCCGAATAGCATGGGCCGGGACCCACGGAACCAACTATCCAAGAGCGATAATTCACTACTACTTGCCACTACTATTCTGTTTAATTGATAGATAATCTTCAAGTAGGAAATGTTTTACGTTGTCTTATAAATGTATACATTATGGTGAGCAGACCTAACTGTAAGCAATGAGCTTCAAGAAATCAATGTAAAGGGAAAACCTACGGTGATATTACACTGTAGTGTGTTACCTCTATCTATTTTTTAGGTAGCAAATTGTCAGCGTTGATAGCTTAAGTTAACAGACAAAATTTCTAGGTCGTCTCAAAGTTCAACGAGCGCAAGCTGTCAGCAGAGTTTTGACCACTAAATTCGTTAGATAGCTACGCCATCAAAAGCAGGTCATATGTATTTCAGAAATATCTAAAAGTCTGCATGCAAGTTCATCCCCTAGGTACATGCGTTTTAAGCTCTCTTGAGCACATCGATCTTCAAATTTCAAATTATTGAAAATTCTAAAATATTTATTTCTTTATGTAGAAAACAATAAAGAAATTTGAGAAATTACTTGTGACATATATCGCGTTCAAACGATAATGGCAAAAGGAACAGTGGTCGAGGCCAGCGACCCGTTTTTTACGGTGAAGAACTGAAAAGCGACCGTTTTGTTTTGAAAGATACTTTTGGACCATGGGCATCAAAATAAATATATTTTCTGAGCTTAAGATTCCTCGAATACATTATTATCGTCGAAGCATGTGCTCAGTCTAGTGTTCAGTACCGACACACAGATTTTGAAAATATGGTCAACTAGGGAAATGGCTCGATAATTATTTAGATCACCGACACAGCCTATCTTATGAGCTGGGTATATTACACCCTTGGATCAATTCTTTTGGAAATTTTCCGGAATTTAAAAAAAAATCATTAAAAATTGTATGAAGATATGGAAGTATTAGACTTATACATTTCTACTACAATACCGTCGGGACCTAGTGACGGATCATTTCTAATTGATTTTACACAATCGATAATTTCTTGCTAGGTAATTGGAATATTCAAACAGCTAGTATCATATTCGTTTTCGATAAAAGTTAGAAAGTCGTTATTTTCTGATTCATATTATCCTTCACATGTAAAAAGATTGCTAAAATAATCGTGCTATGTTGGTGCGTTTATTCTGTTATTAGATGATTTAAACGAGCATGATTTCATTTCGCCCTGTTTCAAAACTTTCCAAAAAGTTTGAGGATTTTTTCGTGCAGCTATTAGTGAAGAACGTTGTTCACTTTGATGGCGTTATTTCTTTTGCCTGCATACTGCCTTAAATTTGTTACGTTTGCATAAATAATTTAGACGTGACTCATTATTATTAAAATTTCGAAATGTTCTCAACGCGATATAATTTTCTGTTTTAGCTATGTTGCCGTCATTATCCCACCATTTTGGTTGATGATGTATATTTTGATTAGGGAAATAAGTGTTGCATCGCATATTTTCGCCTACTGGATGAAAATGTTGATAAACGAGGGTGCAGTTTGGACAACATTCCTATAATAGATTCTAAATCTTGGATGAATGATTGATATAGATCTGTGAAATTTTCAAAAAACTGCATTTTTAGATTTGGTTTCCATTTCATTTTGGACCCGTCTATTAGCTTTATTTCGTTAAACCAATCATATGTTCGTTGGGATTTTGACTACAGTATTCCATTCTTTCGTACAGTATAATGGAAAATGATCCGAGATATCTTCATCTCCGACTCCGAAAGTTTTTTTTTTATTTTAAACAGATAAGTAGAACAGATAATATAATCAACAACACTTGTCCCATTATTCGAGAAACATGTAAAATTGCCATATTTATCGTTAAAAGTCGACCTCTTAATATATGTAGATCACGTGTGCAGCACATATCAAGTAGAGATAGACCGAACTTATTCGTTCTTTTGTCATTCGAAAATCTATCGAGGTTAAAATTGTCGTAAGGATAATCGAGCATTCATAGGAAATATCACCATGAAGTATATAATCTAGATGGTTCGCAGTTCGAGCATTGAAATCGCCTGCTAACAAAAAATAGCGTTTGGATATTGAGATATTACATCGTCAACGGCACGCTGAAGTATCTCAATACCATTGGATTCTCCGGATGTGTATATACAAGAACTCTCTGGTGCTGCATACGAATAGATTATGATAATATCCCTTTCAGTTTTTGTGGGTGATGTAATATGAATCAAAACACTTTCTTTGACAAGTGGGAAAATTCTTGATATCTTGAGGGTATCAAGCAAACAATTTCGTATAAAATACGGACACACCTCCTGAGCTACGAAGTATCTAAAGTAACTGTATTGGTGATATTCTGGAACATATTTTCAAAGTACCCCAAATTTCTATAAATCGTATCAAATCATAGTGTTCACAGTATTTATGGAATAACTTGTCGGTGTCATCTGTTTAATCCAGCAACGTTCCAAGTATTCAAGTGAATGTTGTTATTTGAATTACCTGCCTTTCTAATTTGATGTGAATGATTTCCATTTTGATTTTGTAGGCATTGGCCTGTTCCCTTTTTAGACAGTTCTATAGGACGTTTCCTCTCGTTATCATAAACGATGCGCTTTCCATCCACAACCAACTTGTCATATTGAAGGTGAGCCTTTCGACCATTTTAGTAGCATCTTGGATTCCAGTATTTTCTTCATTAACAATGATGGTTTGTTAAAATTTATCTCTTTACGCCTTGCTAGCAAGTTCATTTTAATTGATTGAATGGGGTTTAACGCCACTTTTAACAGTATCTCAGTCATAGCGCGGCGGCTGGAGCACCTAACAATGTAATCCTGGTATTTCTCACAAAATTACTACTACTGCATCCTTTCCTAGCCTCAAGCTGCTATCCCACATAGGTTAACGATTATCCACTTATTGGTGATGAACAAATGTCGGAAAGGA
Organism: Fragum fragum; assembly: GCA_946902895.1. Lineage (NCBI taxonomy): Eukaryota > Metazoa > Mollusca > Bivalvia > Cardiida > Cardiidae > Fragum > Fragum fragum. The sequence continues at coordinate 59,237,836 of OX336370.1, read as the reverse complement.
TATTTGCCGCCGCCGGGGATCGAACCCATGACACCCCGTGACTGAAGATTAGGAGTCTGACGCGCTACTGACTGAGCTATGACGGCGGAAAGTTAATTTTAATGCTTTAAAAGTAGAAAATCATATCTTATTTGTCCGAGATATGTGGAGAAAATGAGTATTCCACTATACTGCAAACCAATACTTAAAGGTTAATCACACGTCGTATCTCCTAACAGAATTCAAGGTCAATCATTCATTCTTCGAAACAACCTAAAACATCGCCGCGCACTTTTAAGAACGGCAAAAAATTCTTAAGATAAAGGCTGGCACCACATAAAGTTTATCGTTGTGATTGATCTACATCTTTACACTAAGTCGGGGATAAAAAGTCCTGAGACCTATTGCCACCTTTATGCCAAATTTCGGAGTAAAATTTGGCATTTTTTTAGACCTTAATCTTTCCTGAAAAAAAAATGGCCATATCATCTGAAATTATACGTATGATGAAATTATATTCATTATTAGAATTAGAGGCGATAAGCTGACCATAAATCTGTAAATAGTTGAATATTTGGTAATATTAAAGAAGTTGTTAGCTAGTTTATATCACGTTTTTTGGGTATGCACGTTGTCTTGCAAAGGGCGGCAAACGTTCTAATCATTATAAGGATTTCGATTACTCTTCGTTCTGGGCACAGAATCGTATATTTAAACCGTTTGATTTTTAGACTGTTACCAAATAGGATTTAAAAGACGCGTCTATTCATGCAAAGGGAAATAAATTGACCGAGCGCGGGTGAAAATCAAACAGTCAATATACCAATCAAATAATTCATTTAGACCGGAGAACTTTGAACTCCAACGTTGGTCGACAATTTTTGTTGGTTTGGCGACTTAACGCCGTAACAACAGCTAATTCAAGTTTTTGTTACGATGTTTTTATCGCCAACCAGCCATTCTACTCTTTGGTCACATGCCCCAGGCCATAAACTTTGCAATGATGCCGGTTTATATCGAGGTCGTAGTCGAAGGGTTGGGACAACGGAATTAGTTGCTGGTACCAGCGATTTGTCGCTTGACATATCCAATAGAACACGGGGCACACACAGTTATCCAAACCGCGGTCCTAGGCATCTTTCCGAACTAAAGTTAGCAACCCAAAACGAGAGTTAAGCAGAATAACGGCATGGATGCAATAAATATAACTCTTGTAGCTTATGTATTCATCTCATGTAAGTTGTTTCCTTCGCACAGTTGACGGAACGCCGCAGTCAATCAAATAATCGATTGACCAATCATACCTTTAAGACTGGAAGCGAACACCATCTTTAGCGAACATTCGTGTCAAGCCTTTTTGTTGGTTTGCGACTTAATCGAACAATCAATTGACCAATCAAGTCCTTAATTTAGACCGTAAGTGAACTTTGAATACCGTTAGTGAACTGTGGTGTCCGTGGTCGAGAGGTAGAGCGTCGGCTTCCCGATCCAGAGGTCCTGAGTTCGATTCCCGGGAGCCGCTATCGATCTTGGTTATGTCGTTAGCTCACACTTTCGGCGCGAGTACTGGTGCATTTTCCAGGAAGCAGAATCGAGAGGGATTAATATAAGTTGGGAGAACTTGTTTCGAGGTTTAAACAAACTTTGAATACCGACAGTAGCAAACATTTATGTCTAGCCTGTTATGTTGGTTTGCGAATCACATTTGGAAACTACTTTAATCTAACTAAAGTTACAACGTCTAGGTCGCCAATCAGCTATTTGATTTTTTTGTTACATTTTACCGGCCATAAAATTTTGTGGAAAAAGGAGAAATGTGTATTTTTCCAAGCAATTTCTACTTTTTCCACAATGTTTTCTCAAGTATGAAATCCCAGTGACGTAAAATCACGGGTTTTTCCAGGAAAGGGTTAAATTTGATGAGAACCAATAACAAACAATTTTGAGTAGAAAGAACAGATATAGATTTTCACAAATTTCTAATACCCAGGGTGCTATGTCGAAATTGATTTCACACCACATATAGGGCAATGACGCAAATCATTTACATGTACATGTTTTTATAATAAATTAAAAATGTAAAAAAACTAACAGTGCCAAACATTGATTTCTGGGTTAAATCAATAATGTTATGAGATATATTCAGTTTATTCAGAAAATGCTTATTTGACTAACCCAGCGTAGATGGGACTCTCCGTAAAACTTTAAAAAAAAGAGAGAGAATTCAACCAAGAGGTTGTATTTCAACGCGAAACCCAGGGTAGGATAAAATGATTATTTGAGTTTCCAAATATCTGCTAAAAGCGAAGAGGGTCGACTTCTGTTTGTCTACGCAATCAGCGCAGTCTGACCTTGTTTCATACTTGTGGCACTTTCAGCGATACATGTTGTTAAATGTCAACAGCGGCTGTCAATCAAAAAACTGCCGACGAATTAAATTATTCATGAGACCTGAAATGAGTTTTGAACCCCAACATTGACCGCCGTTTTTTAAAACTTTTTGCTAGTTTGGCGACACTACAGCTTATTCAAGTTGAAGTCACGGCATTTAAGTAGCCAATTAACCATTCTTTTTTTACGTGCTACTGGCCATAAATATTTCAAAATAACGACTAACTCCTTTTTTTCTACAAAAATAATGTTAACCTGAAAAGTCGAAAAGAGAAAGTATCGACTATTCGACTTTCCCATTGTTCGGCTTTTTGAATCGTTCGAGAAGTCGGAAAGTTACTTTCTATGTTTTATCTAAATCTTATCTTATATGCCAGATCGAAGTCGAAATTGCTTTTACCATTGTCAAGCGAAAAAACTTTCTATTTTACTACTTTTCGACCCTAAAAGAGATTGCAAACAGTTAAAAATAGTAGTTCATTATTTCAACTTTTCTCGATAAACGTCAGGTCGAAAAGTCCTAATTACAACTTTCCTAGGCAAACGTCAGTTCAAAAGTACGTCAAGTCGAAAAGTAGAAAGTTTTATGACAATTGTCACGTCAATAATTCAACTTGACGACTTTAATACCAAAAAAATTAGAAGATAATGCGCCTATTTCCTATTTTTCGAGTTCCTTTTAGATCGTAAATTGAATGGCGGAAATAGGAGTCCGTTATGTTGGCAACAGCTTATTGTCGTTACGACTAACACATGTCTTTTTTTAAAGACAGGAAATCTTAATGGTGAGTATTATTTCGAGAGAAAAATTGTATGTAATTGGATAAACCGTGTTTGAGCAGGCGCAAAGATCTTAAGTACCTTTCCAGTCCTTCACCGTCCAAAGAATTCTTAAGCTAGTCCTAAACAGGTGACAGTATGTTTTCTCCGTTCGCACGTAGTCTGATTCTATTTGGCAGCATTCGATGTGATTTTGGTTTTTAACCCTTGTAATTTAACCCGGAATATTCCTGTTTTAACAATAGCTATGGAAGGAGTATAGACTGAGATCGGCCTGCACAGATATGCAGTCAGATCTTAGTCTACACTACCTGCTTATTCTTTTAGTGGTGATGAAAAATTTGAACACAAAATAGATCTAAATTTGAGAGAAATTCAAAATTTTGTGAAGAAAGGAAAAATAGTCAGCAGGACAACGGTTAAGATTGTGTAAGGCGACTCTAGAACTATTCCGGTAGGCTATGACTGAGCCTTAACCAATTTCCATACAATGACGATTTTTACATAAAGTTTGAAAATATTGTGTAAAATGGAAAAAATACTTGCAACAAGCAATTCCTTCATTTTCCACAATGCTCTCCACCTAGAAAGTTGAAAAGATCTAAAATTTTATAAGCTTACAATCTGCAAATCGTTTCAATTTGGATCATTCTAAATTTGTGTTGTGTAGAAATGGATAATTTAACACTTCAGGTATAAGCAATTATTACAATTATTTGTTGAAATGACCGATCGCTGGCCCCGCCCACTAAGTCTTTTGGCCCCGACCCATTGACTCCGACAGGAAGTTACTCTTCGATTTTAACGGCCTTATTTTGCAAAATTTATGGCCAGTAGCATATTACAAGTAAGTAGAAGGGTTGGTTGATAACCTAAATGTCGTAACTACAGCTTGAATAAGCTGTAATTACGACGTTTGAGTCGCCAATTCAACAAAAATGTTTCACCAAAATGGCGGCCAATGTTCGAATTCAATCTGAATTTCCAGTCTCAATGAACTATTTCATTGGTCGACTTATTATTTGATCGACACCGCGATTGGTTAATTGTCGAGTCGTTACTTCCAATAAAAATTGATTTTGCAGTTAATTCATTTATTTAGATCGGAACCGTTGTGAATCTGCATATTTCTGTTCATGTTTTAAACGTTTTAACTACAGCATATTTCAAATGTATACATGTACCTTTTTGTGCATTTAGCTAGCTTTGCATGCGTTTGTATGCAACAAATTTATTTGCAGCCAAATCCATTCTTACATAATAAACAGAACAAAGCCAACATTTATTTTTGTGAGCTTGGAAATCGAAATCCTCATTCATTAGACGCATGTCGGGACTGCTTTCATTCAAAGTAATGTTGCCGACCCCATTCACGGTTGTAATTGGACTAGAATTGGAAACAACACAAACGAAAGAGTAAAGAAAAAATATGTAATATAACTAATGTTTCATAACAATATCTCTACTGTACTCTGGAACAATGTTACGTGTATGAAGAAAACCGACTTATCACTGGCCTCTCCAACTTCAGCCCATTCCCAAACAATTCCGCATTTTCCGGCCACCAAGAACAAAAATTAGGAAAACATTATGTAGAGTATAGAAATTGCTTGCAACAAGCAATTTCTTCACTTTCCACAATGTTTTCTTCCCAGAAAGTATACAATATTCTAATTCATAAACTTTCATTTCTCGTCTGCAACTCCTTTCGATTAAGACCAGTCTAAAAAAAATGCCCTCTGGCAATAGATTAAACCATTCCCATACTATTCGGCATTTTTAAGTCGCTAAGAAAAGCCTTTGGAAAATGAGGAAATTGAAAAAAGGTTTTACCACAAGCAATTTCTTCATTATCCACAGACATTTTTACTCAAAAAGACAAAGACTTTTAAGATATCACGAATCAAAGTTGTCGTCTACAATTTATGTGAATTTGGACCAGACAAAAATTCTGTTCTCTGATATTTGGTTAAAGGAATAGCATTACTAACAACTCCGACAACATTGTTTGTCTAAGATATCCGATAATACAAGCTGTAGTATATGTATTTGGTCGGAGACAGGTTGGTGATCTTGAGATCGTTGATATTGACTATATCTCAATTAAAATAGTCATTTGATAATAGTCAACTTGAGAAAGTTGTAGCTTTAAGCAGGGAAATTGAATTCCTCTGCCCGACTTGACAGACATAGGCTTTCCTACTTGCGGACAAGTGCATTCTTGGTCTCTTGTACAGGGTTAAGTAAATAGCAGGGCGATTCCTGAGATGGTACAGAGTAGATCTCAAAGAAAACTCATAATATTTTTGCAAATTTAGCTATGATTATATTGAAGGGTAGAAAAAGAGTGTTTAATGAGTCAAATGGTGTGTTCCAGCACCTTCTTCATTAACAACAATTTTTGTCAAAATTGATCTTCTCATGTCTTTGATGGCAAGATCATTTTAATGCCTGACAAGTGGAAAACCTCATATTTTTTGTTCGGGATATTTGGAAAAAATCTGTACTCTACTATACTGCCTACCAATACTTAAAGGTTAAGCCTTTCCTGTTTATCAAAATTTTAGATCCATCAAAATTCAAAAGTTTTGCAGACAATATCCAAAGTTGAATATCTTTGAAAAATAATTATTCTGTAAGGAAGAAAATAGTGTGGAAAAAGAAGAAATGGTTTGGTACAAGCAACTTCTTCTTTTTCTACATTTTTGCTCAATTATAAAATCACACGGACGTAGAAACCAGAGAAAATGTTAACACACGCTGTATCTCCTAAACGAATTAAAGAACCGATACAAATTCTTCAAACTCACCTAAAACATCCCCGCGCACTATTTAGAACGCGCAAAGTTATTAAGATAAAGGAAGGCTCAACATAAACTTTATCTACTTGTTAACAATAAGTCGGAGATAGAAAGTCTATAGGCCTATTGCAATTAAGATAATTTGTTGCGTATTTGTATCTCTTGCAATATGCAAAAACATCAGTACAGTTTAAGAGTACACGAATGAGCTAAATGCTTAATTTCATAGAAAGAAATGGCAATTTTATTTCTTTAAACCTAACTCTTTCCTGACAAAATTGAAAAACGGCCATGTTATGTGAAATTCTATGTATGATTAAATTCATTGTCATAATTAGAGGCGATAAGCTGACAATGCATCTGTCAATTGTTAAATATTTTGGTAATATTAAAGAAATTATTGGGTAGTTTATAACATGTTTTTGGGGGTAAGCATGTTGTCGTGCCATTGGGGGCAAAAGTTCTAATTACATACATACATATATTTTATTCGGCATTAAAAGTTTTACAACACATTTATAGCCTTAACATAAATATAGAACATGAAACAACACACATGATGGGGGAGATGTTGAAGTTATATAAGAGAAGTAGCTCTACACTATGAAGTTGTCTCGAAAAAACGCGGACAGATTTTGGAAAGTTTTCGTCCAATTACGAGAAAACCCCGGACTGAGAGTAACTCTAAGCGCTTGTGGAAATGTCGGATAGAAGAAAATGATTAATGGCATGCCAAGATACGTGAAAATATAATAGGATGCTAGATGTATAACATTGTACAAAATTGAAAGTGGACGTTTTTTTCTTAAAGCCTCACTGTGATTATAAAAACTTAAAATGTTTATAGTCCTGCAATAATCCAGTAACAATAATTATCTAAGTACCCGAATATAATCAGTGAACACGTTTCAACGAACAATTCTATTTCATATCTTTTGGGAAAACGGTTATTTACTCTTGACGATTTATTATTATTTATTTTGATGCTCTTGTAGATAAGTAAAAATTAAGAATAATGTTAAAGTAAATATTTGGGATAAAAGAATTGAATGTTTATAATGTAATAAATACTTTTTCGTTTCAGGTTAATAAATCATGCAAATTGTTTGATTATGAATCGACTCTTTCTTTGAAAGCATAATAAATGAATTTTGATAGGTTTAACAGAATTATTGAATTTTTACATGATATAAGCGTCTCGAATTTATTTAATGAAGGCAAGTCGTTGTCTGCGCTTGTCATGTTCTCTGAAGATTGACCTGTCTTCGGGACCGTATCACTTATCCAGATTGGGATAAATATTACTACGTCGTACGCATAACTCCATATCGCCAAAAGTAGCAAGTGGATAATTGCAATAAAAGCTACAATTGTGGAGAAATTAAACTTAAATGTCGCCCCAAAGTAATTAGAACAAGAGCCGGTCACAGTCATATGACAAATGCCCCTAAAGGACAGGGTCAAGTATGTGGTACTTTGATTTGTTTTGTAAACACAACAACATGCATTTGTGATCTATACGTCTGGGTTTTTAATAAATGAAATTTTAATACATATAATAATTTCTATAAATACAGAATGAAATCGAGAAATGCATTATGGACGGATTTTTTTTTTAGGTCAAAAGTAGGTCAATTGTCAAGGTAACTGGGTCAAGGTCAAGGTCATGTATAGTGGTCCAATTAAGCATCTGTCCGAATCTGGAAGCAATCAATTGAAAAATAAGAGAGTAAATACAATTTAATCATTCCAGACGCAATTTAACCATGCTGGACGCCCCTTTGACCCCAGATTGTGACCCTGACCTTTGAGATAGGAACCTGGGTCTTTTTCGGAACACGTCGTCTGAAGTTGGTGATCATTTGTATGAAATAAATTTGTACCTGCGTGCATGATTATAGAAGTTACAGAGCGGACACGGCAAAAAGTGCTGATTTTTTACCTTTGACCTAGATTGTGACCTTGACCTTTGAGATAGGAACCTGGGTCTTTTTCTCGACACGTCGTCTAAAGGTGGTTAAGATTTGTATGAAAAAAGTTTGTACCTGCGTGCATGATTATAGTAGTTACAGAGCGGACACGGCAAAAAGTCCCCATTTTTTACCCTTGACCCCAGATTGTGACCTTGATCTTTGAGATAGAAACCTGGGTCTTTTTTGCGACACGTCGTCTTATAGCGGTGAACATTTGTGCAAAGGTATATTAAAATCAACTATTGCATGTAGAAGTTGCAGAGCGGACACGAAAACGGGACGGACGGACGGACAGACGAACAGTTCGATTACTATATGTCTCCCTTTGGGGGCATTAAAATAATTATTTTGAATTGCAAAAGCATTTATGTCCTACCTGTGCTCAATGAAAAGGCATCAAGAATTCGAAGCGTGCATTTCACGGGCGCTGGCATTTTGAATGTAGTTCGACGGAATCGACGGAGTTGTCACGAATGACAGTGCCCAGAAGGCTCAAATTAGATAGGTCAGTATTTGAAAAATGCCACCTATCGGAAGGTGGCAAAGGTAAGGCTTTGTGAACTTTTTCCTAAGGTTATAATGGCGCGTACATGTCCTCATGAAATGGTACTCATTCTCTATAAGACCCATAATACATTATTTACAAATTCGATCTTCTCTTCGGACCCCTTCCTGTCTTCCTTTCTCAATTTCGAGGTCGTGTGATGATAATCTGAATTTAGTTAATGCAATTCAAAATTCGTACATTTTTATTTTCTTAAGGTAATCTTCAGGTTCGAATTCATGTTTATTTATACTATACATTTCTAATCTGTTTGAGTTATTAATATTCGAATAACAATTTTGTTTATAGTTGTCTAGAATTCTAGTTTTGATTAAGTTGATGTCGACAGCCAGAGTGTTTTGATGTATCCAAATATAGCCTAAACCTAATTTATTCAATGTCTGTTTTATACAATAAGCCCAATTATTTCCACCATGCGAGAGATTGAGATCGGCATCTTGTTTAAGTTTGCCGTATACAACTTAATCAATAATTGTATTATTAAGGTTAATTGATTTTAGCCAATACTTAAATATGATAATTTGTCTTTGTATTTTCATCGGATATCTACCCGTTTCGCCGTACAATTAATCTAAATTCTAACACCGAGAATTTTTTCCTAAGAATTTAGTATGAATATTCTCTAAGTCTTTACACTCAGAGTTCCCGGTAATTTCGGCCCCATAATTCAAAATTGACCAACAAGACTGCCATATAGTTGACACCGTTCGGATATATTCATAACTAACTGATTAAAAACAATAAAAAGATTATGTAAAGCGAAGGATGCATGCTGGGCAAGTCTCTTTTGTGTTCGATTTATTCGACCGTTTTATATAGAAGAAAATACCTAGGTATTTAAAATTTGATACTATTTCTAATATGCCATTGTTTAGAGTAAAAGTGTATTTTGTATGGCGCCCTAATTAAAGAATCATTATTTTCGTTTTACTGGTGTTGATTTTTAAACCCCATGTATCGCAATACTTATTTAAATCATCTAAAAGTGACTGTAAAGCGGTTGGTGTATGTGCAAATAATACCGCGTCATCTGCAAAATGCATAATAAATAATTTGACTTCCTCTATTGTAAATAAACCTGTTACGTTTTGATTGAAGCATTGTAAAATAATATTCACATAGAATAACAAAAGAGTCGTAGACGTCGGATCTCCTTGTTTTGCACAAATGTTGGAAGTAAATGGTGTTGACGAACTTGAATCGAATCGTACCTCTACTTTTACTGCGCTGTACATACTTTTTATATTTTGACAAATTTCGAGCTAGCCATTTCTTTAAACAATTTGTCGAATATGAATTGGCGGTTTAATTTGTCGAAGCATTTCTCAAAGTCTATAAGGGCACAATATAGCTTTTTGTGCGAATTCAATGTATTCATAATAATCAAATGTAACATGAAAATACAGTCTGTGGTTGATTTACCCTTTTGAAAACCGAATTGGCTACAATTAATTTCATCATTTAAATTCGACCACTCTGCGAGTCTTTTTAAAGGATTTGTGAATATATTATCAGATGGGTTTCGTTTGATATTCACACTGTTACCAAACCACCCAGTATAAGTAAAAATGATTTTAAAGATGCGTCTATTCATGCAAAGGGTAATAAACTGACCGATCGCGAATGTCAATCAAACAGTAAATCGACCAATCAAATCATTCATTTAGACCGGGAAGTGAACTTTGAACTCCAACGTCGGCCGACATTTATGAGAAGTTTTTTTTGTTAGTTTGGCGACGTTAACGTCGTAACTACAGTTTATTCAAGCAATAGTTACAACGTTTATGTCGCCAACCAATCATTCTACTTTTTGTTACATGCTACCATGGCCATAAATTTTGCAAATAACGCCGTTTAATATCGAAGCGGAACATCCTACCGGAGTCGAAGGGCTGGGACAAAGGAGCAAGTGGCTTAGACCAGCTATTTGTAGGTTGATATACCCAATTGAATATCGGGCACAACTAGATATCCAAACCGCGGTCGCTGGCATCTTTCCGAACTGAAGTTAGCAACCCAAAACCTGAGTTAAGCAGAAGAACGTAATGGATGCAATAAATATAACTCATGTAGCTTAGTTTACCAAAATGTTTAGAACCCTCATGGACCCACTTGCAAAATGTTTAATTTCATTTAAGAAATGAAGGGATTATTTTTTGTTTTCATGTGTATGAATACGCGAAGCGGATTCATACATAAGTGTGATTAGGTTTATCGGTTCATACCTCCATGAAAACAAAAATTATTCTCTTCATTTCTTATAATTTAATAACATCGAGCAAAAAATACAACAACTTTACACATCTTGATGCCTTTTTGAATGGAACTATTTTGTGCGGAAGCATACAAAATGGCTGCGTGCTCAAAATTTTGTTCATGGAGATATGAATTAAATTTTCGACCAATCAGATCGCTCGTTTTTGATAGACGAAACTAAAAATTAAATTATAAATCTTTCGATTAAATCCTATGTATTCAACTCAAATAAGTTACTGCCTTCGCACAATTGACGGATCGCCGCTGTCAATCAAATAATAGGTTGACCAATCATACCTTTAAGACTGGAAATTAGCTTTGTTTGTTTGAATGGGGTTTTGCGCCGCTTTTAACAATCTTTCAGTTATATCGCGGCGGCTGGAGCACCTAACAATGGAATCCCGGTATTTCTCACACCAGTACTACCATTACAACCTTTCTTAGCCTCCAGCTGTTTTCCCACATTGGTCTACGATTATCGACCCATTGGTGGTGAGAGACAAATAGTCGGAAAGGATGAGTGCCGCCGTCGGGGGGAAATTAGCTTTGAACACCAACATTAGCCAACATTCATGTCAAGCCTTTTTGTTGGTTTGCGACTTAATCAAACATCAACTGACCCATTAAGTCATTTATTACATACCTATAAAAGATATGGATTAAAATCTGGCTGTCAAATACAACTCGACAGAAAAAAAAATCAATATTCGGTGTGTACCAAAAAACCGTATTCGTCGAGTACCGTTAAACACGGACTCCTTTTTTGTGTATTGACGTTTGTCTTTTTTCCGGAAAGTTGGTTATTTCTTATTCATTTAAGAGAATTTTCTTAGTGGTATGTCCTTAAGGTATATAATAAAAGGAATAATACAACAGTGTGTTTTTTCTATATGTTGTTATGGTGTTCTCGAAACGTGTGTAGGTATATTTATTGGATTCGACCTTCGGTCTCATCCAATAAAAAAATACCTACTCACGATTCTCAAACACGATAACAACATATAGAAAAACACACTGTTGTAATATTCCCCATTTATTTAGACCGTAAGTGAACTTTGAATACAAACAGTAGCAAACATTAACTCTTTCCAGTTTTAAAGAAAAATTCACCAGTCCAAATTGAAAGAAGTTGCAGACGTCAAATAAAAGAGAATGTAATTTGAAAAGCAACCAACCTATAGGGTAGAAAATATTGTGGGAAAAGAAGAAATTGCTTGTAACAAGCAATTTCTTCTTTTCCCACAATATTTTCTCAAGTATAAAATCAATAGGTCGTAAAAACAAGTGATTGTGCAGGAAAGGGTTAATGCTGGTTTTCGAATTAAACTTAGGAATTATATTTTATCAAACTGAAGTAACAACATATAAGTCGCCAACCAACTATTTTACTGATTTGTGACTTTTTACCGGCCATAAATCTGATTGCAAAATCAAAATGTTTTATACTAAATGGAAGTTCCCGTCGGGGTTGGTGGACTTGGTCAGCGATCACTTTATTCTGATGAGATTCAATAACAAACAACTTTGAGTAGAAATCACATATTCAGATTTTCACAAGTTTTTTATTCCCAGAGCACTATGTCGAAATTGGTTTCACACCACATATAGTGCAATGACGCAAATCATTTACATGTACATGTTCTTTTATAATAAATTAAAACAGTGTCAAATATTGATTTCTGGGTTAAAAAGATTATTTTTTAGATTTTCACAAATTTCTCATCCCCAGAGCGCTCTGTCGAGATTAGTTCCACACCACATATAGTGCAATGACGCAAATTATTTACATGTACATGTTCTTTTATAATAAGTTAACCCTTTCCTGGTTTTTGAAATTTTAGACTGGTCCAAATTGAAAGAAGATGCAGACGACAATGAAAATTGGGTGCAATTCTAAATAAAACCACCCTATGTGATAGAAAACACTGTGGGAAAAGGAGAAATTGCTTATTATAAGCAATTTCTCCTTTTTCCACAATGTTTTCTCAAGTATGAAATCACAGTGACGTAAAATCCCGGGTTTATCCAGGAAAGGGTTAAAAATGTGACTAATTAACAGTGCCAAATAGTGATTTCTGGGTTAGATCAATAATGGTATGAGATACATTCAGTTGATTCAGAAAATGCTAATCTGGCCAACCTAGCGAAGATTGGATTCTCCGTAAAACTCTCAACCAAGAGGTTCCAAATATCTGCTAAAAGCGAAGAGGCTATTTAACCCATTTCCACTCAATTCCGCTTTCAAGCATCTCAAGAAAAAAGCTTTGGAAAATATTGTGGACAGTGAAGAAATTGCTTGTAACAATTTCTTCATTTTCCACAATCTTTGCTACCCAATAAGGGAATGTTTTCTAAATTCAACCAATTTGACATTGTCGTCTGCAACTTCTTTCAAATTGACCAGTATTAGATTTTACCAGGTTGTAGTTGGTTAACTCCTGGGTTACTTTAACCTCGTTTATTTATCACTGTAACATTTGGCAAAGAAGGTTACTTTACAAAACTCTGCTTTGCTAGCTTACAGTACTTTCAGTACTTTGATTTGTTACATGCTACTCCCCATAAATATTTCAAAATAACGACTAACTTCCATTTTCCAAGAAACAATGTTAACCCGAAAAACTTCTTTCAATTTGAACCAGTCTAAGATTTTGCCGTCTGGTAATTGGTTAAGCACCCTCCCCCTCCTATACCGTCAAAATAATTCTTAAGCTGGTCGTAAACATGTAACAGTATGATTTCTCCGTTCGCAAGTAATCCGATTCTATTTGGAAGCGTTTGAGAACGAGGAAGCGTTTGACAACGAGTTTTTTGTGATCGGGGTATTTCGGACGGAAAAAAGCGTCTCGAGAACTATTCCGGTATGACTGAACCTTAACCCATTCCCACACAATGACGATTTTCCACGCCCGTCGAGAAAATTAATTGGGAAAATATTGTGAAAAATGAAGAAATTGCTTGGTACAAGCAATTTCTTCACTTTCCACAATGTTTCCCACATAGAAAATTGAGGAAATCTTAAATTCCATTATCTTTCAACCTGCTAATCATCGGGACTGCGTCCGTCAAAATAGATGCGGCCGAGCCATATACGGTCGTTGTTGGACTAGCAAAGAAACAACACAAACGAGAGAGTGAAGAAAAATGACACAACATTATACATGTTTCATAACAACATCTTTACTGCACTAAGGAATAATGTTACATGTATGAAAGAAAACCGACTGATCACTACCCGCCCCACTTTAACCCACTCTCGGACGATTCCACATTTTCACGCCCTCAAGAAAAAATGGGAAAACATTGTGTAAAATATAGAAATTGATTGACACAAGCAATTTCTTCATTTTCCACAATGATTTCTTCTCGGAAAGTTGAAAATATCTAAGCTTTTATAAACTTCTTGTCTGCAACTCCTCTCGATTTGGACCAGTCTTAAAGAATGCCAACTGGTAAAAGGTTAAACCTTCCCCAAACAATTCCGCACTTTTAAGCCTGTAAGAAAATCCTTTTGAAAAATAATGAGGAAAATGAAAAGAAAAGTACTTGCCACAAGCAACTTCTTCATTATCCACAAAATTTCTACCCCAAAAGACATAGATTTTTTAAGATATGAACTTAAAGTGTCGTCTACAATTTCTTTAAATTTGGACCAGTCAAAAATTGTGTCCTCTGGTAATGGACTAATAGAATATTATAACTAATAACTCCGACAATGAAGTTTGTCTGAGATACCAAATAAAACTAGCTTGTAGTATAGGTATGAGGTCGGAGACAGGTTGGTGACCGAGAGGTCGTAGATATATCCAGAGCTACAGATATGGGCGTAGTTAGTATTTTAGATTTAACCCATTCCCACTTGACAAAATTTTAGACTGGTCCAAATTGAAAGAAGATGCAGACGAGAATTTCAACTTGATGGAATTTTAATTTATTTTCACCTTTATGGATAGAAAACATTGTGGATAATGAAGAAATTGCTTGATACAAGCAATTTCTTCATTTTCCACAATGTTTTCCAAAGCTTTTTTCTTGAGGGGCGTAAAAAGGAGGGCTTGAGTGGGAATGGGTTAAATAGTTCACCAATGCTGCCAATATTGTAGCTAATGAAAAAATATGCTTGGTCCTAGCATTTCAGCCTTGTCTTCCTTAACAGTAACGTTTTGTCAAAATTAACTTCTTCACGTCTTTGCTGACAGGTTTATTTAAATGCTTGAAGAGAAGAAAGCCATGCCTAACTCGTCCGTGTCAAGTGGAGAAAATCTGCATTCCACTGCACTACCAAATTGTAAAACTTAAAGTTTAAGGATAATTGTTGTCGCCTAGCTGAATTAATGGTCAATCATCCATTCTTCAAACTGACCTAAAACGTCCCCGTGCAATTTTAAGAAGCGCAAACTTCTCAAGATAAAAGCAAGCACAACATTAACATAGTTGTGATTTATGTACATTTATACAATGGTTCGAAGATAAAAAGTCCCAAATGTTTTGTATCTATTTCTTTATGTAATAAAATAATACAGTTTTAAATGTAGATGAATTAGCTAAGGCAATTTTCGGAGGAAAAAAGGTGATTTTTCTTTAAGCCCAAATCTTTCCTGACAATATTGACAAAACTTGTCACAGGGCCCTCACATATTGTCATATTGTTAACATGACCTTTTACCCTCAGAGTGCCCAAAAATCTTTTTCTTAAGATTTGACCTAGCGACTTAGATTTGAACACATACAAAAAAAGTCCATAATTTTATCAATGCATCCATTATGACTCATCCTCAAATGTGATCTTTAGAGAAAATAAGACTTTCATAGTTCAAATTTCACTTTCGGTATTCATGAATGATTTGTTTTGTAAAATCGATATTGTTAATGATACCGGCTATATGTCGGTTGTCCAATCGGGTATGTCAATCAAAGAATCAATTGACTCATTGAATAATTCATTTAGACCGAAAGTGAGCTTTAAGCTCAAACATAAGCCGATAAAGCACTTTTGATGGTTTAACGACTTAAATGCCGTGACTAAAGCTTAACCAAGGTGTAGTTACGACATTTTTGTCGACGATCAACCATGTAACTATTTCAGTTAAAGTTTGCAAAATAAATATCGAAGCGGAGCTTCTTGTCGTTGTCAGTAGGCGTGGCCATAAGAGTAAGTGAGCAAGCCACTGATCCACCAATTGCATTTGTTCGTGACGCGACGCAACCCTTCGCACAATTGCTGTGATTAAACTCACTTATTGTCTAAAGAAATTACAATTCAAAACCTTTTTAAAAATATAATAGATACATTATCATGTATAAACCATCTACATTGCAAAACCCAAAATGAGAAGAAAAAACATTTTATGATTTTTTTTCTTTTTGGTAATTTCATTTTGTGTGTGATTTTTGGCGATGACACCTCAAATGGACTATATCACGCCCGGTAATCTCGGGCTCCATCTCTTTTTGGAGAACAGTGCAAAATGGAGACAATGATACTTCCGATATGGAGCCAAGGACCGGAACTGAACAGAAAAGGTAAGAAAAACAGTGCACCTCGCGTACAATTTGATCTCCTATTAACCTATTATACATTTTCCCAAAACGTCTAGAGTTTCATACCACATAGAAATGATCATATTATCCGTTGGCGATGATAGATTTCAAAAATAATTCCGTTTGTGAATAGAAACTTGAATCAAAGTTTGGACATCGGACCCGATCAAACACGAAAATGCGTGTTGAAATCGTTCAAATCCATGTAGTCAACAGTTCTGAAAGATTCAAGTGGCAATGACTGTGAAATGAATGATAACGTGTTGATATAAAATAATGTTACCACAAAGAACTGCTTTTTTCCTACCCTTTTCGCGGATTTTCTCAGATGAGAAGGAGACCAGGATGCGGTGCGGGAGACAAGATTCAGAGGGAGAGGCAATGCATATATCAATGTACTGTAAAACTTCAAATAGAACCCCATACTCTGATGTAACCCCAGCCCCTCTTCGGACGTCAAAGCCGACCCTTTTTGTATGATTTTCGGAAAAGTTATAACCTGTAACATACCCCAATCCCAAACAAATCAATGCCACAATTAATTCAATAGAGGGCGAATGTAACTGTTCTAAACCAAATGTAACCTTTTGTGATGGTTAAATGCTTAGAAAATTGGTTTGCTTAAATTTTTTTTCTCTATATTTAGAAGGCGCTGTATCCTAGATTATGTCAAAAGGTAAAAAACTTAAGTTAAAACACCGTGAATTTGACAATTTTTGGATGATTTCGGATTGAAATAGAATGAGTGGGGGGAGCGAGTTTTGAATTAAAAAATTAAAAGTATGTAATCCAAGATCGCTAATTTCGTCGAATTTGCGATATGTTTACCTCTTTTTATAAAAATTATACGTGATTTTGTGTTCGTGTGACTTCACGGACCAATCAGACTCTTTAAAACCCACAGCTGCCAGTAAAAATTGTGGAAAATTTATATCGATTTTTGGGCATTTTGGACGGTTGTTAAATGTTTTTGAACTATTTTGAGCGTTTTTTAATGGTTTGATCGAGTGTTTGGAATGAATGATTGGAGCGCTGTGTTAATGATTCTGAATGGTTTTGATCGATGTAAATGTCACTTTCACGTTGTTACTAACTGTATACTATGCATACTGTAAATTCATTCTAGTAATGAACCACCTGCTCTTTGCAGTCGAAGTAAATCTTCGCCCCCCTTTTTTTCGTCTTAACACCTGTAGCCTGTATTTAACACCCATCCCTTTTTAAAGAAGTGTGAAAATTCTAATAAACCACCGGTGTTGTTATAGAGCTTTTACAACGTATAAGGCACTGAACGTCCGTTTATTGCAGAACTGTACTCCTTCCGCTATACATATTTCTAAGAACCTAGCGTATTTTTCAAATTTTATGATGACCTGAATTCTCAAATAAGCTATTTGTGGTGTTTTTTTTTTTTTGATAATGTTTCGTTAGAATAGATTTACAAAAATTATTACGCGCTCACTTTATATTCACCATTGTGGCCCGGTAAGTCAGTTTGGAGAAAGGAGAAAAATATAGACCAGATATAAATATGGCTGTTCTAGAGAGTCTGAGAGACACATTTACTGTGTAAAAGGGAAAGAAAAAGTGTCCTTTAATATGCATAAAGTTACAATCCTAGAAAATCATTCACTGTATTCTTTTATATGCATCGCCTCTCCCTCTGAATCTTGTCTCCCGCACAGCATCCTGGTCTCCTTCTCATCTAAGAAAATCCGCAAAAGGGGAAGGAAAAACGCAGTTCTTTGTGGTAACATTATTGTATATCAACACGTTATCATTCATTTCACAGACATTGCCGCTTAAATCTTTCAGAACTGTTGATTACATGGATTTGAACGATTTCAACACGCATTTTCGTGTTTGATCGGGTCCGATGTCCAAACTTTGATTCAAGTTTCTATTCACAAACGGAATTATTTTTGAAATCTATTACCGCCGACGGATAATATAATCATTTCTATGTGGTATGAAACTCTGGACGTTTTGGGAAAATATATAATAGGTTAATAGGAGATCAAATTGTACGCGAGGTGCACTGTTTTATTTACCTTTTCTGTTCAGTTCCGGTCCTTGGCTCCATATCGGAAGTATCATTGTCTCCATTTTGCACTGTTCTCAAAAAAGAGATGGAGCCCGAGATTACCGGGCGTGTATATATATTCAAATTCTAAATATCATTTCCTACAATTACAATAGCAACATCATCACACAAGAGCCCTCACAGACGGATTATGCTCCCCGAATATTGCCTGTCACAAAAAGGACAAAATAAACGGGGAAAGGGTTCAGACGGACAGACAGACGAAACGGCGGCTATATGCACACCCTTTTCCAGACATGGCACTTTTAATCATAATAAAGAACAATTTTGCACAGTTATTTCAAAATCCACCCGTAGTTTGTGATAGACGGACAGACGGGACAGCGGCTATATGCTCGCCCATCTTCAGATTGTTGTTTTCAGCTGATTTGACTTTTGAGGTTTGACTTTGACGCTATCTGAAATTTTACTTCAAATAACACTTGTACTCACGCAAAGAACAATTGTGCAAAATCCATCCATAGTTTTAAAAGATACGCTCCGGACATGCTTAATTTTACCGTTTGACCTTGAGCTGTAACCTTGACCTTGAAACTATCTGAATATTCTTTCAAATGGTTCATCTACTCAAGATAGAGGATAATTTGCCAAGTTATATTGAAATCCACCCATTAATGAAGAAGCTATCCTCTTGATAAGCTCGAATTTAATCTTTAACATTCAACTTTTGTTCTTGGAGCTTTCCACAAATCGGAGAAACTGCGCCTGCGCAGTATCATAAGGAATTCACGTACCGAATTTCATCCAAACTGGCCCAAGACTTGTGGGCAAATCGAGGCAGACGGACAGAATAACGGATATAAGAAGCAGCGGCTTTATGCTCGTGCTTCGAGGAGAAAAATACTCCGAAAAGACATCAACTGGAATTTGCAACCGAATTGCCCTTAACTATTCTCAAACTAATATAATCTTAACTTACTTTCGACTCTATCTGAATATCTTGATATCTTTGTTTTTCTCGCAGTACATACATTTAGATTTGATTTTGTATCATGTGATATTTCTAACGATTCAATCAATACACTTTTTATTATATATGATATAATTTCTCTAAAATTTCATTTCAAGACAGTTTTAACCTTATTTTATGTTACGTTTCAAATCCTTAATTCTACACAGTTTTGAATTTGCCATTTAATAGTTCTTACTCTTTAATTCAACACAGCTTTAATAATATATCATGTAACATCTCCAATTTAAACATTTCAAATCGATCCAAACATAGAAACAAATATTACGTTTTTCCATGCTTGCTCATAAACTTGAAGTAAAAATCTGCGTTATCGCCTACATTTTGTTTTATCGCTGAGAAAAAGAATTACTTACTGAATGCTCCCAGTCTGCTATTTGTCGTGAATAACAAGGAAAGAGGTTTGAAACTTCGAAAATCTTTATCTTTATATATTAATGATGAATCGGCTGATGAATTGTCTATTTGAGAGTTAAAGTCTACTCGCGTTTCAAGGCGAAATCTAGGTCAGTGTTAAAAGTAATTAAGCAAATACAAGTCTGAATAGTACATGTTAATTTTTGATCTAGCAGGGATGAGTAAATTGACTCAATATATTCATGGTTCAAGGGCAGAATTCAACTTGATAAACAACCTTTCAATTTCGAGCGGCACCTTTGAAACGTGCGTTTATTACTTCGTATGTAAAAATAATGAAATGCTCATTGCAAAAAGAATCTTCTGTTAGTCTCGATTATCATATATTTCAACATTTAAACCATTACCACAGGATCCAACATTTTAACGCACTGATGTTAAAGTTAAATAAAACAGTGTGATAAGAGCAAGATAGCGGATTGGGTTAAACATTGAACCTTACTTACAATAAGAAAACATACTTGAAAATGAATTTTTAAAGGATTTAAGTAGCTTTTTACAGAGGGTCATAAAAATGAGTAAACTTTCTGAAAGTGGCTTAGAAATACCAATTGGGATGTGTTTGACTTGCCACTTAATGACATTCTGACGTTGAAAATTCAGCTTATTTGATTTGTTTCTCATGTTGTTCCTGTTTTAAAATACCTTTATGCTTCATCTTTGATTTGAGCCCAACTGCTTATTATGATAATGATAATAATAAATCTTTATTACAAGAAGTAAGCTCGTTGAATTATCATCATACAAAAGACACGCTTAAGAATTTATTTACATTGAGACCCTCTGCAACAAATAAAGTCATGGCGAACAAGAAGTTGAGAGATTGTTGTTTGCACATTTGTGATTTTTTATGCAGGAAATAAATGTTCGGTTAAAAAATTAACTGTGTGTGTGCCTTTGCTGACTCTTGTGATGGTGATATATGGGTGGCATGTAGATATCAATGTTGAACTTACTGATAAGACATAAAAACGGCTCCCAGGTCTTTAGATTTAACTAGAACTCAAGTTGGAGTGCGTCGAATTTTTTAACATAGTTTTGATCTTATATGATGTAGTATCTTAAGAGCGTTCTCTCTGAATTCGGAGCTGCTGTACATGTAAAGTAAAGCATTTGTTGAGAAGTTGAGATACACTATCTTGAGAGCAAAATAGTTCAAAATATCGCTTCCTGGTGACTCTGTGTTTGATAAACGCATACTGGACACAACAATAACAGGCAATATTGTGGTCAGAAAGAACATAATGGTAATCATCCCCATGGCCAACGTGGTTCGTTTTATTGTTCTGGTAGTCGAGTCCCGCGCTTGCACGCCTGTATTTAATTGCTCCGTTTCATGTTCTCGAACATTAAAAGTACAAACTTTGCAACCACTAGATCTCTCTTGTTTAAGAGTAGCAAATGAGTCGGTTTCTCTTTTTTGTCTGTTGATAAAATACAGTATCGCCAGCCTTCTCTGGTCTCCAGCTTTCAAAGATCCTGTATTTGCCCTTTGAGCGCAAGCTTTGTGTGCTTCATTCGATACTTCCTTTACATCATTAGCAAACGGTTCTTTGCAATGTTCCTTCCCATGAAATGCAAATACTTCTTTAGGCCGTTCCTCTACATTGGCAATTAATGAATCTTCGGCTTGATGATCACGTCCATTGGTAAAATATCCTCCTTTAACTTGTTCCAGGTTATCTGCAGATGTTCTGCCATTATGTTCTTGATTGTCGACCGATGATATATGCACATCGATTATTTGTTCTTGGCCGCTCGATTTGATTAGTCCGGTACTTTTGTTTTGCAGTTTTTGATCGCGCCGAGCAAGTAAGTTGTATTCATTATCATATAATAGACCGCCTTTCCGTGCTTGTTCTTCATCAGTAGCATTTGTGTCTTTACTAATTGAAACCCTATGTACTTGTGGGTTTACTTTCACTTCAAGCTCAACACTCGCAAACTGTTTCTTTTTCTCTTGTTTTGAACCTTTTGACCTTTCTTTGTTGTTCTTTTGTTCGCTTACAGAAAATGCTGCTGCCTTGATTTCTTCTTCTCTTACATCTGTCCATTCTTGTGTAAGTTTGCGATCATGTTGAATTGGTCTTGGTGGGTGTTTTTGTTTGTTATCTGCTAAGAGTTCTATTGTACGTTCTTGTGTGATGTTTTCTTCAGGTACTCTTGTTTGTACCTGTTTAAGGCCATTATAATGTGGTACACCCTTCTGTTTGTGTTGTCTTGCATGAATTGTTGTTAGATCTCTAACATCCTTCGGTACTTCTTGAACTCCAATCTTTGCCCTTTTCCTCATGTAAATTGCAATATTTAGATAAAAGAAGCAAAGAGGAATACATATCGCAAAAATCAGAAGACTTATAAGAATGTTCAGTATTTTTATGGCCACGTAAGAGTCACTGTCGATTTGGCATTGTCCCAATTCATCTCGATAGGTCACAAATATTTCTGGAATAAATATCACTCCCGATGTTCTAAAAAGAACAGGACATGTTATTTGAGAAACCCGTTTCAATGTCGGGGCAGAGTATGGCTTATGAACATTCAGATATCTATCCAGTCCTATTAAGAAGATCAGAAGGGCCGAAATAAAAAAAGCGTTAAACTGAACATATGTATACAATTTGCACAACCAAGCTGATCCTACAGATTGCCAAAATCTTGTATCCTGAGCGATTTCAATCGGACAGTTGATCAAAAGTGTTATCAAATTTAGCACTGTCAACCAAGTGAAGTAAATTTTTGTTGATGAAGTTTTATTGCCTTTTCCGAACACTGTCAGCAGACTCAAACTGCCCAGAACACCGACCGCAAATACAACAAATAGGAAAAATCGCGCAACATACACACACCATATCGGTACTGTCAGATTGAGAGGCAGATTCCCTGATAGATTTGTAATGTTAGAATTGAGTTGAAGAATATTTCCACTCTCTTTTGAAGCAACTTCTGTCACATTTAAAGAATTCATAATAGTAAGAAAGCTCCCAGTGAGCTTATCTCGTCCACTGATAACTAATATATGCTTTTGAAATACAAGGCTCGAAATATAGGGAGGATCCCTCAGTAGGTGTTTCTAGCAATTAATTCTCGACTATGTAAATCACCATGGAAATATTACTGAACAAAATTGGATTTTGATTATGCTTGGATTTTTTTTCTAGATCATTATATGCAGAATCTGCCCCCCCCCCCAAAAAAACCCCACACAAATCTCCAATCAAATCATTCATTCAGACCTGAAATGAACGATGAACTTCGACATTTATGTCAACCTTTTTGTTGGTATGGCGACTTAAACGGAGTGACTGCAGCTTATTAGTACTCTACCGTCGAAGTCGAATGGGACTTTAAGTTTGCAATACGTCCGTCCGTCTGTCAATCCTGTAAATCAGTTTTCCGGGTTTCGTTCCGGTCAATTGATATCTGAAGAAAATACGGATGCTTGACTTAAGAAATTACAGTTTTCCGGACTTTTATCTAAACGATGCCATGTATTAAGCTGATTTCGATATGTGAGTCCGCATTTATGAGTTACAGAACAAGTTCGAGTTTTGTTCCGGTCCATTCATCTTATAAGGAAGATAAGTGTGCTGGACTTAGAAAATTACTGGGAAAAATACAAAAGAGTTCTCTCACAATATATGCTTTGTTCTGAAATTGGCTTCGTACTTGAAATGTCATGCACAGCTTCTTTCTTTTATCTTCGCACTCTTCACTTATGAAGTATAATACATTAGTAACAAAAAGAGATCCATGTTTAAAATGCACGTTAAGTACAATACAACTGTAAGAAGCAGCTCCTTTACCCCCCCCCCCCCTTCCCCCCAAAAGAAACATCTCTCTCTCCCCCTCGACGGAAGGTGTCACGAGCGAAACGTCTATCATAAAGAATTTTAAATACTGCTGAACATAATATTATTAAGCGGCTGTTGCTCAGATTATGAAAAAATGGCCCTGAATTTTGAATTTCTGACTGCAATGCTTTCAGATATTTGGAAACAGGTGTTTATGTCGGTTTTGAAACGAAATGACTGCTCAAAACTTTACAAACAATCTAAATGAAGCCAAAATATTTCGCGTTACGAAGCGCCAAGTAAGTAAATGAAACGCATTCCATTTGGAACCGGAATTCATCGGGTAAATGCGATATGTATCACTGTTTGTAACAGTACAGTGAGCCAAATCGGAAGTGACACCAACTGTACGTTGAATACATCATCAAAGAGACTAAACAATTTAACGGGTGGAAAATCCCCAATCGAGGTAAATTTTAGATTTCAAGACGGATTTAAACACGGTTTTCGAAAATAAATTGCGAAATGAAAGCAATTTTCATGTCTGTTTTACATTTTATTGTGAAACGGTGCTTCTTTCGGAAAATCGGAATTAATCACAGGCAATCAGCGAGTTTTATTTTTTTTGTCAGAGGATGCGAATGATTTTTCTCCGGTAAAGTATGTTATGACGCAGATTGCAAAGAGTTCCACTGTTAAAATGACAAATTGTCTTTAGTAATGAAAACCTCGAGCTGCGTTTGGTGAAAATGCTCTGAAGATTTAAATAATATCCTCGTGAAAAGAACCACCCTGCCTAGAGCAACTGTGCGAACAGTGACATATGCATGTTTCGTGTCTGTACGATTAGCTCCGAAAGTTTGTACGATTAGTTTCGAAAAAGATAGACAAACTAAGTCAACTGTTAACTGTAAATTTCTTGAATTGGAGACGTTTAGATGCAATATGTTCCACGTGTTTGCATATCGTATTCACCGTTTATACAAAAGTTTACTCAGTGATTCCCTTGTGTTTGAGGTTCACTGAAAGTTTAATAGGATTTCTATTTTTGAGCTGTATCTCATTCTCTGAATCGACACTTGTCATATATTTATATATATATATATATATAAAAAAACGACAATACAAGAGGAAAGAGGAAGACTGTTGCTCATTGGGACCAATGTTATAAACATTTAAAATCAAAGTCCATAACGAAAACACGCCTATACAATATACAGTAAATTTTTCAGCTGTAAAAATAAAAATCTTCCGTTTTTTCTTTTTTGCAATGTTAACTTTTTTCGTAAGACCCCCTCTCGAAAAAGTTTCTGGATCAGCGCATGTTTAATACTAGAACTTCTGCTAGGTGCGTCTAATGTGAAAGAATTAGAGCAATATGAATCAAGTTTTGCAGACCCGATCAAACACAAAGACAACAGACGCACACTGATCACAATGTCCTGTTCGAGACATGAAAATTATGCAGTGAGGTTTTCCAGGCTGCTCTGACTGGCGGGATAAGCTGATAATCTGTACGACAGCCGTGCGAATAGTCTCAATCGGGCTGCACTTCATTTACACACACGTCCAATTGTGCGACCTATAATGATATGCAAGGTTCAGCCGATTATATCGTATGAATTATGCCACTAGTGGTGTACCTCTAAATTGGCATAGTACATGTACTCTTCTTAAAGACTTATGCACAGGGATAAAATGCTTATCTCCCATATTAAGTTACAAAGTATTCAATTAAGCCAAAGTTCTGAAACCTTTATTACTACAGTTATGCATGCGATTGCAATCATTAGCAGACTAATACAATGACAAAAACTTTTGACATTGATTCTTAGTTAGATATATTGTGTGTTTTTGATATAAACATGCCCACGGTTGCGTTGCCAAGCATATCCCCCCGGCATTCTATATTCACCTAAAGGCCCACTAGAAAATATGGTATTGAGCTCCCTGGCAAACGACGATGGACATGTAATAATCTAAAAGCCATATGAATGAAGGCCTATTCACCAGGTAAGAGGACCGCATGAAAGATTGGTACTCTTGCGAAATATGTTGCACTCCTGAAAAAGAAGCGATAATAATAAAAGTTATATTAATAATAATTATTATTATTAGTAGTAGTATTAGTAGTAGTACTATTATTGTATGCGGAGCGATGTTTACATCGACAAGCGGTTAACCAAGCTCGTTTCCCTATTTGTACTTACATAGTTTCAGCTGCCACGAAAGGAACATAAAAAATCATATATACCCCTGAAAAACAGTCGGTTAGAGAACTAAAAAAGCTCTAAAAGACAAATAAACCCCATGAGTTTGCTCGTATAACAGTATATTTATGTGCATATATTCTTACAAAGGTTTATAGGATCGGCATTTAGCATTGTTGGCCTGCGAACCCAGATAGAGAACTAAAAGAAGCTCTAAAAGACAAGTAAACCCCACGAGTTAGCTCGTATAACAGTATTATTATGTGAATATATTATAACAAAGGTTTATAGGATCGGCATTTGGCATTGTTGGCCTGCGAACCCAAAGACTATCCAAATAAACAGGATAATCGATGAAATCAGCTGCCGGGAATTATATTTTAAACTGTCACTAATCGTACAGATTTTTCTGCGACCTCTGTCACTACTGATACTATACGTATGTCACTAATTCGTACAGTCAATCGGAAGTTGCAATTCCTCGATCGTACCCGGCTATATACAATGCATTGCTGAATAGCATGGTATAGGTGTTCAAGATATAAGATTTTACTATCCTTCTTCACAGGCTAGGTCACAATTTATGCTCTCAGATACGCATAATGACTTTGGATTCGTCAGTCTGACGTATCACATTAAAGAAAAATGAGTGATTCGTCGATTAAAGTATGGATTTTACCAGAAAGTATACTAAATAACAGAACGACACACAAACGAGAGTCAAGTAATATTAGTTTTTTCAAATACCGAAAACCGCTTTTAAATCCTTCTTATGGTCTAAAAGTCTCGATTGAGAAATTTCCACCCGTTAAACTGTGTTGTCTCACTAGTGATGTATTTAGCGTACAGTCGGTGTCACTTCCGATTTGGCATACTGTACGGTTATACACAGTGTATTGCCTTATCTGTGGTTTCCATGACTTATCAATTACTTCATTGGATTCCCCTTGCAATTCAGACCTGACGGGCTTTACCCGAAGGTTGCTAGCGGTATATAATCACGTAATGAGTTCCTCAAAATAGAAATATTCGGTGAAACCGACATACTTTTGGGGTGGCAGAGATACATACATCAGGAGGTCTGTTCCCCTTTAAAGCAACAACGAAGATCGCCGAAGTAGGGATTTAGCCTCTACTTTAAGATGAAATACCAATTAACAGTTTCATCATTATCTCGATAGTACATTGTATTTCTACATGCTGACGTGGACAGATATATAACTTCGATATTTTGGTCGGCAATAGGTTGGACATGTCATTCAATTAGATGAATCCGTGTATGTTTGGCTTGCTCACTTGCTTGAATAAGTACTGCTTTTACAAGTTATATGGTCGTACCCATAATAAATTCATCAGAGATTTAATTTTTCGCATTTCAAAATTTCAATGACCAGACCATTAGATTTGAAGGACATAATAACAGGGTTTTATCATAAGAGGTAATGTCAATACTAAGCGGTTGTTCTGAAAATTAATGGCTTGACCACCATAAATTCACACTGTATGCTGTTTATTCTTTTATAAATCCATTCGCTTGAAAAATAAATGGTTCAACCTGGCTTTTTTTAGACATAT
Source organism: Fragum fragum (assembly GCA_946902895.1). Taxonomy (NCBI): domain Eukaryota; kingdom Metazoa; phylum Mollusca; class Bivalvia; order Cardiida; family Cardiidae; genus Fragum; species Fragum fragum. Next base: position 59,210,480 of record OX336370.1, on the reverse strand, counting down.
TTTTATTGGAGATAAAAATGTAACATCATAATAGTTACACACAGCTGCATATTGAGAATTATAAAAGAATTGTCCGTTGTGTCCATGGTCGAGAGGTAGAACGTCGGTTTCCCGATCTAGAGGTCCCGAGTTCGATTCCCGGGAGCAGCTTGATTTTGTCATTGCCCACATGATCGATGCGAGTACTGGTGTATTCTGCAGGAAGAAGAATCGAGAGGACTAAATGTATGTTCTTGAAATTGTTTTCTAATCAATGTAGATTAAATAGGTCTAAGAATTATTGTTGTTACTGAAACCAAGATTTGAAAAAAATGCCATTTGCCGAAAAGTACGCTCAAACGAGCATTTAATGCCTATATTTGAGTAAGATGTTATCCTGGCGGTAATCTGATAGGTTTAAGTGACTTTTTTGGTTATACAGGAAAGATTCAGCGGAATGCCAGGTTATATTTAGATATCACGGAATTCGGTTGTCGCCATCGCATTATCTCTTTTGCATATGACCAAAAGTAAACGGAAGATAAACAATTGACTAGCGAAACAATTACATCCTAAAATGGTAAGCGCTAAACTACGGTAAGTGTCTATTTTAGAAATAACGCTTACGCCAGTTTTGGACTGATATTTATAGAATTTCAGACCGGCTAGCGAACATAACTCCTGGTAACGTAACGATGACATGGGTTTCGTGTAATTCAAACTAAATGCGAGATTCAAACGGTTATTCGCACTACGTAAATGACCCTTTATTGTTTGCAACTGTCTCGGGTTAATCTTAAAAATATTAATAGCCTACGTGATTAATAGCCTACGTAGGATATTAGGGAAATACCCTGTTTTTCTCTGATAGGTGACCTCTGATTTTCGCAAAACATCTTTTAAGTATATTGTATTCAAATAGTGTATGAAAGGGAATAAGAATGATTAAAATCTGTGACATGAAAAAACATCGATACCTACCTTTAAGGTATAGCAAGTATACAGGAAGGCCCGCTTCGATTTTAAATGGATATATTTTGCATAATTTATGACCAGTAGCTGCCAGTGATAGAGTTCAAATTCCACTTCCGATAAGAATGAATGATTTGATTGGTCCTTTTTTTTTCTTTGGTTGAAATAAACATTCACTAGGTCAATAGGCGTGGCCAGTGGAGTCAGTTGGCGGGGCCAGCGATCCGTTAATTGCAAAAGCAACTGAACAAAAACTATTTATTGGTAACATGCGGGCTGGACTACACTCACAACTGAGAGATTTACACCATATAAACCTAATGCATAAAGCAAAAATTGATGAGTCAGAGCCTCCTAAGTCAAAGGAATTTCCGGATGTAAAACAAAATAGCGCTTACTTAGAGCCTTGAATTGAATTGCGAAAAGCGAAAACGAAGGCAGAAATTAGTATCGTGCAATGAACTTAACTTATTGATATTTTATATTGATATCGATATAACAACTTGAAGCCTAAATAGAACAGAACATATACTTTATTTAGACAAGAACAAAGTATATGGTTAAAAACATACACACACAAACAAACAAAAATCAACATTATAAAACAAACAAACAAAAGCAAAAAGAATATGTGCAATGTATGTAAAAGGGTCATGGTCTTGACCTCCCCTCTCTCTCTCCCCCTCTCTCTCCTTCTCTCCCTCCCCTCCCCCCTCTCTCCTTCTCTCCCTCGTTCTTCTTTTATGCCGGTCAAACTGATGACAATGAATTCTAAATCTGAGAATGAACAAGAGTACAAGAAGATAACAAATCGGAAATACATCTTTCAGAAAAACACAGCGACGGACTATATTTGTAATGTGTACAATGCTTCATTTAATGCACTTATAATAAAGATTGTAGTCTTGCTATGGTAAAATGTACTTGATCATAGTTGGATTTTTAGCTAGCAACGCGTCAGATTTGATATTTTAAGTTAACAGACAATATTTTGAGGTCTTCTCAAAGTTCAATGAGTTTAAACTGCGACTGGAGGCTTAACCAGCATATTCATTTAATGCCTACGCCATTAAAAGTAGTTCTGAAATATTTCAGGAATATTGCAAACTTAATGCAAATTGTAGAGAACTCCTTCAAAAGCATGTTATCTATTCCATTCACAGCCAATCCCGCTTTTAAATATCTCAAGAAAGAAAGCTTTGGAAAACAAAGTGGACAATGACGAAATTGCTTGTAACAAGTAATTTCTTCATTGACCACAATTTTTTCTACCAGCCAGGGCAAATATTTCTAAATTCCACCAATTTGAAATCGTCGTCTGCAACTTCCTCCAATTTGAACCAGTCTGAGATTTTGTAATGTTGAAATGGGTTAACTCCTGGGTTACTTCAACCTAATTTATTTATTATGATCACCTATATCAAAGAAGATTACTTAACAAACCCGTGCTTTGCTAGCTTGCAGTACTCTCAGTACTTTGATTATACTACTTTACATTTATATATCTTCGTCCGAAAGACGCAAAACGCGGATATAACATCATATAGTTGAACTAATCTTCGATTTCATTTTTAGCGCAAAGTATGGATAATCTTTGGTTTCGAGGAATATAGTTTTGAGAAAAAAAGCCCTGATTGAATGCTAAGAGAGTGTGATGACGGGGTAGAATATCTAAATATCTCGCACGTCCAATTGTTCTTTTAATGTGTTTATAATCTAAAACTAACACTACTGTTGTTTGATTTATGGAACAATTTTTTATCTAAGGTCTAACATTCTTTCCTTAACCCTTTCCCGTTTTAAATTTTTTTGGACCTGTCCAAATTCAAAGGTTTTGCAGACAAAAAAAGTACAGTGGATTTAATTTAAGATAAAACCATTCAGTAAGGTAGAAAATATTGTGGAAAAAGAAAAAATGCTTGTTACAAGCAATTTCTCCTTTTTCCACAATGTTTCCTCAAGTATAAAATCACAAGGACGTAAAAACCAGTGATAGTGCAGGAAAGGGTTAAGAATTGACAGAGATATTTTTTCTTCGCTCATAAACGGAATATTAAAAACATTTGAAATGCCGCAATCGTCTACTAGCTTATATACAAATGTTATTAAGTTTTATATTAGGCTTACAGGACCTTGTAAATAAGCATTGTTTAATATAACATTTTCGGTTCTAATGGCTTAAATAAATACTTTAATATGATTCAAACATTTCTATGAATATATAAACACACACGCACAAATGATTATACAAATGAGAATTTATGTTAACCCATGTCATGCTGGAAGGTTAATCCACAACAGAATTGCATTAGAAACAAAGGGCTGAAAACATTGGAAGTACTATATTATTTGTCAACATGTATTTGAAAAGTTATCTTGTTACAAATTCTTGTGTAAATTGATGAGCAGGTGGTATAGCCTAAAATTAGACTGCACGTACGTGCTGGCTGATCTTTGTCTTTACCTCCTGACAAAGCATGAATATTCCGGGTTCAGCATGACACAGGTTAATTCAGTAATTTGTGTTGATGAAGACTTGTAAAAGAGAAGTGCGGTCAATCGGGTGGAACTAGTATTTATCACACACATCTTGTTTTAGCAAATCATCGACCTTATAGAGAATTCGACCACAGCCCAAAAGGTTTATCTATCTGAATAATTTTCGTTTAGTATGTGAGAAATTACATACTAATGAATGGGAAATCTTTTGTCAATCTTATCTTGGATTCTCGGCGATCGATAACCCCTCATAAGCCCCACCCCGAACGCAAGCGCGCACATTCACTCACACACATACGAACACACACACACACACATACACTGTTCGAAAATTATGTTGATAGTATATATTATGGTCTATATAAATACCGAGGAAATGTCATTGATACAAGATACCCCAAATACCTTTCCCAATTCAATGTTTTGATAGACGTACATGTTTTCATATTCAAAGGAGGCCTTTACATAAGGTAGATACTATAACCATCAAATTTATCATATTTTTGATTAAGCAAACGTCGTCATGGTAATGCAAACAATCAATCCTTTTTGTTCAAAAGTAGAATTAAGTGCTAAAACACACATGTATACCAGGTCTGAACGGAGAAACATTGTAGCTTCGCGTGGAAAAAGCCGTACCTACAGCTTGAATCAAACAGTGGTTACGACATTTTGCACACCAAGTGACAATATATACTTGAAAGGGGAGAGAAGACAAACCGCCACCACGTCAATTCAGCGACCATAATCGAAAGCTCTTCAAAAATGATGTTTATTGCTAAATGATTTAATTTTTAGTTTCGTCTATCAAAAACGAGCGTTTTGATTGGTCGAAAAAATTTATTCATAACTCCATGAACAAAATTTTGAGCACGCAGCGATTTTGTATGCTTCCGCACAAAATAGTCCCATACAAAAAGGTATCAAAATTTGAAAAGCTTTTGTTATTTTCGCTCTATGCTATTAAATTATAAGATATGAAGAGAATATTTTTTGTTTTCATGGAGGTATGAACCGAAAAACCTGATCACACAATGTATGAACCCGCTTCGCGTATTTATACATTGTGTGATTAGGTTTTTCGGTTCACACCTCCATGAAAACAAAAAAATATTCTCTTCATCTCTTAAATAGCTAACTCTTAACTAACTCGGAGGAATGATGTTGAAACTCATTAGAATCGTGTCAATGAGATGATTCTTATGAATACCTACAACAAAGGATGAAGCACAAAATCTGTAAGAATTAATACATGCAAGTCATATAATTCACAAAAAAATGTACCAACCGACAATTCTTAAAGAGTACCACGTTTTGGTCTTTCCTTGAGTGGCAGCAGAATGCAAGATGTACTGTATATTAAATATATTTTGTCGTCGAAAAAAAAAATGAAATCTGCAAGAAGCCATCTCCGACTGAAAACGAGCCCCCAGTTTTATATAGTGCGAAAACCCATTACAAGGATCATGGATGCAAATCACCATCTGTCCGTATGATGTTTAGTATGTACATTCCAACCGAAATTATACACTTTAATACGATAATTATTTAATAAAAGTTGCGTCTATTAAAAAGGAGCGTTCTAGTTTGCCGAAAAAATCACCAATACCTCCATGGACAAAATGTTGAGCACGCAACTATTTTGTATGCTTGCGCACCAAATAGTTGCATAACAATGCATCAAAATTTATTTTAATTTTGTCGCTTGATGTCCTTAAATCAAAAGAAAAGAAGAGAATATTTTTGGGCTTTTTGGATAAGAAACGAAAACAAGAAACAAAAAAAAAAAAACCCCAAACTAGCCACTCTTATGTATGAATCTGCTTCGCGCATTCATTTGTATGTGTGTGTTTCATACCTCCATGAAAAGATAGCCCGATTACTAATGCAGTTAGGTGACTCAACGCAAAAAAGTACACGAAAAATGAATCAAAGCAAATATCCACCACATACACCTAGAAGAAGAAGGAACTAAATCCCACAAAAAGAATAATAAAAACAAAATGCTCACACTAAACACAACAAACAACGATCATTTACCTTAAATCGAGGTAGATCTGTGAAGAAAATTTAAACCTCTCCGCGGTTAAACCAAATATTAAAATTCTTGAAACGTTTTCGACTTTATGAAGCACGAAGCACTTATTGTCTTGGCCATATCACTTCTCCTTATATTCGGTCTGACCACGGTCTAACGATAGTTTTTTAAACCCTTTCCTGTATAGACCCGGGATTTTACGTCACTATGATTTCATACTTGTAACAAGCAATTTCTCCTTTTCCCACAATATTTTCTACCACATTGGATGGGTTTATTTCAAATTTCATTCAATTTTCACTGTCGTCTGCAAGCTCTTTCAATTTGGACCAGTTTAAAATTTCAAGTAACAGGAAAGGGTTAACCCGGAGCGATTATTTTGGGCTGGACGATAATTACCTAATCGCGTCTGTCAATCAAGGAATCAACCGACCAATCAAATCATTTCTTTAGCCCGTACCTGAACATTCAACTCCAATCATTCGTCGCCATTTTTGTTGACTTTTTTTGTTGGTTTGGCGACATAAACGTTTAGGTCACCAACTAACCAATTGTACTTGTTTGTTACATGCTACTGGCCATTAATTTTGCAAAAATAGCGCGGTTTAAATTCGAAGCGGGACTTCCTGTTGGAGTTAGTGGGCGTGACCAATGCGGTTAGTGTTCGGGGCCAGCGGTTGGTCAATTTTAGAGGCACAAAGAGACAGTATGCATCAGAGCATTTTCGAATTCTTTTCAGCAGAGGATCATTCAATACCACCATCAACGATATCGAAACCTTCTTTGTCAAAACTTTGCACAAATGACGGATTGCTAGCCACGTACACTGCGTCTGCTTGCCACGCCTACTGCCTATGTAAGAAACGGCGTTCTTTTGCAAGGTGATTGGTCAGCGACAGGTAGAAAAAAATGAACATTCTTGTTTCGCCGCACCAGGAAACATTCACGTTGAACAATGTGTAAGTTAACAGTTCACATCCCGTCTGAATAAATTATTCTAACGGTCGATTGATTCTTTGAATAAGAACTGCGATTTGTCAATTCTTGAACGTGCTGACTACCAATCGAAAAAATATGATTAATTTCTCTACTGATTAAACTAATACTTCACCCAAGAAATAAATAGACGGTGAATATATCGGTCTTGTTTTCTTTATATCTCGCGTTTTCATTAGATAATTTTGTGTTGAAATACTTTCTTGTTATACTGTTTGCGTAATTGGACCATTCAACGCCATCCCAATTGACCATCGCGAATTTCAATCAAATTATCAGTCGACCAATGAAATCGTTCATTCAGACTAGAAATTAACCTTGAACTCAAATATTGATCGCCATTTATTTAAAGGATTTTTGTTGGATTTGCGACTTAAATGCTTATTAAAGCTGTAGTTACGACATTTAGATCGCTTACCAACCACTCTTCATTTTTGTTACATGTTATTGGCCATAAATTTTGAAAAATAACGCCATCGAAGTGTAACTTCCTGTAGGAGTCAATTGGCCGACGGAGTAAGATAGCGAGGCCATCGATTGGTAATTTTGACAGACCACTATTGTTTATGTATAAAAATCAACCAATCAAATAATTAACTTAATTAGCTAGTGAATGTTGAACTAGGACATTTTTGTCGTATTATTGATGGTTTAACGACTTAAACGTATATCGTTTTCAAGTTGTAGTTACGATATTTTGGTCGCTAGTGAACGATTTGCTTTTTCTTTTATTTTCATAGATTAGGCAAAATAACGTGCTTTGGTATAGTCTCTGTCGAACAACATTATTTGAGGTCAGTGAGAGTTGCCTGCGATATCTCAATAGCCACTGTCTTTTTTTAAACCTTAACCACGACAAGAATGCAGACATGTCCAAAGTGAAAAGAGGTACACACGATATATCATTGAATTTAAAAAAAAAAATCAAACGATTCCTTTTTTGTTTTCCTCTCCATTCATTATATAAACTAACGTAATTTGTTTATCATTCGACGTCAGTGGGCGTGGCCAGCATGACAATTTCAAATGGTTTTCCCTGATTACGCAAGCGTCGCCATGGAAGCACAAACGATAAATATATTTCCTCCTTTTTTTTGTATTTTCGACCTAATATGCGACGCTGGTTACATTTTAATTAACAGTTTAACCATATACTTGAAAATTCTATGATTACGAAAAGCATCGTCAAGGTAGTGACCACAATCGATATATTCGTCCTCATTTTTTAAATTTTCATCAACAGATGATTTGCTGTATATTTTAAAAGCATTAAAAGATGAAGAGAATATATTTTGTTTTCATGAAGGTATGAACCGAAAAAAATAATCACCTTGTATGAATTCGCGAAGCGGATTCATGCATAAGTGTGATTAGGTTTTTCGGTTTATACCTTCATGAAAACAAAACAAAAAAAAAAACACATTCTCTTCATTTCTTATAATTTAATAGCACCGAGCGAAACAAGCAAAAACCTTACAAATTTTGATACTTTTTTTATGTGTGACCATTTTGTGCGGAAGGATACATAATAGCTGCGTGCTCTAAAATTTGTTCATGGGCTATGAATATTTTATTTTCGACTAATCAGAACGCCCGTTTTTGAAAGACTAAACTGAAAATTGAATTATCATATAATGAAACATTTCCCCCTTGAAAATAGGATTAAATTGTGTTCTATGATTTTTGAAAATTGTAAGTTGTAACGGAGCTCCGATACAATATAAAAATCGACACGGACTACTTCCGAGACAAAACAGCGGTCCATATATTTTTATTTGAACGCTTATATTGAACAAGTTACAAGTTTGTAGGGAACAAAGGTATAATACCTGCTTTTCTTTGAACTAAAAAGCACCGTTAAAGTATTGAAACCAATCAACCAGTTTTCCCCTGTTTTTTCATTAATCATCAAAAGATGATTTGCTGTATATTTCAAAAGCTTTATATAATTGTACATTTTTGCCTTTGAAGTAGGGTTTTAGCGGTCTGTGAATTTTTGAAAGTTATAAAAGTGCTCTAATATAATGTACACGGACTGCTTTCAAGAAAAACACTTATTCATATTATTTGGCTTGAACGCTTATATTGAACAAGAAAAACTGCTCCAGTAGGGAACAAAGGAATAATACCCTTATGAAACAATAAAGTAAAAACACCTCTCCGAGATAAAATCGAACATATTCAAACCCTACCCCATTTTAATAAGAAATAATAATTATCATGGCCAAAACTAACAAAACGCATCGTCTTTCGAATGTGTGACGGTGCTATCAATTGAGCACGTTAAAAAACCAGGCTGGCCTCTCAGGAGTTTCGTACTGTAATATTACGATATCACCCATAACAACTAATGTAATATTTTTCTGGGGACGTCGCTCATATATATAAATGCTGTTACGCCGATAAATAAAACGAACAGATAGATACATTATTATTTCGTAATTTTTGGGTCATAATTCCACTTCAAAATCGACGCATGCACACTATAATTAACACGTGCGTGTATGAATAAGTAGCACCCACAAATCATTCGCATGAGCCCTCATCATGTATAAAATGTGCTTGTGAACATAAAATTACAAACGAACGCATCAAGAGAAGGTACCTACTTTTAACGTAAAGGGAGGATTTCATGTTTCTGAAGTCTTGATGGGGAAAAAATCCAAATTTCCCAAACATATATGCTCAAACGAACACTCATTACCTAGAAATAAGTCAGATATTTTCTTCGTGGTAATCTGATAGGCTTAAAGTGGCTTTTTGTGGTTGTCTAGGAAATGTTCTGCGGAAATCAACTTTATTTAAAAAAAACACAGTATTCCGTTGTCGACGTCGCATGACCTCACTTGCATATAACCAAAATTCAACAGAAGTTTTTTTCGCAAGACTTTTACTTTCAGAATATTGTTTACAAATATGTTTTAAAGATAATTAAAATTCGTGGCATAGAAAACATAAGCACCCCCCTTAAAGGTAGTTATCGATTTCGATTATTCTTATTCCCTCTCAAATGCATTTTCAATACAGTATTCTGAAAAGAAGTTTTGCCAAAATCAGATGTTGTTAATCAGAATAAACCGGGGTATTTCCCTAATAGCCTACGTAGGCTGTTAATCTATTATTTGATTAAGCCGACACAGTTGCAAAGAATATTGGTTCATTTACGCGGCGCGTATAAATGTTGGAATCCCGTATTCAAACCAACGTCACGTCACATTACGTCATCAGGAGTTATGTTCTCTAGCCAGTCTTCAATTCTGTAAAGATCAGTCCAAAACGGCCATAAGCGTTATTATGAATATAGACACTTACCCTAGTTTTGCACCAACCATTTGGTGTTACAAAATTTAGGACGTTGATTGTTTCGATTGTCAATTTTTTACCTTCCGTTGACTTCTGGTCATAGGCAAATTAAGTCATGCGGTGACGACAATCGAATTCCGTGATATCTAACAATAACCCAGAATTCCGCCGAACATTTCTTATATTACTAATAAGCCACTATCAGATTATAGCGGAGACTATCTGACTCAAATTTAAGCATTAAGCGTCCTTTTTAACCCTATCTTTATGCAATTTGCAATTTGTTTTTATCTAGGTTTCAGAAACATCGATACCTCCCTTTAAATAACGTGTTGCACTCACACGCTTAAAACTCAACGGGTTCACTTTTCTTATGCGTGCACTCGGGGTTTATTTACGCTCGCACGACTTAATTTGGACGTTTGACCTAAATGGTACACCTTACATTATAATGATGGTCATTTAATTTCCTCTTAAATAAATTCATTCATTTAGACCTATGTAGAGTGAATTTTAAACTCATACATTGGTTAAAATATATGTTTACTATTTTTGTTGACTTATATACTTAAACGCCTTAACTACGATGCTCAGGTTGCTAACCAACCATTTTTTGCTACATGATAATAGTATATTTTCTGTCAAAATAACGCCGTCGAAATTTCTGTCGAAGCACATAGCCAGCTATTGGTCAATCTTAAGAATATTCGGGAAAGACTGACGGGCGAACAGACTGGATGAAAGTATTTACGCAGTCCCTTGTCAGAAGTTTTTTTTTCAGTGCAGAATATTTTAAAATGCCAATAATCAATGTCCCGACACCATCCTTCTCGTTCATTCTTGATTAAAGTTTTCACAATTCTCGGTCATACTGTGATTCAATCGATATATCTAATTATAAGAACGTCGTCAAGGAAACAATCACACAGTGAATGTATCGTTCCTTTTTTAGCTAGCAAAGCGTAAGCTTTGATGGCTTAAGTTAACAGACAAAATTTGGAGGTCTTCTCAAAGTTCAACGAGCGCAAACTGCCACTGGAGGCTTAACCACTAAATCCGTTGAATGCCTACGCCATAAAAAGTAGTTCTCATGTATTTCAGGAATAATGCAAACCTTATTCAAATTGTAGAAAACTCTTTCAAAAGTATGCTATTTGATCCTTCCCAACCAATACCACTTTTTAACACATTACCACATGAGAAAACTTTAGATTGGTCCAAATTGAAAGGAGTTGCAGACAATATTTTCAATTTTATAAAATTTAAATGTTTTCAACTTTCTTGGTAAAAAACATTATGTAAAATTAAGAAATTGTTTGTTACAAGCAATTTCTTTAATTTGCATTAAGTTTTCCCTGTTGTTTATCTTGAAGCGTGTCCAAAAGTGTCATTGTGTAGGAATGGGTTAAGCATCCCAAGAAAAAAGCTCTGGAAAACATTGTGGACAAGCAGCATATTTGATCCCAACATTGCATCAACAGCTTGTTTGACGTCATCACCAGTGCAAAAATTGCGGCCGCTAGGTACTTTTTAGCTAGCAAAGTGTCAGTTTTGATAGTTTAAGTTAACAGACAACATTTTGAGGTTGTCTCAAAGTTCAACGAGTGCAAACTGCCACTGGAGGCTTAAACACTAAATCAGTTAAATTCATACATCATAAAAAGTCGTTCTTGTGTATTTCAGGAATATTGCAAACTCTGCAAGCAAGTTCATCTCCTAGATATTCTAGATCACTTTACCACATCGATCTTCAAAGAAGTTTTAGACGAAAATTTCAAATGTGTCGAAAATTCTAAAATATTTGTCTCTGTAGGTAAAAAACAATGAGGAAAATGAAGAAATTGCTTGTAGCAAGCAATTTCTTCTTTTTTCACATTGTTTTCAACAACTATTTTCTTGGGGGGCGTCAAAAGGAGGGACTGTGTGGGAATTGATAAACTCCTTTGTTACTTTAACCTCGTTTCTTTATCATGATAACGTTTGACAAAGAAGATAATTGAACAAAACAATGCTTTGCTAGCTTACAGTATTTTCAGAACTTTGATTTATCTATTCTTCCGTAGCAAACTTCGGGTTTTAAGTGGACAATTTCGTGTTGAATAACCGCTTGGTTCTATTTGTCTACCTTTTAGCTGTCTTTCATATGATAAGCGTTGTTTCAAATATATCCAAATTGAAACAAGTTACCACGTATTTCCACCCATGCTCATAAATCTATGTAATTGTCTCCGTCTTGTTTCAGCCGCCGTCCTATCGCAGTCGGTAGCGCACCAGTCTCGTAATCTTTAATCATTGGATGTCATGGGTTCGATCCCCGGCGGCGGCACATATCCTTTCCGACATTTGTCTCCCACCAATGGGTGGATAATCGTAAACCTAAGTAGGATAGCAGTTTGGGGCTAGGAAAAGATGTAGTGGTAGCACTGGTTCGAGAATTGTCAAGAAATAAATTGTTAGGTGCTCCAGTCGTCGCGATATTACTGAAATACTGTTGAAAGTGGCGTCAAATCCCATTCAATCAATAAACCATCTTGTTTCAAGTAGGATAAATTATTTAAAGTATCTGATTTGAAAAAAATAACTTCTCGGACTGATTTTTGTCGTGAATAGCAATAACTTTAAGAATCTTGTATTTATACGTGCATAATGAATAATCCAATGAATTGTCTTCATAAGAGAAATAAATTACTCGCCTTTCAAGATGGAATCTAGGTAAGTGGAGTTAAGCGAATACATGTTAACATACTCTAAACATTTTCCGTTACTTTTGAAGGACGTCTTCAACGTCGACCACTGTTACCCAGTATAGAATATCCTGAAGGATAGCACTAGGGTAGAAGGGAATTAGTGCCCACTTAGGTTTGATTTACTATTTGTTTTTAAACCTGTCTCCTCTAAACAACTTTTGCAAATGGCGTGATAGGATTCGATATAATTAGAAAGCGTAAAGACCCTTTTACATATGAAAACACTTACCAATATCCTAGTAAGCGTAGATGTTGCAATGGATTCTTAGAATTTCAGTACACCAGTTGTATGCCGTGGTGGTTACAAGCCATACTGCACCATGTATAGATAAGCGGACTCAAGTAACATATGTTAAATAGGTTCCTTGGATGATTATTATCATTGAATTAGCCTTTTAAGCTACTACGTGTCACAGAAGGTTAAAAAGATCTACAGCATCTCTCATTTGTTTCTTGTAAGTTATAATACTCAATAAATTGCTTATGTAGTTTTGTACAAGTTTTGATTAAATGTTATTTTGACGATTTGTCGACTGTCACAGGAAAGAGATCATTTCTGAAAAGTTAAAAAAGTATTAATCCCGAGAGCCAGTTAGACTGCGATTAACTAAAATTGGTTTAACGTCACTTTCAACAGTATTTCTGTAATACTTTGGTTGGTAGGTGCACCTAACCATGGCCTTTGGTCATTATTCACACCAGGATATGTACATGCACAACTGTAACATTAAATCTAAAGTGCCAAGCCAACTTGAATAGCAAATTACTTTACATGCTTCTATCGATGAGAGACAAATGACGCGTTTGGCCATGGCATTAATAGCTCACCTGAGCAATGAGAGCTCGTGGTGAGGTATTGTGATCGGTCAATTGTCAGGCTTCCGATCGTCTGCCCGTCTCTCAGTCCCTTTACAATAACAGAAAATCTCCTCCGAAACTACCTATCTGGTTGTCAAGAAACAACACAGACATTATCCTTGGGTAGTGTTCTTTCAAAGTACTTCACAGAACTGCGGTTGCCATGGCAAAGGTGTGAAAACCATAAAAGTGTTCTCCAAAACCGAAAGGTCTAGAGCTTTGATATATGGCATATCACATCGCCTAATGGCCCTCTACCAAAATACTTTAAATTGTTGATCTTACTTGAAAATTATCCCTATATTGTTGGATTCCTGAGTTTACATAGAAATGAAAAAGGAAATGTTATAATATCTTCTTATCCCTAATTTATTCATAGACATGGAGAAGGAAATCTTAGAAAATATTCTCCTCCAAAAACGAAAGGCCTAGAGCTTTGATACTTGGCATGTGACATCGCCTAATTGCCCCCTACCATAATTATGGATCCTGCTTGAGAATAAGCCCTATATTGAATTAATGAATGGTGTTTTATGGCCTGTCGACACCTAATGCCATGTTGGGCGCAATACATGTAACTTAAAAGTACCGTATGCGAAAAAGAGATAATTGCGGACAGTAAAATCTCGAATCCAATAACAATACTAGAATTGTATACTTTTAACAGAGATTTTGTAAAACTGATGTATATGAACGGTAGAAATCTAGACAATCATGAACAGTGTCAAAAATATCTTATAATAACGTAAAACTATATTTTGATGTACAAGTTAATAGCTTTCAGGAAACCAAATACTTGTTCCACTTTTACGCTTTAGATGCCTCATACTACCAACGTTGAAAATCTATCTTACGCTGGTATTTTGAAAATCAATCTACAAAGATATATTTGACAGTAAGAGCAGCGTTGTAAACACAAGCCAGGTGATAAGCTCGCTTTTCATTTCCAGTATAAGCTTCTAATGTAGGTGAAAGAAGAGCAAGCTTGGGGACAAATTTGCAGATTTCCTTACTAATTAATTTATTAATAAAAAGGGTTTAGCAACGGACCAAAAATATATTTTGGAAAATAATCCTTGGGTCAAAAACGCTTTTAACCCTTTCCTTTTTAATCGCTGGTTTTTACGTCCCTGTGATTTTATACTTGAGACAACATTGTGGGAGAAGGTAAAAATACCTCTTTCAAATTGGCGCAGTCTAAGAAAACACATTTTGAGGGCATGCTTGCAAACATAAGCCAGGTGATGAGCTCGCTTTTCATTTTCAATATTTTTTTTAATGTAGGTGAAAGAAAAGCAAGCTTGGGGACAAATTTTGCAGATTTACTAATTAATCTATGATTGAAGGGGTTTCAAAGATTCCCGAACAAAATATTGAGAAATGGCTTCTAAACTTGCTTAAATTCATAAGAAAAAAATTAACCAGAAACCTCTATTCGTTTGAAATCTTTCGAAAGATCGTATTGCAAAGCACTAAAAACACAATTTAAAAATTAATCCTTGGGTTAAAAACGCTTTTAAAATCATTAATCCGCTAAATCCTCTGACATTATTCCCATTTCAAAAAAGTTCCGACCCAGACACATGCATTGGTCCCCAGTATTTCAGATTTCAAAAATAAATTTATGTGTGAAGCGGGTCCAAAAATTCTTGAACAAAATATTGAGAAAATTAATATCTTCTAAACTTGCTCTAATTCCAAGTTAAAACTCTATTCGTTTTAAAGCTTTTGAAAGATCGGAGGGCAATGCTTCTAAAACTATCCTTCGAGTATTTTTTCCCAAAATTGACTTGTCCGAAATTGACAATTACGTTGATGACCAAGCCAGCTATTGGCTAAGAAACTGGATTAGATCTCGGTAATTTCGTAAAGACGATTGACAGCTGAAAATACAATTTTCTCGGCTTTTTATCGTCGGCGAAAGGAAAATACAAGTTATTTGTCGACAGAAGAAAGTAAGAAGTATTTAGGCTGACGAAGGGTAGGCAAATTTCCCAAATTCATTCTGTCAAACAACACTGTGAGTCTGAGGAGCACCAGCTGGCCTGGTATGAACTTCCTAACAAGAGGACCATGATGGTCCTAAATCGCTCCCCTGAGTATGATGATTCATAGCTTTATGATATATACAAAATAGCAAAGCCCTCTGTATAATTATTTTGGAAAAGATTTTTAAGGATTTATTCTTTTAATCCTATGTATATTGATGATCCCCCTATATAGCTTTAAATTCCTGAGTATGGTAATGCTTTGAAGTATAGACACCGATG
Organism: Fragum fragum; assembly: GCA_946902895.1. Lineage (NCBI taxonomy): Eukaryota > Metazoa > Mollusca > Bivalvia > Cardiida > Cardiidae > Fragum > Fragum fragum. The sequence continues at coordinate 59,194,818 of OX336370.1, read as the reverse complement.
ACAATTTTATTAATCACCAATTTATTCCTATCTTAAAATTAGGGTGGCACAGAAAAGGGCTAATATTCAGAATACGGTTATTCTTTGAAGTATTTTGGTAGAAGGCCAATAGCTCATGATATGTACCAAATATCAAAGCTCTAGGCCTTATCGTTTAGGTGAAGAAGAATTTCAAAGATTTCTTTCTTTGTTCATTTGAAAAATCTAGGATCGCGCAGAAAAAGGATAATTTTCATAGTACGGTAATTCTTTGAAGTTTTTTGGTAGAAGGTCAATAGACGATCATACATACAAAATATAAAAGCTCTTGGTCTTATCGTTTGGGAGAAGAATACTTTAAAAGATTTTTTTCTCTATTCCTTTGTTAAATCAGGAAAATTGCTAATTTTCAGAATACGGTAATTCTTTGAAGTTTTTTGGCCGAAGGTCAATAGATAATCTTATATACCAAATAAAACTCTCTAGGCCTCATGGTCATAAGGTGATGATGTAAACCAAATATATCAAAGCTCTAGGCCCTTGGTTTGGTAGAAGATTTTGAAAGATTTCCTTTGTAAAATCAGGGTGGCACACAAAAGGGTGAATTTTAAGAGTACAGTAATTCTTTGAAGTATTGTGGTAGAAGGTCAATAGGTAATGATATGTACCAAATATAAAAGCTCTAGGCCTTATGGTTTAGGACGATTATAATTTTGATAATTGTTTACGGACGGACAGACGGACGACGGACGCCGGACAATTACCGATCAGAATAGTTCACATTGAGCACGTTGTGCTCAGGTGAGCTAAAAATATTGCCCCGTTTTTTCTGAAAATTTGTTATCATATTACATGGAGACCTCCATCATTACCAGTTAATAAAAATTCGACAAGAGAAAGCTTATGCCAAGTATTAACCCTTTCAGCTCTTTCGGTCAAACGAGGTATCAAAATCAGTTTCTTATGACTTATTTCCCGGAAGATTTTAACTAATGCTTATATGTTAATCAGCATTTTTTAAATCGTAAGCAGAAAAACAAAACAAATAAAAACCCGATTGTCTGTAGCTCAGGGACTTTCAAAGAAATCATTTAAAAACGGACAATCAAGTGATGGCATGAATATTCAAATGTCTACAATCAAGCAGCTGTTCAATAATGGTAGGAACTAGGTCGAAGTTGTTCCTTTGAACATATATGACTGAAAAAATTTCGTGTTTTACAAGCATATACCTCACTTTATTTTACTTCTAATGAATGTTTCATCATGTTTCTTTGGATAATAGTCTATGCTGCCATCAGGAGCGCTAGGGATTTCATAACGATAATCACATTTGCGAGGTCATTCAAAATTTAAGTATCACAGTTTAAAATCTGAAATAAGAAACAAGCATTAGTATTTTCACATTATAACATCCGGCGGCCTTCCTGGGAGTTGATCAGTTTTAATCATTGTTAAGATGGAATGCGGAGCAATTCAAACTTAGATTTAACAAAACCGCAAAATGAACATAAGACATTTCATTTCGGGTTTCTTGATATCACATATCACGTTATCTCTTAGATATGAATACACCTCGAGTTACTTCTCATCTCAACTTTCCAAGGACTATCAGTTAGTTGTAGCCGAAGACAATAATATGGCACATGGAAAGGATGACATTCGTTTAGAGACTTCTAAACATGATTTAGTTTCCTTTCAATTATTGAAAAATAAGATAATAATCAGCGCAGTAATTTGGTTTTTTTGTGATTCGCCGTCCCGTGTTTAGTAATCACGTGATCTCAAGTGACATATAGTAGTCATGTGACCATAGAAAGGCAATGTTTACAAATATGGCTAAGGTCGCAAATGCATTTTACAATAATCACGCCGCCCAGTGCTTTAAAACATTCTAGAGCGATTAAGGTGTATCGTAGGCATCAAGCAAACGATATTATTCTGGGATTTACAGCTTTTACCCAATAAAATCAAATAGATGCAAAATGAAACTAGAAGATTTTGAAAATTAGAATGTAAACATATCAACTTACGGTTTCTATATATTAACTAAATAATTACGCTTTATTATGTCGATATTTACAAGTTTAAATCAATAATGACACATCAAACCTTTAACAAGTGTCATCTAGCTTCAGCTTGTTCCTTTTTACTTTAGATTTTTTACGGTTCAAAAGCCGAATAACGAATAGGGAAATCGCCAACTACAGGGCGCCGAAGATAATTTGATACTATCTTCATCATATAATAAAAGGGCAAAACTACCATGTGTAAACAATAACTTTACAATAACGTTTACGTCTTTTTATCTTTTGAATTTTATTCACACCGCTTTGAATATTCTTTTTTCCTAAGTCTAAACCGGTATATCAAATCGATCACCCTGAAACAAGTTTCCGCGCATTTCCACAAATTTCCACATATACTTATAAACTTGAAGTGAAAATCTACGTGAGTTAAGTATGAACGTTACAGAATTGGTCGATGTGAGGGTCAAATAATCATCGAGGTCATTGATTTCTTACTGTAAAAGCTCTTATTCTCCGTTTTCAAGATTCTAAAAGGAGTTCACGTATTACAATTGATCAAAAGGAGAATGTTATGCTTGAAAATTCTGTGCGTGAGACGAGCTTATAACCCATTCCAACACGATAAAATTTAAGACCAGTCCAAATTCAAAGAAGTAGCAAACGACAATTGTAAGTTGATGAAATGTTTAAAATCCTGATCTTTTTGGACAGAAAACACTGTGGATAATGAAGGAATTGCTTATAACAAGCAATTTCTTCATTTTCCACAATGTTTTTCAAAGCTTTCATGATGAGGGTCATTTATAAGCGTCAGTGTCTGGGAACGGGTAAAGACAATGCTAGTTTCTGATTCCTGTATGTGGATTTATGTTTTTGTGCGGTATTCACGCATATATGTACACGAATGGGAATGCTGGTTTAAGTTTAAAGGAGGGAGGCTTACTCGGAAAGTAATAAATGAATTTGAACCGAATTCCACAGTTATGATCCTTTCAGCGCAATCCAACCTATCAGTACTTTCAGTCCTTTGATTTTCACTGCTATCACTATCATACACAACAGTGGAAAACTAAAACAAAACCTCAAAGAACGCATAACAAAGAAAATAGGTTTTCAAACAATATCTACACCATTTTTGAACAAATACAATTTGCAAACCGTATTGGACATCATTTTGTTTCCTAAGAAATAATGTTGGTGTTTAATACAAATTTAAACTACCCTTATGACTAATTTAGCACATCATTAATACAAAACACAAAACTACATTTTGATAAAGAATATTTGCAGTATAATTCATATTTGCATTCTAATGTGACATTCTGGCAGCCATCTTGGAAGCATTTTTTACATTTTGACCATAACTGATAGGCCAAGATTTGTGTTATTTAGTAATTAGCTAATTTCATGAAATAATTGGAAATAAAAGTAGCCTGGAGCTACATTTTGACAAACCCTTATATCTATCTGCCATTTTGGACGCCATCTTGATTTTCCCAAATGCTCAATGATGACGGGATGTCATCAGTCAGAATCTGTAATTGCAACATCTAACCAGCATGATTCAGTGAAGAAAAAAAAAAATAAACCCCACTTACAGGTCAAACGGGATATCTGCCGGACTAAAGAGTAGACTTTCAAAAGCACATATTTCAACCATTCCCACTTAATCCTTCTTTTAAACATCTTAAGGGAAAAGTCTAGAAAACACAGTGAAATTGCTTGTAAAAAGCAATTTCTTCAATGTCCACAAGGTGTTTTACCCTGCAAGGCAAAGACTTTCTTAATTCTAACTTGAAAGTGTCGTTTTCTTTCAATTTGAACCATTTGTAATGGGTTTACTCCTGAGTTACTTAAACCTCGTTTGTCTATCATGATAACCTTTGACAAAGAATCATACTTAACACTAGATGGTTGTCCCAGGTCAACTGCTGTCGAGCCCGCAAAGTTTCGTAGGTATCATGTTCCGGACAAGCACAATCTTAGTGTTATACCTTGAGCTTTATCCTTGAACATGAAGCTATCCAACATTTTCTTTCAAATGGCACATCTACTCATGATGGAGAACAGTTGTACCAAGATATTTTGAAATCCATCCATAATTGTAGGAGAAATGCTCCGGACAAGCACAATTTAAGTGTTTGACAATGAGCTGTTACCTTGAACTTTAAGCTATCCAAAAAACAAGAGAACAATTCTGCCAAGTTATTTTGAAATCTATCCATAAATGTAGAAGTAATTGTCCGGACAAATTGGGACGGACGGATTGACTAACGCACTAACGCACATTCACCGACTTGTCAAAGTGACAACTTTGTCTCGCTCTAAGCAATCGGGCCCGACAACACCATGCTTCGTTAGCTTACAGTACTTTTATTATTTTGACTTAAATAAGGGGTATATTCTGTGTTGTATTTTTTCTGTGCTTGGAAGTGGTATACATTTGATAATATTGAAGGTCCAATGTCACACGAATCTCTTTTTGTTTACAAATATAATTTGCAGATTACAGAGGATCTCTGTCACAATTCCGTAAAACTGTTTTTAAATCTTAATTATTCTTATAATGTACACTAAGCTTATGGTCACACTTGTAGGACCCTATATGCTATTATTTAAACCCATGCATCTCACCCTGAGTGTTCGCCCACGAACTTCAGGGAGGGATACTCTCAAGTGTGACTCCACAACTTCATTAATATAATAAATACATGTATGCTTGAGTCATCATTATTTAAATCATGACTGAATCAAAATTTACTTTTAACTTAAACCATTTATAGCATCTCAAAAAACGATGCTATATCAACTATCACAACAGAGGTGTTTTCTGATAATGTCCTCTCAACATCTGCATTTCCATGTGGTAAAGGTAAGACCATTCTCTACAACTTTAGATAATATATGATACTTTGGCTTACTATCAGGTTGTATAATATCAAAGACTTCTCTCCAATAATGGCAATCCGCTTCTCTGGTGCAGGAGATTCAAGCCCATCATCAAACCGAGAAACTTCCATTCATCAGATGCATAGACAACCTCTAGAACGTGCAAATGAATTCATTGGCTACATACACTATATCACTAGGTGAAGAATGTTTTACTTTCTGAGGATTAAGACAACTCAGACTTTTAAATAACCAATTATCAAGGGGTAGTTGTTCACAGTAGAGCTGAACAATGCTCTTATTCCAAGTAAAGATTTCTTCTGTGCATCTCTGCCAAGCTTCTAAAGCTCTTTCCTGGTCTGTTCTCGAATTGTAATATCGGGCAGCTGTGATAAACACGCACGCTTGTGCCAGCCCGACACAAACCTTTTCTTTAAGCACATCCATCTTGAGGAACCTCAAGAGCAATGTTCTCAATATATCTCATCATACAGTCTATAGATTTGGGGTTCTCATAATATTGCTTATCTCATCATACAGTCTTTAGATTTGGGGTTCTTTCCTTCGTAATAATCTAAGGTACTCTTCAATTATCCTGACTGAACAACCCAGGACCAATGTAGCTTGTCTACTTGTTGTACAAAAGGGTGTCAGTGTTCTCTTGAATGCAGCACTAGTTGGAGGTGTGGATGAGTCAGACTTTGATAACTTATGTAATGCCAACCCACTGGTAAAGAATACGCCTTATAATTGGCCCAATAGAAAGCTATCGAAGACTAGTATGCCGTTGCAACATTTTGCATTCCAGCCCTAGATTCAGTTATAGATTTTGCAATCAGAGTACTTAAACGGGATAAACGAGTTAACATCTAGCTATTCTACAATGTTGCCATATTGAGATAGTCCCTTTGAAAATGCATGAATGTTTCAAATTCCTTCGTCAAATAATCCTGGGAACTCAAAATTCCGAGCTTTAAGTCTTATGTCCATCTGTCTCCATACATTCTTATTTACATTCGGGCCATCACTACCTAAACTTGTAAATTTCATCATAGGCATATCATTCATGGCTCATCTCTTTTGTCATAGTTTGTGTAACTACTTCATCCTTTGCATGTCTAAGAAGATTTATAAAATCGGTACCATACAGAAGCCGAATATCTATTTTGAAATGTAGAACAATATAGGACAGTCATCAAATATAGGATAAATATATGATAGAGGACAGAAGTCAACACAAGTAAAAATGATTAATTTTCGTGTTACTCGACGCTTTCTCCATCCCCGAAACTTTCAAAAGTTCCATTTTGAAAATTCCATGAATTCCGTTTGGAGATGAATTAAAGTCAAAATAGTTACTTTGTAAGATTTCAAGATATTGACACGAATTTATTCATTATTGCAAAAAAATGTTTAAGCTAAAATCTGGGAAAAAAACATTTTTTTTTTTTTTCGTTAAGTCAGGTTTTCCAGAATAACGGTTCGTATTCAATAGAAATTACATTTCTCTATAGCGCGAGAAAAATTCCGTTACTGCAGCTTTTATAAAGCTGTAGTTTACAGCTTTAATAAAGCTGTAGTTACGACATCATGCTCGCCTACCGATGATTCTGTTTTATAGGCTCTGTGACTTTCGTAAGGACAAACTTTCTCGATAAAAGCAATCCGAAAATATTCGATAAATTGTGAACAGACCCCTCTACCAATAATTTAAATCTCAGCGATTCTCTTTTCTTTTTTTTTCTTCAAAGTTTTTCATAGCGGGCTCATGACCTACCCTGAAATAACTGACCGAGGGGTCTGTAAACTATTTTTAACGAATATTTCAGGATCCATTTTGTTAGAATTGTTGTCCTTTCGAGAGTCATAGAGCCTTTAAAGAGTTTCTTGCACAGATTATGTAAGCTCCATTTTCAAATTTATAACTGGCAGACATTTGTAAGGAAGTGTTTAATCTGATAAAGCTTCGAAATGAAGATGACTTCTTATCTTTAAAAAGAAATAAAAAAGACGCCAAAATGTCAATGAAGTCCAACCCGAATGGAACCGGAAGTCATCGGCTAAATACGTTTATGTCGGTTGCACCGAAAAACATTGTACTTTCCATGACGTATCAAATACGTCATTTGCTTCCGCTAGCAAGAAGTCGTTATCAATACCACCCGAAGACAAACGACCTCGCCAGCTAAATTCCGTCGTCTCAAAGTAGGAAACTGAGAAGAAATCACATTAAATTTAATTTTAAGTGAATATAGTAGACTCATTGTGAAGAAAGAATATTGATCATAAAAAAATACATTAATAACCTTTGGAAATACAGATGATTACCTTCATAAAAATCGGTTCAAGAGCCGCTTTAAAATCACTCTTGGCTATCGTCTTACTTCGTGTTATAGAGAAGAGAGAATTTCAATTGTTTGAAATAGCGTGAAAGAGTTTGATCCTATAAATTGGTAATTTTTTAAATATTCGCACACTTGTTACGAGGAAATGGTGTTAACAATAGCATCGCAGAGCGGCGCTTATACGCCCGAAGGGGCTTGTCAGTAACCCTGCTTTGTCAGCTATGTTAGCTTGAATGATAGCTCATGCATTTTATCAATAGTAAGATCTTGTTACCTGAATAATATTGTATACACTTGAGAAACATGACAGCTTTCAAAGCCATTGTTAAATTTAAAACCATTGCCATGAAAAATGTAGGATAAGATGTGAATACAAGACATTAAGTGTTTTTCGTTCAATTCAAGGGCAGATAATTCAAGATAACTCAAAATATGACTGGAAAGATTTGAATTTCGAAAGTCTTATGCACAATTAGATATCATAGGGAGTAACTGTGCAGAGTTTCAGCTCATTCCGATTTATAGTTTAGGAGGAGTTGCGCACACAAAAAAATGCTAACGGACGGACAGACGGACAGACAGACGGACAGACGGAAAACAGACAGGGATAGGGACCTTAGGCGATCCTTAAGGTGTTTAGGCGACCCCTAAGATTTGTTTATGGGATCCCCTAAAGTGATTTTAGGCGATGCCTAAAGTGATAAAGGCGATACCTAAAGGTGTCATGCCGTCGCCGAGAGCTTGATTTTGTTTGTTTGAATGGGGTTTTACGCCGCTTTCAACAATCTTTCAGTTATATCGCGGCGGCTGGAGCACCTAACAATGGATTCCTGGTATTTCTATCACCAGTACCGCCATCACATCCTTTCCTAGCCTCCAGCTGCTATCCCACATAGGTCTACGATTATCGTCCCGTTTGTGGAACCTCGAGAACTTGACATACACTTATTACCCTATATTGTATTACCTTTATCTTAGTTTTTATCTACTTATATAATGTCTTAAGGCCTTTCAGTTTTATTTTCTCCCGTTTGTTTTTGTCATTGTCTATGTCAACCCATCCCTCGTCGGCCCTGTTGTTGTTTTAATGTTACAAGGATCAATACCTAGTTTTTACGCCCCTTTGATTTTATAATCGAGAAAACTTTGTAGAAAAAGAAGAAATTATTTGTAGCAAGGAATATTCCTTTTTTCCTCAATATTTCTACTCTACTGAGTAATTATATTTAATATATTAAATTCACTTAAAACCTTTGAATTTGGACAGTTTTTAAGTTTTGCAAAACGGGAAATGGATAACACATGTTTTACCGTAGTTTGACGATCAAAACTTTTAATCAGCTGTATTTCCTATGTTTTGGTAGGTCACCGCCGATACAGACAGAAATAATAATAGAAAATCCTGGAAAAGCCGTGGTGAGAGTTTCGTCAGTCACCGGCAATGTATTTTTATGTTCAACGTCAATTGTTTCATCTACCTTAATTACTCGTTATCAGAAGATAAAATCTAAGTTTTGTTTAAGCGATCCCTAAAGTGATTTAAGGCGATGCCTAAAGTGATAAAGGCGATACCTAAAGGTGACTTGTCGTCGTCGAGAGCTTGATACACACTTATTACCGTTTATTGTATTACCTTTATCTTTGTTTTCATCTACTTTTATGTCTTAAGGCCTTTCAGTTTTATTTACGTCCGTGTGTCTGTGTCAACCCATCCCTCGTCGGCACTGTTGTTGTTATCATGGCCGACAGAATGTATCAAGAAGCGATCTGATTCGGTGTTTGAATTAGTTTTAACCCTTTCCGGATTAATCCCTAGTTTGTTTGTTTTTTTGTTGTTTTTTTTTTTTCGCCCCTTTGATTTTATAATTGAAAAAACATTTGCAGAAAATGAAAAAAATGCTTGTAGCAAGCAATATTCCTTTTTCCACAATATCTCCTTCTCTACTAAGAGGTTATTTTTCATGTATTAAATTCACTTAAAACCTTTGAATTTGGACAATTCTTAAGTTTTGCAAAACAGGAAATGGATATCGCATGTTTATACCGTAGTTTTGCGATCAAAACTTTTAATCAGCTGTATTTCCTATGTTTTGGTAGGTCACCGCCGATACAGACAGAAATAATATTAGAGAATCCTGGATAAGCTATAGTGACAGTTTGGTCAGTCACTAGCAATATTTCATTTTGTTCAATGTGAATTGTTTCATCTTCTTATTTTACTCGTTACCAGAAGACAAAATCTAAAACGCAATAACGTTCTAAAGAAGCAGCAAAAGAGGTAAATCAGAACGTAAATAATTTGAGAATGAAGTAAACAAAAATAGTAGAAGAATGACGTTATCTTCAGCTGTTTACGGTAATTTTACTAGCCGTTTTAAACGTTGCCTTCGTATGTTACGCATTCTAAATTTCTTCGATGTCTTACATAATGCACCTTGAACCTTTTTCCCTTTTCTTGAAATTTTAGTCTGATCCAAATTTAAAGAAGTTGCAGCCAATAGAAATTGAGTGCACTTTGAAATCGAATCATCCTCTGCGGTAGAATATGTTGTCATTTTTTTCTCTTCTCAAGATGTTTTCTCAAGTATAAGATCGTAGCAACGTAAAATCCGGTTCGTACAGGAATGGGTTGAATCATAAAAAACTATTATATTACAGAATTGAAATATTTCTCTTCTATATTTTGTTAAGTCGGAATTCAAAATCCATTGACTTTGAAAAAAGGACTACCTAAGATAACATGGTGGAAAAAGAAAGAACTGCTTGTAAGTAGCAATTTCTTTTTTTCCCACAATATTTCATACTCTGTCGGTTGGTTACTTTTCAAAATAATCCCACTTTTAATTGAAGTCTACAAATTCTTTGAATTTATCTAAAACACAAAAAGGTATAAACAAATTCTGTGAATTACTGTGTTAAGCAAATTTCAAATTGTGTGAACTATTTGTAAGTATGATCATGCTACACCAAGACCAAAATGGTCATATGTTATAATTAAAACAAACCTTTTAAAAATCCACATTTTCTTTCAATGAATTCAGCAAATCATACAACCAAACGAAAGATTTTCTAATAATTTTATCATTAACACACTCGTAAATACAATTATTTACGGTTGCACAATACCAGATGTCCAATATGGCTTTTTATGGTCATAAATCTCCGCGGCGATTACATCAATCGAGTGGTTTACCGCATACGACCAAACTTTAGAACCCCTTCACAATTAAAAAAGCTTGATAATTGTTTCAAACATTTCCTTGAAAAATAATAATTTGAAATGTTAGCAGATTTAATCATGAATATTGTGTCTTTATCCGTTTCTTTTCCTTTTTTAGGGGGGGGGGGGTATATTTTGAAGGCTAACTGTCTGAGAATGTAGCATGTATTTAATCAGACGGATAAGTTTTAGTCTGACCCGAATTGAAAGAAGTTGCAGACGAAATTTTAGTTTATGAAATTTTTGATTTTTCAACTTCCTGGGTAGCAAATATTTTGGAAAATGGAGACATTGCGTTTTGTCCAGGACGTTTTGGCCACAATATCTTTCAAGGTAGGACCTTTTGACATAGATGAATAAAATTGTAAGAGAAAAGGGTGGTGGTGGTGGAATTTGTTTTAAAATTTATAAACTTTTGACCAAATACTTGATTAATGTTTATATATGGATTGCCTTCAAATTCTCTCTTTAACTAAAAGATTTAACCTTTTTATCCTGATTAATATTAAAATTTCGATATTTTGAACTTATTCTTTTTCCTTTTTACAGTAAGGATACAGTATAGGGGGACTGGATAATCCTCTTTAGATTATTATGGTGTTTGTTATTTACCAATAAAAGGATTAATAATAGATTTTGCAAATTAACTTTGATCTTCATTTACCAATCTTAGAACAAGCTGGGTGAATTGCATTTTTCTAGGATTTCTTCACTGTCTACAATGCTTTCTTCCCAAAAATTAAAAAAAAAAAAAAAAAAAAAAAAAAAATAGAATGTCATCAAATGTCGTCTGCAAGTACTTTGAAATTGGACGAATCGTAAACTTTGTCGTCTGGTAAAGATAAAAAAAATCTTTTTTATTTACATTTTTAATGACTTGGAAGATACTATTTTATTAATGGTAAAACAGATCATCTATTATCCCATTCTTTATACATAATTACACCAAAAGGAAAGGTCTTTTTGAATATATTGAGTGAATATAAACATCAAATTAAATGAAAAAATCATAATAAGATATCAATTTCATTATCAAAATGATTGAAATGACATCTTTTATTATCAAATCAGATTAAAATTACAGCTACGAAATAGTTTGAATTGGTTCAAGTCTTTTTTTCTTATAATGTTTTTTTCCCCCTCCAAAAAAGGTCCCACCTTGTAAAATATTGTGGCTAAATCGTCCGTGGCCAAAACGTCGTAGCCAAAACGTCCGTGGCCAAAACGTCCGTCCACCAGTCATACGATACGGAAAATGCGGCTGTTAACCCTTTCCCGTTTTTTTTTTTAAATTTTAGACTGTTCAAAATTGAAAGTGGTTGCATACGACAATGAAAATTTTATACAATTCGAATACAACCATCCTATGTGGTAGCAAAATATTGTGGGAAAAGGAGAAATAGCTTTTTATTTGGTTTTGCAAATAATCGAGGGAGGTTCCTTTCCGCCTAAATTTTCACCATTATTTTATAATTAAAAGACATATTCATGGCTTAAAACATGCTAAATTTGATGACTTAATCCATTACCAGACGGCAAAACTCAAAGATGGTGCAGACGACTATTCAACCTTTTTTTTTCTTTTTTTTTTATGTTTCTTATTTTTCGGGATGAAAACATTGTGGACAATGTGTTACCAGCAATTTCTTCATTTCCCACACTATTTATCTTGGGGGCGTCTAAAAGCGTCATTGAGTGGAAATGGGATAAGTCATTTAGGAAACTCTACATCACAGGTACGCCATAGGTGGAGCTAAAATTAACTGCCCAAAGAATTTACCTATCATTGGTCATTTTGGATATTGTAGGCGGTCGTAAGCGACATAACTGACCGATTAGCCACGTAAAATAGGCGGGACAAATAAGCAATAAAATAATGTCATTCGACAGGTCTGTAACTACAGGGCACCTTATCTGAATGTGTTGATATTCTATTCTTATATTTCAGTTTTCTGTTTTCCTTTCTCCTTCCTTCCAAATAATATAACCTTTCTTTTAATATTTACCTTCTTATGTACCAATACAAAATAAACAATCCCATCGATCATACTTCTGCTCTGTGACTACTCAGAAGGCTAAACAACTACAATGTTTTATCTTCTTTTGCACAAAGATATGATGAGAAATGATGGTCTTTGTTTCTTAGTCTATAATTGATCAATCGATTTTTGAATTATCATAATCGTTTTATTTTGAAAATATTATGCGAAAACTTCTGATAGTATATCCCGTACCACTTTTAACACTTTCCTGTACAAACCCGATATTTAACGTCACTGTGATTTGATACTTTAGAAACATTGTGGAAAAAGAAGAAATTGATATTCTATGGAATCGCTGTCGATTGAACTCCGAAAAAGGCATTAAATAGAATATTAACGAAGCAAAGTACTACATATAATTTGTTTAACCAACGCAAAATTGACGCCCCTCAAATTAGGAGGGTTTGACTACATTGTAGCAAATTAAGAAATAATTCGTAACTTGCAAATTCCCAAAATATTTACATCTACTAAGTTTGAAATAATCTACAATTTTGTCGCCTGTTAATTGGTTTACATAAAGAAACTTGCTCTGCGAAATAAGGTGAATTTGTTATCTATTGATGTGGTAATGCAAATTAAACATTCTTCTTCTCAGAAGAAATATCTATGAAATTGAAGAAAGACACATGCAATCATGCTACATACATGCGAACATCAGTAATAACAAAATACAAACGTACATATTAACATACACATATACGTATGACATACATACATATAATATGCATATTAACATACATGTATGTACATCCATATGCATTCATACATGCACAAGCATACAAACATGCATACATATGAACATAAATGTATATGCAGATGCATGGATCAACTATGCCATACGAAAAGTGTATGAATATGAGATTACAAGAGAACGTTTGCGAGATTGTGTCGATGAAATAGTAAGAGTACGATGCTGAAGACACTAGATTAAGATGGTGAGAACAAGAATTCTCATTGTCAGTTTTCACGTTTAAGCAATTTACGGCAGGATGCATATCACAGGACTTCTGAACGCAGGTTTTTTGTTGTTACTATGACACGGATAATCATTTGGCATATTTTGGACGTAACTTTATCTCGAAGCCAAAGGCACCTGAAGGTTCGAGACAGCCATTCAATGAATAGATAGATCAATATAAAGCGTGGATTTATACCGGTATAGTGAAAAAGCTCTGATATTGGCCAAATTGAATACATTACTCTAAGCAACGCCGAAACATCTGTCATGGAGGCGTGCGCTTCAAACTTGTATCAAAACGAGACAAACACAGAATCTTTGAAACACATTCAATTGTATGTTGTGAAGTAAGCATATTAAAATCTTTAAAGATAGAAAATCAGAAAGAAAATGATCAAGCAATATATTAGATCTGATGTTTACTCTAAGCATCGCCTAAATTTCTGTCATGGAGGTCAGGCTCTAATATTTTGGATCCGTCTAAGTAAACCTAAACTTTGTCTAGGAGGTCAAATCAATTTATCTGAATGTACTGATATTCTATTCTTATATTTCAGATTTCTGTTTTCCTTTCACCTTCCTTCCAAATAATATAAACTTTCTTTTGATATTAACCGCTTTATCTTCTTTTGCACAAAGATATGATGCGAAATGATGGTCTTTGATTCCTAGTCTATGATTGATCGATCGAGTTTTGACTGTCACGCAGGCGGAGTCTGCATATAAACTATTATCAAAACGAGACAAGCACAAAAAAACCCTTGTTTGCTTGTTGTGAATTAAGCAAATTAAAGTCTTTAAAGATAGAAACTCAGAAAGATATTGGTCATCTAATAAATTAGATCCGACATTTACTCTAGGCACCGCCTAAATTTCTGTCATGGAGCTCTGGCCTGTGGAAAAATCAGACAAGTAGAAAAACCTTCAATGTAACTTCTTCTGTAATGCGAATTGGGCATGATATTAGGTGAAAAGAATAAGAAAATTACAAATAAATTTGGATCATTCTAAGCAAGACCTGACCTAATCGTTTTCTAGGAGGTCGGGTCCTAGCTTGAACCCTCATTATTGAAATTCCCGAAAAAGTTTTTTTTTTAACTTCATTTTTTAAGAATATGAAATTATGAGAAAAAACATTAATATGGTCAATGTACGTAAACCTTCTTTAATATTGACTTTAATCCATGTCCAATTTCGATCATGTCGGCCTCATATGCACCATTACTAAACTCAGAGAACAAATAATATAAAAGCCTATATTTATCGCGTTCATAATGTTCACAAAATGTTGGATGAAATGACGGAAGATAATTATAAACATTTTGATCGTTCAGCCTATACAGTGCAAAATTATCTGACATGAAGGCCAAGACCGTTATTGAATTTTACGAAAAAATGAGCAACACCCAGCAATCGATAATTGTTCATTTTAAATCGAATATCGGATTTAAAATCCACGAATCCATGAATTTATGTTATGATCTTTCAATAGTCAATAAACAGTAGTACTATCCGACAGTTACCGTCATAAGTGTCTAATATCTGTCATGTCAGCTTACTATGTGCATGCGCTCGTTCAAAACAGCACAAACTTAAAATCTTTATTGCATTTTACCTAATATATTCGATAGATGTTGAAAAAAGAAACATCAACTTCAAGAGGTCAATCAATGTGTTATCTTTAAAGCTACTCTAAGCAGCGCCTAAACTTCTGTCACGGAGGTAAGGACTACGAATAAAACGAGAAAAATAAAGAATTCTTTATGTATCCTCCTTTTTTATAATGCGACGTACATTTGTTATTCAGTAAAATATAGAGAAAAAGTAAGCAAAAGGCCTGGTCAACATATGTATGCTTGCTTTAAAAATTACTCTAAGCAACGCCTAAACTTCTGTCACGGAGGCATCATGGGGTGTCATGGGATCCATCCCCGGCGGTGGCACATATCCTTTCCGACATTTGTCTCTCACCAAACGTCCGTTTTACCCCTATCTGGATTGATCCCTAGTTTTTTTTTGCCCATTTGATTTTATAATTGAAAAAACATTTTCAGAAAAAGAAGAAATTGCTTGTAGCAAACAATACTCCTTTTCTACAATATCTCCTACTCTACTAAGGGGTAATGTTTCATGTATTAAACACTTAAAAATTTGAATTTGGACAGTTCTTAAGTTTTGCAAAACAGGAAATGGATAATGCATGTTTATATCGAAGTTTTGCTAAACTTCTGTCATGGAGGCGTGCGCTTCAAACTTGTATCCAAACGAGACAAACACAGACTCTTTGAAACACATTCAGTTGTATGTTGTGAAGTAAGCATATCAAAATCTTTAAAGATAGAAAACCAGGAAGAAATTGGTCATCTAATAAATTAGATCCGACATTTACTCTAGGCACCGCCTAAATTTCTGTCATTGAGCTCTGTCCTGTGGAAAAATCAGACAAGTAGAAAAACATTCAACGAAACCTCTTCTTTAATGCGAATCGGGCATGATATTAGGTAAAAAGAATAAGAATTAATAATAAATAAATTTGGATCAGTCTAAGCAAGACCTAATCGTTTTTAGGAGGTCGGGTCCTAGCTTGAACCCTCATTATTGAAATTCCCGTAAAAGTATTTTTCAACTTAATTTTTTAAGACTTTGAAATTATGAGAAAAAACATTAATATGGTCATTGTACATAAACCTTCTTTAATATTGACTTTAATCAATGTCCAATTTTGATCATGTCGGCCTCATAAGCACCATTACAAAACTAAGATTACAAATGATAAAAAGCCTTTGTATATCGCGTTCATAATGTTCTAAAATGTTGGATGAAATGACGGAAGATAATCATAAACATTTTGATCGTTCAGCCTACACAGTGCAAAATTATCTGACATGAAGGTCAAGACCGTTATTGAATTTTACGGAAAAATGAGCAACACCCAGCAATCGATAATTGTTCATTTTCAATCGAATATCGGATTTAAAATCCACGAATCCATGAATTTATGTAATGATCTTTCAATGGTCAATAAACAATAGTCCTCTCCGACAGTTACCGTTATAAGTGTCTACTATCTGTCATGTCAGCTTACTATGTGCTTGTACTCGTTCAAAACAGCACAAACTTATAATCTTTATTGCATTTTACTTAATATATTCGATAGATGTTGAAAAAAGAAACATCAACTTCAAGGTGTCAATCAATATGTGTTATCTTTAAAGCTACTCTAAGCAGCGCCTAAACTTCTGTCACGGAGGTAAGGACTACGAATAAAACGAGAAAAATAAAGAATTCTTTATGTATCCTCCTTTTTTTATGCGACGTACATTTGTTATCCAGTAAAATATAGAGAAAAAGTAAGCAAAAGGCCTGGTCAACAAATGAATGCTTGCTTTAAAAATTACTCTAAGCAACGCCTAAACTTCTGTCACAGAGGCATCATGGGGTGTCCTTGGATCCACCCCTTGCGGGGGCACATATCCTTTCCGACATTTGTCTCTCACAAATCGTCCGTGTGCCTTTGGCAATCGTCCATACCTCGTCGGCTCTGTTGTTGTTATAATGGCCGACAGAATGTATCAAGAAGCGATCTGATTCCGTGTTTGAATTAGTTTTACCCCTATCTGGATTAATCACTTTTTTTCGCCCCTTTGATTTTATAATAGAAAAAACATTTTCAGAAAAAAAAGAAATTGCTTGTAGCAAGCAATACTTCTTTTTCCTCAATATCTCCTACTCTACTAAGGGGTTATTTTTCATGTATTAAATTCACTTAAAACCTTTGAATTTGGACAGTTCTTAAGTTTTGCAAAACAGGAAATGGATAATGCATGTTTATATCGTAGTTTTGCTAAACTTCTGTCATGGAGGCGTGCGCTTCAAACTTGTATCAAAACGAGACAAACACAGAATCTTTGAAACACATTCAGTTGTATTTTGTGAATTGAGCATATCAAAATCTTTAAAGACAGACAATCAAAAAGAAAATGACCAAGCAATATATTAGATCTGACGTTTACTCTAAGCATCGCCTAAATTTCTGTCATGGAGGTCAGGCTTTTATATTTTGGATCCGTCTAAGTAAACCTACACTTGGTCTAGGAAGTCAAATCACTTTATCTGAATGTACTGGTATTCTATTCTTATATTTCAGACTTCTGTTTTCCTTTTTCCTTCCTTCCAAATAATATAACCTTTCTTTTAATATTTACCGTTTTATATACCAATAGAAAATACACAATCCCATCGATCATACTTCTGCTCTGTGACTACTCAGAAGGCTTAACAACTACAAAGTTTTATCTTCTATTGCACAAAGATATGATGCGAAATGATGGTCTTTGTTTCTTTGTCTCTATTTGATCGATCGATTTTTGACTGTCACGCAGGCGGGGTCAGCATATAAACTTTTATCAAAACGAGACAAGCAAAAAACTAACAAAACAACAACAACAACAACAACAACAAAAAGAAAAAAAAAACACACAAAAAAACCACCCTTGGTTGTATGTTGAGAAGTAAGCATATAAACGTCTTTAAAGATAGAAAATCAGAAAGAAACTGGTCATCTAATAAATTAGATCCGACATTTACTCTAGGCACCGCCTAAATTTCTGTCATGGAGCTCTGGCCTGTGGAAAAATCAGACAAGTAGAAAAACCTTCAATGTAACTTCTTCTGTAATGCGAATCGGGGATGATATTAGGTGAAAAGAATAAGAAAATAATAAATAAATTTGGATCAGTCTAAGCAAGACCTAAACGTTTTCTAGGAGGTCGGGTCCTAGCTTCAACCCTTATTATCAAATTTCCCGTAAAAGTATTTTTTAACTTCATTTTTTAAGACTATTAAATTATGAGAAAAAACATTAATATTGTCAATGTACGTAAACCTTCTTTGACATTGACTTTAATCCATGTACAATTTTCACCATGTCGGCCTCATATGCACACTTACTTAACTTAGAGAACAAATCATATAAAAGCCTTTATCTATCGCGTTCATAATGTTCACAAAATGTTGGATGAAATGACGGAAGATAATCATAAACATTTTGATCGTTCAGCCTACACAGTGCAAAATTATCTGACATGAAGGCCAAGACCGTTATTGAATTTTACGGAAAAATGAGCAACACCCAGCTATCGATAATTGTTCATTTTTAATTGAATATCGGAATTAAAATCCACGAATCCATGAATTTATGTAATGATCTTTCAATGGTCAATAAACAATAGTCCTCTCCGACAGTTACCGTTATAAGTGTCTAATATCTGTCATGTCAGCTTACTATGTGCATGCGCTCGTTCAAAACAACACAAACTTATAAACGCTATTGCATTTTACTTAATATATTCGATGGATGTTGAAAAAGGAAACATCAACTTCAAGAGGTCAATCAATATATGTTATCTTTAAAGCTACTTTAAGCAGCGCCTAAACTTCTGTCACGGAGGTAAGGACTACGAATAAAACGAAAAAAAATAAAGAATTCTTTATGTATCCTCCTTTTTTATAATGCGACGTACATTTGTTATCCAGTAAAATATAGAGAAAAAGTAAGCAAAAGGCCTGGTCAACAAATGAATGCTTGCTTTAAAAATTACTCTAAGCAACGCCTAAACTTCTGTCACAGAGGCATCATGGGGTGTCCTTGGATCCACCCCTGGCGAAGGCACATATCCTTTCCGACATTTGTCTCTCACAAATCGTCCGTGTGTCTTTGGCAATCGTCCATCCCTCGTCGGCTCTGTTGTTGTTATTATGGCCGACAGAATGTATCAAGAAGCGATCTGATTCCGTGTTTGAATTAGTTTTACCCCTATCTGGATTAATCACTTTTTTTCGCCCCTTTGGTTTTATAATAGAAAAAACATTTTCAGAAAAAGAAGAAATTGCTTGTAGCAAGCAATACTCCTTTTTCCTCAATATCTCCTACTCTACTAAGGGGTTATTTTTCATGTATTAAATTCACTTAAAACCTTTGAATTTGGACAGTTCTTAAGTTTTGCAAAACAGGAAATGGATAATGCATGTTTATATCGTAGTTTTGCTAAACTTCTGTCATGGAGGCGTGCGCTTCAAACTTGTATCCAAACGAGACAAACACAGAATCTTTGAAACACATTCAGTTGTATTTTGTGAAGTGAGCATATCAAAATCTTTAAAGACAGACAATCAAAAAGAAAATGACCAAGCAATATATTAGATCTGACGTTTACTCTAAGCATCGCCTAAATTTCTGTCATGGAGGTCAGGCTTTTATATTTTGGATCCGTCTAAGTAAACCTACACTTGGTCTAGGAAGTCAAATCACTTTATCTGAATGTACTGGTATTCTATTCTTATATTTCAGATTTCTGTTTTCCTTTCTCCTTCCTTCCAAATAATATAACCTTTCTTTTAATATTTACCGTTTTATATACCAATAGAAAATACACAATCCCATCGATCATACTTCTGCTCTGTGACTACTCAGAAGGCTAAACAACTACAAAGTTATATCTTCTATTGCACAAAGATATGATGCGAAATGATGGTCTTTGTTTCTTTGTCTCTATTTGATCGATCGATTTTTGACTGTCACGCAGGCGGGGTCAGCATATAAACTTTTATCAAAACGAGACAAGCAAAAAACTAACAAAACAACAACAACAACAAAAGAAAAACAAAACAAAAAAACCACCCTTGGTTGTATGTTGAGAAGTAAGCATATTAAAGTCTTTAAAGATAGAAAATCAGAAAGAAATTGGTCATCTAATAAATTAGATCCGACATTTACTCTAGGCACCGCCTAAATTTCTGTCATGGAGCTCTGGCCTGTGGAAAAATCAGACAAGTAGAAAAACCTTCAATGTAACTTCTTCTGTAATGCGAATCGGGGATGATATTAGGTGAAAAGAATAAGAAAATAATAAATAAATTTGGATCGGTCTAAGAACCTAAACATTTACTAGGAGGTCGGATCCTAGCTTGAACCCTCATTTTTGAAATTCCCGAAAAAGTATTTTTTTAACTTCATTTTTAAAGACTATGAAAAATGAGAAAAAACATTAATATTGTCAATGTACGTAAACCTTCTTTGACATTGACTTTAATCCATGTCCAATTTTCATCATGTCGGTATTATATGCACCATTACTTAACTCAGAAAACAAATGATAAAAAAGCCTTTATTTATCGCGTTCTTAATGTAAACATAATGTTGGATGAAGTGACGGAAGATAATCATAAACACTTTTATCGTTCAGCCTATACAGTGCAAAATTATCTGACATGAAGGCCAAGACCGTTATTGAATTTTACGGAAAAATGAGCAACACCCAGCTATCGATAATTGTTCATTTTTAATTGAATATCGGAATTAAAATCCACGAATCCATGAATTTATGTAATGATCTTTCAATGGTCAATAAACAATAGTCCTCTCCGACAGTTACCGTTATAAGTGTCTAATATCTGTCATGTAAGCTTACTATGTGCTTGTACTTGTTCAAAACATAATAAGTTTG
Source organism: Fragum fragum (assembly GCA_946902895.1). Lineage (NCBI taxonomy): Eukaryota > Metazoa > Mollusca > Bivalvia > Cardiida > Cardiidae > Fragum > Fragum fragum. The sequence goes on along the minus strand of OX336370.1, from coordinate 59,173,847 downwards.
TGTTGTTTTGAACAAGTACTAGCACAAAGTAAGCTGACAGGGCAGATATTAGACACTTATAAGAGTAACTGTCAGGGGACTATTGTTTATTGACCATTGAGAAGATCCTTACATAAATTCATTGCCATATTCCATTAAAAATAAAAAAATATCGATAGCTTGGTGTTGCGCTGAATAGACTGAACAAACAAATGTTTATGCCTATCTTCCGTCATTTCAACAAATATTATGTTTATGTCTCATAAACTCGATATATAAGTGCTCTAGTGAGCTATTGTGATCACCTTTCGTCAGTCGTCCGTTCGTCAACAATTTCTTTAAACAACATCTCCTCCCAAACTACTGGTCCAATTTGAACCAAATTTGGCAGAAATGTTCCTTAGGTGGTCCCCTTTACAAATTGATAAAAAATGAAATCCGTTAAAAACTCTGCTTGCCATGGCAACAAAACTGAAGACTTAAATAATCTTTAAAAATCTTCTCCTGACGCAGAAGGTGTAGATCCTTGATATTTTGCATGAAGCATCTGTACATTGACCTCTTTCAAAGTAGCTAAAATCATGATCTTTGGGTCCAAAGGGGCGGAGCCCCAGGGGGGTGGAGTTTATACAGAAATAAAGAACGATTTTAAATGACATCTCCTCCTAAACAACTTAGCCAATTTGAACCAATTTTGGCAGAAATGTAACTTAGGTGGTCCCCTTTAAAAATTGCTAAAAAATGAAATCCGTTTAAAACTCTGGTTGCCATGGCAACAAAAGTGAAATTTTAAAATAATCTTTTAAAATCTTCTCCTCCTGACCCAGAAGGTGTAGAGCCTGGATATTTTGCATGAAACATCAGTATATTGACCTCTTTCAAAATAGCTTAAATCATGATCCTCGTGTCGCTAGGGGGGAGCCCTGGGAGGGGGGTTATAGGCATGAAGTGCAGTTCACATACTTCTTTCTTATTTCTGAAATTATATCCCAAGGATCCATGGGAAGAAAAAAGTTAATTCCTTCTTTCAAATTTGCCAAAAAGCCTTGAGTTTGTTATTTAGACTTTTGGAACCCAGGTACATAGTCTATATATGTAAATATGGCCCACTTGTATCATAATCCTAACCGTAACATGAAATTAGACTGTTGAAAGAAAAAGTGCCTTCATCTCAGGTGAACGGCCCTCTTGCTTATCATTTGTTTTCAAAATTAAGTAATAATGCATATTAGGCCGACATGATCGAAATTGCAGTCGCATCAAAGAAGTAGTCACATTGAAAGTTTTCATTGGGCCTGAGCTCCATGACAGAAATTTAGGCTTCGCCTAGAGTATAAGTCAGATCTAATTGATTAGATGCCCAATTTCTTTCTGATCTTTTTCAATTTCAAGTGATTGTGTTTATGAAAACCAGAGATATCACAAAAAGTTGAAGACGACGACGACGATGACGACGACGGCACCATTGCTATAGCAATACCTTGGGTTTTCTAAAAAAAAAGCAGAGCTAAAAATGGTCAAATCTTTGGTGTTATATGCCAGTTACTCTAAGCACCGGCTAGACTTCAAGTGTGTGAAGTTGGCAGGACATAAGGAATTAAACATCAACTGAATGCTTACTGGAAAATTAGACATTCAAATATGGTGTCTAACTGCCGAATAAGTCATTAGACACTCGATTGGACATTCTACCAAGCCCGCTTTTGAATGTCTAACTGCCCCAAAAGACATTAGACATTCGATTAGACATTCGACCAAGCTCGTTTTAGAATGTCTAACTGCCAAATTAGCCATTAGACATTCGATAAGACATTCGACCAAGCCTGTTTTTTAATGTCTTACTGCAAAATTAGACATTAGACATTCGATGAGACATTCGACGAAGCCCAATTTTTATGTCTAACTACCCAATTAGACATAAGACATTCGATGAGACATTCGACCAAACCCATTTTTGAATGTCTTATATAAACCCGTTTTTGAATGTCTAACTGCCAAAATAGACATTAGACATTCCATTAGACATTCAACCAAGCCCGTATTTGAATGTCTAACTGACCATTAGACATTAGACATTCGATTTGACATTCAACCAAGCCCTTTTTGAATGTCTAACTGACCAATTAGATATGAAACACTCGAGTAGACATTCGACGAAACCCATTTTGAATGTCTAACTGCCCAATTAGACATTAGTCATTCGAGTAGACATTTGATCAAGCCCGGTTTTGATTGTCTAACTGTCAAATTAGACATTAGAAATTCGTTTAGACATTCGACCAAAACCGTTTTTGAACGGCTAACATCTCAATTAGACACATGTCATTTGATTACACATTAGACCAGACCCGTTTTTGAATGTCTAACCGCCCAATTAGGCATAAGACATTCGATGAGACTTTCGACCAAGCCCTTTTTTAATGTCTATCTGCCCAATTAGAAATTAGACTTTCGATCAGACATTTGATCAAACCTATTTTTCTGCAGCAAGCAGAGCAGGGGCCAGATGCTCGTTTCCGAAGAAGTTCCTGGGGACCAGTGTCTCATTCCCGTGACAAGTGTCTAATGCCGTGACAAGGCTTCTAGTGCGCCCGTGACACTCGACACCGAGGCGCAGTCAGAACTGCTTACTGGACAGGGGCCTGGGCTGCCTGCCACACCAGGCCCGGAGCGGTCTTCCCTGAAGTGGGCAGATCTCGGGCGGGCCCAGGGTAATTCAACTGTTAAAGGGTTCTCATTCCCGTGACATGGCACCAGCGGAGCTCAACACTGAGGCTTGTCTGCACTGTCCTTTCCGAGGTAGTTCTACGGGACCAGTGTCTCATGACAAGTGTCTTATTCAAATGACAAGGTTTCTAACGCGCCCGTGGCACTCGAAGGCCAGGCACGGCTAGCACTGCTAACTGGGCCGGAGCTTGGGCTGAAGAGGGCGGAGCTGTTATGGGCCGCTAATGTCTAAGGTTAATCAACCGGAAAAGTGTCTAATTCCCGTGACACGGCCCCTACCGCGCAAGCTGAGCTCGACACCGAGGCGTGGCCAGCACAGTCTCCAGGGACGGTTTCCGGGCCACCGGCCATACAAAGCCCCGAGCAGCATTTTCTGCAGCGAACAGAGCAGGGGCCTGCCATTCGTTTCCGAGATTGATCAAAGGGACCAGTGTCTCATTAACGCGACAAGTGTCTCATTCCAAAGACACGGCTTCTAGTGCGCCCCTGGCACTCAACGGCATCGCTGCATGCACTGCTTACTGGGCCGGGGCCCTTACTGCCTGCTGCACCAGGCCTGCAGCGGTCCTCCCTTGAACGGGCAGAGCTGGGGCGGGCCGCTTCTGCCCAGGGTACATCAATTTGGAAAAGTGTCTCATTCCCGTGACACAGCATCTGTCTGGCCAACGGAGCTCGACACTGAGGGGCAGACTGTTGACTTGGCCAAGTTACCGGCTTCCTGGCGCATCAGGCCCCGAGTGGTGTCCTCTGCAGCGAGCTGAGCTGGCGTCTGCCGCAAGTGCCCGGGGCAAATGCACGGGAGAAGTGTCTCATTCCCGTGACAAATGTTTCATTCCCGTGACTCGGCCCCTATATCGCCCATGGCACTCGATACCGAAGCGCGACCAGCACTCATAACTGGACCAGGGCCAGGTCTGCCTGCAGTACCAGGCCCACAGCGGTCTTCCTCGAATTCGGCGGGGCTTGGGCGGGCGACTTCTGCTCGGGGTAAATCCACGGGACCAGTGTCTCATTCCTGTGAAAAGTGTCTTATTCCCTTCAAATGTTGCAAGCGCGCCCCTGGCACTCGACAGAGAAGCGCGGCCAGCACTGTTACTGGGTCGGAGCCTGGGCTGCCTGCCGCACCAGGCCTGGAGCGGTCTTCCCTGAAGTGGCGGAGCTGTTTCGGGCTGCTACTGCCTAGAGGAAATCAACCGGAAAAGTGTCTCGTTCCCGTGACACGGCCCCTACTGCGAAAGTTGAGCTCGACACCGAGGCGTGGCCAGCACAGTCTACTGGGACAGTACCAGCTCCCGAGTGGTCTCCTCTGCAGCAAGTTGAGTTGGTGTCTGCCACTTTTGCATGGAATAAATCAACTTGTAAAGTATCTCATACCCGTGACACGGCAATGAAAGTGAGGCGAGGACAGCACTGCTTACTGCGCCGGGGCCTGTCCTGCCTGCCACACCAGGCCGAGAGCGTTCTTCCCCGAAACAGGCGGAGCAAGGGCGGGTCGCTACTGTCCTGGGTTAATCCTCTGGAAATGCATCTCATTCCCTTAACACGGCCCCTACCACGCACATTGAGTTCGTCTGCGAGTTCGTCTGCGGGGCGCAGCCAGCACTGTTTCCTGGGCTGGGGTCCAGTCGCCTGCCTCCTCAGGCACCAAGTGGTCGTCTCTGCAGCGAGCGTAAACGGCGTCTGCTGCTAGTGCCCCGGCAAATCCACGGGAGAGTGTCTCTTTCGAGTTACAAATGTCTTGTTCTCGTGCAAGGCCCCTATCTCCCCTGTTGAACTCGACAGCAAGGCCAGGCTTCCGATATCTACTGGGCCGTCGCGCAAGGCCCTGAGTGGTCTCCTCTGCAGCGAGCTGAGCTGGCGTCTGCCGCTAGTGCCAGGGCAAATGGACGGGAGAAGTCACTCATTACCGTGACAGGTGTCTCATTCTCGTTGTACGGCCCCTATCTCGCCCATGGCTCTTGATACCGAAACGCGACCAGCACTCATACTTGGAAAAGGGCCCTGTCTGCCAGCAGCACCAGGCCCAGAGCGGTTTTCCCAAAGTCGGCGGGGCTTGGGCGGGCGACTACTGCTCGGGATAAATCAACGGAACCAGTGTCTCATTCCTGTGACAAGTGTCTTATTCCCTTGACAAGGTTTCAAATGAGCCCCTGGCACTTGACAGCGAAGCGCGGCCAACACTGCTTACTGGGCCGGAGCCTGAGCTGCCTGCCGAACCAGGCCCGGAGCGGTCTTCCCTGAGGTGGCGGAGCTGTTTCGTGCTGCTACTGCCTAGAGTAAATCCTTCGGAAAAGTGTCTCATTCCCGTGACACGGCCCCTACCGGGCAAGCTGAGCTCGACACCGAGGCGTTGCCAGCACTGTCTCCAGAGACGGTTTCCGGGCCACCAGCCAGAGAAAGCCCTGAGCGGCATTTTCTGCAGCAAGCGGAGCAGGGCCTGTCACTCGTTTCCGAGGTTGATCCAAGGGACCTGTGTCTTATTTGTGTGACTAGTGTCTCTTTCCTAAGACACAGCTTCTATCACGCCCCTGGCGCTTATCGGTGAGGCCTGGCGCGCACTGCTTACTGCCTGCTGCACCAGGCCCGCAGCGGTTGTCCCTGAAGCGGGCAGAGCTTGGTGGGCCCCTTCTGCCTGGGTATAACAACTTGAAAAAGTGTCTCATTCCCGTGACAAGGCACCTATCTGGCCAACGGAGTTCGACACCAAGGGGCAGACTGTTGACTGGCCCGTGTTCCCGGCTTCCTGCCGCACCAGGCCCCGAGCGGTCTTCTCTGCAGCAAGTGGAGTCGGTGTCTTCCTCTATTGCCAAGAGAAAATCCACTTGAAAAGTGTCTCATTCCCGTGACACGGCCGTGACAGTGAGGCGAGGACAGCTCTGCTTACTGCGCTGGGAACCGTCCTGCCTGCCGCACCAGACCCAGAGAGTTCTTTCCCAAAGCATGCTGAGCCGAGGCGGGTCGCTACTGCCCTGGATAAATCCACTGAAAAATATCTCATTCTTGTGACATCGCTCCTATCGCGCACATTGAGTTTGTCTGCTAGGCGTGGCGCCCAGCACTGTTCACTGGGCCGGGTCCCGTCACCTGTTGCTCCAGGCCCTGCGCAGTTTCCTCTGCAGTGAGCGGAGCTGGCTTCTGCCGCTCGTGCCAGGGGCAAATGCATGGGAGAAGCGTCTCATTCTTGTGACAAGTGTCTAATTCCCGTGACAAGGCCCCTATCTCGCCCGAGGCACTCGATACCGAAGCGCAACCAGTACTGCTAACTAGACAAGGGCCCGGTTCGCCTGCAGCACCAGGCCCAGAGCGGTCAACCCCCAAGTCGGTGGGGCTTGGGCTGGCCGCTACTTCTCCGTGTAAATCCACGGGACTAGTATCTTATTCCTGTGACAAGTGTCTTATTCCCTTTACAAGGTTTTTATCACGCCCCTGGCACTCGACAGCTACTGCACCAGGCCAAGAGCGGTCTTTCCTGAAGTGGGTAGAGCTGTTGCAGGCCGCTACTGCATAGAGTAAATCCACCGAAAAAGTGTCTCATTCCGGTGACACGACCCCTTCCGCACAAGCGGAGCTCGACAGCGAGGCCAGCACAGTCTACTGGGACAGTTGCCGGGCCACCGGCCATACAAAGCCCCGAGCGGCATTTTCTGCAGCAAGCAGAGCAGGGGCCTGCCACTCGTTTCCGAGGTTGATCCAAGACCCGTCCTGCCTCTTGCACCAGGCCCAAAGCGTTTTTCTCCAAAGCAGGCGGAGCCGGGGCGGGTTGCTACTGTCCTGGGTTAATCCACTGGAAAAGCATCTCATTCCCCTGACACGGCTCCTACTGCGCACATTGAGTTCGTCTGCGAGCTGTTTACTGGGCCTGGATCCCGTCATCTGTGGCGCCAGGCCCTGAGCGGTCTCCCCTGCTGCGAGCCGAGCCCGGGGTAAATGCACGGGAGAAGTGTCTTATTCTTGTGACAAGTGTCTCATACCCATGACATGGCCCCTATTTCGCCCATGGCACTTGAAACCGAAGCGCGACCAGCCCTCATAACTTGACCAGGGCCCTGTTTTCATGCAGCACCAGGCCCAGAGCAGTCTTCCCTGAAGTCGGCGGGGCTCGGACAGAACGCTACTGCTCGGGGTAAATCCACAGGACCAGTGTCTTATTCCTTTGACAAGTGTCTTATTCCTTTGATAAGGTTTCTAGCGCGCCCCTGGCACTCGACATCGAGGAGCAGCCAGCACTGCTTACTAGGCAGGAGCCCGGGCTGCCTGCCGCACCAGGCCGAGAGCGGTCTTCCTTGTAGTTGGCGGAGCTGTTGTGACCGCTACTGCCTATAGTACATCCACGAGAAAAGTGTCTCATTCCCGTGACACGACCCCTACCATGCAAGCGGAGCTCGACACCGAGGCGTGCCCAGCACAGTCTACTGGGACAGTTTCCAGACCACGGGCCATTCAAAGCCCCGAGCGGCATTTTCTGCAGCGAGCGGAGCAGGGGCCTGCCACTCGTTTCCGAGGTTGATCAAAGGGACCAGTGTCTCATTTGCGTGACAAGTGTCTCATTCCCAAGACAAGGCTTCTAGCGCGCCCCTGGCACTCGACGGCAAGCAAGGCGCGGCACGCACTGCTTACTGGGCCGAGTTCCCGGCTGCCTGCCGCACCAGGCCCCGAGCGGTCTTCTCTGCAGCAAGCGGAGTCGGTGTCTGCCACTATTGCCCGTAGTAAATACACTGGAAAAGTGTCTAATTCCCGTGACACGGCCGTGACAGTGAGTCGAGGACAGCTCTGCTTACTGCGCCGGGGCCCGTCCTGCCTGCCGCACCAGACCCAGAGAGTTCTTTCCCAAAGCATGCTGAGCCGAGGCGGGTCGCTACTGCCCTGGGTAAATCCACTGAAAAATATCTCATTCTTGTGACATCGCTCCTATCGCGCACATTGAGTTTGTCTGCTAGGCGTGGCGCCCAGCACAGTTTACCAGGCACCGAGCAGTCGTCTCTGCAGCGAGCTGAGCCGGCGTCTGCCGCTAGTGCCCCGGAAAAATCCATTGGAGAAGTGTCTCTTTCCAGTGACAAATGTCTCGTTCACGTGTCAAGGCCCCTATCTCGCCCATGGAACTCCACAGCCGTGCCTCAATGTCCAGTGCCGCAGGAGGGCTAGGGGCCGTGTCTGGGGAATGAGACACTTGTCTTAGGAATGAGACACTTGTCCCGTGGTTTTCTCCGTGGGCCGTGGTTTTCCCGTGTAGGAGATATTCAAGAAGTGGTCGTACAGACGGACGGACGTCTGGACGAACAGACGGAGATGATGATTTAAATATGCCATGAGGGTGTTTAAAAAAGAAAGAGGCTAGATTTACGATAAGACCGGAATTCCAAGATTTATGTTAGGATCGGGGAGCTCCTAATGCTCGATTTTCATAATGCAATTTTGCAGACAGTGGTCCGCTTCCAAAAAAAATATATATATATATATATGTGATTTTGCTTATTCTTTCACGTAAAATATTGGTAACCTAGTCCTTAAAATTGTGATAAAATATTAATTCGAAATCTTGAATGATTTCAGATTTTTTTATAAAAAAACATTTGTCTGTCAGTGTCTGCTGTCTGAAATTGTCTGTATTTGTCTGTCAGTCAAAAAGTGAATGACAAAAAATCGATTAATTCCAAAAGTGCTCAAAAGATTTTTGTGAAATATTGGCAAAGTATTAACCTGTATTAAAGTGTTCTTCATGGTAAAAATCGTAATAAAATATTCATTAGTTGATAAGAAAATCGGAGTTGAAATTTTCAGTTTAGTTTAAGCATCGCCTAAGTAGTTTAGGAATCCCCTAAAGTTGTCTGTCAATCCGATGACCGTCTGTCTAAATTTCTGAAAAATTGAAATTAAGATAATTCCCAAATCTTTTGATATTTTTCAATGAAATGATAGGGACACATTGTTTGAATAACAATTCAGTAATTTGTAAAGTTTTGTCGATTTCAAAGAAGCCGTTTATGAGAAAAAGCATAAATCTTTTTTCAGATTGTTTAGGCGATGCTTAGACCAGGACAAAATTCACCCCGGGTAACATGGGTTAAGGACCAAAAATTTTAAAATTTTAAAGTGTTAAAATTACCCAAAACATGTAAAAAAATTCAAAAAACCCGAAAAAAAAGTATCGAAAATTCCCGTCCCGAGGTCAACTGGTCTCGTCCCGAAGCAGACAGACGGACAGACACTCAGACAGACGGACAGACTAAAATCATAGAGATACGTTGTGGCCAGTTTCTGTTTCATTCTATGTAAATTGTAGGAGTTTTGTACAAAATTAAATGTAAATTGAAGCTATTTTGTTAAGTCAAGGGCAGATAATTCAGGAACAACTTGACATTTCAAACAAATTCTAGTCCTTAGGGCAAGTAGACATCACACAAAGTCATTGATGCAAGTTTCAGTTCCTTCCCATTCAGAATGTAGGATAAGTTGTGCTCACAAGAAATACAGTGATTTTCATTCAATACAAGGGCAGATAATTCAAGATAACTCAAGAATGATTGGAGTGATTCGAATTTAAAAGGTCTTATGCACAACTAGACATCATAGGGAGTAATTGTGCCAAGTTTCAGCTCATTCCCATTGATAGTTTAGGAGAAGTTGTGCACACAATAAACAGTGATTTTCGTTTAACTCAAGGGCAGATAATTCAAGATAACTCAAAAATGGCTGGAGCAATTTGAATTTCAAAGGTCTTATGCACAACTAGACATCATTGGGAGTAATTGTGACAAGTTTCAGATCATTCCCATTGGTAGTTTAGGAGGAGTTGCGCACACAAAAAATTGCTAACGGACGGATAGACGGACAGACAGACGGACAGACGGACGGACGACCGGGGCGATAACATAATAGGACCCTTCGGGCGTATAAAACGGGGATTGACCACACATGATCATATCGATTATCACAATAAATCAGCTTGAGCTCTGAAGTAAAGACTAAATGAATACCAGTGCGTTTTCGACGGAGAGTCATAATTTAAGGAGTCGCAGTTAAGCCATTCACACACGATGACGATTAACGACGCTCTCGAGAAAATGATAGGGAAAGCATTGTGAAAATTAAGAAATTGTTTGTAACAAGCAATTTTTTCATTAAACACAATGTCTTTTTACCGAGAAAGCTTTTAGATTGAACTAGTCTAAAATTTTACCGCGTGGTAATGGGTTAATTCCGCCATGGGGATTAACACTACTATGATCTATACGTAAGTATCATAGTTGAGTTAGCACCCTTGGCTTGCAAAGCTGAATTTTGCTTTTGTTCTTACTAAATGTTTTTCAAACCATTGAGCGGTTACCGTTACACCACAAGGTACTTTATGTATTTACAGTTTTGTTACTAAAAAATCGGCTTTGTAAACAATCTGTCAATAACTAATTACAGTCGATCTAGCTTGAGCGAGCACGTCTATTAAGCGACCGCTTCCATAAAGCGACCGTGACCGAAATCCCCATTTAGAAAGCAATGTCTTTTAAAAAGAGAAAGCATTTTTCCAAAGAAAATCGTAATAAAATTCTATCTATCGGAACTCATTAGAATCGTTTTAATGAGACAATTCTAATATTTCACAACAGCATAAAATTAAGCTAGAAATCTGTAATAATATTTTATGCAATCGAATCAATCTCAATATCTTTCACAATAAAGTGTATTAGCCGGTCATTTTTTTAAGCGACCACTTTTTGGTCGTCCCTTCAGTGGTCGCTTTAAACAAGATTTACTGTAATTGTTTTGCTCTTACTTTTGTTCTCCTTTTCAATAACCTAAGTAAAACGTTGGTAACAATTCCTGTCTTAACAATTTTGGCAAACTAAATTGGCTCAGAATGATATAATTCAAATTTAGAATATGGATTTGGTCGAGTAAAATGTAGGTTTCTTGTTCAACTATTGTTTTTTTCAGTAGCAAGACCCCCCCCCCCCCCAAGAAAAACAAACATCCAGTTGTTGAGCTAGTTTCTAGTTTTCTTATCATATACCAAAATATATTTATAGTAAATATTTATTCATTCCACGCAGGTGAAATCGGCCATGACAGATCTGATAGTGTCAAATACGTTTCCATGTAAGTTAGTCTAGGATGACGCAATTTTTATTTTATAGATTACGTCATAATGCGAATAAACGTAATCAGAATGTTAAAGGAGAAGGAAAATACTTGTATAAATTCAGACATTTCTTACTATATCAACGAATTCATACAATAAAAGAATTAGTTCTATAATAAATGGAAATTGTGTAACAATGGCGATACAACATCTTGTATTTGCTTCACGCTACGGAGACCTCGACCTTCGATCTCGTGAAATAACAATACGTTGTGTCGCTTTCGTAACATAATATTCCCTGTGCATTGATGACATGGGATCGATCCCCGGCGGCGGTACATATTCTTTCCGACACATATGGGTGGATAATCGTAAACCTATGTGGGATAACAGCTGGAAACTAGGAAAGGATGTAGTGGTAGTGCTGGTGTGAGAAATACCAGGAATCCATTTTTAAGTGCTCCATGCAGCTTCCGCGATATGACTGAAATACTGTTAAACGTGGCGTTAAATCCAATTCAATCAATCAGTCATATCGTTTCAAATTTTCGTTCTGTGATGTCGTTCACCGACCGGTGTTCTCTGAGTTGAGTTGACGGGTTTGAGGTTGGAAGTAAAAATTTCAAAAGATTGTGAAACCGATATGAAGTTACCGATAGACGCTAGCACATTCGAAGATTTTGTATGTGTTCTTGTTTACAAACAAGTGACATTTTATCCCTGGAGATATATAATAGATATAAGCATTAACCCTTTCCTGTTCGATTCCTTGTTTTTACGTGCCCGTGATTTTGTAAATGAGAAACATTGTGGTAAAAGAAGAAATTGCTTAATACAATCAATTTCATCTCTCCCGCAATATTTTCTAACATAATGCTTGCTTATTTTTCAAATTAATTCCTCAATAAATTTTCGTCTGCAAAACCTTTCAATTTGGACAGGTCTAAAATTTTGCAAAACGGGAAAGGGTTAACTACATATTGCTTTATTCCTCGGTTAAAATTTATTGTCAATTGACCAATCACGGCTGTCAATCATTTGAGTAGTACATTTTTTGTTTTCTTTCCTTCTGATTGACAATCGCGGTCAGTCAATAGTTTGCCAATTTCAGGAGAGAAAATTTCCAACAACTTTACACATTTATCTATGGTCTTAAATTCTGAGACAGTTGGCCAATCGCGGCTGGCTGTCAATGAAAGAATCAAAGAACCAATCAAATAATTCATTCCAATTGACATTTTTGTGATGCATTTTTGTTTGTTTAGCGACTTAAACGTCGTAACTACAGGTTATTCAAACAGCAGTTACGTCGTTTTGGTCGCCTACTAACATTTTTACTTTTTTATTACATGGATTTGTCTATAAATCCTGAAAAATAATGCCTTTTTGAAAATGGAGTGAAACCTCTTGTCATAATCATTGGGAAGGGACAACGGAGTAAATGGGGGGTGGGGGTTTAGCCAGCAATTGTTCAATTTTATCTTCATCAGCATCGAAAAACATTCATACTCATAGTGGGTCCAATTTGCATGATTTTCTCGTAGGCACATTGCGGACAAAGTATGTATGTCTAAAATGTTTCATTTTACTCGATGGCTGAGTGGTATAGGTGCTTGACTCGTGATCTGAAGGTCCAACCGTCACCGGGGTGTGTTTATGGGCAAGGTACTTAATAGCCAGCATCTGTTTACCCAACTGTAGAATTGGGCTTTAGGGACGTGAAAACATCTGGATTGTGAGTGTTTGACTCTATAAGCTTAAAGCATTCGTCGCAATCGAACTAAGATAAATTATAGTATAAAATGAAACGTTTCATTCTAAGCTTCGAAGTCTTATCTGTATAAAAAAATCACACAACAAAAAAGAAACTGATTTTACTTTAATATTATATTTAGTAATAATAGAAACATAATATCACATCTTTGAATACAATACAGTGGTAACTAGAAATGCAATTCTGATTGTGGCTTTTATCTCTATTTTGAAGTGTAAGTCGATTAAAGCGTATAACAAAATTTGTAGTTTTTCGGTGTGAAAAGTGGTGGGATACTTGCAATAAATCTACCCCTCTCGATGTATATATTTTTCATTTAGTAAAATTTTCTCCCCTTTTCTTTGAGTGGTATGGTTGGGGCTTGTGATTTAAGAGGTATCGAGGGTCGAGGGTCCCAGCCTCGCAGGTGGTAACATGCTTTCTTTCGACACGACGCAAAGAGCCCAAGCCTAGTATTTGTGAGTATGATGAAATAATAAAGAAGTGGACAGTTGTGACACAACTCGCGATAACCGAGCTAGCGGCATTCAAACTAATACGTCAGCAAATAGTGTAATTGTTAGTTTCGTATATCAAAAACGAGCTTTCTGTTTGGCCAAAACGTTAATTCACAATATGTCCATTAAAATGTATAAAAAATTGAAAAATGATTATTTTTTTGTTTTCATGGAGGCATGAACGAAAATAACTAATCACATGTATGAATCCGCAACGCGTAATCATACAAAGTGATTAGTTTTTTCGCTTCATACTGTTATGAAAACAAGGATATTTTCTTCATTTTTTAACTGAGTTCAGAAATATGTGACACGTAAGACGAAAAGGAACCTCCCTTAATACAATACTAAAGAATAGAAATGACCGAGCGGAGGTCAAACAGAATTATAATTCTGAACAAAGTTAAAAAGAAAGGTTGAATATCAGCACGCACTACTGACCAGGAGAGATACTTTCGAACAAACCAGTAGTTCCTATTTAGCCTGACGGGTAGAATATTGTTTTCCATTTATCGAAAGTATAAAATTTCAACCTGGTTAAACTGCATTAAAATGCAATTAGCGGATCGCTAAACCCGCCCACTCTCCTCCAAAGAAAGTTCTACTTAGATATTCACTGGGGTTATTTTGCAAAATTTATGACCAGTTATTTGTTACGCAAAAGGTAAAAGGTAAAATTGTAGGTAGGCAACCTAAACGTAGTAACTACAGCTTCAACAAGCTGTACTAATGTTGGTTTAGTCGCAAACAAACAAAAATACTTCACAAAATGTCGTAGTTCTAAGTCCACTTTTGGTCTAAACGAATGATTTCATTGGTCTTTCGATTTTTGTTGTAAGTCAAATCTGAACGATCTTTTTTCATTCGGTTTCCCTAAGTTCAAGCGCATTGTTTATTCTCAAAAGGTGACAGATGACGCAAGTCGGAAAAAACACACATTCGAATCGATAATCTCCCTTGATTCTACGCTTTATCATGCTCGAGCGACAACTTCTGTTAAGCGACCATTTCAATTAAGCAACAATAATCAAAATCTCATTTTTAAAAGCAAAAGCTCTTAAAAAGTGTAGGTATTTTGCTAAAAAGTAAACTCACGCAATATGTTTAATGTTGTTGGTCTTAATGAGACGATTCTAATGAGTCCCAACAACATTGGATTAAGTGAGAATTCTGTAATGATTTATATATGCAATCGAATCAATCCTTCATATCGTTGGAAAAAATTGAACACAGCGACTATTCTTTTCAGCGACCACGTTTTGGTCGTCCCTTGGAGGTCCCTTAATACAAGATTTACTGCATACGCATGCTTCCCGTGATTTGCTGACTTCGATTCTTTTAGCACGGCTATCTGCTGCTTATATCCTATCCGCGCATAATTACGCACAAAGTTCAAGGTGGTCATTTATTCGTAAAAGGTGACGGATGGCGCAAGTCGGAATAAAGTACATTCGGACCAACAATCTCCCTTGATTCTATATGCCCGCTTTCCGTGATTTGCTGACGTTGATGCGCATTTGATGTTCTAGCACTGTCATCTACTGTTTCTATCGTCCCTATCCGCGCATTATGACGCAGATGTGGTAGTTCGGTTACATTTTGACTGGTAAAGGCATGTCTACCTCTGTTAGTTGGTACATGATGACGGGAATGGGTCGGCAAGACTCTTGTCTCCACATTCGTTGATGTGCATTTACTTTGTGGAGATGATCTTCTGGAAATTCGAGAATTGTCTGATGAATACCCACTACTAATACTTCGGTTATCCGAGGGATTAATGAGTTTTAGAAAACCTTCCCAAGCAGTCAAATTTTGTCCTTTTGAATAATCAGTACCTGAGATATATTTGTTGTTTTCACTTTGAACTGAATCACTTTCTGTGCCATCATCACTTTGTGTTCTAGAATCAGTTCTTGAATTAAGTACTTCTAACCTAATTCCTAAATGGTCGTCACTCGTTATACCTGAATGTACCTGGATCACATTTACACTTGAACCTTTAGATTTAGAACTTCTTTCGTCCTTTAGTATATGTCGTGGTGCAAACTCACACCTGGAGGGTTCTCTTCTGACTTTTTTGGTTGGTTTTGGTCTTACCTTATCTTGGATTATTTCCAGAATGGGTTTCGCACCAAAAGAAAGAGGCCATTGCATCTTTTCTTGAGTTTCGATATCCGTTACTTCGACGTTACTTGGACCAGGTTCAGGCGACAATCTGTCGTTTTCATCGACCACGCTGTATTTAGCGTCATGTCTTTTGGTATCCCTAAGCCGTTGAATGTCCCGTTTAGCTACAATTCGTATGTTGTCATCATATTTTGTTCCACTACCTTTTTGCGGCAGCTCATATCGCAGCTTTGACATAAACATTCGATCCTTAACATCAAGTACTGGTTTCCCCGACAATCTGGTTTTCCATGGCTCTTCTTCCAAAGTTTTATGTATATCATCTGAGTATTTCACATAGATAATTTCGGCAGCCTTTTCAACGGAATCGAAATTCTCTTCATCAAAGTCGTCGGAATCCACATTTGTGGAATTATTTTTCGCCATGGCGCTTATCAAATTATCTTCAGCAACCTTTATTTCATACATTCGCCAATTGTTGGCTAATAAATCTTCAGATAAAAATACCAAGACACGTTTGGACTTTGCGATCCATTTTCTAATTACTTTCTCTTGGGCTTCAGGTTCTGTAAAGCGGTACGGATTCAGAATTCGGTAATAAGGTTTCTTTTTCCTTAAATTTACGAGAAACCTCTTTACCCAGCCAACAACATCAGGTTTATCGTCAAATACGAGATATACATCGATATCCATCGAATCGTCTTCGTCGATGATATATTTATTCCATGGGTGAATTCTAAATATCTTGTACAATAGAACTTTCGTTTCATACGGGCATCTATAAACAAATAGACCAATAAGCAGGAGCGCAAAAACTGAGACACCAATCAAAACGCCCATTATTATCAGATCTGCACTGATACAATCAAGATTGTCCTGGGTGATATCAGTCACCGAGCGCACGCCCGTTTCAGAGTCACATGTTAATGTTGCTGTTCTACTGATGCTCAAACTTGCCCAATCAGCTAACCATAAGGAATCACAGTCACAGAATAATGGATTTCCGGTTAATTTTACGTCGTCATAATTGAACCGTTGAATGAAAGTGGGAAGCGTACGTATACGATTATTTGAAAAGTCCATGTGGCTTACGTTTGGCATCATTTTCAGAATATATTCATCCATTGATGACAGTCTATTGTCAGACATAGATAGATTATAGACCTTGTGGAGATATGAAGTATTCGTAATAGATGTTATGAAGTTGTTATCAAGAAATAGTTCGATTTTACCTCTTTCAGTTTCGGGTAGGGTTTCTGGAAATTCTGTTAGCCCCGCTCCACGACAGTCGACGTACATCGTGTCATTATGTGGGCGTTCCTGACACGTGCAGTTATTTGGACACGAATCAGTAACGTTACATACAAAGTTATACAGGGGAAGATCATGCAGCCAATCTATTCCATCATATTGAGTGGGTGTGGCACATCTGTACCTATACTCCTCTACTCGTGTCCATCGTAGAAAGGTACTTCTTATATCATTGGCAAATGTATGCATTTTGCAGTCACAAAAGAATGGATTTTGTGTTATATTCATATAAAATGTAAGTAGGACGGCATAGCTGTCTTTTTCTTCAACATCAGGTTTAAATTTACGTAAATCGTCCATGGTGATTTTTTCTAAGTAGTTGTTTTGTAAATTCAACTCTACTTCATATGGATATTGTAAATTGTATGTCCAGTTAAGAGAGTTGGTCAGGTTAGCTATTTGGTTGTTAGATAAATCAAAAAGCCTTGTCATCCTTGAGTTATTAGTATACGCCACCAAATATGGCCATGGATCCAGTTCCGTAAGACTGTTGTATGTCATGTTAAAAAGTTTCAAATTTTCATTAATATCGTCAACAACATATGGTTCTACATAACTGATGTTGTTGTGGTCCAAATGAATTTCTTTCAGGCTATATAGATTGAATGTTCCAGCAAAAAGTGATGTTAAATTGTTGTACGAAAGGTATAGATACTCCAGGTTTCCAACATTTGATATAAACGTTCCATTTCGAATATTAGATATCGAATTGTTACCGAGGTCAAGATGAGTTAAAGAATAGAAACCTTGAAAGCTGTCTTCGTGTATTTCCGTGATGCTGTTAGACGTAATATTCAGTCTAGTTGTATCGCCTATATAGTCGGAACAGTTATAGTGAAAGGTAAATAGATCACTTGTGACGGCTGAAATCATCAATCCGGACAAATCAATTGTTTTTGTTTCGTTGGAAAATGGGCAAGGGTGAATGGCAACTGTCTTGTTAAAGAAGAGAAAAGTCACCAGAATACGGAGAAATGTCTTGACATCCATTTTGAATCCTGAAATTCATAACAAAATTATCCTCATAGCAATTTATTGCTGAACTTATTGAAGAATCGCTATGGTCATTCAAAATAAAGATTGACCAATCAATAAAGAACGGAAATAAACCGTTGACTCCAACATTTATTTAAAGCCAATACCATACGACAATATTTAGACTGTCAAAGTCTATGAAATTTGAGATTTTTTCAAATTTCTGGGTAGAAAACAACGGGAAAAATGAAGAAATTGCTTGTTGCAAGCAATTTCTTCCTTTTCCCCAATGTTTTCATAATTGTTTTTCTTGAGTGGCGTCAGAACGCGTCACTGTTGGTATGGGTTCAGCATTTTTGTTGGGTTGGCCACCTACACTTCGCCTTATTCAAGCTGTAATTACGGTCACTAAACGAGGGTTGATCTTTAATTTTGTTTCCCTGACAAAATATCATGCGAACGAACGTCATTCGATATCTCAGTTGAAATGTTGGAGCACAAAGGGCGTTACCAGCGATCCGTCGATTATTGTTAAGCCACGTGACCCTTCACGCTGTAGGAGACTTTCTTGAGAGGGCCACAAATCGGACAAAGTTGAAATTGAAGGACCGCTGTTTACTCACAATCACCTCCGACATTGTAGGTCGATTGTGGTATAAAACGACATTTATTATTTTGTACAATATGTGGTCAAGGATATGAAATAAAAAGTCTAATACAGTAAATCTTGTATAAAGCGACAACTCTAGGGACGACCAAAAATTGGTCACTGAAGAAATTAGTCGCTAAGTACACTTATTATACCAACGATATAAAGGATTGATTCAATTGAAAATATAAATTATTACAGAATTATCACTTAATCCTATGTTGTTGGTACCATCAGAATCGTCTCTTTAAGGAAAAGTTATGTTCTAATTTGACACACACCCAACCAGAATTCGAGATTCACTCTTTTTGCTTAATTGCTGATAACGTTATACATTCAACGATTGTCCAATCGCTCGCCCCGCCCTTTAAATACATTAACCCCGCCCATAGGCTCCGACGAGAAGTCTCGCTTCGATTTCAAACGACGTTATTTTGTGTGCGTGCGTATCCATCACCAGTAGCATGTAACAAAAACGTAGTAAAGTTAGTTGGCGACCTAAATGCCGTAACTACAGCTTGTCGCCGAACAAACAAAAAAAAAGGTAAACAAAATGACGGGCAATGTTTGAGATGAAAACTCAATTCAGGTCTCATTGAAAGATTTCATTGGTCGCTGGGTTATTGATTGACAGCCGAGATAGGTCAATTCTAGCTTATGTTCATTTTTTTTTTCAAAAAAAATACACCAGTCCCACCTAATCACGATTTTGACGCCCTCAAGGAAAAAGACTTAGGATAACACTGTGGAAAATGAAGAAATGACTTATTAAAGCAATTTCTTCATTATCCACAATGTTTTCTCAACATCTTTGAATTTGGACTAATCTAAAATGTTGACCTGTGGAAATGGGTTAAAGCGATATCGGGTTTCATGACATTTTGATTATAGCATATATGAAACACAATTTACGGGTTTCATACACTTTGTTTCTTTTTGCACGTAGGAACTGACGGATCGCTGGTCACGCCCACTGATCTCAGACAGAGGGTTTCACTTAGATATCAGACGGCGTTATAATTGCAAAATTTATAGTCATTGACCTCTGCTGGATTCAATTCCCTTTTCAAATGTGTTTGTCATGTGGTTTCCGGGGGGTACTTTTCTGTCTAAAGTGTCCATACAGTTAATTGACCAATCAAGGAATCAACCGACCAATCAAATCATTTATGAGGCAAGAATTCAGATTTGAACTCCAACATTGGTCGCCATTTATGTGAAACATTTTTGTTGATTTGTCGCCCTACACGTCGTAACTACAAACTATTTTACTTTTTTTTACCTGGCTCCTGGCATTGATTTTTTCAAATGACGCCGTTTAAATCGACCTCCCTGTTGGAGTCAATGGGCGGGGCCAACAGCGTAAGTGGGCGCCAAGCGATTGGTCAATTGAATTAACATAAGAAAGAAAATTCGTAAATAACAGAGACGAAATATTTGAAGAAATTTGATTATAAGCCATGCGAAGTTATCGTAGAGAAATTGTATGTTCTATTCGGTTTATTACTAATGAATTCGTTTTTATTGTCCTCCCGCACAATGACGCTTTTCGACGCCCCCCATAAATTATCGTTGGAAAACTTTGTGGAAAATGAAGAAATTGCTTGTTACAAGCAATTTCTCCATTGACAACAATTTTTTCTACCCATAGCGTTAAAAAATTCCAAAATTTCAAATATTTGTCGTCTGCAACATCTTTGAATTTGGACCAGTCTAAAATTTTGCCGTTGATAATGGATTAAAGATAGCAAATTCAGAGGGAAAGAAAGAATAGATCAGATTTACTCACGTTTTAAGAGTAGTTCAAAAGATTATCAAGTCACATTCTAGCCTATTATGAGATTATCGCAAGATTAAACCGTCTTATATTGATTTTCTTTGGACCGATATCGTAACTGATAGGATAGTTGATTGAACCAATCGTCTTCGAAGGAATTTCCCAATGATATTTTTAGCATTTTACGACAAGCCCAAATTTGTCTTCAAGGTTATAAACACCCTTAACAGTTTTAATAATAAAAAAGTATGTAGGGTTTCTTTGAAAGGAGTCGGCAATGTTTACTATTGAAAACTAATAAAGAACTATTCAGTGTTATCTAATTCGTTACCAAACGACTAATATTTACAAATTTGGAAAACATTGCGAGGAAAGAAAGATCATCGTACCGTATATATCTTAGCTCACTTTGTATTTTAATACTTAGGCATTTTGTTTATTCTATTTTTTTTTTTTTTTTTTTTTTGCACCAACTGATTCGTCTGTCAAAATTTGAATTTTGATCGCCGCGGCCATAGTTGGCAGAGCGTCGGGCTATCAATCATTAGGTCCAATGTTCGGGCTATCAATCATTAACTCCAATGTTCGATGAACGATCGCCACAAATATCCCTCCCGACAATGATGAGCAGCTGGTGGTTTGGAAAGGCTATTGTGTTAATGAGAAATACCAAAAATCCATGGTCAGGTGCTCCAGCCGCCGCGATATAACAGAAATACTGCTAAAGGTGGCGCTAAATCGCATTCAAACAAACAACATTAAAATTCTGACCAGTTTAGAAACTATATTGTCCGGTATGCCTTTACGTGACACGTCAATGTTTGGTTTTTCGAACAAATATTTGAACAACAACACCATTTAAGTTTTACAGCTTTGACTACTGTCTTTTTAGGTGACAAAGCGTCAGCCTTGGAAGCTGAAGTTAACAGACAAGATTTTGAGGTCTTGTTAGAGGTCAACGAGTGCAAACTACCACTGGAGGCTTTACCACTACATCCATTGAATGCCTCCACCGTAAAATGTAGTTCTTTCGTATTTCAGGAATCTCTTAGGTATTTAAGCTCACTTGAGCATATTGGATCAAAATTAGGCTGATCAGTGTCTTTGCTATGCGCACTGCTTTGTATAGCCACATGAGTTAATTTTGTTCAAATTGTAGAGAACTCCTCCAAAAGCGTTTTATTCAACCCATTCCCACCCAATCTCTATTTCTACATCTCAAGAAAAAAAACTTGGATAATATTGTGCACAATCATAAGAAATGTCTTCAATGTCCACAATGTCTTCTAACCTACAAGGGTAAGATTTATGCTTAACAAAACCATGATTAGCTAGCTTACAGTTCTTTCAGTACTTTAATTTAGACAATACCGGTTGGTCGGTCTAGAATAAATACATCTGCAAAACTAGAGCCGTTGCCGTAAGAACAGGTTGAACAAATCAAATTAGTTTATACTGATTTGTTTTAGTTCGATTGCGACGAAAATTTATCACTCTAGAACACTCACAACCCAGATGTTTTCACGTCCCCGAAAGCTTGGTAGACTCGGGCTGGCTATCAAAGTACCTAATCCATGAACACTCCCCGGTGAGGGTGGGGCTCGAACCCGTGACATTCAGATTGCGAGTAAAGCACCTTTACCGCTCGGCCGTCGAGGCACCCAAATCAATTTAGTCGAAATGGTCCTCATCGCAGTCACCAGCTTTATGTAATCGTAACGTTACAAGCGTTAGTGGGCTGTTTCTTTATACAATGGCTTTTGTTTAACCCGTTACCATACAACAAAATTTTAAACTGGCCCAAATCGAAAGAAGTTGCAGACGACAATTCGATGAAACGTAAGATTTCTATTTCTAGTTTCTGGGTTGATTACATTGTGCAAAATGAAGAAAAACACCATGTTTTCCAACTTTTTGTTGTTGTTGTTGTTGTTGAGGGGCATCAGAAAGCGTCATTGTCTGGGAATGGGTTAATAATATGAAAATAACTTTTAAAAATTTATCTACTCAATTCTGGTCCACATCAATGATGTCATTGGTGGACTGATTATTTGATTGACAAATTAATAGCTCAATTACGAAACCGTTTGACAATGCTTATAATTCACGGTAAACTGTGCCATCATGAGTATGCATAATTCATGACTTGTAGCCAATTGTAGATAAAGACAAAAGTAACGTAGCTTCTTCCTGTTCCAGTGACTTGGTATATAGGTCATTTCGCGCGTTTCGTGTAGTATAGCGCGAAATATTTGTCTTCGCGTAACGTAGTCCAATACAGTGAATAAAGTGCAGTGGGTCGGAAAGATGGCACGTGAATCAGGTATTGTGAGTAAGTACATGTCTTTAGGGATATGTGTATTGGTCATTCTACCTGACGACGGCGAACTGTTCACATCATTTTTTGTTAGGTTTAAATCTGGTTCGCTTTAAACCACGTGGCAGCAGATACCGACATGGAATCTTCTCTGTTGTCGCAAATGGAGGAGCTAATGAGCGCAAAGCTCAGAGACTTTGAGCAGCGGATTAACGTTAACCAGCGTGAGCTTTCCCAGTCCCAGCTGTCTGCTTTTCAACAGAGTATCGGTGGTTCGGACACTTACACATTTAGAAGGAAGGGGCACGAGGAGCAGTTTAAGTCAAACGCTCGTGTTTTGGACAACCTAAACCAGGCCAATGGGTTTCTGCAGGAGGCTTCGAGCGGTAACATGGAGGCCTTATCCGGGGCAAAGGAGAAAATAGTCGAAGGTATTCAGTTTATTAATCATAGACAGAAATGCATTAAGCTTGCTGACTCGTCGGTTCATGGATGGAAAGTAGTACAGGAGTATGTTTGCAATCCATTAGCAGACGACTCGGATGACGAGAAGAGAATTCAGCGAGCGTACAACCAGGCAGAGAGAAAGGCGCGTCAAGGGAGACGTTATTCGGGAAGACGTTATCGCCCCTACATGTCATCAACCGAGACCAGCAAGGAGACTACCGAGACCACACAGACCAATACAAACAGGCCGGTGAGGCCAGGGTCTTGCTTTCGTTGTGGAAGATTCGGCCATTGGAGGGCGGAATGTAAAGCGGTAATGGAGCCCTTGGCTATATCCAAGAATGTGCAGATAAGTAGTTTTCTTTTATCTTGTAATTTGGCGAAAAGTAGGTCACATAGGTACTGTTTAATCAATAATGGTATGGTTGAAGCTTCAAATGTATATTTGAAATCGCCTGTAGGTAGGCTGAAAAATTGTTTACAGCATTGGAGGAACGCAAAAGCTAACTCCTACATTCTTGACGTCATAGAAAATGGATACAAATTGCCATTTATGAATATACCATGTAGCGTTGAGTTAAAGAATAATAAGTCCGCATTAGATAACTCTGTTTTTGTAAACGAGGAAATAGCAAAATTACTGAAAAAAGGCTGCATTCGAGAAGAGAATAGTGCTCCTTATATTGTTAATCCCTTAACAGTCGCTTTTGGTAAATCAAAAAAACCAAGGTTGGTATTGGATTGCAGGCACATCAATCCAGAATTGTTTAAATTCAAATGTCATTATGAGGACCATGCGGTTGCTAGGCAAATGTTTTCAGAAGGGGATTTTTTATTTACTTTTGATGTAAGGGGTGCGTACCACCATATAATGATATATCCTGAGCACTGTACGTATTTGGGTTTTGCATGGCATGACGGGGAGCGCAAAAGGTATTACTGTTTCACAGTTTTGGCTTTTGGTATATCAACTGCAGGATATATATTTACAAAAGTCATGCGCACAGTGGTCGAGAAGTGGAGATCACTGGGTTATAAGGTAGTAGTTTTTCTCGATGATGGAATGGGTGGTGAAAAGGGTTACAAAAAGGCTAGTGATGCAAGTAAATTCATAAAAAAGGATTTGATAGACTTCGGGTTTTTGATAGCAGACGAAAAGTGTTGTTGGGAACCGAAGCAGTTTGCTAGATGGCTGGGTTTAGATTGGGATGCCAAAACGGGTACGATATCAGTAGTGCCAGAAAGGATTAGGAGAGCGCTAGAGCTGCTCGATATTTTGATTGCACGCGTACAGAGTGGCAAGGTTTGGATTTCAGTTCGACTGCTTGCCTCTATGGTCGGTCAGCTGTTGTCTATGCAATGTGTCATGGGAAAAGTGGTTCGTTTGCACTCGCGGTATTTGTATGGCTGTATAGCTGAAAGAACCAATTGGAATTCATCAGTTGTTTTGAACGAATTAGCTTTACAAGAGATTATGCATTGGAAGAAAAATCTTTCCAATTTAAACAAATGTAAGTTCAGAGAGTCGAGCATCTTGTTTTGTGGTTCAGAATGCATGAGCATTTATGTTGATGCAAGCAGTACAGGCTATGGCGGTTTTATTGAAGGCTTAAAACATAGTCAAATGTCTGGTACTTGGTCTGCAGCGGAGGCAGGTTCGAGTTCCACATGGAGAGAGTTAGAGGCTATTCGTAGGTATATGTATTCATTTGAAGATGATCTTAAAGTTAAACAGGTATTTGTCCAGTCTGACAGTAAAAATGCATGTAGTATAATGCATATCGGTAGCAGCGAGCGTAACTTGCAGACGATCGCTTTAGAATTAGAGAAAATATGCAGTCAGAATGAAATTGATCTAAAGTCAATATGGGTGCCTAGGGAAATGAATAAGAAAGCGGATAAATTAAGTCGGACCTTCGATTGCGATGACTGGTCAATATGCGACGAAGTTTACTCAAAGTTAAGCGAGAGATGGGGTCCCTTTACATTTGACAGGTTTGCTCATGACTATAACACAAAATGTACCAGGTTTAACTCTAGATTTTGGTGTCCTGGCACATCGGGTATTGATGCATTTAATTTTGACTGGTCCGGGGAAAACAATTGGCTGGTACCACCACCAGCACTGATAGTAAAATGTATAAGAAAAATACAAAAAGAAAAATGCAAATGTACCCTGGTTATTCCAGAGTGGAAATCCGCACCGTTTTGGCCTCTGATTTTTCCTATGGAAAAAGAGGCTGCGATCGTTACAGGGTCGATATTTTTCAAGCCAGGTGTGTTGACCAAGCGTGGTAGGGGCAAGAACGGTGTTTTTGACGGACGGCCCTTGACGTTTGGTCTTACAGCTGTAAAACTCTTTAGTTAAGGTTGTTTTTATATTATTCAGGCCTAGGGTTGAAACAGAGTATTGGTGAGGAAATTGGAAGAGCCGGTGTAAATAGGGATCATGTGGTGAATTTGGCTGAGAAGATGGCCGGTTATTTGGTTGACTCTAGAGCTGACAGTACAGTGTGTAAATACTATAGTTACTTCAAAAGGTGGGAAAGCTTTGTTGTTTCCAAGGGAGGATCAGCTATTCCAGCATCTCCAGTTTTAGTGGCTCTTTATATGACGGAGCTAATGAGCGCGGGATGTTCTCATGGTGTCGTTTCATCTATTATATTCGGTATCAAATGGGCACATTCTCTCAGAAATTTAGCCGATCCGACGGATAACTTGTACGTGAAGAATCTTTTAGAATCGGCTAAACGGAACTTGTCAAAACCAGTTTTTAAGAAGGAGCCTGTTGATAAAGACTTATTGGTGGAGTTGTGTAAAAAGCACGGCGATTCTAGTGACGTTTTGATTATACGAGATCTTTGTATTATTTTGTTAGGATTTTCTGCTTTTCTTAGGTATGATGAGATAAAAAATCTGCGTTGCAACGATATTAGCATGTTTAGTGGGCATTTTTCATTAAAGATACGCAAAAGCAAGACTGATCGTTACAGACAGGGTGACGAAATAGTGTTTGCTAGGGGTAGTACGGCTGCTTGCCCTTACCGAATTCTATCTCGTTATCTAGAGATTTCAGGCCAAACCACAGATATGAACATGTATCTTTTTAGGCCATGTTATAGATCTAAGCTTATTTGTAGGTTAATTGCTAAGGATAAACCATTGAGCTATACACGGGCAAGGGAGACAATTCTAAAGCGGATAAGGGAACTTTCTCCTAATTCTAATTTCGGCTTACACTCACTTAGATCGGGTGGTGCAACTTTAGCTGCAAACTCGGGCGTTCTTGATAGATGCTGGAAGCGTCATGGCCGCTGGAGAAGCGAGAGTAGCAAGGATGGTTATGTTGTTGATTCGTTAGAGAGTAGACTGGGGGTATCTCGTCAATTGGGGTTATAGTTTATCGGTCAAATGCTGGAAGTAATCTTTGTTTTTTCAAATTGATACTTCCGGATGAAGGTTATTTTTTGAGTAAGGCATTTTTTTTAAAGAGTGGTGCCTATCTCGAAAGGGTAAAGTAACAATAGCAGTTAATGATATAATTGTAGTAACGGTAATAGTGGTAATAATGATAATAATAATCATAATAGTGGTGGTAGTAATGATTTGAAAACGTTTTAAAATGACACGCCTGGTCTTCCCAGCCCGTTCTTTGGTCAGTTCTATAACGCCTCGTCAAGGTGCAGCAAAAAGATGTTTTTGTTTGTTGTTTAATGAAGTATAGAGAAGACTGGTCATTTCGCGCGTTTCGTGTAGTATAGCGCGAAATATTTGTCTTCGCGTAACGTAGTCCAATACAGTATATTAGGTGCAGTGGGTCGGAAAGATGGCACGTGAATCAGGTATTGTGAGTAAGTACATGTCTTTAGGGATATGTGTATTGGTCATTCTACCTGACGACGGCGAACTGTTCACATGGTTTTTTATCAACATTGGTAGCGGTTATTATCATTATCATTATTATTGGTATACCAGTAGGAATTATCGGCTGATGCTAAGAAATTCATCCTGTAAGGAAGTTATTCTGAATGTGGTCCAACATTCTGAACCTGCCATAGACAAATGGACACAGGTTTCCAGAGTTTTTTCCTTCAGAAAAATGGGTTTTTTATCTCTGGTTTTTCCTGGGCGAGTTGGGTTTCAAAGGGTTGAAAATATAAAAAAAGTTTAATGCAAAGAAGCTTGTTTAATCAAATGGTGTACATTTTTAAGCTTGTTGTTAATGCTGCCATCGTCATCTCAAAAATAAACGCTATAACGCCTCGTCAAGGTGCAGCAAAAAGATGTTTTTGTTTGTTGTTTAGTGAAGTATAGAGAAGACTGATAGTTTCTTATCTAATGTACATTTTTTCAGATTTGCTTGACAGAGTTCATTATTTTAAAGTACCTAAATGTAAGCCACTTTGAGTGTAAGCTGCTATACATAAATAAAAATATGCATTGTCGTCGATAAAACGGAACATTGTTTTCCATTGTCTGTTCTTTTGTCTGTGTGTAAAACACTTAAATAAAGAATTACTGTTCTTTGCGACAATATTTTATTTGCAAACTCTTAGTACGATTTCTCTAGACGTTTGTTTAAATTTATATTATCTTTTGTATAATGGAGATTAGATATTTCAACAATTTAAAGGATTCGTTTTATGCAGATTTCGTGAATCTAGAATCGTCATTCTGCAATATGATTTTTTGATTGTCGGTAGGCGACCTTCTGGTTGACCTCTGCTGGATTCGATCTCTTTTTGCAATGTGTTGTGTTACGGAGTTGACATGTTGTCCATTTGAAACGGGTAACATACATTTTAACCTGTGTCATAATGAACCCGGAATTCCTGTTTTGACAGGAGATATGGACAAAGATCAGCCTGCACGATCTATGTCTGGCCCCCATCTTTTCATTTAAAAGCCAGTTTTGTTTATGCTATTAATTTATTAAATAACAACCTACCTAAAATGAGTGTTTTATGTGCTTTTAGTCTTTTGATTTAACCCATTCCCACACAACAAAATTTTAGACTGGTCCAAACTGAAAGAAGCCGCAGAAGACAATTTCAAGTTGATGGAATTTCAGTTTTTTCATCTTTTTGCTTAGAAAACATTGCGGATAATGCAGAAATTGCTTGATACAAGCACTTTCTTCATTTTCCACAATGTTTTTTCAAAGCTCTTCAATTGAGTGGCGTAAAAAGGAGGGCTTGAGTTGGAATTGGTTAACTTAATTTTCTTGAGTATTTTATTCAGCATGACAAGGGTTAATAAGATGTAGCTGTGTGTGTGTTTTTTGGTTTTTTTCCTCTTTGTTGTTGTTGTTGTTTTGTTTGTTAATGTTGTTGTTGTTTAAACCAATATCCCCAAGATCCCGTTTTTGAGGCATTGCAGAAAGACAGCTTTAATTCATAATTTGGTGACTTTGTATTTCTTTCTCTCTTTTTTTCATTTTTCTTTCAAACACTTTACGTGTAATCTGCAACTTCTTCAGATTACGAATCGAGTAAAATTTGATTGCTGTTAATAGATTACCCCTTTCCTGTTCGATTTTTTTTTTTTTTTTTTTTTTTTTTTTTTTTACGCTTTTCCAAATTCAAAGGTTTGGCAGTCGAAAATTAGAAGAGGATTTAATTTGAAAAAACAATCATTCAGAGGAGAAGAAAATATTGTGGAAAAGAAGAAATTGCTTGTTACAACGTTTTCTCAATAATAACTTAACAGGGGCGTAAAAACCAGGGATTGAACAGGAAAATGTGAAATAACAAAACTAGTGATATTGGCTTAACAAAAGTTTTACAAATAATTAAAAAAAAAAAAAGGAGAACCGGGTTGAATGTCTGCATTGTGCTTTATACATATGCACTCTCGTATGAATATAAAACAACTGGCGTTTTATTGTGCACATTGTTTGTTTTTTCGATTCGAAAACTACAAGGGATTTCCCCTCCTGTTCAATACCCCTCTTTAGAACATAGGAAACCTAGCAACATCCAAACAATTCGTGTGTGGGCGAGCATAACATCGTTACTACACAGGTTCAACAGAATGATAAATCGCGACTGTCAATCAAATAATCAGTCGACCAATGAAATCATTCATTTAGAATGACATTGACTTTGACCTTCAACAATGGCCGTTGTTTATGTGAAGCAATTTTATATGCTTAGAGATTTAAATGTCGTAGCCACAGGTTATTTGAATATTTGTTTTGACGTTTAGGTCGCCAACCAACCATTCTTTTCTTCCTTACATGCTACTGGTGATAGGTTTTGCAAAATACCGCGTAACAGGACTTCCTGTTGGAGTCAGTGGGCGTGGCCAGCAGAGTCAATATGTAGGCAAGCGGTTTGTCAATCGGACGTCGGAATTTCTGTTTTCCAATCCCGAAATGTTACATTAAGAAAATCGATTTAAATAAAAAAAAAGAATGTTTCGTGTACATTTCTCGTTTTTTTTTTATCTCTGATGATCACGCTTTATTAACTCTTGTTATGCTTAACCCGGATTATTCCTGCTTTAGCAGGAAGTATAGACAAAGATCAGCCTGCACAAATGTGCAATCTTATCTCAGGCCACACCGCCTGCTTGTCTTTTTTAAACCAGAATTGTTTATAGGATATATTTCAAAATCGGCCCTTTCGTTACTTTCAGCGCTTTGATGTAAATGACAATCTGTAGATGATTTATAACTGACCAATCGCGTTTAACAATCAAGAAATATATCGACCAATCAAATCATTCATTCAACCCGGGGTTTAGATTTGAACTCCGAGATCGGCCGCAATATGTATAAACATTTTTGTTGGTTTGGCGACTTAAACATCGTAACTTAGCTTATTCAAGCTAGTAGGCAAGGCCATCGATTAGTTAACTCAGCATGGCAAGGGTTAATGAGGATGCAAACGAAAAATTCTGTTATTACGTTCTTCTGTAAAATCAAAAGACCTAAAGGTTTTACCTTTATACTCTTCAAAACTTAAAACCATCTCTTCGGATTGAGTTTGGGTTCTGCGCGGATATGCCATATAAAGGGGGGGGACTATCCTAAATACCGAAGCTTGTATAAAAGCCACAATATTTTAATTCTAGTGTTTTTCCTTAATATATTACACATATAGAAAAAAATAGGCTGATTTAACAGAACTGTCAGACTAATATTTGTTAACAGTGTTTCTCTGACGAAGAATTTTTTAATAACGCTTCTTACATTTTTTTTTTTTTTTTTTTTTTTTCATTCAGTCTGATATCTAGAATTCAAAACTTGAGCATGAAAGAAAAATAATTATTTTGTCCTTGCTGTGGGAATATCAGTAAAGATGGGATAGAACATAAGTTTCTTACAGACTTTGAACAAGCTAATAGTCAGGAACTGTTGCAGTTCAAGTCTATCAGACTGCAAGATTTCTGGAAACAGATTTAACCCATTTCCTCACAATACTTTTTAGACTGGTCCAAACTGAAAGAAGCTGCAGACGACAATTTCAAGTTGGTGGATTTTTTTTCTTACTTGATAGAATACATTGTGGATAATGAAGAAATTGCTTGATACAAGCAATTAATTTTTTTCCCAGAATGTTTTTCAATGCTTTTTTCTTTGGGGGCATAAAAGGAGGGATTGTGTGGGAATGGGTTACTTTTTAGGCTGCCAGAATGTCAGACTGCTAGGCCACTGGTCAAATCGTTGTTTTTTTTTTTTTTTTTGTTTTTTTTGTTTGTTTGTTTGTTTTTGGTTTTTTTTTCAAGTTGCAGTTCCAGACTGTCAGACTGTTATACTGTTGGAAACCGATCTAATTTTTAAGCTACTAGACTGTCAGACTACTAGGTTGCTTGTCAAAACATATTTTATTAAGTTACAGTTCCATGTTGTCATACTGCTAGACCGCTAGGCAGCTGGATATAATCTTGATTTTCACGCTTCCAGATTGCCAGTATCAGGCTACAAGACTACCAGACTGCAAGCTTCAGGCTACTAGACTACCAGATTGCCAGTTTCAGGTTGCTAGACTATCAGACATATGAAGTCTGTTTCTATTTTTACCCGTTGGCTGATTAATTTTTGTTTAGACTGATCAAAATTGAAATAGAATACAGACGACAATATAGAGATTGTATGCATTTGAAAATAATTCCTTCTTTGTTAGAAGAAGGTTTGAAAAAGGAAGAAAACGGTCATCCATCATAGTTTCTTATTTCATTACAATGATTTCCGAAGCCTAAATTTTCCATTCTGATACACCAAACTCTCAGGCAAGTAAGTTACAATTTCCAACGTGAAATGTTTCTGGGCGATACCTTTGTTGTATTCTTAAACCATTTACTATTTTATAAAAAATTTAGACCTGTCGAAATTCAAAAGTTTTGCTGAAGAAAATCTTAATTTTGATTTTAATTTGAAAAATAACCGTTCAGTCGGGTAGACAATATTGTGGAAAAAGAAGAAATTGCTTTTTACAAGCAATTTCTTCTTTTTTTGAAATAATTTCTCAATGATAAACTCACGGGGACTTTAAAAAAAACCCAGGAATTTATAGGAAAGGGTTAAATTTAAAGCGTTGCACGTTGGGGCTTTAACTGGATCAAATTTAGGCTGCTACGTCCATTCTTTTAATCAAATATTGTGCAGACTCACTTTATCGCAGTAAGAAAGCAGACGCTGAAGAACTTTTCGGACAGTGGGCCGATAATGACACGAAGAATATCGTCCGCGTTTATTTATAGATTTCAAAAAGTACATGTATAGAAACTGTTGTTCGACTTGATTTTCAAACTCGAAGTTAAGTTTGATATCGTTATGTCGTAAATACATCTTGAATAAAACCAAATAATACTACAAAGGAATAATGTCATTTTTCCATTTTGATCGATATTTGTACAAGACCGAGCGTATCCGAAATAAAATTTATTTTTAGCATATGACGTTGACCAAGATAAAAAAATTCCATTATTTTGTAAACAGTTCCCTTTAATATAAAACAAGGTTAATGTTTCCTGGTTCAAAAACAGCAGTCAAATGAAACCCTATTATGATATTTCATACTGCGTAAAAGATTTCTTATTGTTCAATGAATCAAATTACACAATTTAAAATGATCGCATTGGTAAGGTCTATTCCGTTGGTCGACTTTTTTATGCTTTTGTCGTTTTCGTAGAAAACCCAAAAAGTAAAAAATCATTTTAAACAACAATATTTTTCCGATTTTTTACAAATCGATTCATCCATTCATTCTTTCATTCATTCTTTCTTTCATTATTTCATTAGTTTGACAATTTTATGTAACTTTTACACAGCATACAAAGTATGAAACCATTATTTAAACAAATTGGCGAGCACAAACTTGACAAACACAACTGAAATTCAATAATAACAAGAGGGCCAGAATGGCCCTAAAATCGCTCACCTGACTAATGTAAGATGATTCGAAGTTTTGCCAACACTTTTGAAAAGGAATATCCATTTAAGTTTAGTTGAAATTGGCCCAATGTTACTGAGGAGATGTTCAAAGTAAAAAAACTGCCCCGCCCTGCCATATTTGGGCGTAAATCAAAATTCTGCAAACACCTTTTGAATAAGGTCACCAAAGGAACATTCATGCCAAGTTTTGTTGAAATTGGCCCAATGATTACTGAGGAGAAGATATTTTAAGATTTCTAAATAAAAAACTGCCCCACCCTGCTTCGCCCATATTTGGGCGTCAATCAAATTTCACAAACAACTTCTGAAAAAGGTTCACCCAAGGAACATTCATGCCAAGTTTGGTTGAAATTGGCCCAATGCTTACTGAGGAGAAGATATTTAAACATTTCTAAATAAAGAAACAGCCACGCCCATATTTGGGCGTCAATCAAATTTCCTAAACACGATTTGAAAAAGGTCACCCAAGGAACATTCATGCCAAGTTTGGTTGAAATTGGACCAAAGGTTACTGAGGATAGGATGTTTAAAGATTTCTAAGTCAAAAACTGCCACGTCCATATTTGGGCATAAATCAAAATTTCGCAAACAACTTTCAAAAGGGTCACCCAAAGAACATTCATACCAAGTTTGGTTGAAATTGGCCCCAATAGTTACTGAGGAGAAGATGTTTAAAGATATCAAAGTAAAAAACTGCCACGCCCATATTTGGGCGTGAAACAAAATTCTGCGAACAACTTTTGAAAAGGGTCACCCAAGGAACATTCATACCAAATTTGGTTGAAATTGGCCCAATGGTTACTGAGGAGTAGATGTTTGAAGATTTCAAAGTCAAAAACTGCCACGCCCTACCACGCCCATATTTGGGCATAAATCAAAATTCCGCGAACAACTTTTGAAAAGGGTCACCCAAGGAACATTCATACCAAATTTGGTTGAAATTGGCCCAATGCTTACTGAGGAGAAGATATTTAAACATTTCTAAATAAAGAAACAGCCACGCCCTGCCACGCCCATATTTATGGGTCAATCAAATTTCCGCGAACAACTTTTGAAATGAGTCACCCAAGTAACATTTATGCAAAGTTTGGTTGAAATTGGCCCAATGGTTACTGAAGAGAAGATGTTAAAAGATTTCAAAGTCAAAAACTGCCACGCCCTGCCACGCCCATATTTGGGCATAAATCAAAATTCTGCGAACAACTTTTAAAAAGAGTCACCCAAGGAACATTCATGCCAAATTTGGTTGAAATTGGCCCAATGGTTACTGAGGAGAAGATGTTAAAAGATTTCAAAGTCAAAAACTGCCACGCCCTGTCACGCCCATATTTGGGCATAAATCAAAATTCCACGAACAACTTATGAAAAGGGTCACCCAAGGGACATTCATGCCAAGTTTGGTTGAATTCTGCCCTATGGTTACTGAGGAGAAGACGTTTAAAGATTTCTAAGTCAAAAATTGCCACGCCCTGCCACGCCAATATTTGGGCATAAATCAAAATTCGACGAACAACTTTTGTAAAGGGTCACACAAGGAACATTCATGCCAAGTTTGGTTGAAATTGGCCCAATGGTTACTGAGGAGAAGATGCTTAAAGATTTCAAAGTCAAAAACTGCCACGCCCTGCCACGCCCATATTTGGGCATAAATCAAAATTTCGCGAACAACTTTTGAAAAGGGTCACCCAAGTAACATTCATACCAAATTTGGTTGAAATTGGCCCAATGGTTACTGAGGAGAAGATGTTTAAAGATTTCAAAGTCAAAATCTGCCACTGCCTGCCACGCCCATATTTGGGCATAAATCAAAATTCCACGAACAACTTATGAAAAGGGTCACCCAAGGGACATTCATGCCAAGTTTGGTTGAATTCCGCCCAATGGTTACTGAGGAGAAGACGTTTAAAGATTTCTAAGTCAAAAATTGCCACGCCCTGCCACGCCCATATTTGGGCATAAATCAAAATTCGACGAACAACTTTTGTAAAGGGTCACACAAGGAACATTCATGCCAAGTTTGGTTGAAATTGGCCCAATGGTTACTGAGGAGAAGATGCTTAAAGATTTCTAAGTCAAAAACTGCCACGCCCTTCCACGCCCATATTTGGGCATAAATCAAAATTTCGCGAACAACTTTTGAAAAGGGTCACCCAAGTAACATTCATACCAAATTTGGTTGAAATTGGCCCAATGGTTACTGAGGAGAAGATGTTTAAAGATTTCAAAGTCAAAATCTGCCACGCCCTGCCACGCCCATATTTGGGCATAAATCAAAAATCCACGAACAACTTTTGAGAAGGGTCACCCAAGGAACATTCCTACAAAGTTTGGTTGAATTCAGCCCAGTGGTTACTGAGGAGAAGATGTTTAAAGAATTGTTGACGCCTTCCGACGCACGACGCACAACGCATGACGCACGACGGACAAAAGGTGATACCAAAAGCTCACCTTGAGCACGTTGTGCTCAGGTGAGCTAAAAATAACAATATACAACTGACGGATACCTGGTCAAGCCCAGTGAATTCCAACAGACAGTTCTTAAAAAAATAAAAATCGGCGTCATTTTGTATGATTCATGGACAGTAACAGGTAACAAATAATTATCTACCATAATAAAAGATTCGACCTAAACGTCGTGGCTGCAACTTTAATAAGCTGCAGAGTTACGTTTAACCTATTCTCATACAATAACACTTATTGACGCCCCTCGTGAAAATAGTTTAAGAAAAAAATGTGGATATTGAAGAAATTGCTTGTGACAAGCAATTTCTTCAATGTCCACAATATTTTCTAACATAAAAGGCAACGTCTTTCTAAATTCAACCAACTTGAAATTGTCTTACTAAATAAATATCGCAGCTCAAAATCCATTACTGGTCTAAATATATAATTTGATTGGACAATCGATATTTTGATTTGCAGAGGCTATTTGTTAGAGAGTATTTGTTAGTCTTTTCGTTAGAAGAGCATATATGTCTTTATTTTGGTATAATTCAATTATATGTTTCGTGTTTCAAAAAAAGATGTGTTTTAATTGGCTGGAAAAAAATATTCATACCTCC
The DNA here is from genome assembly GCA_946902895.1 of Fragum fragum. Lineage (NCBI taxonomy): Eukaryota > Metazoa > Mollusca > Bivalvia > Cardiida > Cardiidae > Fragum > Fragum fragum. Next base: position 59,138,731 of record OX336370.1, on the reverse strand, counting down.
ATGAACAAAATTTTTAGCATGCAACTATTCTGTGTACTTATGCACACAATAAATCCACAAAAAATGTATCAAAATTTGTACAATATTTGTTTGGATTTGTGTTTTCGCTTTATACCATTAAATTGTAAGAAACGAAGAGAATTTTTCGTTGTTTTCGTGGAGGTATGAAAAGAAAAAAAACTAATCACACTTGTGTATGAATACGCTTCGCGGATTCATACTGTCAGATTATTATTTTTTGTTACATACCTTCATGAAAACAACAACAAAAATATTCGCTTCACCTTTAAATGGACAAGGTATATTCCTGGTTTGGCAGGAGCTATAGAAAAATATATGTGCAGTCTGATCTTATGTGGGAAAGGTAGAAATTGGTTGGTAGAAGCAATTTCTTCTTTATCTAAAATGTTTTCTACCCTATAAGTCAGAGTTTTAAAATGCATCAACTTATTGTATTCTACAACTTCTTTGAATTTGGACCAGTAAAAATGTGTGTCGTCTAGTAAAAAGTTAAGGTGCTCTAAGTCAAACAAGAGAAAAATGTCTTAGATATGGAATAGAACAGCTTAACCCATGTCATGCTAAATGAAAATATTTTCCAAGAAATTAATTGAGATCAAAGAGCTTAGTGCGCTCGAAGTTCTCTTTCTTTTGTAAATTAAATTTATAAATTACTCTTGCTTAACCCTTGTCATGCTAAACCCGGAATATTCCTGTTTGAGCAGGAGGTGTAGACAAAGATCAGCCTGCACATATGTGCAGTCTGATTTTAGTCTACACCACCTGTTTGCTTCATTCAAACCAGAATTGTTCATAAAATCAGTTTTCAATTTAAATATTGACCTGCAACTAGGGCTTCCAGTGATTTCAGTCCTTTGATTTTGGTGCAATTCTAAACAGGATTTTTATTCAGCATGACAAGGGTTAATCTATCCCCACGCATTCCCGCCGGCAAGAAAAAAAAGCTTTGGAAAACCTTATGGACAAGGAAGAAATTGCTTTTAACAAGAAATTTGTTCAAAGTTCACAATGTGTTTTACCGTAAGATTGAAATATTTTTTTAAATGTCACCACATTGACACTGTCGTCTGCTAATTCTTTTAATTTTGACAGCTCTAATATTTTCTTTTGTGGTAATGGATTAATCGGACAAGCAGTTTGTGTAGAATTAGATCAAAAAGGGTACAACGTTTAGTTTTACAAAGGTCAAAACTAGAGATGACTTTATAGGTTCGTGTGTCCGTTACGCGAAAGGGGACCATTTTGGGAATTACGCTAAACAATAATTTGAAAAATAGACTGGCTCATACCCAGGTCATTAAAAATCGTTTGTTTTTTATGTAAATTATTGTAATTTGATTTAAAATCAGGAGCGAAATCTAGAGCGAAAATGTTCGACATAGTTCAGACTGCGCAACCCACGCAGTCTGAACAATGGCGATACATTTCGCACTTCCTGGTGCAAAATAATATTAGCAAGGCTGATTAATTACTAATGAAGACTTGAACGCGCTGAAACAGTGCCAAATAATTCGCCTATTGTTTGAGGTACTTTGTGCTGATTCGCTATGTTCCACATGTTTGAAAATGTGACGTTGCTTGTTTTTCACGATCATATTTCCTATTGCATAAATTGTACATTACCTTTCAAGTAAAAAGGCGCCATCTTAGATTTCCCTGAAATAAATACAGCTGATCTTATTAAAGCTGTAATTACGACGTTTAGGTCGTCAACCACCATTCTATTCTTTTGTTACATGCCACTAGTCATAAATTTTGCAAAATAACGCCGTTTGAAATCGAAGTGAAACTGTCTGATTGAGTCAATATGTAGGGCCAACTAAGAAAGACGATTGGTCAATTTACCTCTGACGTGGCAGCTCAACATGGATTATAAGCGACATTGTTTTGTATATTTTATGGTCAAGAACATAAAGTGAAACGAGAATTGTTAGTTGGCGACACAATCGCTGCATCTGGAGCTGTATTTACGACCTTCAATGTGCGTTAACAAGAATAAGTCTATCTCATTTGTAGTAATGGAGATTCCCAATCTAGACTAGGATATCAAAATGAACAAATCTCTTGTTTCGTTTATGATCAGATTTCGTTTAGCCTTAGTTTAACCCTTTATCACACAAAGCAATTTTAGATTTGTCCAAATTTAAAGAAATTCCAGACGAAATCTCAAAGTACAATTTAATTGAAAATAAGTGCCACGTTTGGTAGAAAACTTTGTATGAAAAGTAGAAATTGTTTTGTGCACAATGTCACAATTTTACCACAATGTTTTCAATGGCTTTATTTCTTCATCGCACCTGAAAAGGAAGGATTGTGCGGAAAGGATTAAAGGGACAAACCTTCTACGACTTCTGCCGATGTACGCAAGATGGCGTGATACGTCAATTCCGACAGTCCTTTCTCGCCTGGCGGGACACTTACAGGTCAGCGAGTTCTACTTCTCTTCAATGAAATCGAAAAAATTCCCTTGTTCTCTGTATATCTATTTATAGATCTGTGAACGATCGATTTTTTCCCAGGTGTGTCATAAATTGTTCCATTGTCGCGTAAACAACCATGAACGGAAAATTCCACAATAAACAATATATGTGTCAATTGTGCTAAAGCGACCGACTCTACAAAGCGATTACTTTTATTGACCCTTTCCTAGTTAATCCCTGGATATTACGTCCCCGAGTTTTTATACTTGAAAAAATATTGTGGGATAAGAAGAAATTGCTTGGTACAAGCAATTTCTTCTCATCTCACAATATTTTCTACTCTATAGGTTTGTTACTTTTCAAATTGCACTCACTTTGAATTGTCGTCTGCAACTTCTACGAAATCGGGCAAATATAAAATTTTGAAAAACAGGATAGAGTTAATCGACTATAATCGAAGTTCTCCTTCCGGAAGGTTAAGCTTTGAAGATGTTGAAGGATTTTCTAAAGAAATGCTAAACTGTGTGCTATGTTATTTTAACCCATTAAAATCGTCTCAATAAGATGATTCTAACGAGTTCGAACGGCATAGGATTAAGTGAAATGTCTGCATTAATTTAAGGCAACGACATTGGCACATTATAGTCAGTATACAAGAATGTATTAAGCGACCATTCTCTTCAAAGCCCACTTTTGGCTGTACCTAGAGTGGTCGCTTAAAACAAGGTGTATTGTATCTTATCTATCACAGTCTCTGAGGTTCAACATCTCAAAATTAATAAATCAGGTAGAATGACCATTGAACATCCGGAAATAGTCCGTCTGTGATCGTTTTTGTTTCGATCTTTAATGTGTAGAAACGATTTAAATCCCTTAGAGCAATCTTAGGCACCCAGATTAACCCTTGTCATGCTGTATAAATTACCTCACTGAATTGCTGTAAAATCAAAGGGCTGAAAGCACTGATAGAACGTGTTGTTTAAAAATCAAAATTTCTTTTAGAAATCAATTTCATAAACAACTCTGGCAGGAAAAGTACAAGCAGGAGGTCTTTTTTTCGAAAATTACGTTGATCTTCCCTTCTGAGTCAGTGGGCGTTGTCAGCGGAGTCAATTGGCGGGGCCAGCGATTTGTCAGTTGGGGATACATATTCGTATGATAAAGAAGAGATTGAGAAAGAAAAAATAGCTTGTTTAGAACAATTTCCTCTCTTTCTTCAATATGTCCCGTAATACCATTTTCTGCGAAGACTATCAACTCTAGCACACCCTTTTATATCTCATACAACATTTAGACCTATATTTTCGAAATACTATCTTTGGTTGACCTCTGCTCGATTGAATTAAGAGATGAAGAGAATATCTTTTGTTTTATGGAGGTATTATTTAATTTTTAGTTTCGTCTATCAAAAAACGAGCGTTTTGATCGAAAACAATTATTCATAACCCCATGAACAAAATTTTGAGCACGCAGCGATTTTGTATGCTTCCAAAAAAAAACTAATCACAATGTATGAATACGCGAAGGTTTTTCGGTTCATACCTCCATGAAAACAAAAAATATTCTCTTCATCTCTTAAATGAACCGAAAAAATAATCACACTGTATGATTACGCGAAGCGGATTCAAACATTGTGTGATTAGGTTTTTAGGTTCACACCTCCATGAAAACAAAAAAATATTCTCTTCATTTCTTAAGATTTAATAGCATCGAGCGAAAAAACAAAAGCTTTACAAGTTTTGATACTTTTTTGTATGGGTCTATTTTTTGGGGAAGCATACAAAATCGCTGCGTGCTCAAAATTTTGTTCATGGAGTTACGATTTTTTTTCGACCAATCAGAACGGTCGTTTTTTGATAGAGGAAACTAAAAAAAAATATCTATCAGTGTTCAACAATTTCAAATAGTTCTAGGATAGCAGAAACAAGGAATGGTTTGAACTTTTACCGAATGTGAACATGTTTCAATAATCGAAAACAAAAACAAACCAACTAAAATAACTGGCCTAAACCGATCAACAAAATCGAATGACCTTAAAAAGACCGGGTTTTGATATTTTACATTCTGTTTATGTATATAGATATCTTATTTGTGTTTGGATACAAACAAACTCATTGCTGTGGACACTTTTCATACAGTGCATGTATACCAAAACTAGAGATTACGTTAGAGCATTTTTTTACTACATGTATATGAATATAATTTTTGAATCTACAGCGAATATTATTTCCTTGTAACATCGAATTTCAACCCACTACCACATGTAAAACTTTTAGGCAGATCCGAATTGAAATATTATGATGCAGACAGCAATTTGCATTCGGAGGAATTTAAGAAATATTTTCCTTTCATAGTAGAACATTCTTAAACATCGTAGACATTGAAGAAATTGATTGTAGCAAGTATTTTTTTCATTGCCCACAATGGTTTCAGAAAGTGCTTTTTCCTGGAATTCGTAAAAAAGGGATTGCGTGTATTTATCTCATAAGCATTAGATTTAGTAGTGTTATCCTGCTAATCATTACTTTGTCTGTCTGTCCGTCCGTTATTCAGTCCGGCCCCAGGCATGGTTTATGTGGATATCAGTTAGTTTGGCGACTTAATGTCGTAACTACAGCTTAGTCAAATTATCAGTCGACCAATGAGTTGGCCGCCATTTATGTGAAACATCTTTGTTGGTTTGGCGACTTAATGTCGTTTCTATAGCTTAGTCAAGCTGTAGTTACTTTTTTAGGTCGCAAACCAGCCATTTTGATTTTAGTAATATGCTACTGGTTAAAAAACGCAAAATAACGCCGTTTAAAATTCGAAAGAAATTTCTTGTGGGAGTCGATGGACGGGGCACAACGGAGTTAGTGGGCGGGGCCGACGATTGGTCAATTCAGAGCAACCGAAGATGATTTTTACAGGTACTTATCGTCACTGTAATCATCAAAGATATTCCCAAATCGCTAGCTCAAGACATATCCCAGCCTCCGTTTTTTTTTCTTCTGGCAGCAAATTTGGGAGATTTTTTATTCTTACAATAATCCCGACCCATATTATCTACGATGTCAACCAAATCGGAAAAAAGCGTCCATTTTGATTTTCCCCCATGAAATTGATCGTTGAGTGATACTTAACATGCCAATCAAATTTCATGAAATTCCGACTTGAAATGTCTATGTTATAAGCCCGGCCAATATTGCATTTGATGTAGGTATTTTGTCATTTTTTTTTCATAAAATGATCGATGGGTAATCCAGAACATTTCAACCAAGTACAAAGAAATCCCTACCTAATGTGTCTGTGATATAAATCGAACATTCTTTCCTTTGATGCCTGTCATTTTGAAAACGATGGCCATGTTGAAAAAGTCCAAGAGCCTTTTGTACACCTACACAAAGGCATCTTTTTTTGTTAATGTTTAAAAAAAGATCGCATTTACGCGCTTGCTGTAAGTCTCGGGATAAAATAATTGTAGAAAGAAGAGTTAGGAATAATAATGATGCGAAGAAGAAACGCAGTATTCATTGTACATGGTCTTTTATCACGACAACCCTGCATAAATGACGTTACCAAATGTCTTTTAAAAATTCCAATATTCCTAGAGCTAGCGGCACCTTTATTCATGTGGTTAGGCTAAAAGGTTTAAGTCTGCTATCTAATGTATAAGGTGTGCTGAGTCCGAAAATGCAAGTCTTAAAAAAAGCAAAACTTGCAAAAAGACGCTGTACGCCGAGAACTGCTAACTACTAAACCGCTTAATAGAGTATATGGACAAAATTGAAGCGGGTATCGAACTGTAGTAGAGTTTCCAAAGTCTTTTAGCAAAATATTAAATCAATATTTATTACAAAACTAGTAAAATAGTCTAAGGTAATTGTTTGGTGAATATCATGAGTGTACGCAGAGAACTATGCATCTGTTATCGTTTGCTACTCAGTACATGTAATTTTGTTTAATACTTTAAATTCCCCGAATCCTATTTTCATTAATATGATTCATAACATATATATAAATAATACGACACGATTTTTCAAAATATCAAATTCAAAATGATATCTAAGTATCTAAGACAGTGTTGGTCTACTTAGAGAGTTATACATTCGGTTCTTCATTTTGAGAGAACCGAGATCATATCTGGATTTTAAAAGACACGTGAACGTCATTTGTACTTAATAACTGTTTAATCAAATTAATAACAAAACGACCAAATAGGTTGGTGTACATAGAGAATGTTTAAAGCATCAAATCTCCTACGAGAGTCAAAATACAAAATCAGAAAAGGGACACAAATCGAACAAAGATGCATTTAAGTTACATCACTTGATAGCATAACTTCCCCTTTTGATGATGAATTGTCGTCTGCAACTTCTTTCAATTTTGGCCAGTCTAAAATTTAGCCGTCTGGTAATGGGTTAAGGATATTTAATCTTTTCAGAAGTTGGCAGGTTCAAAGTATGACCAAGAAACGCTCATTAGTGCTTCCACTCGCTAGCTTGTGAAACCGACGTGTCTCAGATATATCCGCGAATCATGAACAAATCAAAGTACTGAATGTTCTGTAAGCAAGCAAAGCATAGATTTCTTTGTCAAAGGTTATCATGATAAATAAACGAGGTTAAAGAAACCCAGGAGTTAACCATTACAACATGACGGAATCTTAAACTGGTTCAAATTGAGTGAAGTTGCAGACGACAATTTCAAGTTGGTGGAATTTAGAAAATATTTTCATTGAAGGAAAGAAAACATTGTGGACATTGAAGAAATTGCTTGTGACAATTTTTTCATTGTCTACGATATTTTCTAAAAAAAATTCTTGTGCTGCTTAAAAAGCGGGATTAAGTGGGAATGAGTTAAATAACATGCTTCTGAAGGAGTTCTCTACGATTTGAAAAAAGTTAATTCATGCGACCATACATTCATGTGTGCAATATTCCTGAAATATATAGGAACTACTTTCTATGGCGTAGGCATTCAAAGGATTTAGTGGTTAAGCCTCCAGTGGCAGTTGCACTCATTGAACTCTGAGAAGACCTCAAAATTCTGTCTGTTAACTTAAGCTATCAAAGCTGACGCTTTGCTAGCTAAAAACGCCAATATAACATCGAATGTGTAAAATGGCAGAAAAGGTTTTCTCCTCGTTGTTATATGTTGATACACTTAACTTTTTCCTGTCCAATCCCTGGTTTTTATATCCCTGTGATCTTACAGTTGAGAAAATATTGTAGAAAAAGAAGAAATTGCTTTTTATGAAATTGCTTATAAAAAGCAATTTCTTCTTTTTCTACAATATTTTCTACTGTACTGATTAATTATTTTCAAATCAAATCTACTTTAAATTTTCATCTGATTTTGGACAGGTCTAAAATTTTGCAACCCAGAAAAGCGTTTATAATAAGTGTCGTGCAGTTGAATAAGCAGTGTATATTAATGTCATGTATTTTAAACCTTACTCCGTTATTTCAGAGGCACAGGCTATCACTTCTAAACTCAAAGTGCATGATTTACTTCGCAATATAAACTACGAAACTACTAAAATGCAGTGTGCGTTTACTTCTAGTTATGTACATATCTCGTTTAGTAAAGCTTTGTGATATATATATATCTCATTCTCTGTCTCTCTCTCTGTCTCTCACTCTATCTCTCTATCTATCTCTCCCTGTCTGTGTGTGTCTCTCTCTCTATATATATCTGTCTGTCTCTCTCTGTGTGTGTCTCTCTGTCTCTGTCTCCCTCTCTGTCTGTCTGTCTCCCTCTTTCTCTCTTTCTCCCCCCCCTCTCTCTCTCTCTCTCTCTCTCTCTCTCTCTCTCTCTCTCTCTCTCTCTCTCTCTCTCTCTCTCTCTCTCTCTCTCTCTCTCTCTCTCTCTCTCTCTCTCTCTCTCTCTTAGTATACTGAAACAATGGTGGACAATAATTCAAATATATATGTTGGGTTTTAAAACCAGGAACACCGTACAAAAATACTAACTGAAGTGGAAAAAGTAAGTAAGTATACAAATTCCAATGTACTGGCTATTTAAACGGATCCGCTTACCCCAGAGCATATCTGTATTTATTCTACTGTTACTAATGAATTACAAAAAATTATTCGATGAAATTCAGTTTCAAAAAACATGATAATTGGAAAATGTATCTCCATTTCCTGCATTTTTTAAGAATCACCACACGAAATTTATGATTTTCTAAGTTACATTACTTTATGCCTTTAAGTATAAATTTAAGCTTAATATTTCAAAAATTATAAAATATGAATCAGATATCACTAGTAAATAAATATAATAATAATATCGGATCTTGTACATTGTAGATTAAGTAAAAGTTGGGGGTTTGCTTTACAAGGAGAAACCAATGCAATCATATGCGTACATGACTATGTCAACAATAACAACAACGACGAAACGTTTTAAACTTAAATTGTCTTTTCAATGGAATATATAGTATTTGCTTCTCTATGTAATTTCTTGATGTCAAAGGTATCTGATTATTACGTTCTGTTTAGTAGAATACTTCATAAAAAGACGACATATGATTCCCATTTACGAACCCATTGCCACCTGTTTAAAAAACCACCTTGCCTCGTCCACATTAATAAAAGTGTCGCTAGTTCGAATATCATTGTTTTTTCTCGTTATTTCCTTTTAAGCTGGAAAAACGAAATAAGTTCTTCTCTCCGTACACTAAATGTTTGTCTCGAGTATAAAGATATATTCTTTTTTCCCAAATTATGTGGAATCCATTATTGATTTCTTGTGAACAAAGCTCACAATAAAGGATATATAATTGATTCTAATATAACATCTAATTGGTCGGTGAATCTTAATCAAATGTTATTTTTAAATGTTTTTTGTACCTAAAAGTAGTGTTTCGTTAGTTGAAAAAAATTGAAAATCACTAGATATTGAGCTTTTCTCATTTTACATGTATTTATTCTTGAAATGGTAACAAATGTATAGTGCTCTGCGTACACCATCACCATCATCACATTTTATTAAAGCTCACATTTTCGGCTTCGGCGAAATTAATTTATAGAGTAGCACACAAAAGTTTAAATAAATAATTGAGCAGCTAGCTTTTTTGTTTATATCAGTACGCCTTTTATATACTTCGAAAAACGAAAAAAATATTCTATTCGTTTTCTATGTATCTAGGATCCAAAGATAAATTTTATCCATTTTCTTTTTAATTCTATGTAATAGTAACATAAATTTAGTCAATCAGGTTCATATAAAGAGAATATGTCGAAAGTTGTCAGATAAAACAGAAATGGTATAATTGCTGTTAAGGGACATGCAAGGTACGTTTTTCTGTGTACATATTTCGAGTTATTCAAAAATTACTTTGTGGCTTTATGGTTTTGTCATACAAAGGCAGAGCTGTTCAAGTTAACAGAGTTTGAAAGCGATTAGATTTAGAACTAATACTTTATAAAGGAAGTCAAACTATTGTTCTCGGCGTACATCGCCTTTTTGCACGCTCAGATTTTTACAATACTTTCATTTTCGGACCAAGCGCACCTTTTTACATAAGAAAGCACCCTCCAACCTTTTGGCCTCGACCACATGAATAAAAAATCATCTAGTTCTCGTCCCAAATTAGAGGTCCCGGGTTCGATCCCCGACGGCGGCACTCATCCTTTCCGACTATTTGTCTCTCACCAATGGGTCGATAATCGTAGACCTATGTTGGGTAGCAGCTGGAGGCTAGGAAAGGATGTAATGGTAGTACTGGTGTGAGAAATACCAGGATTCCAATGTTAGGTGCTCCAGCCGCCGCGATATAACTGAAAGATTGTTGAAAGCGGCGTAAAACCCCATTCAAACAAACAAACAAATCGTCCCAAATATTTGATGACGTCATACAAAAAAGAAAGCTTTATATAAGCTATACAATGTGGAAAATGAGAATGTTGCCTATAACAAGTAATTTCTTTATTATCAAAAAGCGTGTTCTACCCGAAATAGAGTTTTTAAAATTTCATCAGGACTTAATTGTATTTTTTTCTATTACAACTTTTTTAAGAAATATTTATGATTCAAAAAAATAGATTACTCTGAAATTGTATGAAGAAAAAAATAAGAAACAAAATTCCACACGTGTAGTGTTTGACATTTTGGTAGATTTTCCTTGATAGCGGAGCATGTTTTTTTCTCTCCTCTTATTTCGAATTAATCATCAAGAGAGAAAACACGAAAATACCGAACCAACCGATGTTAGTATTTTTGTACGGTGTTCCCCCAACACTCTCCTGCGATTATGGATACGTAGAAATGTCAGGAATGTTTTAAATTGAATGTATTTTCAAGATACGGCAAGTGATTATCTTCAAACAAATTAGATAATAAGCATTGTTTAGCGGTTGATAGATAAATTCTGAAGATTTAAAGATAGACTAGTAAATGATTTGCATAATCTTTCAGGTTCGTAGAAGGGGGCAATCTATTATGTGTTGTTTAAAAGTTGTTCAAAAGAGGTAAACAAATAATAATTACTTTATAATGAAGTCTAAAAACAAGAGATAAGGACTAAATGAGAGCAAACTATCGTCAGCAAAATGTAACTACCAATGGCATTGACAGATTTTGCTGTCCACACTCATTGGCCTCTTTCAAGTCGATTAGACTGGGGCATCAAACAGCGTTAGTTTGCAAGTTTTTGAAGTGATGAATAGAATATTATATTTTATCTTTATGGAGGTATGAAACGAAAAGCATAATCACACTGTATGAATGCGTGAGTTTTTTTTTTTTTTTTTTTCTTTTTTCGTTTCATACCAAAATGAAAAAAATCTTTTCATTTCCTATAATTTAAAGACATCAAGCGAAAAAAGCAACTATTTTACAAATTTTGATACATTTTGTATGGAACTATTTATGTGTCGAAGCATACAAAACAGCTGCTTGCTCAAAATTTTGTTCGTGGAGGTATGAATATTGTTTTTCGGGCAATCAGAATGCTCTTGATAGACGAAACTAGAATTAAATTATACAGCAATAAAATTAAACCAAACAATAAATCGTTGGCTGATGACGTGAACAACGTAACACGTGAACTAGCCACACGTTCAAAATGACAAAACGTTGCCTTATGTTTAACAAATTCCAATACATTGATTTTTTTTAACCCCCCTCCCCCTCCCCTAAAATAAAATCTGTTGAAAACAATGTGAAAAATAAGAAATTGCTTGTTTCAGGCAATTCTTCATTATCGACAGTTTTCTTTCGTAAAAAGACAAAGATTTTTTTTTTTTTTAATTTCATTAACAAAAACATGCACATTTTTCGATTTGGACAAGTCTAAAATCCTGTCGTCTGGTAATGTCTTAAATCAAAGCACTGAATGTGCTGATGATGGACGTTCCTGTTTGCATAGTAGAGCGATATACCCGTTTTAGTGTAGAAAATGGCACTTTTCATATAGATAATCGTTTTTTAAAGCAAAAACTCTCGCCTGGGATGGTTTGTTTAATAGGTACATGTAATACATGGTGTTTCTATTCTAGAGCCCAAATCACGATCACAATTTGGAAAATCATGCCATTGTTACACACACCAATTGTCTTTCACGATAGAACAAGTTAATTGCCTGTAAAGTTGGCTGTGCAGCTACACATAAAATGGCTCAAATTCAACGTTGCAGTTGCACATGTTACTGGTGTGAACAAATGACAAGAAGCCCTGGTTTGGTGCACCTACCACTCGCGGCTTTATTGTAATACTACTGAAGTCACATTAAACCAGGTTCACTCAATGGCAGATTAACTAGCTTTCAATACTTTATACTTAAATTTTTTGTTTCGTCTATCAAAAACGAGCGTTCTAATTGATCGAAAAAAATTATTCATCACTCCATGAACAAAATTTTGAGCACGCAGCGATTTTGTATGCTTCCGAACAAAATAGTCCCATACAAATGTTATTCAATGTTTTTGTTTTTTTCGCTCGATGCTATTAAATTATAAGAAATGAAAAGATTTTTTTTTTTATTTTCATGGAGGTATGAACCGAAAAACCTATTCACACACTGTATGAATCCGCTTCGCGTATTCATACAGTTTGATTAGGTTTTACGGTTCATACCTCTATGAAAACAAAAAATATTCTCTTCATCTTTTAATTGAACGTTTCCGGGTTTATCCTTTCCCGAGGACATTCCTCAAATAATTAAGATATCATTTAAGAAACTTGGACAATATTAGATTACAAGATTCATTGAGAATTATTATCTATAAGAAATAAACAAGCGATTTTGTATATCTTTTAAACATTCCGTGATCCAGTAGAAGCGTAACACATTCCCACACAATCACGTTTTTTTCTACGAATTTAATACATTGAGTCCTCGTATTACGTCATTTTCAAAAAATACAGTTGCTTTTGGGGGGGACAGGTTTTGAAAAATAATAGATCGAACCTAACTGGGTGCTACTTCTCTTCTTACATAGTATCATCTTAATGGGTTTTCCAAACTGTGTTACACTGAAGAAAGCCAACGAAGTCTATCCAAAAGGGTATCCCGCATTGCGCGTGCACTTCTGTCCAAAGTGGGTTTCAGGCTAGTATTTTGTCATCATGAACGCAGCCCAGGGTAACATTTAGAAAGTGTGCCTGTGCGTGACATCTGAAACCGTTTCAAATGTGCGCACAGTCACTCACAGTGCGTGACATCTAAAATAGTTTTCATATGTCCGTGAAGTACAGATGCAGAGCAGACTGGGCATCCACTATGGGTAATTAGAATATTCGCCGATCGCCTTAAGAAGATATAAATGAGTATCTGTCTAAAGAGCGCATAGTGAAGACTCTGATCCAGCTCTGCGGATGCAAAGGGATCTGAGTGTTTACTTTGCACGCGTGTGTTATTGTTTGAATATCAAGCAAAAGCTCGCGTGATTATGTAGTACGTTGAAATAACAGAAAACCGTCAGGAAACCTTCTAAAAAGAAAAGTTTTACTCGGACCAGCCTATGCGCTGTGCAATGTCTGAACAGGCTCGGCACTTTTCGATTTGACGGAGAAGGCCTTTTGATATGACGGGTGGTGACGAATACAATAACAATTGTGAAAGAATCGGTCTAGTCTTAACCTAGTATTTGAAGAATGATAAGAAGACTTTGTACTTTGAAATAAACTGAAAAAAGAATAGGCCAAGTTTCGGTTTGACTCTTTACAATATGATTATACTTGACCCATTCCAAAACAATGACGCCTTTGGACGCCCCCAAAGATTTTTTTTTTTTTTTTTTTTTTTTTTTTGAAGTATTGTTGAAAACGAAGAAATTGCTTGTTACAAGCATGATGGAGAAAGATTATGTCCAAAAAGTAATTGTCAATAAGACCCCTTTTCCCGTATCATTGGTCGGAATGTTTCCATATTCAATAGGGCTCTTCCTAAAGAGTATACAAAATTTTAAGCGAGTTTGAGAAAGGTTGAGCAAAGATTGTGACTTCTAGAATATTTTAAATACCTTCATGACTATATAAACGTTTTCAATAAGTTTTAGAAAGTTTGGCCCAATATTGAGAGCTTGCGTAACACTGAATTGATCAATCGCAGCTATCAATAAAGGAATCAATCGACCCATCAAATCACTTATTCAGCCGGGACTTGAGCTTTAACTCCGACATTGGCCGCCATTTTTGATAACCTTTTTGGTTGGTTTGGCGACTTAAATGACGAAACTACAGCTTATTTTGTTACAAGCTAGTGGCCATAAATTTTGCAAATAAACACCGTTAAAAATCTAAGCGGAACTTCATGTCGGAGTTAATGGGCGGAGCCTAGGGAGTCAGTGGGCGGCTGTTGACGACGCACGACAGACGTTGTGTTCAGGTGAACTAAAAGCACCGACAATTTCAGAAACCATGCAACATGGCAAACGAATAGATGTGAAACCTCTTGGGAGATTAATTACAGGAAGTTTATTTTAAATACAATATCAAATAAACAACATCAAACAAATAGTTCACTTGAGGTTTTATATCAGTTAATTTATAGATATCAAATAAATGGATCATTAGAAATGCCTTGCAAATCCTAACTTACATATCGGCAGATAGCTTCCGCGTAGCATGATGAATGTCCACGAAAGGAATGGATCAAGTCCACTGACTCTGTCGGCCCAACCAAATGCCTCAAATGGCTTAATCAAGCTGTAGTTGTGACGCATAGGTCGCCAACCAACTATTCTTTATAACATGCTATTGGTCACATATTTTGAAAAAAAAAATAATAACGCCGTTTAAAATCGCGGAACTTCAAGGCGAAGTCAATGGGCGGGCACATGGAGTAAGTGGGTGGGGCAAGTGATTGGTCAATTCTATCAGATACAGCATCGCTTAAACGATTATCTGTTAAATGATACTATCTTAACCCATTACCAGATGGTGGAATTATCTTTTTGTCTGGTTCACATTGAAAGAAGGGGCATACGATAATTTAAAGTTTATGAAATTTTCGATTAGTAACTCAATTTTTATGGTAGAAAACATTTTGGAAAATGAAGAAATTGCTTGTAACAATTAATTTCTTCATTTACCATAATATTTTCTAAAGCATTTTCTTGAGGGCGTCCAAAAGCATCATTGTGTCGGAATTGGTTAAATCCGGAAGCATTTATGGGTTCCCATGTACCCTAGTGGGGGGGGGAATAACCAACCAGCGGAAATTAATTTGATCTTGATTATAAATTGCCAAAAACCACGGGCCGAATAGGCCAAGATGAGATTGCAAATACTTTGGCATTATTTGCATTTCGTTAAATGTCAAATACCTTACTCTTTTTTTTTTGTATTATTTTGTTTTGTTTATTGTATATTATCGATTTTCTTAATCTATCGAACAATCGAAGCTAATTTTGACGTCCTAATAAAGTCATTCAAACGCGGAAGTATTCTGTTCTTTGCCAATTAAAATTGGGCATTTAAATTCAATTCTGAACTGACAGGCGAGAAGGGTTCGATTCGATAGTGCGTAATATATTGGCCAATAGTCGATCTGCGCGAAATGCACAATTTGACCAGTGTCACGGGACAGATTTTATCCATTTTATCACTATCTTTTCTGAATGGAATAAGCTTGTATAGACATGTGCAACGTCATCTTTATTATGTTTTAATTTATTTTTCAGTTTCGTCTATCAGAAACGGGCGTTCTGATTGGTCGAAAAATATCTCTATGAACAAATTTGTGCACACTGCCATTTTGTATTCTTCAACACAAATTAGTTCCATACAAATAAGTATATTTTTCTTATAAGTTTTTGCTTTTTTCGCTCGATCCCAGATGCTATTAAATTATAATAAATGAAGAAAATATTTTTTGTTTTCATGGGGGAATGAACGGGAAAAAAAACCTTCGCGTATTCATACAGTGTGATTAGTTTTTTCAGTTAATACCTCCGTGAAACAAAATTATTCTCTCCATCTCTTAAGGGCTTTCATCAGATTTTGGACAAACGTTTCTGTTCCCAATTTATTAATCTTGCAAGTTGTATTACATAAACCTTTATATTGTTTTACAAGATTTTAGACCTGCCCAAATTCAAAGGCCTAGTAGACGACACTGTAAACTAAGAACAATTAAAAAAGTAACCATCCTGTATGATAAAAAAAATGTGGAAAAAGAAAAGAATTCTTATTGCAAGAAATTTCTTCTTTTTCCACAAAGTTTTCTCGAGTATGATATCAGAACGACGTGAAATCTGCCATGGGTCGAAAGAGTTAGACACAGGTCTGAATCGGAAAAAATCACTCATATTTTGCGAACAAATTGACGGACCGCGGCTGTCAGTCTAAGAATCAATTGACCAATTAAATAATTCATTTAAGCCGCAAGTGATCTTTGAACTCAAGCATTGACATTAAAATTGAAATTAATGGGAAGCGTTTTGTTGGTTCGGAGACTTAAACGTTCTAACTACAACTGCTTCAAATTGGGTTAAGACGTTTAGGTTGGCAATAAACTTTTTTTTGGTCAAATGTTTCTGGCCATAGAATTTCCAAAATAACGCCTTTGAATATCGAAGAGAAACTTTTTGTCGGTGTCAGTGTGCATGGCTAGCGGATTTAGAAATTCGTCAATTGCTGCAGATGAACAGCTTTTTAGCTAGCAAAGCGTCAGCTTTGATAGCTTAAGTTAACAGACACACTTTTAGATCGTCTCAAAGTTCAACGAGTGCAAACCGCCACTGGAGGCTTAACCACTAAAGCCGATAAATGCCTACGCCATACAAAGTGGTTCTTATGTATTTAAGGAATATTGTAAACTCTGTCTTCAATTTCATCTCCTAGGTAATTTTCGCTCACTTGAACACATAGTGTTAAAAATGACTCTGATCAGAGTCCTTAAGGAAGTTGCAGACGACAATTTCAAAATGTTGAAAATTCTAAAATATTTGTCTCTCAATGAAGAAAACAATTAGGAAAATGAAGAAATTGCTTGTAACAATTAATTTCTTCATTTTCCACATTGTGTCCACAACAGTTTTCTTAAGGTGCGTAAAAAGGAGGGATTGTGTGGGAATTAGCTTACTCCTTGGTTTCTTTAACCTTGTTTCTTCATCATGCTAACGTTTGACAAAGAAGATTACAAAACAATGCTTTGCTAGCTTACAGTTCTTTCAGTACTTTGATTTTATAGTGTCGGTTTCCTATAGCCATATCTTCGTAGTAAATTAAGTCTTTGGTCGTAGTTTTAAGACTTCTTTTAAGATAACAAAATGCAATCGTTTTCTTTCAAAATTCTGACTTAAAAATAAGGTTAAGATTATGATACAAGTGGGCCTGGCCATACTTTATACAAATATAGGCTCTGTGGCTGGGGATCCAAAATTCATAGGCTTTAGGACTAATATGAAAAGAGGGGAAAACTTGTTCCTCCCTCTGGAGCCATGGGTAATATATTTTAGAAATATGAAAGAAGTCTATGAACTGATGCTTCATGCTAAATATCAAGGCTGAAAGCCAACTAGGTCAGGAGAAGATTTTTATAAATTAAACTTTCGTTGCCATGGCAACCAGAGTTCTTCTACTAGATTTCTATTATTAGACTATTGTGAAAGAGGCCCACCTAAGGAACATTTCTGCCGAATTTGGTTCAAATTGCTTTTTGTTTTAGCTCGGTAGAAATGTCAATCAAAACGTACTTCTTTTCAATATAGTCCCCATCCCCTGGCGCTTCGCCCTACGAGACCCGAGGGTGCTTATTTCGAAAAATGACTATATACTGATGTTTCATGCAGAATATCAAGGCTCTACGCCTTCTGGGTCAGGAAGAGGAGATTTTAAATATTTTTTTTTTTTAAATTTCACTTTTGTTGCCATGGCAACCAAAGTTTTTTACGGATATAAATTCTTTTAACTATTCTAATACAAGGCCAGCTAAGGAACATTTCTGCCAAATTCGGTTCAAATTGTCAGAAATAGTTTTGAAGGAGATGTCGTTTAAAAATCGATCTTTATTTTTTCGTATAAACCCTACCCCTTGGGTTCCGCCCCTGGGGATCCGAGGGTGCTGATTTTAGCAATTTTGAATGAGGTCAATATACTGATGTTTCATGCAAAATACCAAGGCTCTTCGCGTTCTGAGTCAGGAGAAGATTTTTTTTAAAGATTGCTTTAAAATTTCACTTTTGTTGCCATGGCAACCAGTTTTCAACGGGTTCAAATTCTTAAGCCATTTTACAGGAGACCACCTCAGGACCGTTTCAGCCAAACTTGGTTTAAATTGGCACAGTGGCTTGGGATGAGATGTTGATTAAAGAAATTGTTGACGCACGCCGGACAGACGGCGGACAAAAGATGATCACAATACCTCACTTGAGCACTTCGTGCTCAGGTGAGCTAATGGTGGGTCGTCAATCTGCCTTACAATATATAGATGTGTTTTAGAATGTTAACCCTTTATGATCATCGTTGTATTTGATAATATCTTAAAGTATTTCTAATTGGTAATCCGCGATGGCCCCCGTGAGTGAGATTTTCAGTCAATTGACGGAATGCTTGTCACGCCCAATAGAAGGTTGGTGTATTGATATGGAAAAGTTCATCGGGCTCGGCTTCGAAATTTGACCGATTCGCATTTTGTTTACCAGATAAATTCCTAAGCCTTGCCTGATAAACCTTTCCATGTCAAGACACCAACCATCTATTATCTATTTAACTTTAATATCGTAGCTACAGCATATAACGAACTACAGATAACCCTTCCTACACTTTCCCGATTTTTACGCCCCAAGAAAAAGTCTTTGGAAAACATTGTGGAAGTGATGAAATTGCTTGATACAAGCAATTTCTTCTTTATCCACAAAGCTTTCTATTCCAAGACAAAAAGATTTTCAAGAGTTCATCAGCTTGAAATTATCGTCTACAACTTATTTGAATTTGGACAAGCCTTATTTTTTCACGTTTAAAATGAGACAAGATACTTTGTTGGCTAACCTACGAAAGAATATTTGTAACAAAAAAAGAAAGGTCCCGGAGTACTGGATTATCAAGTTTGGTCATGAGTTTCCTAGAAACCGTTAAAATGGTGACTCGAAGCTACCGAATTTCCCCGCCCGTTAACAAATGAGGTTTGTTCTTCGCGATAAATTTTCGCATGTAAACAATTTTCCCAAAGTAATCTTTTATTTAACGATCGTGTGGTTTATTTGAAATGCCAAGGAAGTCTTTCAACCAATTACCACACAGTCCGTCATTTTACGCGCCGAAAAATCCATGAAACCCAGATAAGGAAATAAGAAAATACATATAATTAGCAATTTCTCCATATAAAGATTGATAAACAAACAAAACAAATTAGAATTGTCGTCTGAATCTTCTGCATCTTCTTTGAATTTATTTCAGTCTAAACTTTTGTCGCTATGGCTGCTGCCAATCTTATATTCAGTCGACCAATCAAATCGCTCACCTGAGATAAAGGCCCTTTTCCTTCAACAGTCTAATTGCATGTTCAGGTAAGGATCATGATACAAGTGAGCCTAACTATACTTTATATACCTATAGACCCTGACCTAAAATCTTAATTACAAATATCAGGCTTTAAGACTTATATGAAATCTGAAGAGCACCTTTTCCTCCCATCTGGATCCATAGGTAATGATTTTAGAAATAAGAAAAGAAATTAGTGAAATGTTGCTTCATGCTAAATATCAAGGCTGCAGACCAACTGGGTTAGCAGGTTGGTTGATTGAATGGTGTTTAACGCCGCTTTTAACAGTATTTGAGTCATATCGCGGCGGCCGTAGAACCTAACAATGGATTCCTAGTATTTCTAACACCAGTACTACCAGTACATCCTTTCCTAGCCTCCAGCTGCTATCCCACTCAGCTGGTCAGCAGGAAAATGTTTTTAATGATTAAACTGTCACTGCAATGCCAACCAGAATTCTTCGACTGGATTTGTATGGATTTGTATAATCTAAGCTATTGTGAAAGAGTACTACTTAATGAATATTTCTGCCAAATTTCTTTCAAACTGGCCTGATGGTTCCTTCTTTATTTCTATATGAGCCCTACACCCCTGGGGACCCGAGGGTTTTGATTATAACAATTTAAGAATAGGTCAATATACTGATTTTTCATACAAAATATCAAAACTCTGCACCTTCTTGGTAAGGAGGAGAAGAATGTTTTAAAGATATATTTTTCAATTCTAAGTTGTGCTGCCATGGCAACCCGAGTTTCAACAGATTTCAATTCCTTTAGCTGAGATGGGCTTTATGGTTTAGAAAGAGATGTCGTTTAAAAATCTTTATTTCTATATAGACCTCAACCCCCTGGGGCTCCGTCCTTGGGGACCAGAGGGTCATGGTTTGAAAGATGTCGATTAAACGATGTTTCATGCAAAATATCAAGTCTCACGCCTTCTGGGTCGGGAGAAGATTTTTAAAGATGATTTTAAAATTTTACTTTTTTGTTTTGCCATGGCACCAAGAGTCCCCAACAGATTTCAATTCTTTTAGCTACTTTAAAGGAGACCACCTATAGGGAGCGTTTCTGCAAAATTTGGTTGAAATTGGCCCAGTTGTTTGGGAGGAGATGTTGCTTAAAGAAATTGTTGGCGGACGACTGACGACGGACGACACACGATGTGCGCACGCCGGACAATAGCTGATTTGCGCACTTCGTGCTCAGGTGAGCTAAACACGTCGATACATTTTTAAAAATAAGAAAAGATGCTTTAAAGAAGCAATTTTCTAGTCTATGTGGCTAATGTCAATTTAAATGCCGTCGCCCCAATTTAAAAAAAATGTGGGAAAACATTGTGGTCAATGAAGAAATTGATTGAAACACGCATTTTCTTCAATGCCAACAATGTTTTCTACTATAAAAGACAAAGATTTATAAAAAGTCATCGACTTGAAATTGTCGTCTTTAACTTATTTTAATTTGGATAAATTAAAATCTGTACTCGTGTGGGAATGGGTTTAACCAGTGTAAGATTTTGGTGGTTATAGGTAAAGCATGACATAGAACTATTTAGGGCTTGCAGATGTTTGATTCACACGGTCGATCTTACCAACCGTAAGTCAACTGAATGGAGAAGAGCTGTACTTAACCCTTTTCCGTTTTAAGAGCTTGCAGACGACAATGAAAATCGGGAAAAAATTTTTTAAACTCTTTCTAACACAATCCCGCGTTTTCTGCTCTGAAAAATATGCCTTGGAAAATATTCTGGGCAATGAAAAGCAACTTCTTCATTGGCTGTATTTTTTTTCAACCCTAAACGTCAAAGTATTTTTCAAAATCACCAACTTAAAATTGTCGTTTGCAACATCTTTCACTTTGGACCAGTCTAAAAAATTGTAATCTGATAATGGGACAAAAACTTGAGCACCGCACAAGACTTAAAAATCGGGAATGGATGAAAATGTGCAAATAGAAACGATTTAAACATACCTAAAACTCAAGACCAACCACCCGAAACCAGTTTTCGATCAAAAGTTTTATAGTAGCTCTAAAGCTTAACCCTTTACCGTATTTTGAAATTTTAGACCGATCCAAGTTCAAAGCAGTTGCAGACGATAATGAAAGTTGGAAGCAATTTGAAATTAAACCATACTATTGGGTAAAAACATTGTGGGATAAGGGGAAATTGCTTTTTACAAGCAAGTTCTCCTATTTCCCCCAATGTTTTCTCAAGTATAAAATTACAGCGACGTAAAAAACCTGGGGTTTTATAGCGCCTTGTCAAATCATCGATTTATAATAATTAATAACTTTTTAGCTTTTTTAACGCTATTGACATGCATACGCTTATCATTAAAATGGGCAAACATTTCAAAATTGTACTCGACGAAACAAGATGTTCTTACTCATTGAATGAATAAATCACAGATCAACCATAATGCTTTCCTATACAAGAAAAGATTAAATTACAGTAAACTTTGTAAAAGGTCTCTATCTGAAAACATGCAATAAAATTTTAGTGAAGATAGTGTCAATTACGAGCCAAAAACAGTTCAACCTTAATTCAGCGACAGATTCGCTGGTCCCTAAAATGACGAATCGCAACCGACATCAATTTGACCTCCAACAGTAAAGGTTGACTGGGATATCAAACGATGTTAGTTTGAATTATATAGCGAAAGAGACCTACACCTTAGGAAAATCGACCTTAACGTCGCTACGACGTTTATTTTGTCAACCAAGCAACGATTCTTTCATAAATGTCAGAGTTCACTTCCGGTCTAAATGAACCATTTGATTCTCTTTTTATAGCGGCGATCCGTCAATTGACCAATCAGGGCTGCCAATTAAATAATCAGTCGACCAACCGAATAATTCATTTAGACCAAAAAAATGAGTTTTGAACTCTTGCATTGGCCAGTATCTTTGTTAAGCTTAATTTGTTGGTTTGGTGACTAAAACGTCGTAACTGTAGCTTCCTTAAGCTATAGTTACGACATTTGGGTCGCCAACAAACCATTCTACATCTTCTTTTTTGTTACATACTGGCCATAGATTATACAAAATAACACCGTTCAAAAACGAGGAGGAAGTTTCTGTATAGAGTTCAAAGGCGGGGCTAACGAAGTAGTCGGCGGGCCGGTATTGTTTTTTTTGTGTGTGTGTGTGTGTGTGTTTGTGTGTGTGTTTTGCAATTGATCAATACAACTACGTTTATTTTATCTCGAAGCATTTGCTTTTTGCCATATAAGCGACGCTCCATGATTGTTATATACACCGTCACGTAGAGGGGGTTTCGGTTAAACGTCTCTTACGAAAGACAATCAGTTTGCTAGTTGAGTGTACCCATGACTCGAACTCTGGGTTTCTAGGTTTGATTTCGGGCTAATCGGGTTGATTGAATGGGGTTTAACGCCACTTTTAACTGTATTTCAGTCATATCGCGGCGGCTGGAGCACCTAAAAAGGATTCATAGTATCTCTCTCACAAGTACTACCCTTAAATCCTTTCCTAGCCTCCAGCTGCTATTCCTCTTACTTCGGAGACAAATATCGGAAAGGATATGTGCCGTTTGGGACCGAACCCATAACATCCCATGATTGGCAAATAGGGCCGACCTATAATGTCCTATTTCAAAACCTCAATTACATACGCTGGAACACATTATACGGTTTCGAGAGAATAATCTTTAGTAATAGGGCTCTGATGGTCCGATATCGGTCATTTGTAGTACAATTTCATAAGCTAATACAATTACTAAAATATAAATACAATGTGATAGCTCGGCAGGGCTTTGGTTGCACCTAGGGGAGCATTATTTGCACAACTTTTGAACACGATGAATCCATATGCTTGATTCCAAACTTTTCCAGCTTTATTGTGTTGGTAGAAGAATCTTACAGATTTTACATTTTTCCCTTGTAAATTACTGTCAGAACGGACAAATCCCAAATGGGATCAAAAGGATTATTTTTGACAATCTTTTCGAGCCTTCAGCTACTTATCCCACTTCGGTTTATAGTCAACCCATTGATGGGAGAAAATGTCGGAAAGGATATCCGACCGGGAATCAAACTTGGGATTCAATGGTTGGGTGTCCTTTGTGATACCAGCTGGGCTATGGCCGCGACCTGTTTTTAAGCTATCTATCTACACAGATAAAGCCTGTGTCAAAATGAATCCAAAATGAGGCTCTAAAGACATTGCTAGCAAAAACGGTCAATATACTATATGACGTTTTATTAAAACCTTTAAGCTGTGTACTGTGTTATGAGAAGTATTTGCTCATGGCTATTAAGTATGGCTGAACGAAGATGAAATGTAGAAAGGTCCAAAGTATTTACATTTTGACAACAATGTCTTTAAATCGGGATTAACAGGAACAAAAACAACATATATCTAAAACTTTTGTTCAGTTTATTTTAACGACAAAACGCATTATTTACAGTAATACTTTCACACAAATATAATTCCTGCTTTCCTGAATCAAAAGATATCTTAATATAAAATTGATATCCCATAATCAAAACTAGAGTTAAAGTTAAAATTAAGTAAATAGGCTTTGTTTATCGTTCATATGTGATTTAACCATTACAATTAAAACACAAAGATCTATAAAACCAAATGTATATCCATTAGTAACAAGACAAGACAAATATTTATTACCATTTTAAGATATTTCTTATAATGGCAACAGTGTGCAGTATAAAAACTGTTAAACCCTTACCGGAAAACAGAATTTCTGGCCGGTTCAATCTCAAAGAAGCTGCAGGCAACAATCATAAGATCACGAAATTCTAAAAATCTTTGTCTTTTGGGTTAGAACACATTGTGGATAATGAAGAAATTGCCTTTCACATGTGATTTCTTCATTTTTCACTAAGTTTCCCAATTTTTTTTCTAGAGGGGTGTCCATGAGCGAAACTGGTGTGGAAACCCCCTAGAAATAAGCTTTATAAAACATAATGGAAAATGATAAAATTGCTTGTACTAAGCAATTTCATCATTATCCGCTATGTTTTCTATCAAAAGAAAGACGAAAAAATCTAAAATTCAATTAACATGAAATTGTCCTCTGCAGATTTGTTCAACTTGGACAAGTCTAAAGTTTTGTTGTTTGGAAATGGGTTAAGTAGCCTGCATTTGCAGCAATGTCCCTGGATCAGCAAATGAAGGGCTAGATATCTTCCGGTCTTGTAGTCATTGTTGCAACCCAGCTGCACATTTTTGTCAATTGGGCTCTACATAGCATGTTACCGGGTTAAGATAGATTTAAAAGGGGAAAATCATCTTTATCAAATGATCCTCATTATTACAACACTACAAAATAATTTTGTAACAGGAAACTTTAAATTTATTAATCTATTCTCATAATAATAATCACAGTTACTCATAGTACTTCAATCAAAAGCTGTCCGTTGTTTTTCTCAAACCATTTTTTCTAGCTCTGGGACAGCCTGAAAAGATTGAATGACAAGTCATGAGATACTGACTTTATTACTCTTGTCATAATAAAAATAATAAAACAATGTGTGTTTGAGAAATATCATGTACCAAAACAGACTTTTTTAGAAATGTGACCTTGACCTTGATGGATGACCTTGACCTTACAACCAACTGATGCCTTTCAAGGAACCTTTGTCCCAAATATGAGCCATGTACCTTTACAGTTCTTTCATTAAGAGAAATAATGTTAAGTTTTGATATAGATTTGCAAACTTTGTGACCTTAATTTTGATGTTGACCCCTCCCTTATGACCAACTGATGCCTATAAATACAAGGAACTAATATCCTAAATATGAGTCATGTATTTAAAACAGTGTTTGAATAAGCAAAATCTTAAGTTATTGTGTTCAGTTTACAACTCTCAGACAGACAAACATCAGTTAAACAATTGGCATGAAAAATTACACTAGTTATACAACTAACTCGATGTAGGCTTACCTTGAACAATTTAACAAGCATTTAGTTATCCAACACTTGGAGAATAAGGTTTTTAATATAAAGGCCCTAAAAATACTTTACTGTCCTTCACTCCTGCTAAGTGCCCATCAAGTTACTTAAAATAGATACAAAAGGGAGTGACTGAAACAACCTTACCTTAAATAAGTCTGATACAAGTCCATAATCAGCCACCTGGAAGATTGGGGCTTCTGGGTCCTTGTTGATGGCAACAATCACTTTACTGTCTTTCATTCCAGCTAAATGTTGGATGGCTCCGGAAATACCAACAGCAATGTACAGATCCTGGTGAAAAATAGCATACTTTATCATTATCCCATCATTATAGGAAACTATTTACACTCTATGATTATTTTTACAATTCTCAAATTGATAAATATCACATAATGAAAACTGCACTTGGAATTGGTATTAGTGAGAAAGTACTATGTTCATATTGAATATTTCAATACACTAGAATTTATGTCAATGATTCTTCAAAACTAGGTATAGACCTTAACCCATTACCACATGATAAGATTTTAGACTAGACCAAATTAAAAGAAGTTGCAGACGACAATGTAAAGTTAATGAAATTTAAATGTTTTCAAGTTTTTGGGTAGAAAACATTGTGTAAAACAAAGAAGTTTCTTCCTTTTACACAATGTTTTCCAAACTGTTTTTTTCTTAAGGAGCACCAAAAAGCATAATTGTGTGGGAATAGGTAAAAGCAACTCTTGAAGAGATCATCATGAAAATTTGATAAAGTATCAGTTTTTCAAATGGTTGTTCATGTCATTTTCACAATAAATATTCTTTCTTCAAATTAAATCTGCTGAATTTCTTAATTAAATGAATAAGAGATTATCATGAAAATTTGATAAAGTATCAGTTTTTCCAATGGTTGTTCATGTCATTTTTACAATAAATGATCTTTCTCTTCAAAATTAAATCTGCTGAATTTCTTAATTTAATGTATATTCCTTATTCGCTACTTTGAAACTTCCGTACTTATTAGTTTGAACTCCTGTTCTTGTTAGTTTGAACTCCCGTTCTATTCTTGTTGCACTTTGTTGATTCATTTGGCTTTACCTAACAGACATAATCTTTGCTTCATTGCTTTCTCTTTATACAGTTTGACCACTCATTTTCATTGCAAAATCAGCTTAATCACCTTTTTCCTAATGACTGAATACATGAAAGTAAGAATTTTGGAAATTGAGAGAAAAACAATTTCTTCCATAATCTGTTCAAGAAACGCTGGCATTACCAGTTCTTATGAGAGTAGGGATCAGTCCCATTTCATGTACAAAGCATTACATTGGCAAATATACTATACTCTAAATTTCATTTAATAGATGAAGAGAATATTTTTTGATTTCATGGAAGTATGAACCGAAAAAACTAATCACACTGTATGAATACACAAAGCCCATTCATACATAGGTGTGATTAGGATTTTCAGTGTATACCTCTATGAAAACAAAAAATATTCTCTTCATTACTTATAATTTAATAGTAGCGAGCAAAAAAAGCAAAAATCATGGGATGTCATGGGTTTGATTTCCAGCGACGGCACATATCTGTTCCAACGTAGGTCTTTCACCAATTAGTGGATAATCGTAAACCTAAATGGGCTGGTAGCTGGAGGCATGTAAGGGATGTAGTGGTAGTACTGGTGTGAGAAATACTAGGAATCCATTGTTAGGTGCTCCAGCCGACGTGATATGAATTTCTATGGCTCAAATCTGATTTTGGAGGGTTTAAAAAACAAAAAGAGCATTCATAATTATATATATATTCAGAGGTTAAAGTACAAACTGATCTTTTCTGGTAAAGATAGCAATTAATTTGAACAATCTTCAATACCCTATATTTTTCACAGTCAAAACCCTGATATGCGCTTCAAGTATGAGCCCTGATTATAATTAAGAGCAATCTAATATAGCAATGGTTCAGCACAAAACAGTTGAAATTGTCTATATGTTTATATGAAGTTACAACTGTTTCACACCGAACCATTGATATATTATCATCCATTCATACAACATGTACATACTGGTGCTACAATTTTCCCAGTCTGTCCTATCTGCATATCATTGGGAACAAATCCTGCATCTACTGCAGCCCTAGAGGCACCAACGGCTGCGTTCATTTTGTCAGCCAGGGAATACAGCATGTTGAAGTTCTCCCCATTCTTCATTCCTCGTCCTGTCAAAGATATTTTAAATCTTACTAAGGCTACAAATTTGAAATTTCATTAACTAACTATACAGAGCATATCAACACATTCTTAAATGAAATAATATGGGACTTTATGATGTAAAATTTTGGTTTATCTCAAAAGATTGTATCTGATTAATTGAAAGATTTTACTAAATGAATTCAAAATTTTTTTAACATCACAAAAATCAGTTTTTCAGACTGGTTTACATTTAAAGAAGTTGTAAAAAACTGTTTGACAAGTAAATATATTAAAAAAAAAAAAATATATACATGTCCTATTAAGGTTCAAGAGCTTTTGGTTGGTGAAAAACAACTGCCTCTTACAAGAAATCTTTTGAAGAATGACTTATATTGACGGCCTTGACCCTTACATGAGCAGTTGTGTATCAATTTTCAGTATCTCTATGGCAAATGGGAGCACCACACATTCAAAAGTATTGAATGAAAATCAGAATGTTAAGTTTGCTACCTAAGGTAACTTGTAGGCAAAGAGACACCTTGCAAGTTGTTTAAACCCATTACCAGAGAGCAAAATTTTAGACTGGTCCAAATCAAAAGGAATTGCAGACAATAATTTACAGATAATGAAATTTCAGATTTTTTTCAATTTTCTGGGTAGAAAATATTGTTTGAAATGAAGAAATTGCCTGTTAACCCTTTCCTGTACAAACATCTGTGGTTTTATACTAGAGAAAAGATTGTAGAAAAAGCAGAAATTGCTTGAAACAAGCAATTTCTTCTTTTTCTACAATCTTTCTACCCTACTGAATGGTTATTTTCTAACTTAGACCAACTTTAAACTTTGCCTTCAAAACCTTTGAATTTGGATAAGTCTATAATTTTGAAAAACAGGAAAGGGTTAAATGGAATTTCTTCACTGTACAAAATGTATTCTGAATTGTTTTTCTTTAGTGGCATCAAAAAGGGTCATTGTGTGGGAATGGGTTAAGACAACATATGGACAGGAGAAAAATAGCTTGCTCCTGGCCTTGTGCAGCATGAAGGCATAAAACGGGAATTTTCCACTTCCAACTACATTTCTAACACATTTTTAGGGTTTTTCAAAATAGGTCTTACTGGTAAATTGCTTGCCACATGAGATGAAGAGCTTACCTCCAGAGATGACTATATTTGCGCTAGATAGCTCTGGTCTGTCACTCTTACTCAATTCTTGTCCAACAAACTCAGACAAGTCATTCTTAACTTCAACACTAGGTGCTGTAAATAGAAATACTATTTAAATACTAATGTACATGTATATGACAGTGTAAGGTATTTTCCATGAACTGTTGGACAAAAAAGGACCATAATGGAAGTCAAAACAGGGTACAGTGCTTCAGTTGATGCCTAACACTTGGTTGTTGTGTGGTGGAGGGTGGATAAAAAAGTTGAAAAGGGGGCTTCATTTGTACCAAACAATGCACTCATTACTTACCTCCATTGCTGATGTATTTTTCTCAATAGCTTCAGTAATAAAAGAAATAAGAAAAATGTCAAAGTTTTCTCATGCAGATGTCAACAGGGACACAAATTATGTTGGAGGCTAGAAAACCATGCATAGTAAAATGTCTATGATTTTAACACTTCCAAAGTTGTTCTTTTTTATTGAACTCATTACCAATGACAAAATTTGAGATGGGTACAAATTGAAAGAATTTGGTGAAAACATATTAAAAGTGAGTTGATATTGAAATTCTGTGTCAGATAAGGTAGAAAATAAAGAGGGAAAAGAAGAAACTGCTGATTATCAGTATTTTCTTTCTTTCCCATCATGATTTCTTCAACAGAAACAAATGACGATGTTAAGTGGAAATGGGTAAATTAACCAATTACCACATAATGATTTTTTAGACCACTCCAAATTCAAAGAAGTTGCAGATGACAATTTTGAGGTGATGGTTGATTGATCAAATGGGGTTTAACGCCACTTTTAACAGTATTTCAGTCATATCACATGGCTTGAGCACCAAACAATGGATTCCTGGTATTTATCACACCAGTACCACCACTACTCCTTTTCCTAGCCTCAAGCTGCTATCCCACTTATGTCTATGATTATCCACCTATTGGTGAGAGACAGGTTTTAAATTGATAAAATCTTTAAATCTTTGTCATTTCGGGTTGAAAACATCGTAGATAATGAAGAAATTGCTTGTAACAAGCAATTTCTTCATTTTTCACAATATTTTCCAAAGCTTTTATATTGAAGGGAGTACAAAGCATTATTCTGTGGGAATGGGTTATTGTTGGAACTCCCTGTTTTATTTTTGTAAAAACAAAACTTTTTTCCTCATTTTCCTAATTTTGTTTAACAAAGTTCATGAAAGCTACCTCTTACAAGCACACAATGTGTTTCCCTTCTCAACCTATTTCCACTCAGTCCCACTTTTTTATGGCCCACAAAAAAAGCTTTGAAAAAAATTGTGGAAAAATTTGTAACAAAATTGTTACAAGCAATTCCTTCATAATCTACAATATTTCCATCCCTAAAATACAAATATTTTTTTTTAAAATTTAACCATTCAAAAGTTGTGGTCTGCAACTCCTTTGAATTTTGACCAGTCTAAAAGTATGTCATAAAGTAATGGGTTAAAGGAATATATAATTCCAGTATCCATACATCTTATCAGATAAATATGAAAACAGCTCAGATTCCATCAAGAACTTAACTTTAACTTAACCCACTACAACACAATTCTGAGAATTTATGTGATGAAATAATGTATTTTTGGATAAATTTTTATTACAAGAAATTTCTTTTCTCAAGGGTAACCTATCTGGCAAATATCTAATAATTTCAGTAAAGAAAAATACTGGTATGAAATGACACAGCTTGTTTCAAGCTTTTTCCCCCCATTTACCACTTCGATATTCTGAAGGTTTTTTCTTTCCATCATGAAAACTGTCTGTCATGAACAATTGGGATGGTGTTTGAGCAGGTCAATAGTCTTAACTCATTACCACACAATCCAGAATTTTTATGCACTGAAGAAAAATAAGTCCAGAAAATATTGTAGAAACAGAAGAAAATATTGATCATTCGAATAATCAACATTGTTTTCTGGTGAAAAATTAAAGATTTGATCACATTAAAAATGTTGTCTGCAACATAGATCAGTGTATGATTTTGTCATGTGGGAATGGGTTAAACTTATGAACAAACCTTCCTCTGTAGACCCAGATCCACCTGATACAGGAGCTGCTTCAAAGGCTGTTCCTCTCACAGTGATTATCTTAATGGGATCATTACACTTCAATGTCTGGATGGCATTACCTTTAAAACATAAATGATATAGATGCTTTTAACGACTGAAGTTGTCCAATCATTAATTAAAGCTCAGAAATTAGACAAAGTTTCTTGTTCTCTGTCTAGAGTGCAGTCTTCAAAATTTAATTCTGAATATTGAAAAATGAACTCTCACATTTATAACATTAATAACTAAGACTTCATTTATGAAATCATGGACATGCAACCAAACTGCAGTTAGCACCCAATACTTACTTAATTTGTAAGAAAAAAATGGTTCCCACAATAATCATATCCTTGAAAGTACATATATTTTTTTTAAAAAGGTCATTTAATTCTTCAGGCAAAAACATATTATCAGACCTTAGGTCCAAAATTCTTGATTTCCAATGCATGCCTATTTAATTGTCATACAATGAAGGTTGAACATAATATTTATTATAGATAAGTAGAAGTGTCACTCAAGTAGAACAGTTGTGACATTGAACTTTGACCCAAAACAAAAGGGCACTTCCTTAGATCATTTGAAACAATTGTATGAGGTTATGGTGTTAGATCAATTGGTTCTTTAGTAAGAGCACGAAACAGATTTCAATCAAAGTTAAATTGTGACCTTGACCATTTAGCTTTAACCTACATGATCCAAGAACAATAGGGCATATCTTTTGATCAATGCAACATTTGTATGAAGTTATGGTTGTAGGTCATTTGGTTCTAGAGTTAGAGCACGGATAAGAATAAGTCTACTGAAGGATGGACGAATAGACAGAGAATGTGAAACCAAAATACCCCCCTTCTACTTTAAAGGTGTGGGGTATAATGATAAACAGTAGAACCTTGTTAATTCGAACGTAACTGGTTTGTAGGTATGTGTTAGTTCGTACACTTTACTCATTCCTAATCTTTTTCCTTCTTTATCTTTGTTAGAAAACTCTGTCTAATTTGAACAACAGTGGTTTGTAATTCTAGGCCATTATAAGTTCCTGTAATTGACGCCGAAAAATTACTTTAAAATGCTGCATCCCATTAATATCAGTGGTGTTTGTCATTTAGATATTCTAACAATTTCTAACAATTTCATTTTAATCTGCATTTGCTTTCTTCATTGTCAATTGTTGGTCTTCATGTTTTGATGATAGAATACTCCAAGTTATTTGATCCAATGCATTGCAAAGGGAAATAATTGTGGGGGCAGAAAATGCCCATTTTAAAACAGAGATGATATCATAATAAGATGTGTTTGTGAAACACTATGTCCCCGAAACGGGAATTCTTTAGAAACGGGTAAAGGGTTAAAATTTTGACCTTGATGAAATGACCTTCCCCAGTTGCGCCTTGTTGAGACCTATCTACATACCAAATATTAGCATTGTAACTTAATCAGGGTTGAAGTTATAGGAAAATGTTTAGTTGGCAGGTTAAGTTTTGCAGACAGACAGACGGACAGACAGACAGACAGACACCGGTAAATCAAAATGCCCCCGATCTTATCAATGCGGGGGCATAAAAATACAAGATGAGTAATTTTTGATTAATTTTTTCGTCAATTGATATCTGCCATTTATTTAACTCTTTCCTGTACAAATATGGGATATTACGTCCCTGTGATTTTATAATTAATAAAATGATGTGGGAAAAGGAGAAATTGCTGTAAAAAGCAATTTCTCCTTTTCCCACAACATTTTCTACCACATTGGATGGTTTCATTTCAAATTGCATCAACTTTTCGTAGTTGTCTACACCCTCTTTGAATTTGGACCAGTATTATAGTTAAAGAAAATGGAAAGGGTTTTAGAAATTAACCAATTTAGAATCAATTCCTAAACAAGACAGAACAAGACCATGTCTGATTCCAAGTAACTCAAACAGCCAACCACTTGCCCTCCTTTTTGTTCGTGCTACCCTTAATTCGTTTAAATTTCATTGGACCCTTGCTCTACCAACTACTGAGGTTTTACTGTATTGACCCTTCCTATAAAAATCCTGATTTTTACGTTCCTGTAAGTGATATTATACTTTAGAAAACGCTTTGGGAAAAGATGTCTACTATATTAACCCTTGTCATGCTAAATCCTGAATATTCCGGTTTTAGCAGGAGGTATAGACAAAGATTAAACTGCATGTATTGACAACTGAACAACAAGTACTACCAGTGCTTTTGGCCCATCGGTTTTTATACAATTCTGTAAAGGTTTTAATTCAGCATGACAAGGGTTAATTATTATTATTTTACAATGACGTCTGCTACCCCTTTGAATTTTGACAATTCTGAAGTTTTGGTTAAAAGTAAAGGTGTTAGCCAATTACCAGACGACAAAATTTCTGATTGGCTGAATTGAAAAACATGCAGACGATAATTCAAAGTTTAAGAAATTTTTAATTTTTTCAACTCTCTAAGTAAGAAAACTTTGTGGAAAATGTAGAAATTGCTTGTAACGAGCAATTTCTTCATTTTCCAAAGCATTACAGAGTGGGAATCGGTTAAAGAGAACAGGATTTTTTTATCACAATAATACAGCTCACTACCTTTCATACACCTTTTGCAAATTCCAGTGACAAACACTATTGTTGTTTTCCAATAAAAATATGGAAAGATTTGATGAATGGTTTTAACACTAACTATTTTACCCATTCTTTTAAGCCCTTTATTGCTCCGAGAAGGGAAAAGTCATGTCTCCATGAATACTGAGAATCAAATGAGCCCTGTTATTTTGAAGGTTAACATTCTTGAAGAAGTGTTAAAAATCCACTTGTTTTGTGTAGACCTTTTTGTTGAGTGAAGTACCTGCATAGATAGTTCTGACAAATGTTTCCTTATCTTTAATCCCTGTAATATCTGATATTGGAGATACATCTAACTTAGCAGCAACTCTTGGCATCAAACTCTGAAATGGATATAAATGACATATAAAATTTTTCCATAAGTCATTGTTAAGAAGCAAAATGCACTGCCATGAATTGTTTTAAAACTGAGGCACCCTCATTCTTACTGAAATAAATAACCATAAGCAGAGCTTTTGTTTGATCCCTAAACCAGGGTTTTATCCCTCAAAATACGAAAATATCCTTTTTCAACCCTCAGATATTTCTTTCGAGACAGGCATCACTTGAGACGAATTTCTAGGATACAGTCCAGGCTTTTTGGATCTCTCAAATTTTAGTGAAGCATTTTGTAAGCTTTTAAGAATTATGTGAATTAATTATTCTTATATTTGTAAGAGATAATTAGAATTGAATAATTGATTGTTAACTTCATATCTTTGAATAAAAGTGGATGAACACAAATAACAAAAGGTCCATTAGCATTTGAATATAAAAGTTTAAAACATATGATTTGCTCTTTTTTTCACTTGGGCCCTAAAAAGTACTGAGATTCTTCCTAGATAAAATCTTGGACCAAACAGATATAAAACATTTTGGGTGTAACAATTTTTTTTTTGTTTAAAAAAATGTTTATTAAATCTATACCTTCCCCAAAATTACATAAGTTAACTAAATTAATTTGAGTACTGCACTCAAGGCACAAAAGCATAAATAATGAGACAATTGAAATTTCAAAATCAAAATAATTCCACACATTTGTCTATAATTCATTAACCAATTCCCTTACCATGATGCCTTTTTATGCCCCACAAGAAAAAGAATTAGAAAAAAAATTGTGGAAAATGAGTAACAAGCAATTTCTTCATTATCCACACTGTTTTCTACTCCAAAAGGTAAAGAATCCTAAAATTTCATCACACAAAAATCAATTTCGACAACTTTTTTCCAATTTGGACCAGTCTAAAATTTTCCTGTGAGGAAATGGGTTACAGAAGTTTTGATATCTTGAATTTGGACACACCAGAATTTAAACTTTGTTTTCATATCATTATGACGACAGTGATAAGGATTTAACTTTCACTAATCAGTCAAACAACTAGCATGCAATTCCGCTTAGTTACATTGATTATAGAAATTGTCTACAAAGTTAAAACCTAAGCACATATGCATATAACAGTCAATGCAAAGGATAAGTGAATATTTCCGTTGAAGAATCAGGTACTTTCATCTTGATCTCAAAATGTAAATAAACAAGAGTTAAAATCAATAATAGAATCATGAAACACATTTTCCAAAAAACTTCACTGATTTGCTCCTTTTGCATACTGATACTTAGAGGGCTTTTGTTTATTTTACTGATAAATGATAAATTGTTTCAACCTGTTCTCCTTCCCTAAAGGGAGGTTATGGCTATGAATATCTGCTGATTTCCTTTGTTAGACACATTCATTCCATGTAGACAAACTTGCACATGACAGAAAAAACACTGTATCAGCCATGTTGATTAAAGGCAAGCTTTGAGAGGTTCTTTAATCTTATATGTCAAAGTTTGTTTGTAAATAATTGATTGAATACAATGATGTGGGAGTGATGCAAAACCTTGCATTGGATTGCTGCCACATAGGAAATTAATATTTCACTCCACCTATGGTCTCGTCATATATAGTCAAATTTTCCTATATAGGTTGAATGAATTACAAAATTAGTACAGTGACTATAACATACTATTCCTTACTTATAAGTTGATATAAGTTGCCGTCTTAACCCTTGTCATGCTGAATAAAATCCATTCAGAAATGTAGAAAAATCAAAAGGCTGAAAGCACTGGTAGTACTTGTTGTTCAGTTGTCAATACTTCATTTGAAAAATTAATTTTATAAGCAACTCAGGTTTCAAAGGGACAGATAGTAGGTGTAGACTAAGATCAGACTGCACTAATGTGCAGTCTGATCTTTGTCTTTCCTCCTGCTAAAACTGGAATATTCCGGGTTCAGCATGACAAAGGTTAAGCCTTAGATAACTCATGCCAATCTTTCTGCAACTTCTTTTGCCTAAATCTTCGTACCTTCCCAACTGCAGTTGCACTGGCCAGAACATACTCAAAGTTATGCTGTTTCTGCATGGACAACACCAGTGGTGTAAGGGCCTCTGAAAGGTAAATAAAGCTTCATAACCGTTTCAAACCCATTTTCATAGTATGTTGGGAGTCAATTCTTCTTTTCCTGTTAGAAGCTTGGAGTCAATTCTTCTTTTCCTGTTAGAGGCTTGATTCTCTAATTCTGGGGATCCAAAAGTCTAACTTACAAATTCAAAGGCTTTAGTGCTGATTTGAAAGAAGGAAAAAACTTTTTCCTCCCTCTGGATCCATTTTTAAAGATTATTTTGAAATTTCACTTTTGTTGCCATGGCAACCAGAGTTTTTATTGGATTTCAACTATATTAGCTACTTTTGCAGGGGGCCTACTAAGGAACATTTCTGCCAAATTTGGTTCTAATTGGCCCAGTGATTTGGGAGGAGATGTTGTTGAAAGAAATTGTTGACGGACGACGCAAGACGCACGACAGACGGACACTTCGTGCTCAGGTAAGCCAAAATGCTTTGGAAAACATGGAAGAAAATGAAGAAATAGCTTGTACCAGTCTCAAATTGTGTCATCTGGTAATAGGTTAATAAACCATTCTTGTTTCATAATTTAAAAGCAAGTATGTGTAATTAGGTCTGCTGCATATCATTATCCACACATGGGAAGCAAACAAAATTACATTGATATAAAAACCATGTACAGGTCTTAACCCCTTCCCACACCGTGACACTTTCAACGCCCCTCAAGAGAAGCAAATAGGAAAACATTGTGTAAAATGAAGAAATTGCTTGTAACAAGCAATTTCTTCATTTTACACAATGTTTACTACCCAGAAAGTTGAAAAATCCAAAATTTTGTACACTTTAAATTGTTGTCTGTAACTCCTATCAATTTGGATCTGTCTAAAATTTTGTCATGTTGGAATTGGTTAAGTTTGAAATGCACACCTAGGTTTTGACCCTCAAAAATCTGCATTACCCCCTAGGGAGAAATTTCTCGGGATTAAAACAGGGTTTGTCCATTGATCTTTCAATGACATACTTTGGATACTATTGAAAATGTACAAATCAATTGCTATCTTTATCTGGGCACTTAAACCTACAAACTTATACACATGATTCCATCTTTTTGTTGTTTTGACCCCTTCAAAATCAGACTTGACCCACAGAATTTCGTGATCAATGAGTCAAAGATCACTCGATTTCAACCTTGCATGTAACAGGAAATCCTTCAGTTACATGAGGATGAAAAACAGAAAAAGTTGTGAATCAATTTCATTTACAATAAAAATGGTTTGTTTTGAAAGTAAAAATTTGAAAGAGATGGCTTAGCCCATTCCTGCACAATCCCAACCTTTAAAGCCCTTTCAAGCAATTTCTGCGTTTGACAATTTATACTAGTATAGAGATACTTGAACTTCTATCACTTTAACATTATTGTAAATGATTTGATGACAACATTGATGTTTACCTGGTAAAAATCCTTTAAAAGCTGGATTGTCAGCCAGCAACACTTTGGAAACTCCTGTAACTTTGCTCACCTCTTCTGCAACCTGAATAAGGAAAATGGGTATTTATTAGTATTTCTATTATACTTACCATAGAGAGATTATTTGATAAGTGTTCATGAAATAACTCATTCATTAACCAATTACCACACAATGACGCTTTCTGACTCCTTGAAGTACAATCATGAAGACTTCATGAAAAAAGGAGAAATTGCATGTAACAATCTAACAATATTGGGAGGGATTGCAGTAATTCCAGACTAGGGATTCCATTGGGATCCTTCGATAATTTTCAAGAATAGATCTTAATGTATCAACTAATGCTACTGATTTGCCAAAGATGTTTCAGTAAATTTCAACTTGTTTTTTCTTTGACATTTAACAAACTGCCAAACAACAACAGTCAAAATTCAAAGGTTATTAGATTGAATGGGGTTTAAGGCCACTTTAAACAGTATTTCAGTCATATCGTGGCAGCTGGAGCACCTAACAATGGATTCCTGATATTTCTCACACCAGTACTACCATTACATCTTTTCCTAGCCTCCAGCTGCTTTCACACTTAGGTTTACGATTATTCACCCATTGGTGAGAGACATATGTTGGAAAGAATATGTGCCGCTGCCAGGGATCGAACCCATGACACCCGCAGTGGCACATATTCTTTCCAACATTTGTCTCTCACCAAAAGGTGGCAAATGCAAGCCACATTCTTTTATTTGTGGGACTTAAAAGAGCAGGTTTGTAAGGGAATGAATAAGTATGAATTTAGGAGGGATCCCTGATCAACTGGACACCCTGATGTAACACGTAGGGGTTCTTTGGGATCCAATTGAAGCAAAATTAATGTCAACTCCATATTTTAAAGTGACTTTACACCCTCTTGTCTTTATGACTGTTTATTAAGATCTTTAACCCCGAGGCCAACACTATCTCCCACTACCTCCAGTTCTGAATGTGTACAGCAGGTCACCAAACAATAAAACATGTAAACATGAGAGCAACAGCTAGATGGACGGCCCGGCTCTACCATACCCACATTTTTTTGTGATTCAAAATTTCATTAACAAGTTTTTAACAGGGTCACCCAAGAAACATTCCTGTTAACCCATTCCCACACAGCAAAATTTTAGACTGGCCCAAATTTAAAGATATTACAGACGACAATCTTAAGTTTATGAAATTTTTGATTTTTTAAACTTTCTGGGTAGTAAACATAGTGGAAAATGAAGCAATTTCTTCATTTTACACAATGTTTTGTTAATTGCTTTCCAAATGATCAATTAGTCTTGAAGGAAAAGATGTTTAAAGAAAATGTTGACAGCATATGATAGACACTGAGTGACCCTTAAAGCTCCAATTGAGCACACTGTGTTCAATTATATCATTTATGAAGAGTTTCATTACATTCATTTACCTTGCTGCAGTTTGAGCCAGCCACTAAACATGTCACATCTCCAATCTTACTTGCTGCTGTGATTGTGTTTAGGGTCACAGGTGTAAGCTTCTCATTATTATGTTCTGCTATCACTAGTGTACTTTGAAACCTCTGTAATATGCTGGCCTGAAATTTTCAATTGAATATCTATCTAATAATGGAAGTCTCATGTTTTTCTCAAAGCAATTACATTCTAACAAGTTTTTAAATAAAGAAACATTAGTAGTGATTTCTACATGGTTATAATTAAGTTTTGATTTCAATAATCAGTGTCATCATATAGTACCAGCTTCACTAAGTCCTTTCTTTGATGTACTAAAATTAGTGTTCTCATCTACAATTAACTGAATGAAGAAATTTCTTGTTATATACACAATGTTTTCTACCTCAAATTACAGACTTAAAAAATTTTATTAACTATACATTGTTATCTGCAAATTCTTTGAATTTAGACAAGCCCAAATATTCTGCTATTTTGGTAATGATTTAAGTGACTGCAAAAGTTCTTTCAGTAAAAAGTCATTCATTTTAAGAGTATTTTTACGGCCTATTTTTTTTCACTGTCTTGAGCTGTACTCTTTAGGGCACTAGAAGGGAAAGCATCTTACTCAAATCTGTGTTACTGCTCTAACCCGTTCCCACATGATCCTACATATTTATGCACTACAGAAATTAACATCGGAAATCATTATGAGAAAATGAGAAATTGCTTGTAACAAGCAATATCTACTTGTCTCACAATGTTCTCTACACTGCCGGACACTCATTTTAAAATGTGTTCAAGCTTTGAACTGTCTTCAGCAATCTCTAAAATTTTGTCATTTGGTAATAGGTTAAAGAACATTTTTCAAGCTCCAGGTTTGATCTGTTTTGATCCATTAAGCACAATCTCTGGGGCTAATTTTCCAAAACCATAATATTCAGGCATTCCTATCTCAGAAGCAGATAATTGAATATTGTGAACTATTTTAATGTCACATTTGGCATACTTTGAATAAGTTTGCATCTTGGTTGTTAAAGAAATTGTCATATTTTTCAATCTAAGTAGCTTTAAGACATAATTCAACCCATTATCTCGCTATGGCGCTTTTTGACGCCACTTATGAAAACGGCTTGTAAAAAGCAATTTTTTCATTATCCACAATGTATTCTACACCAAAAGACAAAGATTTTTTTAAATTTCATGAACTTTTAATTGTCATCTGCAACTTCTCTCAATTTGGACCAGTCCAAAACTTTCTTGTGTGGTAAAGGGTAATAGTGCCTATGATGATAGCACCAACAGTGATTATTCTAGGATTTGAAAAATGTGGGGGATTTCGGCGCAAAATCTACATGATTGAGAAATTTTTGCTATAAATGCTCTTTCTTTATAGAAAAAAATCCCCCATCAATGTTAAAAAATATGGGGGATCTTTGAAAAAAGTGGGGCAAACCCACAATCCCCCTGCCTAGAATAAACACTGCACCCATTGATGTCTAAGTAGCATTATCATTAACACAGTTTCTTTTAACCAATTACAACTCAATCCCTCCTTTTTACGCCCCTCAAGAAAAAAGTTTTTGAAAACAATGTGGAAAATGAAGAAATTGCTTGTATCAAGCAATTTCTTCATTATCCACTATGTTTTCTACCCAAAATGACGAAAAAATTCAAAATTCTATCAACTTGAAATTGTCGTCTGCAGCTTCTTTCAATTTGGACCAGTCTAGAATTCCACTGTGATGGAATGGGTTAAATGCCAATCACGTATCGGTTTAATATCAATGGCAATCATAAGTACATTTATAGGCATTCAAGTATCTCTGAAACCCTTTATAATTTATGTTTAATAAATACATGCCAGAAGAGAAATGGATATTTCAATTATCAATCATTTAAAATCATAATCAAATAATCGAAAGTCTGAAGCAAATGAACAATTAATTGGTTATTTCCTATTATCATTGCAACAATAATTTATGGAATTTTCCCATTCCATTTTTTAACTCTTCATTGCATGGAATGTGTATTTCCTTATCTTTATTGTCGCTACCTTAGCACATGCCCCAGGGTTCTCCCCAGAAATTTTTGAAGGCGTAGTGGCAAATGCGCGGTGTGTTGTCTGTTAACATCTTGGTATGACTATACATAATAAAGGTCATAAAAAGTGCTTTTTAGCTTGATTATTGACATCTTGTATTTTTTATTGAGAGTTATTCTAAAATAATATTCTTCAACTTTTTAATTATTATAAGTTGATTTATCTTCTCTGAGGCTTATTTTGATACCAACCAATTGTGACAATACTCAGCTTATTTTTCCTCTCTATCCTATTTGTTAGAAAGGGCACTAAATTGTCCAATAAAAAAATGTGAAAAGGAAAGATAATCAAAGAATATACCCAAAAGTCTCAAAGGAATGAATAAAAAAAGTGTCAATTGTTTGTCTATTAGATAGGAATAGCTTTTCATGCTTGGCCATTTTATCAAGTCTGTCCAAAAATCATATCCTTGAGGACTCTTAAAAAAAAGCATGGAGCGTTGGATTGAAAAAAAAAAGCCCCTATTCAGAAAAAATACAAATTATTATCAGTAATTTCAAAAATGTATGTATAAGGTTCCTGTGTGAAAACCTGGTTTCATTTTCAAATTTTGCATCTTGAAGAGCTCCATTAGATTCTCTGTTTCAAATATGAAATGCTCATTATTTGCCCATTCAGAAAACCTTTGACTGTCTAACACTGTAACTACTCTTCTAACAGTACTTTCAGCACTTTGATTTCAATAAGTTAATAAAAAATGTATAAAATACCAGAAGTGTCTAATCTTAACCTTAATTCTCAAAATTGAACATGAAACTTCCCTTCTTTAAGTGATTTCAGCACTTTGATTTTCAAAAGAGGATTTTGTTTTCTGAATATTATAGAGTGAATCATCTTTTCCTGATTCTAAAAAATTATTAAATATTACTTTTTATAAAAAAAATTCCTAATTGGTCTTAGGCATTATTTTCTTGAAGTGCTTTCAGCACTTTGATTTTTATGGGGGTATTATTTCTTTTTGAGCAAAAAACATGAGAGGATGAAATATTATTAGATAATTACTAAAAGTATAATAATATTTTTCATCAAACTTTTAATACAAGTTTCTTGAAAAAAATGGTTTGAACAAACCAGGGTACGAATGTGTGAGATAATACCCTCCATGTTCGATAATAAATAAATGGACTTGATCCAGAAGGTACATCTGTGTAATTATTAAACTGAGTTGAAAATAAGAGCTAAGTATAACTAGGATGGTTCTATACAAATCTGTCTTTATTATTTTGGCAAATTCTCGTAAGGAAAAAGATCGCGAAAAGGGTATGTTTTCAGTAATCAATGTATGAAATCAACTGAAACAATTAATTTTTCCTTCAAAAAATTAAATTTTAAACCACCATGGCTTTAGTTTGATAGTTGTCACATCAAATAACCACATCTTTTACTTTTAACTAGGCCAATCGCAGACAAAGTGACATTTTTCCGAAACCGGGTCGCCAATTTGAATTCATTGTTTACATATTGGTACCCATCATCCTTGGTGACTGATAGCGAGGTACCAGTGGGAAACGCGAGAAAAAGTCAATAATCAACAGTTAATAAGAGTGTAAGGGTCTTATCAATAGAGATGTTATGTAATACGTGGTATACAACAATATAGATAAAGAGCCTGTCGTGTCCACCCTTCTGCAACCAATTTAAATGGTTAGCTTGACCCTTTCTTCAGCTGGAAATTAAGCTGTATTGGTGACAAAATTTAAGCGTATCGGCGATCTGAAGGCGTATCGGCAAACTCTCTTGATTTATGAAGGCGTATCGGGGCCGATACGCCATAAGGGCCTGGGGAGAACCCTGTGCCCATATGAGCAACGCCCCCAGAAGACAGTCAGTTGTTACGGGGGTAGTGCAAGGATACAGGACCAAACTGTTGAGAGCTCCACCTGGTTCTGTAAAGTGCTCGGTGGATAGCACTGTATCACAGGGCCTCAGTTTAATGTCTCATCCAAAAGACAATTAAGTTGTAAGTAGATATGGTCAGCCCAGGGCTCAAAAGCTGAAGTCAAATGCTCTACCAACTGAGCTAAACAGGCTGACCAGTGCGTGGAATAAAAGAATTTAATGGGGATAACTATATTGTTAGGTTCAAATTTGAACTGGTGACCTGATTATGGGTTTCATGGGCCAATATAAGCAAAGATGACACGCTTTCTGTGACTATCTTGTACCTGTTAATCAAGGTAATAAAGGTGTTGATGTGTGAAAGGGATTTTCTCATGTCAAACTGATAATGACCACAGCACCCTTATCTTGGATTGTTTTTCAGCCAGGGGCCATTATGGCAATTGCCAGTGCAAGCCCTGCTAAAACAAGTCCAGGGTATAAGCCCTATGAGTATACAAGTGATAATCATGTATCATTTTAAATATATTAGATTTGACATGTTGTTCATATCTTGAAAGATTTATAGTAAAATTTGCATATTTATGATTATATTGATGATTATAATCACTGCTACTTATCTGGAGGTACTTGATAAAACTCCCTACCTAGACAAAATCTTTGAGAGAAAAAAAGAAATCATGATACAAAATGTGTTCTTTCCTCTCAAAGAAACTAAAAGATTATATAAAAACAAGCACTTATACTCAATGGGTGTGTACAAATTCCATAAGGCGTATGTGGGGCATTAAATCTTATGGGCTTGTTTTAGCATGACTGGATTAATCAGATTTAAGACTAGAGATGAGCATCAGTGCTTTGAAGCTTCATTAAATTGGAAGGCTTTTGAATTTTTCTGTAAGCATATTTGGCTTGTAAGAAGGAAAATACAAGTAAGCATAGGTAACAGCAGGTTTATTCGGTCTTATTTACATAACCCAGTAAAGTTTTACCCCACCCACACTGCAACCATTATATAACATTCCATTACGAGATCTCTAAATATATTACATATAACCCTTTCTTATCAAAAGCATTCGAAAAACGCATGGTTACATATTTAAATTCTAAAGAGAAAGTTTTCTTACCCTACTAGAAACTAAAACTTTTGAAAACCTCGAAAGCATTTTGTTATTATCGAAGCCAAATCGTTACGCAGAATCGTTACAGTTCGTGGCCCGGTGTATATTATAATTTGTACACTATTAAAAGTACACACGTCTCCCCCTCTCCAACCATTACCTTTAACATTTATTACGAGAAAGGGGTTAAATAAAGGAAAATACTCAAATCAACATAGCTTTTAATGCTTGCTATGCGTTCATTGCAATTAAACTTTATTGAAAACCAGAGATATTGTGTTTTACGTTTATTTCCTGTAACAATTTGGGAAACCAATTTTGGTCTACTTTCGATTTAGGGTATTTCTAGTTTTGGGGAAATAGACAACCAAATTTTATTTCTGTCGTATTAAGAAGACTCTAAGGGCAATAAAAGGTAAATCAATTCATCTATTATACAATTTCAATATCTCCATTTCTTAAATCCTCTCTTTTATTGCCAGACAAATAAATGCACACTGTTTCACAGATTTGAAGTGTAGATCTAATTTCCTTTTTGTAACCTTTTTGCTT
Organism: Fragum fragum; assembly: GCA_946902895.1. Classification (NCBI taxonomy): domain Eukaryota; kingdom Metazoa; phylum Mollusca; class Bivalvia; order Cardiida; family Cardiidae; genus Fragum; species Fragum fragum. Next base: position 59,094,532 of record OX336370.1, on the reverse strand, counting down.
TACAGAAGGATTAAAAAACACCAGTCGTTTGGCCTCGGTAAGACATGATGACTGACAGTCTATTAGGCTTATGACCTTATAACTAATAACGACGGGAAAACAAAAAGCCCCTGAAACAGCATGATTCAACAACACCCAGAACAGCACACAAAACAACCATCTTTCGGCGGTAGGCACAACGATAACAACAACAATAATAGTTCGTTCTGGACACATTGATAACTAGATTCGATCGCCTGTTTTCACAAAATTAAAGTTGCCTTGGATTAGACTTTCATCATTTTGAAAAAAAAAGAATTATTCACTCTTTAAGCAGCGCACGTTTTCCCTTTCACAAGGAAAGCTTTCATTTTCCTATTTGCGTAATAGAAATGACTTAAAATGCGACTAAAGGCATAATTTGATACCATAGACCTTATGATTTTCAGCGATTCTAAAGCTTTTTTCATGGCATAATCCAGAAAGTTTCTTCCCGCCCCACTTTTAACTCAAACCCGTTTCATTTTTATCATAATGGGTGCTCTCAGTTAAGCTATATAGTTAAACAATAAACATTGCAGAAAATGAGAACGAAAACAAGAATTTTGTACAAAATCTGATAAAATGCACATTTAAGACATTTTAGCGGAAAAGGGGGCTCACGAGGTTGAAGAAATTACTTGTAACAAGCAATTTCTTCTATTACCACATTGTTTCTAACAAACTTCTCGAGATATATATAGTAATATATGTGGTTTGTATGTTCAACTGATTCGGGGACCATTTTAGCTAGCAAAGCGTCAGTTTTGATAGCTTAAGTTAACAGACAAAATTTCGAGGTCTTCTCAGAGTTCAAACGAGTGCAACGAGTGCAAACTGCCACTGGAGGTTTAACCACTAAATCCATTGAATGCCTACGCCATAAAAAGTAGTTCTTATGTAGGATATTGCAGATTCTTTTTTTCAAATTGTAGAGAACTCTTTCAAAGGCATGCTATTTAACGAATTCTCATTCAACCGCCCTTTTTAAGCATCTCAAAGAAAAAAAAAACAAAACAAAAAAACCGTTGGAAAACATTGTGGACAATGAAGAAATTGCTTGTAACAAGCAATTTCTTCATTGCCCAAATGTTTTCTACCCTACAAGGGCTAGATTTTCTAAATTCCACCAACTTGAAATTATCGTAAGCAAGTGCTTTCAATTGAACCAGTCTAAATATTTGTCATGATGTAATAGGTGAACTCCTGAATTACTTTAACCTCATTTATGTATATAACCTTTTACAAAGAAGTTTACCAAACAAAACCATGCTTTGCTAGCTTACCTTACTTTCAGTTCTTTGAATTATAGACGAGTACGTATAAGAACTGACAGCGATTTTTACTAGAGGCCTATACAGAAAGGTTACCTACCTACATGTAAAGCACATCTATAATCATTATATAGCTATAATATATTTCTAGTAAAATATATACATTCCACACAGACAAAATTGGACACGGCAGAAAAAAATCCGTATCTGACAGTGTCTAACATGGTGCCATATAAGGTAGACTAAGATAACGTCAATTTTATTCTGTGGATGACGCCATAATGCGAATAAACGTATTTAGAACGGTAAAGGAGACTGAAAATACCTGAAGAAATAGAGATTTTTCTTATTATTTCATCGAACTTATTTGATAAAAATAGGTATGTAACAAATGGAATATCATGTTACGATTACAATACGACATCTTGTATTTGCTTCTCGCTGCGGAGGAAAATATGATATTCCACTCGACCTTCAGTCTCGTGAAATATCCAAATTTTTGTCTGCAGCTCAAAGTAAGTCAGATGTGGTATACCTATCGTAATGTCATCTTTTCGTACCAAGGGCAGCGAACGCTCTACTTATCTTCTTATGATTGTGGCCGTAAACACAAGTACTCTATGATTATAATGATTATTACAAATATAGACATCTAAATAAATGTGCTAAAGTTTGAAGCTTCTCATTTCGTTACTGCATGCTAGAAATAAGATGCATTTTCGAGCCCTTTGTGTTGAACCTGTAAATGCTGTAGTAATGTTTTCAATTCTATATCGTCGGTGCGCGAGCAAAATGTCGTAACTAAAGTTTTATTAAAGCTGTAGTTACGTCATTTCGCTCGCGCACCGGCGAGAAGCCTTCTTTTACATTTACTGCCCCTTTTTAATCAATTCCTTCCCCCACCCATCTGTTCCATTTGTCCTTTTGCTTGATTCTTTATATTACAGTTCGTCGTTGTCGTTCTAAACCGTCGTAACTACAGCTTGTATCAAGCTATAGTTACGACGTTTTAGAACGACAACGACGATATGTACTTATGTATCTTTTTTATATGTTTATTTTCATGAAAGTGGTGGATCGCTAACCACGTCAGCTTGCTTCCGACAGGAAGTTAGACTCGGATTTTAAAAGGCGGTTGTTTTGTGAAATTTTTGGCCAGTTATATGGCTTTTGTAACTAAAAAATGAATAAATGGATAAATAAAAATATTTGTTGGCGTCCCGAAATTCGTAATTGTCGTTTAAATAGAATGCACCCACAACGTCTGAGTCGCCAAACAAACGAAATTGCTTCACAGGAATTTTGACCAATGTTGGAGTCCAAAGTTCGCTTCCGGTCTAAATCAATGATTTGATTGGTCAGCCAGTCGTTTGATTGACAGTAGCGATCCGTTAATTGACTGATCGCGATTGTCAATAAAAAAACAACAACTGTCTGATAAAATCATTCATGGCAGTCCGACTGACGTAATAAACGATATGTTAAAAACACTTGGCATGCTGAACCCGGAATTTTCCTTTTTATCTTTATTTTTTTTTTCTGGAGGTATAGACAAAGATTTGCATGCACATATGTGTAGTCTGATCTTCTACACCACCTGTTTGTCCCTTTCAAACCTGGGCTGTTTCTGAGATTAATTTTTCAAAGAAACGTTGACACACAGTGAGTTCTTCATGTGCTATCAGCCCTTTGATTTTAATTAAATTCTTAAAAAGAACTTTATTCAGAATGGCAAGGGTTTACTTTTTTTCTAATATTATATGCACGTAGAATGACAGTATAAATACACAATTTAAAGTTGTAACGAAACCTCTTTCAGATATGGAATCGGACATTCAGTCGATCAAAGAAGCCAATGAGGTCATTCGACAAAGACTGGATGACATTTTCCGTGAACGAGAACAAACTTGCAGGTATGACGCACCATCTTCGCAAGCCAAGGGTTCTAACTCCACCTTGACCCTTACATTCGTAAGGAACAAGGTGGAGTTAGAACCCTTGGCTTGCGAAGATAGTGACGCATCTTTGTCAGTGCTTTGGCTTGTAGAGACGGAATTGACGGATCATTGCCCCTACCCACTGAGCTCCAACAGGAGGTTCCATTCCGATAGTAAATGGAGTTATTTTGAAAAAAATGTATGTTACAAAAAAGTACAATGGTTGGTTGTTGACCAAAAGTTACGACCTTTAAGTCGCATTACCAACAAAAATTCTGCACATAAATGTCGGACATTGTAAATTGGAGTTCAAATTTTACTCCCGGTCTAATTGAATGGTTTGATTTGTAACATTGTTCCTTAACCCATTCCCACTCAAGCCCTCCTTTTAACACCCCTCAATGAAAGAGCTTTGGAAAAAATTGCGGAAAATGAAGAAATTGCTTGTATCAAACAATTTCTTCATTATCGACAATGTTTTCTAAGCAAAAAGACGAAAAAAAAATTAAATTCCATCAACATGTCTGTGGCTTCTTTCAATTTTGACCAGTCTAAAATTTTGTTATGTTGGAATGGGTTAATTGACTTCGCAATCCGTCAAAACACCATCATTCAACTGAGGAAAATAGTGAAACATGTGTATTTGCGCAATTTTGATAACCTGCCTTTTCTCGCTTGCACATATTATATATTCTGGTTATCAAACAGACAGAAATGCTCGCATTGTATTCAATATATATATGGGGAACTCAATATAAAGATTTTGACACAGATATTAATCGTGTTTGCATAATTTGATTTTAGTTTTATCTATTAACCTGTGTCATGCTGTATAAATTACCTTACTGAATTGCAGTAAAATCAAAAGGCTGAAAGCATGATAGAACTTGTTGTTCAAAAATCAATATTTCTTTTAGAAATAAATTTCATAAACAGCTCTGGCAGGAAAGATACAAGCAGGAGGAGTAGACCAAGATCAGACTGCACTTATGTGCAGGCTGATCTTGATCCACTCCTCCTTCCAAACCGGAATATTCCGGGTTCAGCATGACAAGGGCTAAGATTCAAGCGTTTTGATTGGCTGAATTTATTTTCATACTTTGTTAAACAAATTTTGATCACGAAACTTTTTTCTATGCTTGCGATTTTATCTAAGATTTTATTCAAAACTAATAAGATATTTGCTTTATTTTGCTTTATTTTGCTTTTATGGCATTAAAATATAAGAACTGAAGATAATTGTTTTTATTTCATTCAAGAGATGATTATTTCTTATAATTTAACGACACCAAGCGAATTTTTTTTTTATACAAATGTAGATAAATTATTCATTTGAAACAGCTGCGTGCTCAACATTTTGTTCGTGTAGGCATGAATACCTTTTTTCGACCATCCAGAATGCTCGTTTTTGATAGACGAAACTAAAGATTTAATTATTGAGATACGAACCTAGAAACTTAATCACTGAATGTATGTATCCGCTACTCGTATTCATACAAAATTATTAAGTCATTTTCATAAAACAACAACAACAAAAATGTATATCGATGAGTTCTATTAATTTAAAGTGATTTGTTGCAAAAACTAATGTGATATTGTAAATAGAATATCAAATACGTGTTCATAAAATCCCGAATCTACCAAACTCGCCATCTTAAACAGATAAAATTTAGAAAGAGCCTCGTTTGTATCTGTTCAAGGATGACTCGTTTAAACAGGCTCTTGTACTGATTCTGACATCTTGTCGTACTTGGCGGCGATCGTTCTCTACCTATCTATTAGATAAAAAGATGATCTCGATATCCCTTCACTCATGAGGATGTGATTCTGAAGAAGAGGCTAAAACCAGCATTTCTTAATTAACCACAATATTTTCCACCCTTCAATACAAACATTGTGATAATTTTACGATATATAATGATCTGTTGCCCTGGTATGCACTTGTCTCCGGACAAGTGGTCGTGAAAAATGCACTTGTCCGCAAATAGAAAAGCCCATGGCTGACAAGTTGGGTATTGGAGTTTTATTACCTTGACTATACTGATTTACGTAACCCTCTCCTGTTTTTCGAAAATTTTAGACTGGTCAAAATTGTGAGAGGTTGAAGATGACGATGAATGTTGGATATGATTTGAAACGTAACCTTCCTATGTGGTAGAAAATATTGTAGGAAAAGGAGAAATTGCTTGTTACAAGCAATTTCTCCTTTTTCCACGATGTTTTCTCTAGCATAAAACCAAAGCGAGGTAAAATCTCGGGTTTGTGCAGGAATGACTTAACTTTATCAATTTAATCGATTTGACCTGGTTAACCCATTCCATAACATTCCGCGTTTTTACGCTTCAAGAAAAAGGTTTGAAAAATATTGTGGGCAATGAAGAAATTGCTTATACGAATCGTTTTCTTTATTGTCCATGGTATTTTTAAAAGACAAAGATTCCATCAGCTTGAAATTGTTCTCTACAGCTTCTTTCAACTTGGATCAGTAGGCCTATAAAATTTTGCCGTTTGTGTTTTAAAAGAATGTTCATTTTTTTATTCGTTTTGTTTTATGATATTTATCTTAGAATGTATAAAGTATATATAGAATACAATAGTAGTAGATAAATACCATAATAATGTACCAGCGTTTTTCATTGTCTCTCTATATGCTTTCTTTGTTAACAGGGAATGTCGCGGAGCTGTCGACCAAACAGGTATACTATCTTTCATTTTGTGCAGTTGTTCTTTAACACCTAATGTTTGTAAGGTAAATATAAACAGCTTACGATCTCTTAAAAGTGCGACTAACACGAATTTCGTTAACCTCTCCTTATCTTTCATGCTGGCTGCGGCCAAAGCGTAGATGGTAGCGCATCGGACTCTCAAGCAGGAGGTCCAGGGTTCGATCACGGTTTTAACTGACATTTGTCAAGCACCAGTGGGTAAATAATCGTGAACACTATTGGGATCAACAGTTTGAGGAAAGAATGTAGTGGTAGTGCTGGTAAGAGAAATACCAGGAATCCATGGTAAGGTGCTCCAGTCGTCGCGGTCTGTCTGAAATACTGTAAAAATGGCGCTAAACTCAAACATAAAGAATTATTTTTCATGCAGAACAACTTCAGAGACAAAACATATAACTGAATCGACGAACCTATAACATTCGTTTAAGAATAAGATAGACATAAACTGATAAGCGCACTTTTTATGTAATTGGACAAGCAGTGAAAAAAATAGAAATGGTAATGGAAAATCACTTTCAAAGATAAACTGGCTACATGCACAGAACTGAGCCGAAATACAACGGTCGGACACCATTACAACACTGAACAACACTGAACAACAACAAGGTGACTATGTTCCCACATTGATACATTAAGGGTATGTGTGTATTTCCGTTTATTTATCGTCGTTACCGTAGCACATGCCCATATGAGCGACGCCCCAAGAAGACGGTTAGTTGTTACGGGGGATGGTGCAAGGATACAGGAGGAAACTGCTGAGAGCTCCGCCTGGTTCTTTAACGTGCTCGATGGATAACATCGTCGCACGGGGCCTCGGTTTAACGTCTCATCCGAAAGACAATTAGTTGTGTTAGTTGATATGGTCAGTCCAGGGCTCGAATCCGTGATCTTGAGGTCTCTACCGGCTGAGCTAATCGGGCTGACGAACACATTAATGGTGCATTTCGTGGAAGTATTTATAAGGTAACGATTATTGTCCAATCGCGGCTGTCAATCAAGGAATCAACCGACCAATCAAATCATCTATTCAGCCCGGACCCCGAGCTTTCAATTATAACATTAGCCGCCACTTTTGTTAACATATTTTGTTGGTTTGGCAACTTAAATGTCGTAACTAAAGCTTATTCAAGCTGTAGTTACGACGTTTGGGTCGTTAACCAACCATTTTATATTTTTGTTTCTTGCTACTAGCCGTAAATTTTGCGAAATAACGCCGTTAAAAATCGAAACGGAACATCCTGTCGGAGTTAAAGGGTGTTGGGCCTAGGGTGTCAGTGGGCGAGGCCAGAGATTGGTCATTTTTAAATCAAGACTGTGAATTAGATACTAAGTCGACTAATGAAAAAAAATTTAGACCAGAAGCCATATTTGAACTCAAACATTAGCCGACAATTTTCCAAAGCGTTTTTGTTGGTGACTTAAACATCGTAACAACAGGTGTTTCAAACTTTATTTACAACGTTTAGGTCGCAAACCAACAATTCCACCTTTTTTATTATGCTGGCCACGAATTTTGCAAATAACGCCGTTATATATCGAAGCGGGACCTCCTGTTGGAGCTAATGGGCGGGACCAACGGAGTAAAGTGGGCAGAGCCAGCGATTGATCAAATATGAAAAAAATCTGATTTAATAGACGGATAGACGCTGCCAATCAAATAATCGATTGATCGGTAAAATCATTCATTGACACAAGAAGTTAGCTTTGAACTCCAACATTTCTTTTCTCTTTTTAACAGAAAATGTCTTTATGTCCGTTTCTTCGACAAAGATTTTTGTTGGTCTTGCGACTTAAATATCGGAACTACAGCTTATTCAAATTGTAATTACTACGTTTAGGTCTCCAAACAACCGTCTCATTTGGTACAAGTTAAGGACCACAAATTTTGCTAAATTACGCATTTTGAAATTTAAGTCGATCTTCCTGTCAGGTGGCGGGGATTGCGATCTGTCAGTCATATGTATACGTTTTAACCCGTTCCAACACAACAGAAATTTAGACTGGTCTTAATTGAAAGAAACGGAAGACGACAATTTCCAGTTGATGGAATTTTAGATTTTCCATCTAATTGGATAGAAAACATTATTGATAATGAAGAAATTGCTCGATAAAAGCAATTCCTTCATTTTCACAATGTTTTCCAAACCCTTTAGGGGCGTAAAAAGGAGGGCATGTGAGGTTATGAGTAACACAGATTAAAATATTTGCTATCGTAATATGCTTCCAATTTTAGAAGTTAGCTTTTGCAGAGTTAGCCAAGATTTTGGAATAGTATAAAGGCATATTTAAACTGGTTTGTTTCTGAATTTTCTGATTCCAGAATTCAAAACCCTATCTAATCGAGTAAGTGAGCTCGAAGAAAAGGACAGAAAAAGAGGTGATGAAATTAGTGCAATGAAGCGTGAAATCATGGATTTAGAAAAGGCGTTACAGAGAATTACGTTCGTTGACAAGTCTATTAAGGACAGGTCAAAAGAAAGTGAAAGAGGTTATATGAGAGCAATAAATGGCGGTTCAAATAAGGCCAACGAGCAAGGTGGCATTATTAAAGACAAAGAGAAAGAAAGTATTGATATCGATGTTAAGCAAGTTAAGGACGGTATTGATCCAACCGACATTGATATAGAGTCAAAACAATATGATTTTCCTCGTGGAAATAGTATTATAAAAGACGAAACTAAATCAGAAACGTGTATGGAAGCCACAAAGGAACAAACAGTTGACAAGGAAATAGTGGATGGACCAAAAGAACACAAATGAATCAATGTGATAAAGTAGAGCTTCAATCTGATGACCAAGAAACTCACGGAGAAAAGGAGACATTAAACCGAGAGTTGGCTGTGACGGAAAAATCAAATCGAAGGTCGGCTACATGTTTGTTCATGAATTTTGTTTAAAACAGAATTGATCTAGATAGATAATGACTAGTAAAAAAGATTATACTTAATAATGATGGAGAAAGTACGGAGCCCCGTCGGTGACATTCTGTACATATTTTTATTTCGTTTTAACGAAATATTAATTCGTTATTACGAAGTTTTAAATCGTTAAAACGAAATATTAATTCGTTAAAACAAAATAGTATTTCGATAAAACGAATTATTAATTCGTTATTACGATATAATAATTCGTTTTAACGAAATATTAAATCGTTAAAACGAAATAGTATTTCGATAAAACGAAATATTAATTCGTTATAACCATATATTACTTCGTTTTAACGAAATATTAAATCGTTAAAACGAAATAGTATTTCGATAAAACGAAATAATAAATCGTTTTAACGAAATATTAATTCGTTTAATCGAAATACTAAATCGTTTTAACGAAATATTAATTCGTTAAATCGAAATACTAAATCGTTTTAACGAAATATTAAATCGTTAAAACGAAATATCAAATCATTAAAACGAAATATTAATATTTGTTATGCAGTCTCGGACATACCGCTTTTATTGCATCAACTCCACTCCGAAATTATTTCCGGGTGGTTGTACCCTAAAGTGGTCCATTAAGAAAATTTGTTCTCCTCCTTTTGTCAAGCTGTTTTAACGTTTAATCAACAGCAAGTTGCTTGATCACTGCTGCATGTCATGCATGTGATTCAAAGCATTTATTAGGGAACTATTTCCTTGTAAAAACTGATATTTGAAGGTGGTACCTACAAGATTTTCACTTCCGAGCCTAAAGAATTTCATGGGTTGATGTGAAGAATGAAGATTTGCGAATAAAAAATCCCTAATGATACCATTATCCTGGCCTGTAATTCAAGACCAAAGTCTGCTCTTTAAGACGGACTAAGATTTAAGTCCGATCGAAACTTTTGGTAAGAGCTACAGATTGTGAAAATATGCCCTTTTTGCTCATAATTTAATGAGGCAAAAACGGACAGGAGTGTAGCCTATTCTGTCTTCACGTGGCGAAGGGTAACAACCGAGTCTTCCGAAACATACTATTTTGTTTTAACGAATTAGTATTTCGTTTTAACGAATTAGTATTTCGTTTTAACGAATTAGTATTTCGTTAAAACGAATTAATATCTCGTTAAAACGATATAGCAATTCGTTCCAACGATTTACTATTTCGTTATTACGAAATAGTTTATAACAAAGTTAAGGAGTAAGAGAAACAGTATAGGTCACACGTGAACAGTTTGAGTCGTAACAGCCCCTGACTGCCAAAACCCAAAGCATAAATGCACATATATGCCTATAATAACACAGTAGAAAACCCTTGCGTTTACTGCAGTTACCAGTCAAAATTTCTGATAGCTTACTGTCACCATTCATTGTGACGGATTCTCATCACATCGTTATATTTTTACAGTAGCTGATCGTTCCCGACAGGCTAATTAAATATTTGAGGACAAATATAAAATTAGCATCAAGAAGAGTGACGGAAATCCGTCATCCTTCCTGGTGTTATTTACTGATTGGCTGATTCGTGACCACGGCCATCACAACTTTGGAATTTTGAAAATTATATAAAGAGTTTATAACCCCCGTATTTAGCTTTGAAAGAATTATGTTTACTAAGTGAAATACGGCATTACGTAACATACGCGGATTCTATTGAGCATTGACATAAAAAACCCATTAACAGCAGTATATAAACGGATTTTAACTGCAGTCGGGGCTTCAAAAGTTGTGCGTTTGGTCCATACATTAATTTATTTTAGGACATGATGACGTTTATTAGACAGCCTTATAGAAAATGCAATAGGCTTAGGCCTATATTGATAACGTTAATTAACGCTAAGATCTTGAAATAATAGAAACGCTTTCCGGTAAAATATCGAGAACTTTCGGTAGATTATCACTTATTATTTAATGCTTTTCGGGTGGATTATCGAGATTTTCTTCTCGGTAGCCTCATCTATTGGTAATTTCATCACAAAACAATTGAAATTGCTACCCGTCAGGCGAAGTGGGAACATCTGGGTAGTGTGTAAAGTGTCGACCCTAGTCAGACTTCGTGGATTGCGCAGGCCGACTAGGATAAAACTTTTCGCACTTGGCTGAATTTCTTAATCCAGAACTAGTGATCATTATACCTCCCCTGTATAAGAATTTTTGAAATCCGACCTACGGTTAACCATTATTTGACGTGATCTCTTTTTCAAATATCTATTTTACAGAGTTCCCAGATGGTCTCTTTTCGTGTGAATTAAACCCTGACCGTGGCGCGTTTTTAAGATTTTTAAGGTTTCTAAGCAGGATTTCTCGCGCGATTCAATTAAAAATTGTCAGACGCGGCGCGATATATCCTAATTAGAATTCTTAAGAAATCTTAAAACTCTTTATATTAGAAAAAAAAAAAAAATAAATAAATAAACACGCCTATGCTTTCGTTCTTTTCACCATATTTGGAATCTGTAAGCGAGGTCAATTAAATGTTTGTACCCGAGACATCATGATATTGCCAGGCAGTCATATGCGAAATGTTGAAAGTTCGTGTTACATCCTAAATACGAGAGGAAAATGCCTTGCTCTTTTTAGTTCCGAAGCAATCAGGCTAGATTTTGCATCATTCGCCTTACAAATTTAATCCACGTGTGACTTTTTCGATATACTTCCCGAACTGAACGCAGTTGTTATATAGATAATGTCATGGAAACGACGGAACCCGGCGCAGCAGATAATTTCATTTCTGTATTTGGCTTTCTTCTATACATATCTCCTCTAACATTTGAAAACCTGAAATGTTTCAAAATTCTCTCACCCATATCGATCTGATGTATTTATTGCTGAATTACGTTAATCCCGAAAAATACATTTGCATAATGACCAATTAGCACTTCTATCAATTAATCATTCAAAGGTAAATGTGTATTGGCATATATTGTATACTCTTGACATTACAGGGGATCAGTAATCATTGAAAATAGGGAAAACACACCGTCACCAAATACATTATGCTTCTTGCACATAGTTTAAGACTTAAATAGTTGTGCTACATGCTCGAAGGGGGTATATGTATTTGTTGTATCTGATAAATTGCCAAATAAATATTGTATCAATTAAAACAGATACAATTGGTATTTGAAAGAGATTTCATTTGTAAACAATTGTAATGGAAGAAAAACATATCTTATATCTAATGCTATGTTCCCACTGCCGATCCGATCAACTCGACCAAGCCCGATCAAGCGATCGAGTACTGATCGAGCTTGGTCAGCATGTGTGATGGGGGAGGCCGGAGCGATCGAGTGTGGTCGGCATCGCTCCGGCTTCCTACCCGAATATCTTTGCCATGTCAAAAATACTCGTGTACGATCGAGTAGGTCGGGATGCTCGAGCAGAATTTGGAAGGATGGTGGTCGGGGAAAGATGGGATAGCGATCGTATAGAGATCGAGATGGTCGGGAAGGGATCGAGTAGTGATCGAGTTTAGGTCGGGATGTTCGAGTAGACATCGGAATGGAGGTCGGGTTGCGATCGCGAAAGGGTCGTGATTACACGTGTAGGGGCTGGGCTAGATCGAGTAAAGATCGAGAAGAAGTCATGTATACGCCCTTTAGTCGAGCTCGGTCGGGTTTGGTCAGGGAAATCAGGCGATCGAGTTGATCGAGTAGATCGGATCGGCAATGGGAGCATAGCATTGCATTATACATGTTCGTGCGATTTTGAAAATATTAATAAATAAATAAATAGATAATAGAAATAAAAATGATGATTGTAATAACCTTGAACAATTATTATACAGTAAATGATGCAATATTCACCGGGCCAGCTCGAAACCGACCCAGCTGCCCAAGTCACGAGTAAAGGGTAGAGAAACCTAAAATCGCCAATTTGTTAAAACCAACTAGTACTCGTATTTCGTTTTAACGAATTAATATTTCGTTTTAACGAATTAGTATTTCGATTTAACGAATTTGTATTTCGTTTAAACGAATTAGTATTTCGTTTTAACGAATTAGTATTTCGTTAAAACGAATTAGTATTTCGTTTTAACGAATTAGTATTTCGTTTTAACGAATTAGTATTTCTTTAAAACGAATTAGTATTTCGTTAAAACGAATTAGTATTTCATTTTAACGAATTAGTATTTCGTTTTATCGATATACTAATTCGTTTTAACGAATTAGTATTTCGTTAAAACGAATTAGTATTTTGATTTAACGAATTAGTAATTCGATTTAACGAATTAGTATTTCGTCATAACAAATTAATATTTCGTTAAAACGAATTAAAAATGTGTACAGAATGTCACTTACAGGGCTCCGTAAGAAAGCAATATTCTTGACTTTTTTTGAGCTAGGAAGCTATGTAGGTATAATACAGGACAAAAATTCTAACTTTCAAATAAATACGGTATTAAAGAAAAAATCTTAACAGCTGGCAGGCCTTTAAACTTGTGATTAAACGCAGGATAAAAAAGCCGAATTTGCGTGCTATAAAGTATTAACCCTTTCCTGTTCAATCCTTGGTTTTTACGTCCCTGTGATTTTATGATTGAGAAAAAGAAGAAATTGCTTGTACCCTACTGAATGGTTATTTTTCAATTTAAATCCACTTTAAAATTTCGTCTGCAAAACCTTAAAATTTGGACGGGTCTAAAATTTTGCAAACAGGAAAGGGTTGAAATTTATAAACTCGCAGACAGATGTATGCACTTCTAATACATAAGAGACCTACCCACTCTAATTTTCAATACTTTTAAAAATTAGAGTGTTTTATTTGAAGTGTTTAACCAGTTCCCTCAAAAACATAATTGTGACATATAACACCTCTTTCGTGGTGTAAAATGAAGCATTTAAAGGAATAATTATAACGTTATTTGTTGAATTTGGTCCAACGAGATTTAACTTGTATTAGTTCTTTTTACAGACAAGTATTAAAGCCAAATTTCCAGAGGAAGTCCAAAGATCGTTATAAATCTAGAGATTACAGTGAGTAGTATAGTCTGATCATGGTTCAATGTTCGATCCATTACTAAGCTTTAACCTGATGGAATTTAGAACGGTTGCAAAAGTGTGTTTAATCCATAACCTCTTCATCCTCCATTTTTACGTGCTACAAAAATATCACTTGAGAAAACTGTGTGATAAGGATAAATTGCTTGTGACAAACAATTTCTCATTTGTTATGATTCTGTTTTGTTATTTATTATTTTTCCTTTTTTAATTCTTTTGGCGTTGTGTTAATATATAGTTAATATACAGGGATAAACTAACGATGTGTCTGTGCCGATAGTGCGTTTAAATCTTTTAATTGATTTTCACTACTGATAAAGTTGTGTATCAAGTAGACAGAATAGAGTCAATGACTGATGGACAGCCCTTGCAAATGAAAGAAATAAATGATGTACCAATCAGAGATTTGATTGACCTATCAAATAATTCATTTAGACCTGAGGGGGGAATATTGACCACCGACATTTAAGTAGAGCCTTTTGTTGGTTTTGCGATTTAAACGCCATAACTACAGTTTTTTGAAATATGGGCTTATTACGGAGGAACTGTGTGGTATTGACGGATCGCAGGAGTCAATCAAAGAATCAATCAACCAATCAAATTATCTATTAAGACCGGAAGTGAACTTTGAAGTTAGAACCCGGTCAAAATTTGTGTGAAGTATGTTTGTTAGTTTAGCGACTTAGATACCGCAACTACAGCTTCTTAAAGTTGTAGTTAAGACGTTTAGGTCGCCGACCAATCATTTTTCTTTTTAGCTCACCTGAGCACGAAGTACTCTTGGCGAGCTGTAGTGATCTGTCATTGTCCGGCGTCCGTCCGTCCGTCTGCCATCTGTCCATCCGTCCGTACACAATTACAAAAAAAAAAAAAATCATCTCCCCCTAAACTTCTAAACGAACGGTGAATTTTCAACCAAACTCTACAGACATAATCCTTATGTGATTTTCTTTCAAATACGTTAAAGAATTGAAATCCATGAAGAACTTTGGTTGCCATGGCAACCAAGTGAAAAACCTAAGATATCTTCTCATCCCAAACTATAAGGCCCAGAGCTTTGATATTTGGTACAAATCATAAACGATTGACCCTGTACCAAAATACTTCAAAGAATTACCGTACTCTGAAAATTAGCCCTTTTCTGTGCGATCCCTGTTTTTATACATATGCATAAAGAAGGAAATCGTTGAAAATCTTCTCCTAAACCATAAGGCCCGCAGCTTTAATATTTGGTGTGTATCAAACACTATTGACCCTTTACCAAAATACTCCATAGAAATAGTGTATTCTGAAAATAATCCCTTTTCTGTGTGATCCCTGACTTTAGATAAGAATAAAGAAGGATATTTTTGAAAACCTCCTAAACTATTAGTCATCGAGCTTTAATAGTTGGTGTGTATCAATACCTGTTGACCCTCTACCACAATACTTCAAAGCATTACTGTACTCTGTAAATAATCCCTTTTCTGCGCGATCCCTGGTTTTAGATAAACATACAGAAAGATATCGTTGAAAACCTCCCATAAACCATTAGACCTTTGATATTTGGTATCTATCAATGCCTATAGACTCTCTATCAAAATATTTCAAAGAATTACCGTATTCTTGAAATTAGCGCTGTATGGTGAAATATTCTATAAACCTAGCGATCCGTCAATTACTACAGCATTCTCCTCGTCAGTGGGCATGGCTAACGATCCATCAATTACCACAGCATTCTTATCGTCAGTGGGCATGGCCAGCGATCCGTCAATTACTACAGCATGCTTATCGTCGTTTGCATCGTTGATATATAAAAACTCTAACATTTTGTAATATATCTAGTACTATTGAAGGTGTTCACTTGAAACTTTGAATATACGTGTATATTCACTGTCAAAAAGATAAATTGTCCTTTTTAAAAAGAGAGGTGACTGAAAAAACATTTTGAAAGAGGTATTCCCCTTTGCAGACTTAGATTTTTAAACTTGTATCCACCCCAAATACCAGTACGCCAGGCACTCCTTGGCGATGTTCTTCTTGTGTATTGTGTACCTGAGCTTAAACAGGATCCAAACTAACTGATAATGAGCGTTTTAAATGAAATGAACGATATTAAATTACCCCCACCACTTTCTATATAATTTTGAAACTGTTTTTATAAAAATATTTTGCTTATTTACATGAACCAATCAAAAAATTTTAAAAAAATCTAGGTCATGTTTGGGGGTCAGTGCGGTAGTCAGTGATCCGTCAGTTCAAAGAAAACAGTGCTAAAGGTAAACCATTGATACCCGAAACACGAAAAAATGAAGGATTGATATCAATGATTACACAGAGGAAACTACTATGCAAGTTTAATCTACTCGTAAAGCTTTTGTTACAGAATTTAGGGTATCACTTACCCGCTTTCATAATGTGATATCATAGTTAACCTTGTCATGCTGATCCCGGAATATTTCTGTTTTTGGCAGGAGGTCTAGAAAAAGATCAGACTGCACATAAGTGCAGTCTTATCTTGGTCTACACCTCTCGTTTGTCCCCTTTATGCCAGGGTTGTATAATCAATTTTCATAAGAAGTATTAACCCTCATTAAGACTTTCCAGTGCTGTCGGTCTTTTGATTTTAAAGCAAATCTGTACTTAGAATTTCAGTGCAGCATGATAAGGGTTAAATTACGTTTGTGTTCTTTGGTAAGGATTGGGTGTAACTACTCTACTCCCATTTGCAATTTTCATTTACAGGGAAACCATCGGTGAAACATGAATCTACTAAACAATCGGTGCCTTTGGAAGCATGGTGGGCGATTTGTAAAAAAGAAGAAAAAGCAGGTACTAGTAGATTGTTTCAATCTAGGCCCATATTTACCAACCAGTCTAATTTAACGTTCTTAACTACGGCTGTAATTGGACGAGTCATATATTGTTATTTATAGAATAACAAATTCTTACCTTTGTTTATTGACAATTTAACTACGCTTCTGAGTTGTAATGCTCAATAAATAATCCACGAAAGCTTTAGCTTGTTTAAATTTTCTATAAATAAAGGTATGAATTTGATATAATAATATTCTATAATGACCTTTATTTTACTATTTCTTTGGAATAAACGTAGATATACCTCATCGTTGTCAAGTGCGGATTAGTTTCTCCTGATAACACACGCTCTTCTTTCTTACCCAAAGCGAGCGTCGGTAAGCAATGGTATTCGATCGTTTCTTTTGAATTAGGCTTTTAATTGAAACATGAATAATTCACAAAATTAAACGATTATTTTTCTAAATTCGATATCACCATTATCAGCAGACAGCATGTGTATCTTGCAAGCTATCTTCAATTTAAAATATCAAGTGAGCCGGGGATACATATCTATTGTCCGCACCATGTATTTTAGTGGGTAGTTAGTGTAGGATTATGCCTAAACGCCATCGGCTTTAATACTCAAATGCCGTTACAAGAAAGGATTTAACAATTAGATAAACCATCAAACAAGGTAAGTATACCTTAATTATTAAGAATACATGCAACGAGTGATTTTCTTGTCGATCTCCATCTCCACTCGACAACGAAATAATGAGAATAAAGTGGAGATGCATACATCATGATTCTACATCCTAGCCTTCGTCATGAACTACGCCATGACTGCCTCGATGATCGAGTGGTGTAGGTGCTTGACTCTTGATCTTAAGGTCACGGGTTCGAGCCCCACCGTCACCGAGGTGTGTTCATGGGCAAGACACTTAAAAGCTAGCCGCAGTCTACCCAGCTACCCAGTTTCCCCAGCTGTAGAATTGGGTAGCAGAGGGTTTAATCACTGCCTCTCTTTCAGGGACGTGCAAATATCTGGATTGTGGATTTCGAGAGCGACTCTATAAGCTTAAAGTTTTCGTCGCAATCGAACTAAAATAAATTAGTATAAACTTACCACGTTATCGATAAAATATTCGTCTAGTTAAATATCAGGGTAAATATCTTATAATGCAGATGAATTTGATTTTGTTTTGATTAGATTGTTGTTTCGCCAACACTATTTACCTAAAGTGATTTCAATAAAAAAATGTACTAGGGCGGAATGGAACAGCCTAGCACTCCGCACTTTTTTGGACGATTGACGCTCATTCAACCACGATGCGACTGTAGGCCTATGCTGTGTATAGACTTCGAATCAAGTGTCATGATAGAACGTGTATTTTGTCACAATGGCAAACAAAAGCTTTCTAAATATCGATATACAAAAGAAGAGTATGAGTAAAGGTCACTAGAAGAGTAGATCTATTTTGAGTTTTTCTGATCCATTTAAAGTCGTGTTAGTTTACATTATGAGATCGAGTGGAAAGCACCTGATTCTCCACCGGAAACGCTCGCTAATCTTCGGCAATGGCAGATATGTGCACATGTGTTGAATATTAAACTTTCCGGTCGATTTCGTTGATCTCCGTGACCGATCGGCTAATTGTTTGAGTAGCCAGCGAAAGTAGAAACGTCATCACTGACATCAGATTTTTTTGTATACAAACTTAAATTGATCAATCGCGTTTGTCAAGAAATCAATCGACTAATTGAATTATTTATTCGGTTCGGAGCTTTCAACTTCAACAATGGCCGCCATTTTTGTAAACCTTTTTTGTTGGTTTGGCGACTTAAACATCGTAACAACAGCTTATTCAAAGTATAGTTACGACGTATAGGTCACCAACCAACCATTTAACTTCTTTGTTACATGCTACTGACCATAAATTTTGCAAACTAACGCCGTTAAAAATCGAAGCGGAACTTCCTGTCTAAATGGGCGTGGCCTAGTGAGTCAGTGGATGTGGCCATTAACGTGTAGCAATCATGTAAATTGGTTAGTTGGAAACCTAAATGTTGTGACAACAGCTTGAACAAGTGCTCTATACAAATCAGTCAATGATTCAAAGTTCGCCTCCGGTTGAAATTAATGTTTCGATTGGTCGATTGATTCTCTTATGGACAGCTGCCATTGGTCATTTCAAAGAGGATCTTTTACATTACAAAAGACTGATTTCCTATGGATTTAGGCCTGCACAAACTGCGAGGGCCTGCATTTGCCTACCTATGGTCAAAGTAGCTTGATACATTTGGCCACTTGACATGTACATTATTTTTTAGTTTAATACGGTTATTTGAGTTTGCAAATGAGATGATAAGTCGATCTTGTCAATGGTGGTAAATGGTAGGTTTCCTGCATCTTTCTTTTCATGAAGCTGTTCATCCTCACCCGAACCATGCTGCTTTTTCCGAGCATCTGTAGGCTTGTCGGTGTTCTTGTTTTTTCCTCGGTTAAGATTTATAAGCCGCCGCAAATAATGCACTAAATTGTCTTCAATGCTGGTACACGAATGGAAAAAAGAATCCACCGAAACTGTTTATCATTTTTAAATAGAGTGGAATTTGAGAAATTTTGCATACTCGGTGATTTAAATCTCCAGATGTAACAGAAAGCAACAAAACTAGGAAGTACTGTTACCTTGTTTGTCTATAAACTTTTCTGTCGTTGTAATAGCTGTTTGGTGAACGTTACGCAGGAACATGTTAAGTCTCAAAAGTTTTATTCTTAACGAGGCAGAAAAAACAAATAAATATTTGGACCGCCAGTAATAAAACAATATATTTTATACAAAAACTCACTCGATCTTAGGCTTGTTATATAAAAAGTCTCTAGTTTTCCAAAGTCAAGTTTTACTGTCAAGCTACTCTTAGTTAAGTTATTCTAAACGGACACCATTAGAATGTTATCTACGTTTTTTTGTTGTTGTTGTTGGGGTTTTTTTGTTTGTTTGCTTGTTTGCTTGTTTATTGTGTTTTTTTTTTTTTTACTGAATTGTTGACTCTCGATCAATATACCCATGTCTAAACATTTTTGGCATTTTTTATCCAAGAAAAATCTTAAGCTTAAGTAAAAGGGACCAAACAGTGACAGTTATAAGTTTGTATGATTGGCATGTAGCAGTTTTACTGCCTATTTGTTAGTTTCCTTTCTAGCAGGTTTTTCAACAGGTCAAAATGATTAGAAGTTAATGATGTCGATGTGTTTTGTGTTAAATCCTTTGTGCTGTAATTTGAGGTCTTGCAAAACATATCTCAAAGTTTAATCAAAATTTTACTTTTAGGAACATCGAATATTCTTTCAATCCTTCGAAGTGAATTAAATTAAAAAGATTAGAGTGTAAATGTTACCAAGTGCAATTATCTGTTAACCCACTACCAGACGGCAAAATTTTAGACTGGTCCAAATTGAAAGGAGTTGAAGACGACAATTTAAAGCTTATGAAATTTTAGATTTAGGGGAGAATATATTGTGGAAAATGACGAAATTGCTTGCGACAAGCAATTTCTTCATTTTCCACAATGTTTTCCATATTTCTTTTTCTTGGGGGCGTCTAAAAGCGACAATGATAGGGAATGGGCTAAGTTTCTCTAGCTTTACATTAAACTGAACATTTTACAGCATAACACATTTCATTTATCTAAGTAAGCGCTAATGGAAGACTCTGTGGTGGTAATACATGTACGCGTCCATTATTTTTTTTTCTTTTTTAGTTGTAAGATTTGTGGACAGTTTTGCGTCTTGTTTGTAAACAACTGGACATATTTGCTGAACAAATATCGTTCGTAAATCCTATGATGTTATCATGAAAACTGTATTATTAAGACAATGCTAATAAGTTCGAGCAACGTAGGATTTCGTCAGTATTCTGTAATACTTCATGAATGCATTCGGATTGGTCCTTCAAATGTAGACCAATAAGGTGTATTAAATGACTATTCCCATCAGCAACCACTTTCGGACAATCTCTTAAGATGTCGAATAATACAAGTTTTACTGTATCTTTTCAGCTTCTAAGACAGAAGTAAAGTACCTTGACGGTGTTCAGACAATATTATGTATATATATCTCAGAGAGCATGGCAAAGTCATGGAATGAAGTCCAAACATTTGTTTATGATTATTTCGACGGTAAGTCATTTCAAAAAGGAATCTTATGGTAGTTACAGGAAGGACAAAATGTCTATTCATATAATAAATAAATAAATAAGGTAAGTGTATTCATATGACAAAGTGCAGAAAGAACAATATATATGTCGGGTTATCCAGAGATAGCTGCAAAATGACGTTACTTAATGATGTCGCTAAATCCAATGTGGTGACGTCACTATTATCTGATAAAGGTACGTATCTCGAGAAGCTTTCATACACTTTTAATTGTCGTCTGCAACGCCTTTCAATTTGGAATAGTCTTAAATTTTGTCGTCTGGTAATGGGTTAAGTGGTGAGATATGTTTTTCTTTGTACCCTCACTTATTAACATTTTCTCCAGTACTTATACTGATTGAGCGTACTCTTGAAAATCCTAGTCCCGTTTTATGTTTTAACTCTTTTTAGCTTGTCTTTTATCGGAGAAATATCGAGGTATTACATTAGTCTGAGCGTCGCCGTCCAAGTGATTATTGTCGTTAGCATTTTGTGTTATTTCTATTATCATTTAAGACATTCATATGAAACGCTGAATTTATATACACAATTAAAAGATTAATCTGTAATGCCATGGCGGGAAGATATTTTCTCCACATTATGATGTTGTTTGGTTGTTGTAGCTTTTTTACTAGATTTTTGCCCACCATTCAGCACTCTCACTCTGGCATTCGCTTGTTGTGCTTTTGTTTGAGTAGTAATGTAATTCCGTGAAAATAATTTAACTACACTCGAATTAGTGGACAAATGGTATGAGCAATTTTTTAGCTATTAAAGAGGTTAAGCTAACCCATTTTATTTTAACCTAGGTATGAATTGGAGAAAAAAAAACAATTAAACTATGAATTAGGCCGTGGTGCTGATTCATAAAAGTGACTATGGTCTCAGTTCCATATTTCAATTTTGATCAGAATGATGACTTCATTTCTTATTATCTGATAAAAAATCCAAGTAAACAAAGAATGTATCTATACATTTCGATGTAGTTTGTATGGCTAATCATCTTCGCGGTATACAGCCAGTATGCGGTGTTCTAAAAGTAGTAATGTTAATCCTGCAATTAACCAATCGCTGGCCCCAACCACTGGCTGCCTTAGCTCCGCCCATTAACTCCGACGGGAAGTTCCGCTTCGATTTTCAACTTTTTAAATTTGCAAAATTTATGGCCAGTATCATGTAACAAAAAAGTAAAATAGTTGGTTTGTGACCTTAATGTCATAACTAAAGCGTGAATAAGCTGTAGTTACGACGTTTAAGTCGCCAAACCAACAATAAAGGTAAACAAAATGGCAGGTCCGGGATGAATAAATTATTTGGATGATTGGTTGATTCCTTGATTGACGACCGCGATTGGTCAATTGGTAAGCGAATAGAATCACGTTTTCATTGACCAAATCTGCGCAGCGAGGTAAGCTTTAGAATTTCGGACGGCCTGAAAATTATTCAATTTATATTATGTTCAAGGACGAATCTGGATACTACGCTGTTTAAGATCTTTCATATACAACGGATGCTTTTACGCAATGTATGAATTATATTAAATTCTCACAATATGTCTTTTTAAAATACACAGCGTAGCTGAGTACTATTTTTCCTATACCCCAAAGTATGACCCTACTAGACTTTTGAAACGTGGTAAAACCGGACGACGTTGGGAGAAGACGTTTGGATGTCCACCGAAAATATACAGTTATATACTTAACTATTTTGAAACTATCTTTTATGCGCTGTTTGTTTTGAAATTTAGGTCTGGAAAAACTTCTAAATGAAGAAAACGTCAACGAAGAAAACGTTGCATTGGTAACCTTTGGTCATGAAACAAAGGTCAAGGTCAGATTGACAAAGGAATTGTCGACGGTTAGAACTACTTTTAGTAAGTATCTACATATCGTTAGTTTGCTTTATTTGTTTATGTGAAATTTTGCGTGTACAATTAAATTGTGTTAAAAGAATTCTTATAATAACTGTGTGTTTAATTGACTAAGGGTATTACGCCCAACTCAACAACAAGGGTCATGCGGAGACGGGGCCTCCGTTTAAAGTCTCGCCAAGAAGGACTAGGGAAGCGGGCATGGAACCCCTAACCACGGAGTATATCGTTTAGAACGAAATTAGCGATATTCTATTACCCCCCCCCCTTAATAGGATATTAGCACCGTCCAATTAATAGATTTTTGTGTCTTCACGGACAAATCGGACGCTTCAAAGTTCCCACAAGCCAATGAATTCATTGATAGTTTTAGACATTTTAATGAAGTTAAAGGATCTTTAGTGGGATAAGCGTCAATTTCACGATGGTCTCATCTGTATCTTGTGATCACGTACTCGTTAAAACTTGTGAAAGATCGTTTTTTAGCTGGCAAAAAGCCACTTGGACTGTTGACATTGCGTTGTATTCGACGGGCGTGCGCGCTTCCGTAGCAATTTTCTTAAAATATACTCTCCCTAGAAACTACTGGATGGAATTCCACAGGAATGGTACTTTGGTTAGACTATTACAAATTACATAAAAGCTTTTTATTAATGAAATACGCTTTTAAAGTCGAGGCTAATTTCATATATGGCATGCACAGGTAGTGCAATCTTCTTTTCAGAGACTATAGGCGGTATTTTTACGGGAATTATCCTTTCACGGCCCTTAAACAAATTCCTTCAAGAAATTCTCACCTGACATAAGATCTGGCTTTAGGGGCTAACCTAGGGCTAATTTCCTATTGTGTTATATAGAGTATACCTTGAAAATCAGTAGCTGATAGGTAGAATTCGACCACATAGCTCAGGAATGGACCTTGATTGGCCCCTTACATGATTCACCAAAGAAACTTTGATTTGAAGGCCTTTATTAGAGAGACTATATGGCATGGAATGAAAACTTTGAAATCTTCTCTTCAGAAACTGCGTGATTGCATGGTTGACGTTATACAAGTGTCTTTCCAGAAATTTGGTCGGATGAGAAACATGGCTTTCTTTCGGGGTGGGTTTGGGTGATGTTTGCCATTTTTGCAACAAAGCACGTCCTGGGATCTTTGTAAAACTGGTTTACAGAAATTATCGACTAGGTTTCGACCAAAATCTTACAAATATTGAATATGGTGCACATTTTTAAAAGTCTTACTATCCATGTCCACAAATCGGTCCTATTGAACGATACAGGCGCACAAGCGTCTGGAAAACAACGGAATTAACAAAATACACTTTCCCTGTTTTGTTTTATATAGATTAAAATCGTCTGTTATTCACTGAACGTTATCTGATCAGAACCAAATAAATTGACGTTGTTACCATTTTACAATGTAATTCACGTACTTTATGACATGTTGATAGAGCTTTTGGACGAAAAATTCAGTAGAAGTTGAATTCGATACAAGGTCACACGTGAGGATCATAAGAATAATGAAAACTACATAATCATAATATTACACTTTCTACATGTGATAGTTGAGCATGTGTCACATAAATGACCAATCACGTCTGTCAATCAAGGAATCAACCGACCAATAAAATCATTTATTCAGCCCGGTCCTAATTTTTCAACTCCAACATTGGCAGCCATTTTTGTTAACCTTTTTTGTCGGTTTTGCGACTTAAACGTTGTAACTACAGCTTACTCAAGCTGTAGTTACGACGTTTAGGTCACCAACCAACCATTTTACTTCTTTGTTACATGCTACTGGCCATAAATTTCGCAAAATAACGCCGATAAAAATCGAAGCGGAATTTCTTTCGGAGTTAGTAGGCGCTGCCTAGGGAGTAAGTAGGTTTGGGTCAGCGATTGGTCAATTTAACCCTACCGGTTTTATTTTTTCTTTATTTGTAGATGATATTACATTAGGTGGACCATCACCTTTGTTTGGCGGTATATTGATGGCAGTGGCAGCAGCACAGTCAAGTTCTAGTACGTGTTTAGACTATATACAGAGGATATTATATTCGAGTTTTTTTTAATTATATCTTTATTCCATCAATTACCTGACAATAATACAAATCATAGTCGTCCGATTCGAATTGATTGATTGATTGAATGAGGTTTAACGCCATTTTTAATAGTATTCAGCCATATCTCCGCATGCAGCTTGAACACAAATCCTTGTATCTATCTCACCAGTGCTACCACTACACCCTTTCCGAGCCTTCAGTCGCGCATCCCACCCAGATTTACGATTGGTGGGAGACAAATGTTAGAAAGGATATTCCCCTTGGTCGGGTTTCGAACCCTGGCCCTATAATTGGGAGTCCTACGCTCTACCCACTGCCCTATGGCCGCGGCTTGTCGAATTCGAAAGACATAGTAAAAGACACTCCAAAGTCTGCTAGAATTGAAAAATAAATGCCAAATGCCATAGAAAACACTATGAGAAAACGAGAAATGGCTTCTTAAAAGGGCTTCAAAAAGTATGATTGTTTGGTAATGGGTTAACGGGTCATTTATACAGTGGTAGATATTAGGCGAGTTCTATTACATTTACACGAGATTAGAATTAAAAATCAAAGAACAACTAGTCAATAGAGTCTACAGAAACATACTCTAGCAAACATTTTTTTTACCGTAGGTGACCAAATATTTAACTAGACAACCATTAAAATTCGAGCCGTTTCCAAAATAAACGGCCATTATTAAAGCCCGTCTACCTACGCATTGTTGAAAGAATTCTCGTCTACTGTTTGGTCAGTTTTTATTGAAATTCTAGTATACCTCTTCGGTACCAACCCGTGATTTGTAAGAAAAGTCTAGATGACTTATGTTATTAAAGTCACTGGCATTTAAGGAAACGACTGTCGATCCAGACTTATTGCTGTCTGGAAGTGAGTTCCATTTCTGTAAGGCTGATTATCTTCAAATTCCAGAAAACTTTTCAAGGACGGATGGGATATCTGTACCACTTTATTCGAAAAGAAATCTATGTTACGTAACTAAATGACTTATTTTGTTGAAATTTCACACACTTTTCCTATCATCACTAGTTATATAAGAATTATTTCCCCCTCAATGGCTGTCATCTTTATTGTGACAACTTTAAACGAAATAATGCTTAGGCCATCTCAGAAATAATTTATATGGCGGAATTTCACAAAATAAGATGGATAATGTCTTTAACATTCATTTATCAAATGTCGCTGGTTATTTATATGCTTTATAATAGCTGTCAGAACGAAAGTTGCATCGAACTTTAGAATTAAGACTTCAGCTTAGAGCAAGCATTGAAACTGTTATTTAAAAAATGTCACAAAATCTATGGGCTATCTTCAGCATCAGTCATCAAATGTCAAAGTAAAAGAAATAAAAATACATGTAGTATTTTTTTTTCAAAATGCCTGACGAAATCACAAATACGGGCCGTATGCAATCGATTCCTGGCATTTTCTCCCAATGGTCATCATTTCAAAATAACTGCCTATATTATAATAACAGGTTGGTCATAGATGGTGAAAATTATTTGAACTCATTCAATGAATCTATATGAAAGCAATCAATTATTTCACAAAAATTCAAAATGTTATGTTTGTCTAGATAGAGAAATTAGGAATACAAGTCAGGCTTTGAGCTCGGAACCGATAGATAAAACTTGACTGTTTGATATTTCTGTAGCAGTTGTGAAAAAAGATTTTCAACTTTTTCACTTTTCTCAAAAATTGCTGTCGTGTTAATTCACGGTTTGTCTCAGTCAACATACTTCTTTCATGTAAAAAAAAGCAGGAAATATTTTTGCATTTTCTTTTCCTAAATATTCTAGCATGCTCAACTTTGATATTTGATCAGTAATATCTGCTAGAAAATCTCTTCGAATCTTCTTCATGCCATTACTTTGAGGTTAAACATATTACTAGGTTCTTAAAGAGCGCAATGCATTGAAAAGAAAATCTTTTAAAATCTTATTACAACTAATGAGGCCAAAACGTTGTTTTTTTCCCAAAATATATTGAATGGGATATCAGCCTGCGATTCTCTGCAAAAGTTGTCTAAACGTTTTCCCTTGTTTGACCATTCGCTGTCATTTACGCAGATTAGTGCCTGAGGTTTAATTGCTCTGTTGTCGCACCATCTTCAGATCTCTTCAGAAAATATTTGTTAAATCTCGATGTCATTAGATAATAAGACATGAAGATAACATTGCGCATTCATACAGTGTGATTGGGTTTATCGTTTCATACCTCCATGGAAACAAAAGCAGCTATTCTCTTCATCTCTTAAATAATGTATTTACGCGCTCACACGCTTGCTATGTAGTTGCAAAGATCGCTTGCCACGCCCATTGACTCCGATAGGGAATGTCATTTAGACTTTAAATGGTCTTATCTTGCAAGATTTATACCCAGTACTATGTAGCAAAAAAAAAAAAAAAAAAGCCGCCGGCAAAGCGCAGTTGGTAGCGCGACGGACTGTCAATCTGGAGTTCCCAGGTTCGATCCCCTACGGCGGCACTCATCCTTTCCGACTATTTGTCTCCCATCAATGGGTCGATAATCGTAGACCTATGTGGGATAGTAGCTGGAGGCTGGGAAAGGATGTGATGGCGGTACTGGTGTGAGAAATACCAGGAATCCATTGTTAGGTGCTCGAGCCGCGATATAACTGAAAGATTGTTGAAAGCGGCGTAAAACCCCATTCAAACAAACCAAAAAAGTAATAAGCTGCAGTTACGACGCCAAACCAATTAAACTACAAAGCAGAAATGCCGACCAATGTTGATGTCTAAAGGTCACTTCCGGTCTAATTGAACTATTTGGTTGGTACATCGATTTTTCGATTTTCGCGATCCGTCAATCATTCACAGGTTCGATCGTTTTATTTACTTTGTATATAGAAATGAAATGTCTTTTGATTCTGCGGTAAACGTTCTATAAGTACTTTTATCAAATTGTTAACTCAATGTGGCGCATTTTAATCCAAGCTGAATGTCATGTTAATGGAGCGGAGATCCACAAACGAGTTGTTCTTCTAACGGACGGTCATTTCACTGAAGCTGAATTATTTCAAGGCCCAGACGAGCCAAATCCATCAAAACAGGATGAGGTTTGTAGAGAAACTATACTTTTTGATGAACATTGGCATTTACATATACTAAGCAAATAGCCATCAGAATCGTCCTCGATTGTATTAACAAACTCATTATTTTTAATCTTTACCCCCCCCCCTCTCCGAATTTACTTCCAGACTGGAAGATGTATCGTTGTTGTTTAATTTTAATAAAGGCTTTGTAAATGAAGGATTGCGAATCAAAATCGATTGACCAATTTCTAGCTCACCTGAGCACAACGTGCTGAAGGCGAGCTTTTGTGATCGGTAAATGTCCGCTGTCAGTCTGTCAAGCTGTAAGTCTGTCCGTCCGTGAACATTTATTAGAAAATCTTCTCCTCCTAAACCACAATGCCTAGAACCTTGTTATTTGATATTTGATATCATCCCCTATTGACACTCTATCAAAACACTTCAAAAGATAACTGTACTCTGAAAATTAGCCCTTTTCTGTGCGATCCCTGATTTTACAAAGGAAATTTTTGAAAATATTTTCCTTCCATGCCATTAGGTCTAGAGCTTTGATATTTGATATGTATCATCACCTTATGAACCTCTACCTAAATACTTCAAAGAAATACCATGCCATAAATATTAACCCTTTTCTGTGCAATCCCTGGTTTTACAAAGGAAAAAAGACAGAAATCTTTGAAATTCTTCTCCTCCCAAAGCATAAGGCGTAGAGATTTGATATTTTGTTTGTATCAATGTTTATTGAAATTCTGAATATTAGCCCTTTTCTGTGCGATCCCTGATTTTACAAAGTATTCTACTCCCAAACCATAAGACCTAGAGCTTTGATACTTGTAATGTATCAATGTCTATTGAACCTTTACCAAAATGCTTCAATGAATTACTGCACTCTGAGAATTAGTCTTTTTCTGGGCGATCCCTGATTTTACAAAGGAATAAAGAAGGAAATCTTTTGAAAATTCTTCTCCCTAACCACAAGGTCTAGAGCCTTGATATTTGGTATATAGCAGTGTTTAATGACCTTCTACTAAAACACTTAAAAGAACTACTGTTAACTGAGAATTCACCCCTTTCTTTGCGACCCCTGATTTTTCAAAGAAATAAGAAGACATCTTTGAAATCTTTTTATTCCAACCACATCTTAAGGCCAAGAGCTTTGATATGTTGTATGTATTAATGTTATTGGGCTCAAGCTGTTCCAAACTATTAAGTATGAAAATTAGCGCCGTTTGATATTTCAGTCGAACTGACCTGTAGGAGGTCAGGGGTCGTGACCAGCGATCTGTCAGTTTTAAATATCTAATAAACAATAGTAATGATTATAATTACTAAAATCAGATTCTTATAGACATTTTTTTTCAGACTGATAAACATAAATGCCTCACAATGACTTGCTTACCAACTCTGGAGCCATTTTCAGCTGTCTCCCGACCTGTAGCATATTTTAAAGCAACATTCCCATAAACCTGTCGTAAATCAGCATGAACATCTGATGGCGAAAACCCGAAGCTTCTTTGAATTATTCTGTGCTATAATTTTCGCGTTTCTTTTAAAACTAATAGTTTACCACTTAATGACCTTGTTGAATGGATCAGTGTGAGTTCGAGGCTTACACACACCGTCTTTTTGCTGTTAGAAAGTATGTATTTTGGCATTGTTAAAAGCTTCCTTTGGACTATTCTGTGAGATTATCTTTTAAACTAGTATTAGACCTCTTCACATTTAATAACCGTGATGATCACGAATAAAACTGTCAGGATAAGTTTAATCAAAGCACTGAATTTACTGTAAGCTAGCAAAGCGTGGTTTGTTAAGTAATCCTCTTTGTCAAAGGTAAACGAGGTTAAAATAACCATGGAGTTAATCCATTACAACATGACGAAATCTTAGGCTGGTTCAAATTGAAAGAAGTTGCAGACGACAACCTCATGTTCGTGGAATTATGTAGAAAACGTCGTGGACATTGAAGAAATTGTTTCATGCAAGCTATTTCTTCAGTGTCCACAATGTTTTCCGAGGCTTTTTCTTGTGATGCTTAAAAAGCGAAATTGGTGGAAATGGGTTAGATAGCATGCTTTTGAAAGAATTCACTACTATTTAAATAGAGTTTGTAATATTCTTAAAATACACAAAAACTACTTTTTCTGACGTATGCATTCAATGGATTTAGTGGTTAAACCTCCAGTGACAGTTTGCATTCGTACAACTTAGAGAAGACCTCAGATTTTGTCTGTTAACTTAAGCTATCAAAGCTGACGCTTTGCTAGCTAAAAAAGAGAGAGGGGAGAGACAGAGAGAGAGAGAGAGAGAGAGAGAGAGAGAGAGAGAGAGAGAAAGAAAGAAAGCAAGAAATCTGTGAAATGTGTTTTACGGTGGTTGGTTGTATAGGATCAATGTGACACGTGTGAGTATAAATAACACTCATGTATAATAACACTCTTGTATTATATTTACTACAAAATTAAACAAACAAAAAAGATCAACCCTAGTAAAGATTCGAACTGGGACCCTGGTCTAGCAGACAGACGCTCAATATATTCTGCTATCAGAACTACTTTTGGGTAATTGAAGTGGTTTGCTTAGTGTCGGGGTTTACAAAACGTGAGCAGTTTTAATAGGCGTTTGTTGACGTGTAGTCGAGACAGTATTTATGAGCTTGGTAATTCATTCGGCATAAAGAGTCGCCGTCATAGCGCAGTCAGTAGTGCATCAGGCTCCCAATCTTCAGTCACGGGATGTCATAGGTTCGATCCCCGGCGGCGGCACATGTCCTTTCCGACATTTGTCTCACCAATGGGTGGACGAATATCCACCCTGTGGTGGGAGACAAATGTCGAAAGGATGTTTTTGCAGCGACCGGGGATCGGACCCTTGAACTCATAATTGAGAATCCGGCCACATGTAAATAAACTCACGGGAAAAATATCCGGACAAACCTAAAATGATGAAGACTTGACGTAAAATATCAAATCACATCAAAGTCAGTGCAGATTTTTTAGCTCCACTGGCTGAATGGGAGCGACATATTATCATAAAATTGTGTCCATCGTGCGTCGGTGTGTGCGACCGTCCGTCCGTAAATTTTTACTTTTATTTCCCTAGAAAATACTGCACATATTTTAATCAATTTGAACAGGAATGACCCTGGGGTGACCCTTATCAGATTTTTTCCAAACAATTTGATCGGATAAAAACAATGCTTTTATAGACATAAATGAATTTTCTAAACGGTGTAGAGTGAACTCTTTCAAGACTTAATCTCAGAAAACAGTTGATGGATTACAGGAATGAACCTTGGATGACCCTTCATACGGTTCATATCAAACATAATTTTTAAGAAAAAATTGGCTTGGTTAATTGGTGTGGTTATTTCCTTATATGGTATAAGGCGAAAATTTTGAAAATCTTCATCTGACAGGATGGCTTTCAACAGGAATGATCTTTTGTTGACCCATTATCAGAAATTCAAATGCGTTTTATAATATTGCTAAGGAGGATTGGCAAAATATTAAATAGCTTTCACATTATGATGCAATGGAAGTAATTTCTACTGCTTGACTGAGAAAATTTATGGTGAAAAAGAAAATTGGTTCCCTAAAAGTTGATTGAAAAAAGGCAATCCTTTCTTAACCCATTCCCATACAGTGAAGCCTTTGGACGCCCTTCAATAAAATTTCTTTATTTAACACAATATTTTCTATCCAAAATTTTGAAAAAATCTAAAATTGCAATAAGTTTAAATTGTCGTCTGCAACTCCTTACAATTTGGAACAGTCTAAAATTTTGCCGTCTGGTTATGGGTTAAGATAACACGATACCATCGGAAAATGGAAGTTAACCTTTTCAGTGGAAAATAGTGATCAACAAATGACTCCCTTTAAAGAATAAGTATTTGTCCTGTTATTTTTGGTGGAAAAAGTCATCCGTTTTTTAAAAAGTATTATGATTAAAGTGCAAATTATCAATTTTCAAGTTTTGAAAACCTTCTCGGAATAAGGGGAAAAAGGCAGTTCGCAATTATTCTCTCCTGTTCAACTTTTTACAGCAATGTTCCGAATAGATTACACGAATTATACTAATTATCTCAATTTAATTGTTTACTCCTTACGTACCTTACATTTTACATAGTTCAGATGTTGTTGATTGAAAAGAACATTTTCTGCAAGCATCATTTCCCTTCCTAAGAATGTTTTTATAAGTTACTGCCCTTTATATTTGACAAATGTTATATCTTTCAATTATCTTTATGAAGCTCTAAGATATGTAGCTAATACTAGAAGCTCTATGATAGAAATTCGAAAATTAGGGTGATGCATGATTGACCAGAACCTTACATTTTCTTTTGCAGATAAATTTTGTAGGAACAAGTCACCATTCCTCTTCAATAATTATCGTAGTTATACAAAATGAAATCAGTTATTGCAGCTGAAAAATCAGGCATATCTTTAAATGCCTTTTCGATACCAGTAAATTAGAATGGAAATAGTGTAACTTTATCTTTATGGAATAAATTATCAGCTTAAAACAGTAACTGTTGCATGCCTACATAAGGAGGGTAGGCTGTTTCACTTGTATCAAAAAGGCAAAATTTAAAATTAAAAAACAACATTTTTTAAGAACGTGTTGACTTAGATTTTTATCAAGTTAATGTGTTGTATGTTTTTTTTTTTTTTTTTGTTTTTTTTTTTCAGTTCAAATCTGCGTTTTGAACAAAATACTCGGACATATAGTAAATTTTACTCATATTTAAATAATCTAATTGTTAGTTTCGTCTATCAAAAACGAGCGATCTGATTGGTCGAAAAATTTAATTCATACCTCCATGAACAAAATTTTGAGTACGCAGCCATTTTGAATGCTTCCGCACAAAATAGTTCACTACAAAAAGGTATCAAAATTTGTTAAGTTGTTGCATTTTTCGCTCGATGCTATTAAATTATAAGAAATGAAGAGAATATTTTTTTGTTTTCATGAAGGTATGAACCGGAAAACCTAATCACACAATGTATGAATCCGCTTCGCGTATTCATACAGTGTGTTTAGTTTTTTGCGGTTCATACCTCCATGAAAACAAAAAAATATTCTCTTCATCTCTTAAACATTTTTTGTAGATTTGATGACAATGTTACAAAAAGAATTATGAGTCTTTAAAGAAAAAGTGCAATTTTCTTCGAAAAGTACATCGAAAAACACCGTGATTATTTAAGAATTTTAAATATGATAAATAAATCCGTGCCATATGAGCGCATCAGGCGCCAAAGCGTCCTAGTTTTCTTTTCAACGAATTCTTTCTTACTTAGTGAAAGTTATTGGTAAGATTGAAATCGTAGCCCAATTTTCTATTGTTTTCAGACGTTTGCACATATAACCGATATCCTAGAACGTTTCCCTCAGTCTGGAAAGGAGCTGATATGTGTCCCAATCGGGGAGAATTGTGTGATAATGGGTAAACGTAAGAGATACTTAAGTATGTTTTTATTGAAACGAAGTTCTGACCGGTAATCTTGAATTCCTATTATTTTTTTTTTTTTTTCCGTATCTTTAAAAACGAAATAGTTTTTCTTCTTATATACCCCCATTTGAGATTATTTTAGAAAAAAAGGTTTTGAGCGAAGAATTATGGGTCAGTAACAAATGGTCAGAGATTTTTAAAAAGACACAAAAATCATTATTTGTAGAGGAACTACAAAAGTTCAATCAATAAAAAGTTCGGAAAACAGCCTTGAAACCAACGTAGACATGAATGCTTTGAAGAAAGTATTTTGCTAATTTTTGTTTCTACTAAAAGCACAAAAGTAATAGATACCCCCCCCCCCCCCAATCAATCAAATTTTGAAATTGGTATACTGTGAAACTGTTATTTTTCCCTCCAGATTTAGATCAAAATCTGAGTTCAGGTATAATTCTCGTTACGCATGTCAATCCTATTTCGACGAGTGCCAAGTTGAAATACCAAATTACAAACTATATTTTAACGCCCAAATCAAGTTGTGATTTATAAATTCGTTTCACTTTTTACCCCATATAAATGGTGCTTTTTCAAATTTTCTCAAACCTTTGACCGGTATAATCGAGATTGCCGCTGTCGACCAATAGATGAAGAGAATATTATTTGTTTTCATGGAGGTATGAACCGAAAAAACTAATCACACTGTATGAATACGCGAAGCGGATTCATACATTGTGTGATTAGGTTTTTCGGTTCATACCTCCATGAAAACAGAAAAAAAAATATTCTCTTCATTTCTTATAATTTAATAGCATCGAGCGAAAAATGCAACAACTTAACAAATTTTGATACCTTTTTGTAGTGAACTATTTTGTGCGGAAGCATTCAAAATGGCTGCGTACTGAAAATTTTGTTCATGGAGGTATGAATTAAATTTTTCGACCAATCAGATCGCTCGTTTTTGATAGACGAAACTAACAATTAAATTATTGAACAATGAAAGTATTCATTTACACTGGAATTGAACATATGAATCATAGCATTTATGTTTAGTAATTTGTTAATTTTGCAACATATGCCTTTACTGTATCTTATTCAAGCTTTAGATACGACGTTTAGTCGCACAATTACGATTTGGCTCATACATTACACACCTGACTACATTTGTTACAAAATTACCAAAGCTGTTTTACATGGGATAAATCAAATCATAGAAAAAAGCAATTGAAGCAGTAAACTATAGACCAAAATAAGTGGTTGAATATCAGGATCTTACACGGTTAAAAAGTGAACAGCGAAACTATTCGAAATACATTTCCATTTATGCCGATTATACAGCACTATGTGCCTAATAGGCTGGGAAAGAAATGTGTATCCGTAAAGTAGGTGCCGCGTTCGTTCAATCCCGAGCCGCCGTCATAGCGCAGTCGGTAGCGCGTCGGACTGTCAATTTAGCGGTCCCGGGTTCTATCCCCGACGGCGGCACTCATCCTTTCCGACTATTTGTCTCTCACCAATGGGTCGATAATCGTGGACCTATGTGGGATAGCAGCTGGAGGCTAGGAAAGGATGTAATGGTAGTACTGGTCTGAGAAATACCAGGATTCCATTGTTAGGTGCTCCAGCCGCCGCGATATAACTGTAAGATTGTTGAAAGCGGCGTAAAATCCCATTCAAACAAACAAACGTTCAATTCCGACAAAATGGCGCTTAGGATAGAAAATGATGACAAAGAGATAAAGCGCCTTTAGTTTATTCTTCAACATTATTAACCCATTCGCACACAGAAAAATCAGATCCGTCTAAATTGAAAAACACTGCAGAAGACAATTCAAGTTGAAGGGGTTTTTTTCACCTTTGGGGCGTGAAAATATTATGGATAATGAAGAAATTGTCACAATGTTTTCCAAAGATTTTTTCTTGAGGAGCGCATAAAGGAGGAATTGTGTGGGAATTGGTTAACAAACAAGGTCCTTTTGACCTAACACAGAATCACCAAGGACATCGGCGGTCTGAGAATCTCCTAGCCATAATGCCGCGTCAAGTAACACAACTCAAATTATTTTCCAACTTGTGCAATTTTTCAACAAATACTATTTTACATTCTCCATTTACCAATTAACGATAGTTGACCAATGCAGATTTTTTAAAATAAGTTGATGGTTTAGAAAAGCGTGCCCCGAGAAGGGGTAAGTTGTGCAGTATATGGACGTGCGTGGATATGTCACGAGTCAAGCGACAGAATAACAGCAAATGGGTAATAAGCTCTTACATATTACACACTGTATAACTAATTGCATTCTTAAACAGGAAATTCTGGAAGAATTACAAAGAATTGCTTGTGGGAAACGATTTTCATACACAGAGGGAGAGAAGCTTGCTCGACGATTTTATCTCACGGTAAATATTTCTATTTTTAAATGAAAGTACTGAAAGTACTGTAAGCTAGCAAAGCATGGTATTGTAAAGTAATCATCTTTTTCAAGACAGTTAAGTTTGATTTCTCCACATTGTAGTTTTTATTGCAATTATCCACTTGTTACTTTTTGGCGATATGATATGGAGTTATGCGTACGACGTAGTAATATTTATCCCAATCTGGATAAGTGATCTACGGCCCCGAAGACAGGTCAATCTTCGGAGAATATGACATGCGCAGACAACGTTACATAATTACAAAATCTGGTTCAAATTGAAAGAAGTGGCAGACGTGAATATTCAATACTACCCGTTTAGTGAGTTCTTTTTTAATCGGACCTACTCCATTCGCCAGCGACTGTCAGACGGGTGATTCCGAAAATGCGGAAGTACATTATACACACTTAAGTATTTCATTGGCATGTTTCTTTTTTCAGAAAAAGGCCCCTATAGGTTTCGGTTTTGGTGGAATGGGTCTAGATTTTAGTAGGTTTCTAGGACTTGGCGGTTTAGGAAGTTTATCCGGACTTCCGGGTATAGAAGGGCTAAGTGATATGGCAGGACTAGCTGGGAACATTCAGGTGAGCAATCTAACCGCGGGTGGTTAATTAAACAAGTTGATTTATCTTTGCCTAGGGCTATGAAGGTGTTCATGAATATCATAGCATGCAAGCAGGACTTTTTTCGGATGACTTTGAAGTCTCGTCTGATGATCATGCGGGGTATTAAGATAATGGGCAATAAACTAGTGCTGTACTATAAGGATTTTTACGGAGGACGTCTAGCCCATTGGCATTTTACGTGTCAGTTCTATTAATATTTCAACGACGTTAATTTGAAAACTAAATAGCCAGGCGAAATAAAACAAAAGTAAATTGTTGTTTTGGGACGTAAACGGCAGTCTAACCACCATTCAAACAAAAATACTTGAAAATAAATTTCGGAGACGAACTTTCATTTACGGTCTATATGAAAGATTTCATAAAACGTAAACACTTCTTAAAAAGCAATATCTTCCTGTAATGTTCTGAACCATACGTAACTACTTATCTATACGCCTTTGAATGGTGATATACAGAACCGTCATATCCCATTCGTAAAATCCCGGTGACAAGAACTCAATAGAGATTGACTTATCTCGGCTAACGATCAAAGAATCAGTCTACCAATCAAATCGATTATTTAGCTGGAAGTGAACTTTGAACCCCTACATTAGCCGACATTAACGTGAAGCATTTTTATTGGTTTGGCGACTTGAGCGTCGTAACTTTATATATTACTGACCGTAAATTTGTTTTGTCTTTTAAACTGATATGCGTTTCATTTTCATAACATAGAGATTACTTGCGACTATCAAAAATCGCATCAATATTTTCAAAATGACATGGGTGATATAACACTTATATAACTAATCAAATGATCTGAATCCCATGTTCTAGTTACGATGAAAATGAAAATGGCTTAGTGAATTAAGTGACGTCATTCTTCACCGGTGTTGAATGTGTCGCGGAGTACCGAAATTTGTTATTTTTTCGCGAATTTTATCGAATAATCAAATAACAAATAAAGCCATATTATACATAGGATATAAAATTCGTGTTCACTAAATACCGAATTCATGAAATTTTTCATCTTTTTAAATCAGATTGAAAACGCGACAAAACCTGGTTTATTCTGTATAAATAAAAAAGGCATTTCATGAGTACTCATTGTGATCCAACAATATGGCTAGAGGCAAATTCACAATTCTGAATTAGATTGTTGGGAGGGTGTCTTTGAATAGGCTTCATTATTTCTAAACATTTTCAGATTTCAAAAAGATAAGAACAAAATCACACTTTAAACGATAAAACCGTTCCATTATGTTAAACCATTATGTTAAACCATGTCGTTATCAATAGATAATTCGTATTCCTTTGAAATCCAGCTATCCTATGTTACCTAGTCTCTTTTAGATAACCTTCTCCATTCTTAAGCCATTTTGAAAGAGCAGAGGGAACTTAATTCTGATATAACCATATAACTAGTAATATATGTTATTTCCCCTATTCTAGGAAAATATTTCAAAGCCATATCTCTCCCCGCCCCACCCCAACCGCCATCCCCAAAAAATAATAATAGTAACTAGAAAACCATACTCAAGGCACAAGAGCAAAATTGAATATGACAATTGAAATTATAAGAACAAAATATTTCTACGCGGTAAGCCTACAATTCATGAAAGGCGATAGTGATGACGTTTTTGCTTTCAAACAACTAGCGTACAATTCCGGACGGTCACAGGGATTACTGAAATCGTCTTAAAAGTCTAGTCACCAGCACCTGTGCATATGACATTCAATGCCGAAGATAAGCGATTTTTTCTGGCGAAGAATAAAGACCATTCGACTCGATCTCACAATCTTAACAAACACGAGTTGAAATCGATGGAAACACACACACATACACACACATACAGAAGAACTTCGCTCATACGTTCCATTTGAATGCATATTGATAATAGAAAGGTTTTTGTTTGCTCTAGTGACCAAATAAGCGATTGATTGTTTGAACTGTTTTTTACTTCTAAGGAGGGAAAGTCTGGCTTTATTCAAAACGTATATTTTCACAAGTCTGTCTGTATGATTATGTCCTTTTCATGTCCTGAATAAATACGTTTTGTATTCATTTTTAACGTTATTGACGAATTCTAACAAAAAATGAAACAAGACTAGATACCTTGGTTTTATTATATAGAACTCGTGTTTTTATATTAACTAATACCATTGGTGCCAAGGCAAGATTAAAAGGGGGTATCGATGTTTTTCATTTCACAGATTTGAAATATTTTTTATTCCGCCTTATACATATTCTGCGAAAATCAGAGACGGTTTAACAAAAAAAAACAAAACTAGGGTATTTCCTTTATAGCCTACGTAGGATTCTAAGCTATATTTAGATATCGTCGAGACAGCTGAAATGAATATTTTGACATTCACGTTGTGTGTATAACCTTTCGAATCACACATTTGATTCGATTACGCTTAAAAGCAACGTCAGCGTTACGTCATCGGGAGTTATTTTCGATAGCCGATTTTCAACTCTGTAAAGATCTTTTCAAAACTGGTATAAGAGCTGATTTAAATATAGACACTTACTATATTTTTACGATAAGCACTTGATGTGCCATATTTCAGGACAGTACTGTTTCCCTTGTCTGTTTGTTATTGTCTGGTGAATTTAGGTCATTTGCTAATAATGTCAGGCGGTGTCTATCGCCATCTATAAGTATGTAATCTCAAAGATTTATGTTTTATTACATACCTATAAAAGATATTGATTAAACCGGGTCGACCGATACAAGTAAAATATAATTATAAGATAGAACAATTTGACTTCACGTTTCTATGATGGTATTTAATAAAGTCTACAAAGAACAAACGTGTTTCAACTATAGCCTCACGATTGTTTACTAAATAACGTCATTACTAATCTAATCTTTTATGCCTTTGAGAAGATTATTAAATACTTCATTCTTTATTCCTATGTAAAATCTTGTGAACTCTTGCGGAGCCAAAAAGGAACCACAGGAGCAATATTTTGATATCTTTCACAGAGAGTCACGAGGAGATGTCACTTGTAAAATACGAAACCTCTTTGCTTTGAAATCCCCTGACCCTATTATATTATCGTCAATTGTTATATACATTCTAGTTTGTCTTTTGTTTCTTGATGTTACTATATCAGACTTATTTTGTTGACTTTTACAGGCGCACGACACGACTGGCTTATCCACAGAAGATCAGGTAATAAATTGTACCAATTGAAAAAAAAACATATAGAGTAATTGTAATGAAAATCATCTGATTGAAATGAAAAATGCAGTAAATGAAGTAATTAATGGAGTAGATCAGTTTGAGTGTGAAAGTTTTAGAAAGTTCCAACACAATTTAGAAACTTTTTTTATCTCATCTTTTATATTTCATATCCCAGGTCTTTTATATTGGCCAGAGTTAAGGTGAAATCTTGGAAAAAATGTGTGACGATTTTTTTTTAATTCACCTAATTGTACAATATGAATATATAAATTGTAAAATAAGCATAACTCCGCATGGCGTAATTGTCTAATACTCATATTACCGTGTTAGAATTTCTGATGCATTGGAGGTAAAAATCGCTCGAGAAACCCGAGGATGATTCAAAGTTGCATCAGAAGTTCCGAACAGGTAATATTCGATGAGAAGAATCATATTTGCTGGTTTCAAATTCAAACATACTCTAAAATATGAATAATTGACTAGTTTGTAGAGATAAACACATACACTTAAATCTGTCCATCGTGTTGTAGGAATAAGTCTTTCTTTCTTATTTGAACCCGTTAATCTGCCAGATTGCTGGTGCTGTATGTGTTTTAACCCTTATCATGCTGAACTCGAAATATTCCGGTTTTGGCAGGAGGTGTAGACTAAGATCAGACTGCACTTATGTGCAGGCTGATCTTAGTCTACACCTCCTGCTTGTACTTTTCCTTCCAGAGTTGTTTATGAAGTTGATTTCTAAAAAAAATATTGATTTTTGAACAACAAGTTCTACCAGCGCTTTCAGCCCTTTGATTTGACAGTATTTCAGTAAGGTAATGCATACAGCATGACAAGGGTTACAATTAAATCACTATTAACAATTCGTGCCAAGACGATAAGCCGAAAGGTACCAGGATCTAAAAACCTAAGATAATACGTCTTATAGACAAAAATGTATCAAAGGCTTTATTTTCAAATTAAAAGCATGACGTTCTGATAAGCCGGGTGCCTCGGTCTGTCGGTCTGTGAGACCAAAACCATTTCGTTACGGTCCCAGTTATCTATAAAGCGCTCTATATTAGACAATTCGTCATATCATAGGAGTGAAATCTCTCACCTCTATGTCAGCTTTTTGGCTTAATTCTAAAATCATAATTAGTCGGAAGTCGCATGACGTTTTTGAAAGACCTTTATTACATTTTCAATCACGAGTATTTAGCTGTGAAACTGAATGCTTTGCTACTTAACTTTATTGTACATACGTCGTGCGTGAACTTCGTTATTTTTTATTTGTACTCGATGTTTTGCATTTGTAAGTCAACACAAACATTTTATGAGCGGCGCGAGTTGCTTTGGACAACCGTACAATGTTGAATAGTGTTCGTTCAATTTGAAACGTATGAAAATATCAAGTTGGTAAAAAACTTGCTTAAGTTTTTCCATCATTATATTTTATTACAATACGGTAACCTAAGAACGTCTAAATTGCTGGAGAATGATAACAAATTGACTATTTTGTAATTACTACGTCTCATGTAGAATAAGGCAACTTGTCCAAAGTTTTTTTCTCCCAAAATCATTTCGCATCAAAACTAGAGAAATAACCTTTGACCATAGGCCCAACATCTGTCTATGCTATTGCAAAGAAGTAAGGTTATCAATTCACTTGGAAATAAAACCCGGCATACAAACTTATGACATTTTTGTAATATTATTTCAAATCACTTTAACCAAATTTCTTAATAATTTTAGGACCACATAAAAGAAATCGTAGAAGACCACAGAAAGCTGACGTTGGAGTCGTTTTCACGCAGAGGCGCGTCAAGAAACGTAAAGAAGTATGAAGAAAGCGACAGTAGCACACTACCTAACATAGGGTCACGTGTTCGAAGAGGGCCCGACTGGAGTTGGAATAACCAAGACAGCGGGGGACTAGGGACTATTATAGGCCATGATGAGGACGGTAAATATTTGACAGATCGTGCTGTTAATTCTAAATATGAATTGAACAATGGAATATTTCATTTAACCGGAAGAGAAATGAACTGCGATGTTTATTTTAAGCATTGTGGTTGCAACGATTTGCCTTTCATTTTATATCCCATATTTTACAAAATTGACAAAGCGCTGGCCCCGCCCACTTACTCCGTTAGCTCCGCCTATTGACTCCGATGGGAAATTTGGCTTTGATTCAAAACAGCGTTATTTTGCAAATTCATAGCCAGTAGTATGTAACCAAAAAAAAAAAAATAGTGGTTGGTTGGCAACCTAAACGCTGTGTGGATAATAGAAGATTACAATAGGGTAATCAAAGCAAGTGTAGTTCAAATGTGAAGCAGAAACGAAATAGAAACTGAAAAAGAGATACATTTAAGCATTACAAATGTTTCAGTAACGGAGAACATAATTCAATAAAATCTTTTTGTTCACTTGTTTTATTTCAAATTTGTATCAATCCGAAATTATACCAGTCTTATCGCACGGTTACAAATATAGAATTGTATTAGTCGAAGTATACTTCCTTTTCTAACAAAAGTTCCTCACTATACTTTTAAAGATCACCAAGTCTGGGTAGAGTGGGACGCGGACGGACACACAAACATTTATCATTACGGTGGTTCCGGGAGATATGACGTGCTACTGGTGGACGAACCTCGAATAATAGGGGACTCGGAAAACATCAAAGTCGGATGCTTAGTGCAACCAGGTTAGTAAGTCAATGACCCCGTATCTTATGTTTTATGTTTGACTGTCCTTTGAAACGGCACTTGAGTTGACTTAAGCCATTGATATCATTCGTCTTTGTGACATTCCAATAGGCCCGGGTACCAATTAGTTTACTTCAGGAGATGTTTACATGAATCAAAACTATACAAAATTTGATACTTTTTATTTCCACCGAGACTATT
Source organism: Fragum fragum (assembly GCA_946902895.1). Lineage (NCBI taxonomy): Eukaryota > Metazoa > Mollusca > Bivalvia > Cardiida > Cardiidae > Fragum > Fragum fragum. The sequence continues at coordinate 59,052,144 of OX336370.1, read as the reverse complement.
GTCATTTTCTGTCGTCCGGTTTGCATACGAAAGCCAACTAAAATTGATACCTTAACTTGAAATGAAGAGAATCTCCGTCCAATAACTAAACATTGGATATGAGATACAGAATATATAGTGATAGTAGCTGTCAAAACAATAACTTTTTCATTCTCGTCGAAATTGTGATGTCTAAAACGAATAAGTCATCGGTTTTATGTCAAAAGTTAAAATATATAATTTAGTTATTTTGTGGCTGCAATTTTGAATTGTTTAAAAATGGGCTTTATCAAAAGCAAATACTTTGTCTCTTTATTGCAGACACACTTTTGCTACTTCTACAAGATTCACAGGCTGATCAGAGCCTTAACTCGGCGCACATGTGTAATGCTTGGAAATATCACGCACATGCTCATTAAATATTATGCTAAGACCGTAGCCTCGTACGATTATATAATCATTTTTTCAAAGAAAACCTTTTTACTAATTGGCTGTGACATATTCGTAGGTGAGGCTTGGAGGTATGATTTCCAACGAGTGAGGCAGCATGAACATGGGACGGTAATTCGAATGCTGGGAAGCAATAAAGTTCAGGTACGTTTTCAGTAAAAAATCAGTTCAGGTTTATTACTATTCAAGGGTAAAAGAAAGTCGAAATGTATTGTTTATTTTTTTCTCGTATATTTTCTAGTGTCAGACGAAAGTTTACTTCACCTAGGTCAATGTCAAAATGGAAGTTTTAAAGCATTTTCCAAAGCTTATCCTCCTGCAGTTGGGTGTATATTTAGTAAAACATTATTCGCAGTAGTATTTGTTATACTGTAAAATAGTTTTGTGTTCATTTAAAAGATGAAGAGAATATTTTTTGTTTTCATGGAGGTATGAACCAAAAAAACTAATCACACTGTATGAATACGCGAAGCGGATTCATACATTGTGTGATTAGGTTTTCCGGTTCATACCTCCATGAAAACAAAAAATATTCTCTTCATTTCTTATAATTCAATAGTATCGAGCGAAAAAGGCAAAAAAAATCATCTTTTGATACCTTTTTGTATGGGACTTTATTGTGTGGAAGCATACAAAATCACTGCGTGCTCAAAATTTGTTCATGGAGGTATGAATTCAATTTTTCGACCAATCATATCGCTTGTTTATGATAGACGAAACTAACAATTAAATCATATCCATTTAGTGAACGCGGCCAGAGTTCAGTTGGTAACGCGATTGACATCCAACTCGACAAGGGTAACCCTAAATTCTAGATTCAAGGCTTTACCTCCGATCACTCTGTTCTTTTCGCTTGCTATCGTTTTGATGAGCAGTGCATCGAATTACCTTTCTCGCAAGTAAATCAAAGAAGTAATCAATCAAATAAATCATTCATTTAATGCGAAAGCGAACTTTGAACTCTAACATTTAAACTCCGAGATTTTTGTGAAACATATTAATTGGTTTCGCGACTTTTCGTTGCATATTACTTGTTATAAATTCTGCAAAATAACGCTGTTTGATATTGAAATTGAACTGGCTGTCGAAGTCAGTAGCTGTGTCCGGCGAAGTCAGAAGATGGGGCAACCCCATTTACGTACAGGAAGCGTTCGTTAGAGAAATATCGGTGAGACGTTGATCGAAAAATTTGCTCGTAGAAGATTCGAATTGGCGTAAAATAAGGTGTATCATACAAGCCAGAATTCATTCAAATGCCTGTCACCCCCTACAGCACGGTACTGAAGTCAACTGCTGATTGAAATCCACCCTCCAACGACTAGAATAAATACTGATTATATTTTTTGCTTTGTTTCATCGACTTTAGAGTATTTGTGCAAAACATCAAATATTATTATTCATAAACCTTTTTACTAGTTAGAGTTTAAGATTTCTTCACGTACCTGCTATTCTTGACAAAGTAAAGTTTGTGTGGAGATGTTTGATATGAAAGATCACAGGTAAATATTAGAATAATATTTGAAATATCAAAATGACCTACATAGGAAGCTACAGATTTTATATCATGTAAAGTTTAAAGTTTATCAAGTTTTAGGATAGTGGAGTTTTATAATATTCTAATTTTAGTTAATATCTGTTAATAGCTGACGGATCGCCTCTGTCAATAAGAAAATCAATTGACCATCAAATTATTCATTTAGATCGGAGCGTCGACCTTAATGGGAACTATATTTCGTCGTCATCGTTCTAAAACGACGTAACTACAGCTTGAATCAAGCTGTAGTTACGTCGTTTTAGAACGACGACGACGACGATTTATTTGATTGGCGACTTAAACGTCCTTATTACAGCTTATTCAGTCTATAGTTACGACCTTTGGGTCACCCACCAACAATTTTTTATTGTATCATATCACTGATAAAAAATAACGCCGTTTAATATCTAAGACTTATCTCCTGTAGGAGAACAGTGATGAAAGGAATCGCTGACCACGCCCACTGGGTCCAGGCAGAAAGTTTCACCTCGATATTCAATGTCGTTATTTTGCAAACTGTATAGCAAGTACCATGTAACAGGCACTTAAAATAACTGGTTTGCGATCTAAATGTCGTAACTACAGTATGAATAAAAACGACTCTTTACATCACAGGTGAAGTGGTCAGGAGGTTATCGCGGAGATTATTACTTCAACCGTGATGGTCCCTCCGAGCTAAAACTTGTCATACAGCCTCAAGGGTAACACACTTTTACATTTGCTTTTATGTTTTGATGTTTTAAGATAAGATGAGATAAGATGGTCATTTTAGGCTAGCAAAGCGTCAGCTTTGAAAGCTTAAGTTAACAGACAAAATATTGAGGTATTCTCAGACTTCTATGAGTGCAAACTGACACTAGAGGCTTAACCATTAAATCCATTGAATGCATACGCCATAAAAAGTAGCTCTGATGAATTTCAGGAATATTGTGAACTTTCACGGCAAGTTCTTCTCCTAGGTATAGGTCACTTGAGCGCATCGTGTTCAAAATGACTCTGATCAGAGTCCTTAAAGAAGTTGTAACAAGCAAGTTTTTCATTTTCCACATTATTTTCAAGAATAATTTTATTTGGGGGCGTAAGAAGTAGCGATTGAGTGGGAATGGATTAACTCCTTGATTACTTTAATCTCGTTTATTTATCATGATAATCTTTGGCAAACAAAACCTTGCTTTGCTCGCTTTCAGTACTTGCAGTACTTTGATTAATACTGTAAGATGTTTTAGCTTTGTATGAAAATGACTGAAAGAACACAGGCGCTTGTAAACTTATGATTACAGGAAGACTTCTTTATTTCTGTATTGCTCATGAATTTAAGAAATTCACACCAAAGATATAAATAGTATTGCAAAATTTAAGTTTCTTAAAGAGTTTTTTAAATTGAAAATTGTGATATCAGTATATACGCAAACTTGCATGTTCTATAGAGTTATAAGAATCAATTCAATTTCAAGTTTGATTTTCCTCTAGAGTTTGGTACAAATGGTCAAAGGCCAGAAGGGCTATTGTCATTGCGATGTACTTACCGGTCGTCCTTCCGTGTATCTTTTAGGAAGTCTTCTCCTCTGAACTGGATCATGGATATCAACCAAATTTCACATAGATGTTTCTCTAGTGATCAGATTCTTAAAAAAAGGTTTGGTGCTAAGAAAAGCACTTGGGTAGTCTAATTGATCAAGCGGGGCCTTTCGATTAAATTATAAGACGACCAATGAAATCATTCAAATAGACTGGAAATTAATTGTGAATCCCGACAGTTGTCGCAATTTATTTGAAGCATTTTTGTTGGTTAAGCGACTTAAACTTCGTAACTACAGTTTATTCAAGCTGTAGCTACGATTAACTGGATGTCAACAAGTCATTCTACTTGTTTGTTACATTCTACTGGCCATAAATTGTGCTAAAAAACGCCGTTAAATATCGGATCGGAACTTCCTGCCTGAGTCAATGAGCGGGGCCAGCGGAGTAGATGGGCGGGGCTAGTGATTGGTTAGTTTCAATAAAGAACTCAATACAGAATACATTAACTCAGAAACTTAACCCTTGTCATGCTGTATAAATTACCTTACTGAAATGCTGTAAAATAAAAGGGCTGAGAGCACTGATAGAACTTCTTGTTCAAAAATCAATATTTCTTTAAGAAATTGACTTCATAAACAACTCTGGCTGGAAAAGTACAAGCAGGAGGTGTAGACTAAGATCAGCCCGCACATAAGTGCAGTCTGATCTTAGTCTACTCCTCCTGCAAAAACCGGAATATTCCGGGATCAGCATGACAGGGGTTAATATAGATTTTAACAAAATTCGCAGAAAATAACCTTTTGTGTCCTTTATCTGATTCCTTGAACCAGTTCTGATTATATGTAAAAATGGTTTTATTATGTGGGTTTATTTTGATATATGGCATGGTATATACTTAATTTGCGGAAATCTTATTCTTTCAAAAAGTCTGGTTGGTTTTGAACAAAATGCAAAGGAATGTTCTTTATTAATAAGAAGTTACCCCCTTAACAAATTCTGTTAAGAAATTTTGATTCGAGGAAAACCATGGCTTTCAAAAAAGCGAATTGGTTACAAATATGGTTTGAACTTATACCGAAAATTAAAAATTAAATTTTAACCATTTTTTCTTATTCAAATATCTCTATATGACCCTTCATCTGATTTTCCAAAATGTTAAAAATATGTTATAGTTTTACACAAAATGAAAAATATGAGTTCTGTTTGGTTTTTTTTTTTTTTTTTTTTTTTTTTTTTTTGTCCCGTATTGCTTGGATTAGGATGTTTAGATTGTGTAAACCTCATTCTGTGTACAAATAAATTGAGGTCTGTGGAGTGATACAGTCGTTCCATTCCTTTTAATTTAAAACAGCATCAACTACGGTATGAATACAACTTGCATGTATATGAAAAGGATGAACACGTAGGCCGATAGAATTTTGTAAAATCTTGAGAGTATAAATCAGGAAAAGGTCGTATATCATCGTTTTGCTAACGGACCGTCGTTGTTTCAGCTACAATTAGCTGAATTTACGATGTTTCTGTATTAAAACTATTTTTGAAAAAGGCCAAAATTTGACGAAGTTCCGCAAAAAATGGAAAATTTCCGACTGATTATTGTAATTTTAGTTCTCAGTCAAAGTAATACTCCCATCTCTCATTTACTTTTTAGGAACACGGACAGAAACAGACAACGAAAGGACAACCCAGTAAAAACAAAGAATAAAAACAAGAACAAGAATTCTTAGCATTGACATTGAATTGTCCTTAAATTATTTGGACTGCATATTTGAACACATATTTCTGTCTCAATTTCGGACAAGCCTCTGTTTGAAGAATATCATCAGCGGGCTACATAGTTCAATAAAGCTGCATTTACATTTTTGGAAACCATAGACTATATATTGTTATTGAAAGTTCCATAGGAAAAGTGTTGTTTTTGTCAAACCATCGAAACTTTTACTTGACTGACAAATTAATGTTGTTAATGTCTTTGAAATGGTATCGAATCAAAAATATCGACGATAGTTTTGTTTTAATGGAGGTGTTAATAAAAATGGAGGTAATAATAAAAAATAATCACAATTATGTATTAATCGGCCCTGTAGTGTCTTCAAGTGTTATTAACTTTTTTATTTCTATACCTCTATGAAAAAAGAAAGAAAAAAGAGAAAAAACTATCCTGTTCTTGATATTTTCTCAAAGAGTTTGGTAATATTATTAAGTTTTCTTTGGTTTAGTATAAACGGAATCGGAGTTTTATAGAAAATTATCCAAAATAAGATTATTATTTGACTAGTATTATATCAAATGTTTTTATAAGCTCAGTATTGTCTGTGCTTAGACGTTCGCCCAAATATATTTTGTTGGTGAATAAAGGTACATACCCATTTATAAGTTAAATGCACTAAATCGAGTCTAAAGAGACCACTCAGGGAAAGACCAAAAAATGGTCGCCTAATTATTTTTTTTAATATTTAAAGGATTGATTGGATTGCGACCATAAATTATTGAAGATTTTTCGCTAAAATCCCATGTTATTGGGACTTATTAGAATCTTCTCTTCTAGTGAGTTCCAACAAAATCAAATTTCAGTATAATATGTTTTGACAAATAAGACCGTTTCTTTATGAGAGCTTGTGTTGTTGAAAAGGGGATTTTGATTCTGGTCGCTTTATTAAAGTGGTCGCTTAATAAAGGTGGTCACTCGAGGAAGATCGACCGTACAAAACTTAAAAGAAAAACTTGCTGAACACTCAGACCAGCACTCTCAAAGACAGACAAACTTGAAACAAAATAGAAAAAAAATGATAAATGTTGAAAATTTTGGGTAAATAAGTAATCCGTTTTGCAAGAGTATATTGATAAATTGCCTCTATTGCTTTAAAATGTTTTGTATATTGATCGCATATCCAATGTATATTGTAAAATTTAGCTTTTATTTTCTGTCTTTGCATGTTGTTTATTTGTATGTCAATTCATTTATGAAACGAAGTTAGTGATACATGTATTTGTTTTCATTGATGATGAACCTAAAACCTTAATCAAAATGCTTAGGAGATGAAGAGAATATTTTTGTTTTCATTGAGGTATAAACCGAAAAAAACTAATCACACTGTATGAATACGCGAAGCGGATTCATACATTGTTTGATTAGGTTTTTCGGATCCTTCCTCCATGAAAACAAAGATAGTCTCTTCATTTCTTATAATTTAATAGCATCGAGCGAAAAAATCAAAAGCTTTACAAATTTTGATACCATTTTGTATGGGACTATTTTGTGCGGAAGCATACAAAATCACTGCGTGATCAAAATTTTGTTCATCGAGTTATGAATAATATTTTTCGACCAATCAGAACGCTCGTTTTTGATAGACGAAACTAAAAATTAAATTATATGAAAATGCAAAGCGGATTCACACAACTGTGACTGAGTTTTAAGGATCATCTCTAAACCCTTTCCTGTTTAAACCCTGGTTTTTACGCCCCTATGTTTTTATATTTGAGAAAATATTGTGGAAAAAGAAGAAATTGCTTGTATAAAGCAATTTCTTCTTTTTCCACAATATATTCTACCCCATTGAAAGATTATTTTTGAATTAAATTCGGTTTTAAATTTTCGTCTGCAAAACCTTTGTATTTGGACCTGTCTAAAATTTCAAACAACAGGAAAGGGTTAATGAAATTTTGCGTATTCATACAGTGTGATTAGCTTTTCTTAACGTTCTTATCTCAATGTAAACAAACAAACAAACAAACAAACAAACAAACAAAAATATTCGAATCATTTCCTATTATTCAATGTCATCAAGTATTACAGCAATTTTGTTTAACCCTTTCCTATTCAATCCTGAGTTTTTACGTCCTTATGATTTTATGGTTCAGAAAACATCGAAGGAAAAGAAGAATTTGCTTTTAGCAAGCTATTTCTTCTTTTCCTACAATATTTTCTACCACATAGGATGGTATCATTTATATTTGTATCCAATTACATTGTCGTCTCTAATCTCTTTCGCTTTGGAACAGTCTAAAATTTAAAAATAACGGGAAACGGTAATAGTTTTTAGTAGAAAATTACGGATCTACTTTGTTAGCAAGCCTACGAAGTAGCTGTTTAACCCTTGCCTGTTCAATCCCTTGTTTTTACGTCCTTTTGATTTTGTAATTGGGAAAAATTGTAGAAAAAGAAGAAATTTCTTCTTTCCCACAATAGTTTTGCCCAAATAATTGGCTACTTTTCAAATTAAATCTATTTCAAAATTTCGTCTTCAAAACCTTTGAATTTGGACGGGTGTATAATTTTGGAAACCGTCAAGAGTTAATCAAGTTCATGTTCGTGGTAGTATGGGCGAAAAATCAGCCAATTAAAACGCTTGAATTTTGATGGACGAAACTCAAATTAAATTAATCAGAGTTATAAATACTACATCACCGACAACATAAACACAGAGCTACAAATCCAAAGAAATGAAGGAAATGTTTAGCATCGGCCCGGAATACCGAGGTCTATGTGCTAGACAGTATTCTGAATTATTAAATACACCGTGTGATTTACTCCTCTTCTTTCGGGGTTATTTTGATTAGGCTACCATAATTGGTTCCACGCTTTTTTTGTACTAATTAGGTTCTGGAGCAATTTTAGATGAACTTTGCAATATTATATGCACGGAAAACAATACAGTTGTGCTTTATGAAAAGGGGTAGTAAGTGTGTTTTCTGGTCATTTACAGATTCGGTTATATTCGTTGTTAACTGATGAGAAAATATAACCAGACGAGTTAATGAATTCGGTTGGTTTAATAAAACCTTTAGAACAAGTTACTGACCTAAACTTGCTTAGTGCTGAATGCGTTTTGATTCAGTGTAACGCATCTTTAACCCTTTCCTGTTCAATCCCTGGTTTTTACGGCACATTAAATTTATAATTAGGAAAACATTGTAGAAAAAGAAGAAATTGCTTATTAAAAGCAATTTCTTCTTTTACCACAATATTTTCTACACTACTGAAGGGTTATTTTTCAAATCAAATCCACTTTCAAATTATGTCTACAAAATCTTTGAATATGGACAGGTCTAAAAAATTTAAAACAGGAATGAATTAATAATAAAAAATTGAAAATTGAAGGGAATTGCAGACGACAAATCAAGGTTGATGAAATTTTAGATTTTTTCAGCTTCCTATGTAGAAAACGTAAAAATTGAAGAAATTTCTTGTTGCAAGCAATTCCGATATTTTACACAATGTATTTTTTACCCAAATGCTTTCTTTGAGTGGTGTCAAAAAGCTTCTTTGAGTAGGAATGGGTTAGTTCAAGACAGAGGCCAATACGTTTGTTGCATCGGAAGTTCCTTTACGGATTCAGATTTATAGAGAATACCACATACTGTATTTCTCAATAAAACATTAATTTTTCACAGATTTAAATTTCAAATTCATATGTTTCATCGTTCATGGTAACCACGAGAGTTATCAACAAAAAGAAGAAAAGGTTAAAGGTTTTTTAAAAGTTTAAGTTTTTGGGTTTATAGTCTTTTTCTACGCCTTGCGTAATCAAACGACTTTACACTTTAACTCCCGATCATTGAATTGCAAGTCGGCTGTTAACATACGGCGCCCATGGCAGGCACAGCACATTTGCTTGTACCCATTTATACACCTAGGTGGAGTGGAGAAATATGGAATAAGTCTTTCGCTCAGACAAATTCCACGGTCTGGGCGGGATTCGAACCCGGGACCCTCCGATCCCGAGTTCTGCGTCCCACCACTAGACCACGGAGCTCAGTGAACAGAAAGATAATCAAGGATCAGTGCAAAGGGACATCAATCTAAGCATTTTCGTTTCTGTATTGGTCTCTCTTAGGCGCAGACGTATTGATAATGGATATTCCTCGTAGCTCAATATTTACCCATTCCCACACAACAGAATATTAGACTGGTCCAAATCGAAAGAAGTTGCAGACGACAATTCAAGGTTTATGAAATTCGGATTTTTTCAACTTTCTTGGTAGAACAAAAATCGGGAAATGTTCATTCATGTTTTAATCAACGATTGTGTAAGAGCAAAAAGAAGGGATGTACAATTTTTATGTCCCGCCCCCCCTCCCGACGGGCTAATAAGGTTACCTTTGTCGGTATGTGAGTATGTGGGTGATTGGGTTGGTGTGTGTGTCCATTTCTTGTCCGAAGCATATCTTTTTCAAGATTAGATGGATGTTAAAATAATTTAATTTTCAGTTTCGTCTATCAAAAACGGGCGTTCTGATTAGTCAAAAATTATTCATACCTACATGAACAAAATTTTGAGCACGCAGCTATTTTGTATGCTTCCGTACAAAATAGTCTCATACAAAAAGGTATAAAAAATGTGCTGTTTTGCTTATTACGCTCGACGCTATAAAATTATAAAAAATGAAGAGAATGTGTTTGTTTTCTTGGAGGTATGAATCGAAAAAACTATTCACGCTGTATTCATACCATCATACCTCCATTTTTCGATTCACTTCGCCATGAAAACAAAAACATTTTTTCACCTCTTGAATAACTTGGCATAGATGCACTCCTCTATAAGTATCTGTGACACTTTCTAGTTTTTGATGAGTAGTGTAGAGGTGGAAACTGTTACTCCGATGTGAGATGAAAATCTTCAGTGTTGGCCTTCGAGAAAAGTTTTGTCTTGGGCCTTCGAGAACCGTTTTCAAAGTTACAAGAAAATAAAAATCTTAAAATAATCGTTTTGAAGAATTACAATTTTCAGGGAAAACATTTATAAAGAATGAAAATAAATGCTTATCGACCATTTAAATGTTTCATTTCGATCGGAAGTGAACAATGATCTCCAAAATTAGTGTGAAGAATTGTTGTTGGTTTATGGACTAACTGTCGTAACTACAGCTTAGTAAAGCTGTATTTACTACATCTAGTTACGATAAAAAAACGCCATTTGATATCTTAGTGTGAGCTCAGTGGACATAGCCAGCTATCCGTCAAGCGTTACAATAAAAAGCATTAGAATTACTTCATCACTGTGCATAGATTTAACAGATCTTGGTGTTGAAGTGACTACATTCCGTCCTACAGGGAGTCGCAAAATTTGTAACATTAACAACAACAAACAGAGCAGGTCAAAAAGAGCCATTGCTTGTCGTTTCCTTCCAACCGACATTTGTGCCAAGTTAAGACTCAAAACAGCCTGTTCATCCGCTCAGTATAATCAGAGTCTTTACATAAGATGCTGACTCAGAGATTTTTTTCCCGATCAGCAAATATTCTTAAAGCCCTGAGTGGTTGTTCTTGCTGCACAGATTCTGCATATTTGATGGTTGGGCATATCACGCAAGTACTCTCGAAATTGTTATATATTTAACCCTTTCTTGTAATTTTCAAATCTTAGGCTGATTAAAATTGAAAGAGGTTGCAGACGACAATAAAAAGTAGATGCATTTTCAAATGAAACTATTCTTTGAAGTAGAAAATATCGTGAAAAAAGGAGAAATTGCTTGTATTAAGCAATTTCTTCTTTTTCCACACTGTTTTCTCAAGTATAAAAATCACATGCACGTAAAATCTCGGATTTGTACAGGAAAAGGCTAAAAGGAGATTCGATAAAAACAAGATATTTAAGTCGACCAATCAGTGCCTGTTTACACCTTTCAGCATGACGTCAATGGGCTACCATACTGCCGCACATATAGATGGAATAAAGCTGTATTTACGTCATTGAGGTCACATATTTTTTTTAAATAAAGGATTAACTCTTTCCTTCTTACGTACAAACCCTATGATACGAAATTAGCCCATAAAAAATCAAAAGAAAATCGAATCAGTATATTGTTGCTATAGAAACCTAGTCTGCTACAAATTATCATTACTTTTGGTGATATATCCCTTCTGTCACACACACAGACAAGAAAATAAGGGATGAATAAAGAAGTGAAATTTGTGTAGCATTTCTCCGAACATCTTCCGGGAAAATTGTTTCTCATCCAAAATATCGTCATTTCCTCCATGATTCCACCAGTCTGTCACGTCCTAGAGGATCAGTCCTATATTCGGTAAAAAAAAAACTTTTTTAGTTCCTATTATTTCTCACACCAGTAATACCAGTGCACTCTTTCCTAACTTCTAGCTGCTCTTCCCACTTAGTTTTACAATTCATACACCCATTGCTGCGGCCGAGGATCGATCCCAGGGCCCCGTGATTACGTTTTATCAACTGGCCCTGCTTTCTCGGTTAATGAAAAGATGTTGGAATTTAATGGAAAAAAAGTAAATAGAAATTATCGTTAACGAAATTCAAACGCTTTTGAACAACATAGACAATACCTTTGGAGTAATTTAGGGGAAACTATGAACAATAGGAGCTCAAGCAATTTCACTATTTACTTGTGTTCTGCGACCTATATAACATTTTTTTATTTATTTGGACGCGGCTTATATTTATTTCGGAGATGAAGATAATATTTTTTGTTTTCATAGAGGTATGAACCGAAAAACCTAATCACACTGTATGAATACGCGAAGCGGATTCATACATTGTGTGATTAGGTTTTTCGGTTCATACCTCCATGAAAACAAAAAATATTATCTTCATTTCTTATAATTGAATAGCATTGAGTGAAAAAAACCGAAATATTTACAAATTTTGACACCTTTTTGTATGGGACTATTTTGTGCGGAAGCATACAAAATCGCTGCGTGCTAAAAAGTTTGTTCAAGGTGTTATGAATTAATTTTTTCGACCAACCAGAACGCTGCTTTTTGATAGAAGAAACTAAAAGTTAAATTATTCTGTCGTGTTGACAAACTTTCAGTTCTTGTACGAGGTGTAAGGACGAACAACTTTCAACTCGATTCGCTCGAACAGTATTTGAAGCCATCATGCAAATGAAAATACCGATGGACTAAATCTCGACAAATTCGTTCAGTTATTAACGTGGTCTTTTAAAGCATTTGGTTCGTATAGGCGTTAAACATGAAACTTAGATTATATGACTATAATTTAATTGTTAGTTTCGTCTATCAAAAACGAGCGATCTGATTGGTCGAAAAAATTAATTCATACCTCCATGAACAAAATTTTGAGTACGCAGCCATTTTGAATGCTTCCGCACAAAAAAGTTCACAACAAAAAGGTATCAAAATTTGTTAAGTTGTTGCATTTTTCGCTCGATGCTATTAAATTATAAGAAATGAAGATACTATTTTTTGTTTTCATAGAGGTATGAACCGAAAAACCTAATCACACAATGTATGGATCCGCTTCGCGTATTCATACAGTGTGATTAGTTTTTGCGGTTCATACCTCCACGAAAACAAAAAATATTCTCTTCATCTCTTAAATGTCGAACGGATTAGGTATAACAGTGTCGGAAATTGTTTCTGTACGACAAAGGAGTTTCAAATCGTTGGGCGGTGTTACGATAAGGTGGTAGGGGAATAACAGAAATGTCAATTGAAATTGGTCATTACAGCTTATTATTAGCTCATTACCGGACGACAAAAAATTGGATTGGGCCAAATTGATAGAAGTTACAGACGACATTTCAAGTTACATCTCGGTTGGAACTAAGTGTAATAATGTAAGTAACATTGTGAGAAAAGGAGAAATTGCTTGTTACAAGCAATTTCTCCTTTTCCCTCAAGCTTTTTTTCAAAACCGCATTACTTTAAGGCGTCAAAATCCGCAATGTATGGTAACGGGTTGAATAAACCTAAACAATTATCGCTTCTTATGCAGTAACAGACCCAATCACAGCTATATAGAAACAACATGATTCTCCATAGAGAAAGTATGCATTCACGCGATAAGTAACCAAAGCATACATTTCACTACTTTGAAGTAAAACTGTATGGATCTACCTTTAGAATAGATGTTTGCTCAAAATTTGTTTCATTGAAGTGTTAAATATAAAAAAGTAATCCAATCAAAACGCTTGAATCTTGGTCGACGACGCTAAAATTAAATTACATTCACATGTATTTATTTTCGGGACAAAGTTGAAAACCATCACCAGTCTTGTACAAATGTTCGATCTGACCGAAGGAAGAACCCCAATATTTGTGAGTCTTAGATGAAATGTCACTGTTAAAATGACAATTTTAGACCCATCTCTAATACAAGGCTCAATTGGTGTTTGACCCACATCTTGACACGTCACATTTGACAGATTTGGCGCAGTGTTAACTCACTAAACGCTAGTGTACAGGGTCCCTGGTTCGATTCCCTGCTCCATGGATAAGACTTTAGTTTCGTCAGATAAGACTTTAGTTTCGTCTCCATTTGATCCCAGTTGTTAAGTTGGATGGAAAGCCTCAAGCAATCTGATACATCGCATGAATTTCGCCAATATCCAAGTAAGTATGAACCTGAAATAACTATGTCTATCTGCCTCAAATAAAAATGATTTAACTCAGGTGAAAAGGTTCGGGGCCATTTTAGCCCTCTTGTCCAATCTGTAACTGACTAATGAGAAAACTTCTACGTAACGTGTGATCAAAACATCAGCCTGCAATTTCAAGCAGTATTATTTTATTATTTTCCCTCTAGATTGATGAGTATTACAACAATATAAAATATTTAAGAAAACAGAAATCATTACTAGCTGACAAACAAGAAAGGTTAGAAAGAAAGACAAACATAGGAAGAGAATGGCAAGATTTAGAGCAAATCCAACTATATTATTCTAACAGATTCGCTCGGCTCTCGTTACCATGACAGTTTTGTTTTGTTCTGTTTTTTTTGTTGTTTTTTTTTTTTTTTTTTTTTTGTTTGTTTGGTTTTTTGTTTTTGTTTGTTTTTTTTTTTTTTTTTTTTTTTTTTTTGTTTTTTGTTTTTTTAGAGAATAAAAAATATTGAGAAATGTAGAACAAAGAGAGAGAAGCGCGTAACTACTAACAAAATGGTTTTGTCTTTAAGTAGGGATATTGAAAGCTTATGCTTTTAAAAGGCATTTTATAAGATATGAAACAAATGTCGTGGTATCGAAGAGCGTCACAAGAAATAAGATAAACAAAAAGATAAGGAACAAGCAAGCAAAGAAACAAAACAAAACAAACGAGACAAATAAATAAACCAAATCGCACATCAACACCCCGCAGGCAGATTCGAAAAGTGAAGACTGTGGTATCTGTAACGAGACAGATACCACTGTCCGCACAGAACAGGAGGGTGTAGAAAGCAAGGCATGAGTATATCACATTATTATACAACGATTTTGACAATCCTTGTCAAGAAAACGAAATACAAGGAAATGAAAAAAGCCCAACCCCTGTCAAGCTGAGCCCGAAAAATTCCTGTTTTGGACCATCGAACCCGAAGTATCCCACTTCTGTTCTTACGCAGGAGAATTTACAAAACACACTGACAATAGAAAAGTAAAAGTTACTTAGATACAGAAAATAAAATGTTGTAAGAGACACACCCAATTTCGATTATCCACCCAATGGTGAGAGACAAATGTCTGAAAGGATATGTGCTGCCGCCGGGGTTCGAACCCATGACAACACATGATTGAAGATTGGGAGTCTAGTTCGCTTCCGACTGCGCTGGGACTGAGGCTCAATACGTTGTTTGGTTGTCGCGGGCAGGATTCGGTTCACCAGTGTTACATAGGAGTGTAGGCAAAAAAAGTTCAGCTGAAGAATGGCGTAGACAATTACAATCTTTAATGAGGCATCATGATGCTGTAGTTCTGTATTATATTCGGACGTATTTTCAATCTACATATCGTAAGTGTAAATTGAAACAGGGGGATAGAAGGAAAAAATTAAGCAAATGACCTTTTTATGCAAATATTATTCCTGGTGAAATGAGCAGCTTCTGCTCATTCAATAAAACTTAATATTAAGGCCACTGTAAATTGTTACCTTCTTTAGCCCATCTGTCAACCTGTCATAGCAAGCGGCAATCTCAAGCAGAGTCGTCCTTCGTTACTCTTACCAAACACGTGAATGGGGTATGAACCGAAATACAAAGGAGTGCGCAACCGCAAGCCTAAAAATGAGTTAAACCAAACGGATCCCACGTGAAAGTTACCTCCAAAGAGCTCGAAAGTTGAACTCTCATTGGATTGAAGCAACACAGCGCAAACAAACGCACATTAATAATTTGCTATTTCTACCCCCGTTCAAGTATCTCAGACACGATTTTATAGTTAAGAAAGGTTAGATAAACTTTTTCGAATTAGAAGTAGTGACTTCTCTTTGACCAAGTCTATTTAATCCACTGGCCTAGAAATGCATACAAAAAACATCATCATCTATATATATGAAGAATCTTGGTCCGATATAGAACTGCTCGAATAATGTAGAACATGATCAACCTGTGCACCGAAAGTCCATTATCGACAAAACCCGAGCAATTCCTAACGAAATTCGTGTTAAAGAATTTATATCAAACTTAAAGGCAACAACATGCTAGTTGTAAAATTTATCATTACTTTAATTTTGACAAGGCCAATTCGAGTATATTAAGACTGGAACTTTATAGCCATTTAGAGTTATATGAGTTTTGCAGGCTTCAGTTATTTAGATAAAATCTTTTGTTAATGCTTTTGTTATATAAACCATATTCTAACAATATCCATTTTGTCTTTTAAATAAACAAAGAACGATTTGATCTGAGCTTATATAATACATGTATATACAGTAAAGCCTCGCTAGTTTGTGGGGCCCGAACTAAGAATAGTACGAACAAAACGGAGGGTGGTTGATGGGCAGTTCTAGATCCTCGAAATCGGACATAGTCTTGTTCTGTCTCCCATTTATGGCTAGATTCTAAATTACATATTTTGCATCATGGTCCGTAAAGAGCGATAGCAGGTATTCATTGAGGATAACAGAAATTGAAAATACCCATCTTGTTTGCGCTTATGTAACTGAAAAAAGAGGGTTGTTGATTTCAAGCTACGCGTACCACTCTAGTTTGATTGGCAATCCTGATTGACTGTCGATGAATGTGAACGTGCTGTTCATGTTGGAATCGAAACAATGGTTGAATATAGCTCTCTTTTTAGATAAAGGTTGATAGTGAATCGTCTGCGCCCTCGGCTTTTGGACACATGTATCGAAAACGTAAGCGCCCTGTGTCTTTTTTTTGTGAAATTTCTATTCAATATTTAGGCAAAACCTCAACGAAAACAAAGAAATATCAGTCAATTCTTTTAAGTCAATAACGTATGGAAAAAATGTCATTACTACGTCAAACAAGCAAATAACCGGTGCGCGAGCAAAATGTCGTATCTAGAGCTTTAATAAAATTGTAGTTATGATATTTTGCTCGTACACCGACGAAATATTACCTAGGTTTGAGCCATTTTTTTAGCGAACTAATTCTTGCGCAAGCGAACAAAAGAGTTCCGGACTTTTTTATGTAGGTGTGAAGCGAAAATTTCAGTCAATCAGACTACAGTAGAAGGGGTGGGGGATACATATAAAACTCTTGAAATTACAACCAAATAACTTCATAATTCGTTGGTGTGTTGACGACAATCGGCTTTGCCATCAGGATTAAACAACGATCGCTAATACTTAGCAAATGGTAACTAGCTTTGCTCATGTATCTGTATCAAAACAGGATTTTAAGAAGAAAGCGTTCGCTAATGTTTCATCATCCTGAATCCTGCTTTAGTTGAATTATAGAAGCCGAAGGGAAAGACCGGCCACATTTTACTTCTCTTATTGAATAAAAGGTCTGGTCCATTTGCGTGATTGGTGTTGTCGATGGAGTATTGTTGACCATCTTTTATTTACAATGACAGCAAGGTTAAAAAGGTTAGTGTATCGTCCATTTGTATAGAGAGACAACCTCTCAGGAAACTCTTTCCGTAATCCAAACAGTATTCTTGATAACATGTTAACTGACGTTTTACAGAACTCATATTAATTGAAGCTGGTTTCGGCTACATGTACGATGTATATAACGGACGAAACTCTGGCTACGCCTATTGCACTTTAACAGGATATTCAATTTGCTAGTTACATTTAACAAAACAGTAAAATGGTTGGTTGGCATCATAAACGTCGTAACTACAGCTTGGATAAGCTGTAGTTACGACGTTTAAGTCGCCAAGCCAACGAAAAGGCTCACATAAATGTCGACCCATGTAGGAGTTCGATGTTCATTTCCGGTCCAAATGAATGAAAGTCAAGCGAAATATAAAATGTTCCTCCTAGACGGAAATCTAATACAAGTTTCGGATTAATACGACAACGTGGTGTTTTATTTCTGATTTAATAGTTTAAATAGTTTATGATAGTATGTGGTGTGAAAACCAAGATTTTAATACATTTTGTGTGTGTTTTTAAAAGCATAAACATCAATAGGAAGACATTTTGGAAGGAAAAATGACGTCACCTTACACGGCGATATATTGGACTTTATTATATACCTATATATATTTGTAGTAAATTAAATACTATCCTAACAGACAAAACCGGACACGTCAGGAAAAAAATCCGTGACTGTTAGTGTCAAATACGGTTCCATATAAGGCAGTCTGGGATGAGGTCATTTTCATTCTGAATAAGACGTCATAATGCGAAAAGACGTAATCAGAATCGTGAAGGAAAAGAGTAATACCAGTAAAAATACATTTTTTTATTATTTCATCGAATTTATTTAATAAAAATATTATTTATATAGTAAATGGAATGTTAGGTTACGATTACGATACAACATCTTGTATTTGATTCTTGCTGCGGAGGAAAATTTGATATTCCACTTTACCTTCGATCTCGGGAAATATCAAAACTTTCCTCCGTTGCTCAAAGCAACACAAGCTGTTGTATTTCTATCGTAACCCAATGTTCCCAATGTATTTGAAACAATGAGACACGATTTCCTTCTTTGATGCATTTTTGTCCGATTCTATACGCGTACCATGTGAGCTTTTTTGTGTGTGTTAATATATTTCAGAAATGAGAAGAATATTCCTTGTTTTTATTGAGATATGAATCTTAAAACCTAATCAAACAGTATTAATGCGCGAAAATTCGCATATCCATACATTAGTATGATTAAGTTTTTAGGTTCATAAAATCCACAAAACAAAACAAAGCAATTATTTAAATAGTTTTGAGTACAAATGTACGGATCTACTTTGTGCGCAAGCATACAAAACAGTTGCGTGCTCAAAATTGTGTTTATGGAAGTATGAAATAAGTAGCGATTATCTTCTTTGACAGTGATGATATTCACTTCTATTATTTTTTGTCAAAATTGCGTGACACATATTCAAATTTTCTCACGAACCCCAGTTTACCATCATTAACAAACCAATTTTCAGATTGCAATAAATTGTTAAAGGAGGGGCGGAGGATACCGATTTCCATTAGAGATAAATATATGGTATAAAACTTTAAAGATGACAGGCTATGTTAGGCTTTATTAATGTCCCTGCTTAAATGTATTTCTTTAAGACAATGAAACGAGTTGGTATTAAAAATCTCAAAGGATTTGTAATCAGTAAGACAATAACCTGTATTTACAAAAGTATTCACAAAATGTAAATGTACATAGAGGATATTGATTACCAAATTGATTAAAGGGGTCATCTATTAATACATAAAAACGAGGCCATGCCGAGTTTTTATCCGTTTTAGGTGACGAAATTTTAGACTGGTCCAATTTGAAAGAGGTTGCAGACGACAATGAGAAATGCGTGCAGTTTGAAATCTGACCATCCTATGTGGTAGAAAATATTGTGGGAAAAGGAGAAATTGCTTGTAACGAGCAATTTCTCCTTTTTCCACAATATTTTCTCAAGTATTAAAAATCACTGTGACGTAAATTCCAGGATTTGACCAGGAAAGGGTTAAATCATTCAGTTTATTATATAAAGTAAATCTTTTTATATCCTTAAAACGTTATTCTCGGCTTGACGTCATTTTCGAGAAAAATGACGTCATCAAACCCTTTCTGTATCTGTACATCTTTTTTCGGTCTATTGAAAATATTTTCACATGCATGCAATGAAGGAAACAATTGCTAGGTATATAATAAATTATACCATTTTTAGTGTAATATCCGGCAAGTATCTGGATAAAGGGGGATCTCCCAAAAATGCAAATTTTGGAAATCATTCAAATAATTAGCCATTTCCCAATGATCTGATACTAGTTGTTATTTCCCTGGAAGAAAATAGCTTTATGTGACAAGCTTCTTTTTCTATCCGATTAAGATGTATTCAAATCTGGCTAATGTTTTTATTGAACCTTACAACTCATCATATGACAATGTTAACGTTGGTTGGCGAGCAAAATGTCGTAAATACAGCTTTGTTAAAGCTGTATTTACGACATTTTTCTCGCCCACCGACGTTATCTTTTGCAGCACGACATGAAACGTTTTAACCCATTACCAGACGACATAATTTTAGACTGGTCCAAATTTAAAAATGTTGCAGAAGATAGTGTTTAGTTGAGGAAATTTAATTAGCTTAACTTATTCATTCATTTATACATTTTGTGGTAGAAAACACTGTGGATAATAAATTAATTTCTTGTAATTAAGAAATTGCTTGTAAAAAGTATTTTTTTCATTTTCAACAATGTTTTCAAAAGCCTTTTTTTCGGGGGCGTCAAAAATCGCTAGTGTAATTGAATGGGTAAACACAATTCCTTTTTTGTCCCAAATTTCCTTCATCTTATGTGGTTTTATATAGACTTAAGCGGCAAATCTGTCGTTGTTTCAATCACAAAAACTATTTGAAGCAGTGGAGACTTTAAATCATACAAGAAACGATAATAGAATATTTGTTGTTCTATGCAGTGAGAGTAAAAATATCTTTATACTATATGAAACCTTATGAATACTAAATACTAACTTCAGTGAAAAATAGTTCCAGCATAATTCAACTAATTTGAGTTTAATTGATCAATCGCTGGCCCCGCCTACTGACTCCCTAAGCTCCGCCCATTAACTGCGACAGGAAGTTCCGCTTCGATTTGTAACGGAAATATTTTGCAAAATGGCCAGTAGCTTGTGACACAAAAGTAAAATTGTCGGTTTGTGACCTAAATGTCTTAACTACAGCTTGAATAAGCTCTAGTCACGACGTTTAAGTCGCCAACCAAACTATAAAGGTATAAAAATGACGGCCAATGTCTGAGCTGATAAGCTTAGGTCCAGGCTGAGTAAATTATTTGATGAGTCGGTTGATTTGTTGATTGACGGCCGCGACTGGTCAATTTTTCAACCCGTTAAAATTGGGTCAGCAAACCTTGTTCGTTTGATTATATAATTTCAGTAAAGTTATTTAGACATCAGTAAGCAAATAACGAAATTTGATGAACGCGGATGGTTCCTTGGTGCAACCTACCGAAAGTTTAACAAACACACAATACCATATATTATTGAGAACGTTAAATGTGTATCTTCTAATGAAATATAATTAAAGTTAACTATAATCTATACAGCACACATTTTCATTGTCATTTAGCATAGAATCGAATGTGTTTAAAACAAACTAAGACCACAAAGTGTTTTCATTTATGATTTCAAAAAAAAACATACATTATTTGGATTTTGTCTTAATATTTCTTCTTGTCATAATTGGGAATTTTCATACTGTTCCCATGGCATCGAAACAACCAGAATTTGAAAATATACATAAGCTGATATTATTTCTGTCGTGGCTTATAAATCTATACACATTTTGAAATTGTTTTGATCAAATGATAATAATAAATATGACGTTCACAAGAGCAAATAAAAAGCATAAGAACCGGAGTAAAAGAGGCGGACCTTCGTCTACCATAATGCATCATTCACTACGATTTTTTCGATACCTCTCTCTTTTTCAAATAAAAGATCCACGTGAGTCAAGTATCCCTGAACAGGTTATGTATAAACTTCGGGTCATTATTTGCTAATACCTTATTCAGTTGTTTTTTTCAAAAACTCTGTGTGTCTGGTATAAGTTTGCGAATATACTGACCCACCGTAAATGAGTATTGAGTTAAAATTAAATCATGTAATTAAGTTGTTCATTTCTTCTTATAACATATTCAAAGTATAGATCACAATTTACGATTTGAAATGAAAATATCTATTGCTAGACAATAAAATTGTATTCATTTTAGACCTTAACCTTAAACGTTTCGGTCATTTCAGACTTTTTGACCAAGCCAAAAAATACAAACTTGCCATGCGAAGGAGTTTCGTGTCAACTTACACCTTTACTGTACTTTGTCTTCTTAGATATAACCTTTTTAGAACCAATATAGATTGTTTCCCTTATCAAGTCAATTACTATTTTTCTAAGTTCATGATTGGTAAATGATGGTTTATATGTACACTTAGAGTATGTCAATTCAAAAATATATCATTACACGCAATTACACGCATTGATATATAACAGTGGCAACCTTTTATATAAAAAATCCACATACAATGACTGCAAGAGTTTTTGCATAAATATGATAAATGTAATACCAATTTCATAACCCGTCAATCCACATTCTTGGAACCGCTAAATGGACTTATGGGATATTTATACAAGACGAAGGGCATGTAACCAAGACAACCGAGTCAATTGCGTTCATCATATCAAGCTATAATACATGGAAAGTGTCAGGACATCAGACAGAAATAGATGACTACATTGAAACATTAGCGGAGAAGGATTTGTACATGTAAAAGAATGCGTTAATATCATAACGTCATGATGGCCAAAACGTCGAAACTTCAGCTTTACCCAAGCCGTAGTTACGACTTTTTACTTGCAAATAATCGACAGTATGTGTTTGTTCTGAGTCGTTTTCTGTAGATACTTATAAAAGACCATCTGAAGTATGAAGATCACGAGCATACACCGTTAATCTAAAAGGATGTTAAGATAGAAATTTGGTTAGTTAACCCATTCCAACACAGCAAAATTTTAGACTGGTCCAAATTGAAAGAAGCTGCAGACGATAATTTCAAGTTGATGGAAGTTTAATTTTTTTCGTCTTTTTTGATAGAAAACATTGTGGATAATGAAGAAATTGCTTGATACAAGCAATTTCTTCATTTTCCACAATGTTTTCCAAAGCTCTTTAATTCGGGGGCGTAAAAAGGAGGGCTTGAGTTGGAATGGGTTAAGATGTAAATATAAGCTTTTCTCTCTGTATTTGTCGGGTGGTTGACCTATACAAATTATTGGCTCTGCCAGTTACAGTAATTGGTTCAAAGTTGCTCGCTGTACCTGTTTCAAGTTCGGTAGGAATTTACAATTTTTTTCGTAAATTTGTTCATTTGGCAACAGATTGAATAGTGGAATTTCAAAAATATAGTTCAGGCTATTTTTCTGGTGCTCTCGTTTAATCCATTCCCACACAATCCCTCCATTTTACACAACTCGGGAAAAGGGGCTTGGTTTTAAGGAATTTCTTCATTATCCACACTGTTTTCTATCCAAAAATACTAAAACATTTAAAATTCAATTGGAATTGTCATCTGCAAGTTCTTTCAATTCGGACAAGTCTAAAATTACAATACTTACAATTACAATAAGTATTTCACTGGAGTAATAATCACGAACAAAATATCAAAAAAATATTCATCGGGGTTTATTTCGATCCAGCGCCCTTTATCACATTACATGTATTGTGACATGTAATTAACTATTTGCATAACGATATGAATATAATATCATAAGATTCGAGCAAAGCTATTAGACCAATTCCAGCGAAAGGTGAACTGTTCATATTTTTCTAAAACTTCAATTGGTATATCTTATTTCATTATTAATTTAATTAATCAATATTTGATTTTGCAAGGGATTTGGTCAGAATTATATTGATAAAAATGTTCTGTTTTGATTTCCAACTGGTCAAGACGTCGGTATCCCAAATATCCTGAAAATAATGCCCTGTGTGTGTGTGGTTTGTTTTTTTTTTTTTTTTTTTTCTCAAATTTGACAAAAAAATATCTCATCATTTCCCTACATTTTTACCTCACTAAAATTATTAATACATGAATGGCTAACAACAAATTATATTTTTTGAAAAAGAAATTACAGATTTCAAAACGGTGCTTTAAAAAAAATGAAAATTGCTGTTCACCATGAGAAAACTCTCCACCAAGATCGTAATTTTGGCAGAACCATTTTCCTAGAAGGAGTTCTTAGAAGCACAGTATATAATTTTCTTCATGTTTGTGTCTTCGTGACACGCAACGGACTATTGAAGGCAATCAATAGATGTTTTTGCTTGTCGAATTATTCCTTCAAATACAATTGGTATGATCCTGAACGCTGGTATTCTCATCGGTATAAACTCTTTCCTGTAAAAATCCTTGTTTTTACGTTCTATGGGTTTTATAATTACGAAAACATTGTTGGAAAAGAAGAAATTGCTTGTAACAAGCAATTTCTTCTTTTCCCACAATATCTTCTACTCTAGAGGTTGGTGACTTGTCAAATTACACTCGCTTTAAAGTGTCGTCTACAATTTCTTTCAAATTGGACTTAAATTTTGGGGGACAAAACAGGAAAGGGTTGATATATTTAGGCTGTTGATGCATTTGTAATGATGATTACGTATACGTCTGTGAGAGATATGAGTACATGACATTCGAGTACATGACATTTGAGAACATGACATTCGAGTACATAACTTTTCTAACACACTGTGCAGCCTGGACAGCAACTCAAAGCTTTCAGAATATTCGCTGATTGTGCAAAATAAGCATTGAGTTACTCTCTATCTACAAAGCGCCTACTGTAGAATCTGATTATACTAATACATAGACTGTCAGGCTGATCTGAGTCTTTACTAAGCGCACATATATAATGGTCTTAAATGTCACGCACGTTCATCTTTCTTAAAAAATTACGTGTGACAAATAAAGACTCGGGTCTGTCTGCACCCAAATAGTCTGATCAAAGCCTTCACTATGCGAGCTGATTCACTATTCCTTTAAACGAACTGGGTATATTATGTGGCTACATAGTATCTACGCATAGATAGAAAATAGAAGATGGGAATGTCAACCGTACATACATGAAAGTAGACAAGTTTAGGATGCGATATGCTTACATGAACTACTTGATTGTATATTATATTCATTGTAAAGTATGCAAGCTCGTTTATTTGTCGTAGCACATTAGCATTTGCCCATACGTGTATGGACGGTGCGTCCGGACGACGGTAAGCTGTTCAGGAGAATTGTGCAATTATACAGTACGAAAACTAAGATTCCAGCCTAGTTCTTGAGCCTGTTCGATATATAGTACCGTCACACGAGTCCTCGGTTTATTGTTTCATCCGAAAGACATTAAGTGCGTTAGATTGGTCACCCAAGGACTCGAGCCCATGCTTTCTCGGTTTTGAGTCGAGCGCTATACCAACTTAGCTTATCAGGCTTACATGTTTTAAAACATTGTCTTCAGGAAATAAGGACATAGTAGCCTTACATAAAAGATTGATAATAAAAGTTATCATAGAATTTTAGATGTAATATAAAAGAAGTGACTTTTCATTTTCAGTAAATGCCGGCTGTAAAACCGAATAAAGTCATCCACAATCAGGGACCATCATGTAATAACACGCTGACCACCGTGTAATATAGTCTAATTGGAGGAAACGAGAAAAAGCCGGGCCATTGTGATAATTTTCTTCCCTGAAATAATAATTTGTGTCAAACCACAAGGGAATGCCTAATTATTTGAAAGATTACAGAAATTTGCATAAATTTGTTTTTGGGTGTCTTAATTCTAAGGTATCTGCATTTTGTATCAGAAGACAATTTGAGAGATTTCATCAGATAAACACCCCTTTAATTGACCAGTCGCGGCTGTCAATTAAGGGATCAATCGACAAGTCAAATTATACTCAACGTAATTGAGCTTTGAACTACGACATTGGCCGCCATTTTTGTGAAATTTATTTTTTGGTTTAAAAAGTCGTGAAAAGAGCCTTGTTGGATCATATTTGTAACAAATCATATATGTAACACATTTGTTACGTACATGATCACATTCGTAACAGATAAAGTGTGTTACAAATGTGTTTGTCCGAAATGGGGGTTGACATGAGAAGCATATATGTAACAGGTTTAGTTGTCTATTTGTATTCAAACAATTAACAGCAATAGCAACATCATTATATTCTTTACACTATTGATTTTATTCTCGATTGCAAAACAATAGTTAGCACATTAAGCTAATCGCTCTCGAGACTCACTCCAACTTGAATCAACCTCAGAGAGAGAGAGAGAGAGAGAGAGAGAGAGAGAGAGGACGTGTGGAATAATGATTTTTTGCCCAAGGTACCAGTGCATCTCGAGCGCGCACGTGAGTGTGTCCAGCAACATCCAAACAGCAAGAAAATTGATCTGCAGATTGGAACTCAAGGCAAAACACACATCATACAGTTTAACTTCCAACAATCTGCGCCTCGTACTGACTGTCGATCAATTGTTGAATAAAAGATAACAAGACAGATTTCTTATCTCAGTCGGCGTTCAACATCATTTGATGACAGGAAATCCCGGGTCTTGGTGCCATATACACATGTACATGTATAAGACTACTTTCGTTGCATATTCCATTTGTAACGTGTTATGCGATCATATATGTAACATGTGTTACATATATGATCACAAATGTAACATGTGTTACATATATGATCACATATGTAACACATATATGATCACATATGTAACACATGTGTGTAATCACACACACACACACACACACACACACACACACACACACAAACGCATGAATCTCAACGTGACAAAATGTACCTTCGGACATTCTGTCATCACTAGTAGAAAGCTGCAAAAAGAGGAAAAATCATGTAATATAAATGTTTTAAAAATATCACTGTAATTGTAATCTTTCAACTGAATGAGTTTTAAAACATATTTATTTCAATACTTGGAGTTATCTGCCCTTGTCTCAGCCCATTTTATATATTTTCCTATATCTATCGTTAAAAGGTAACCATAGCAACCACATCGCAATAAAATACACAAAATAATTTCAACATATTGCCGTAACTATACGGGGTTTGATAAGTGCTTAAACAGTTTTAAGCAAATGCATCGAGTTTTGTAGGTTCTGCTAACACGCAGAAATGCATTACGCAACTTTGACTTCATTTTTCAGGTAAATGACGTTTGTAGGGTTCATGTAGTAAATTGGTCATAACTCACAAAATAACCTGAATAATCTGTTCAAATAAAGACTAACATACTCCAGAAATATTATACATTCAAAATAACGTTGTTTATCAAATACTCACCAATTGTCCGAAGGTACATTTTCTCACGTTGTGGCCCATATATATGTTTATATATATAAACAGAGAGCAGCCACGATACCGGACATTATATTCATGAATATCCTTTAAAGAGTTGAGGAAATATGGAGCGGACGCGAAAGAGTGACGTCGACTTCACCGCCGATGACGACGATGGACAAAGTGACACAACAAATCAGTATCAAGATATTGGCCCATCTGGTGAATAAAAACCTGCTACAAATGTGTTTCAGATGTAAATATGCATTCTTTTGTACTGTTTTTAAATCAAAATTGACCTGTGACATATGTGATTTCATGTCACATCAAAAACCGGCATCGATCATATTCGTCACAAAATATGTTACATTTATGCTTGATTTCCGAGTCATATATGTAACACATGTTACATATGTGATCATATATGTAACAGGTGTTACATATATGATTTGTTACAAATATGATCCAACAGAGCCTATTCAAGCATTATACCTTTTTCGTACAACCACTAACCAATTTACTTTTCTGGTACATTCAACTGGCTATAAATTTTGCCAAATTACGCCGTTTAAAATCGAGCGGAACTTCCTGTCTGAATAAACTAGCGGGGCCCTACGGCGGGCGTGGCAAGCAAATGACTTATCGCTGGCCCCGCCCACTTACTCATTAGGTCACTAATTAGGCCACTGACTCTGACAGGAAGTCCCACTTTGATTTTAAACGGCGTTATTTGAAAAAATAATGTCAAGTGGCATGAAACAAAAAAGGTAAAATAGATGGCATGTGACCTGAACGTCGTGTCTACAGCTTGAATAAGCTGTAGTTGCGACGTTTAAGTCGTCAAACCACCATAAACGGTTAATCCAGATGGCGGCAAAAGTAGGAGATCACATCTCATTTCTGGTCTCAATAAATGATTTCATTGGTCGACTGGTTATTTGATTGACAGCTGCGGTTTGTTAATTGCTTTCATCTAGCCTACTTATGAAGCACTATCATCTTGGAAATTTTGGTGTTTGAAGAAGAAAATATCATAGTTTGTAATCAGGAGAAAATACGACATTGTTACAAAATGTCGACGGTTTAGTGCGTCGCAAACATTGGACAGCACACATCCATACAGCCGAAAAATGTCTTATTACCGTGATGAAACTGTAAATACTGTTGGGGAGTGGGGGGGGGGGGGGTATGTCGATTTTACTCTTTCCTGTTTTGTAAAACTTTAGACCTGACCAAATACAAAGATCTGGAATAAGCTGTATAATTATTACAAAATATCGACGGGTTAGTGTATCGTATGTTTCTATACTTTAGACAGCACACATACATACAGCCGAAAAATGTCTTATTTGCATGATGAAACTGTAAATAATGTTGTTGTTTTTTAATGTCGAATTAACCCTTTCTTGTTTGAAAAAATTTAGACCTGTCCAAATTCAAAGATCTTTCACAAGAAAATTTAAAGAGGATTTAATTTGGAAAACAATCACTCAGTACGGTAGGAAATATTGTGGTAAGAAATTGCATGTTACAAGCAATTGTTTATTTTTCTACAATATTTTCTCAATTATATAAATCCCATGGACGGAAAAACCAGGAATTGAACAGGAAAGGGTAAAGAAAAAAGATTACGATAAATGGTAGTATCCATAAAAGATAGCTTCTTTAAATGCAAGTACTTGACACAATATAACCAAACAAAAATTGATGACATTTTAAACTTCCTATCTTTTAGAGAAGAAAACAGTGTGGACAATGAAGAAATTGCTTGTTTCAAGCAATTTCTTCATTGTCCGCAATGTTTTTCTTTTTCTTTCCATTATTTTTTAACTTTTTGAGGGCGTAAAAAGAAACGTGGTTATGCTACTGATTAGTATATGATATTAACCCTTTCCCGTTTTTCAAAATTTTAGACTGGTCCAATTTCAAAGGTTTTGCAGACGAAAAATTCAAGTGGATTCAATTTGAAAAATAACCATTCATTAGGGTAGAAAATATTGTGGAAAAAGAAGAAATTGCTTGTTACAAGCAATTTCTTCTTTTTCCACAATCTTTTCTCAAGTATAAAATCACAAGGACGTAAAAACCAGTGATTGTACAGGAAAGGGTTAAAAGGCATAAAGCAGCATGCAAGCTATTTGAATTACCAAAACCAAAAAAAAAAAACAAAAAAAAACATGTGAATATGCAAGATTCTAAAATATCTATATCTGTATCACCCGCTGAAAAAATCCTTAGCAAAAGATAACGTAGACTCACAAAAAGTATAACCAAAGCATTTTGTTTGTTTTTTTTTTTCTGTTTGTTTATTTTAACGTTTATTCCTGTAGTCTTGGCACAAATATTCGTATTTCGGTGGTGTTCGAGCACAACACCTAATTATAGCTTGTTGTAAGCTGTAGATACGGAGGTTTTATTCGTATACCCAAGATTTTTTTTTTATCTTTTGGGGGTGAGGGTAGGTTTGTTGAAGTATCGCGATTTGTGTGTGTGTGTGTGTGTGTGTGTGTGTGTGTGTGTGTGTGTGTGTGTGTGTGTGTGTGTGTGTGTGTGTGTGTGTGTGTGTGTGTGTGTGTGTGTGTGTCTGTGTGTGTCTGTGTGTCTGTGTGTGTGTGTGTGTGTGTGCTTTCTGGAAAAATTGAAATAAGTTACTGAGGACACATAGTATTTATGAAGCTCGGATTTTACTTTAATTGCTATGAGCATTTGGAATTCGATTGGTTTAGAAGAAAATAGGCGAATTAAATTATTCTCATTTTACCTTGCACTGAAACAACTTTATTCCCAAATGACATGTATCGGTATTTTTTGCGATATTGTCAAGTGTTACGCATATTCTGACAGTATAAGACCCTTTCAGAAGAAAAGAAGATAAGTTGTTACTGAGAAGTGAAAGAAAACAGAACGAACCTTCTGAAAGTATGTATGTCAGTTATTTTTACGCAAAGCATCGTCACTTGGAGCATCGGTTAAAAGTTTCATCCGAAATAATAGTTTGGTCAGCCCCGCACTCGAAGCTCCGATTTCGAAGTGGTGTGCTCTGCCATAAGAGCTAATCAGGCTGACTAACAATTAACCAATCGCTGGCTCCGCCCACCTACTCCGTTGGTCTCCCCCATTGACTCCAACAGAAAGTTCTGCTGCGATTTTTAAAGGCATCTTTTTCGAAATGAAATATTACCAGTAGCCTGTTACTAAAAGCGGAAATGGCTAGTTAGCGACCTAACCATGGTATTACATTTTGAATAAGCTGTAGTTACGACATTCAAGTCGCCTATCTAACAAAATGCTTCACATAAATGTCGGTTAATGTTGGAGTTCAAGTTGAATTCCCGAACAAAATGAATGATTCCATTGGCCTTTTAATTCTTTGGTTGACGCAGCCGCCATAGCGCAGTCGGTAGCGCATCAGACTCCAAATCTTCAAACATGGGATGTCATGGGTTCGATCCCCGGCGGCGGCACATATCCTTTCCGACATTTGTCTCTCACCAATGGGTGGATAATCGTAAACCTAAGTGGGATAGCTGGAGGCTAGGAAAGAATGTTGTGGTAGTACTGGTGTGAGAAATACCAGGAAACAATTGTTAGGTGCTCAAACCGCCGCAATATGACTAAAATACTGTTAAAAGTGGCGTTAAACTTTATTCAATCAATCAATCAATCAATATCTAATTGACAGTCGTGATTGATAAGTTGGCTATATACATCGTATGTCGATTAAATTTTTTTAGAAAAAAAAGATAAAAGGATAGAAGTAAAAAAAATTCAATTAGAGCAAAAACGTTGGTTTTGTGTACGTGTATATGTAACAACAACAATCATTCGCCCTCTCTCTCTCCCTCTCTATCTCCCTCTTTTTTCCCTTCTCTCTCTCTCTTTCTCTCTCGCTCTTTCTTTCTTTCTTTCTTTCCTTTCTTTCAAACTATTCGAAATACAAACTGTAATCCGAAGATGACTGTTGGATACGCATCTCTTATTTGGAATACACAATACCTATTGATTGGAATGTCACATTTGGCGTTTTGATATGATAATTGCTGATATTTTCAGGGATTTTATGCTGTCAGTTTAGATCTTACGGCTATCATCTTGTCAATCACGTAAACACTTATTGAACACTTCAACGAAAAAATAATTCCTGAGCCAAACATATTGAATTACAAATTTGTCTTAGTTTGAAAATTGTGACACCTTTAGGATTAATCTCGTCTTATAAATTACTAGTTCCCATCTGTTTAAACGCGAACCAAAACGTATGCGTATTTGACCTAATCAGAGGCTGGCGACTAATAAGGAATGTTGGTATAGTTGTGATACAAACGTTTGTATTGAATTTGAGCCGCGCTGGATAATTTGGTTTCGTAAAATATTAAACTTTCCTGAGCAGCGAAAATTCAATTCAAGGTTTTATATCACTGCTAAATCGTAGTATTTCATTTATTATATATAAACGAACTTCGGCTATAATATATTACAAAAATGTCCAAAATCAACGTTATTTTTGGGATGACATCATCTTACCGGAAAAATTACGTCATCCTATCATATCCGTATAATTCAGTATATGGCTGATACTGATATATTTTTCTGTCGAGTGTGATTTTGTCAGCAGAAAAACCGGTAGGAATATAATAGATAGGGAATATTTACGTTACGCTTGCGATACAAAATCTTGTATCTGCTTCGAGTTGCGGAGGAAATTTTTGAGGGACCGAAGGTCGAGCTGATATCAAAATTTTGCACCATAGCGAGAAGCAAATACAAGATGTTGGATTGCTATCGTAACTTAGTATTCCGTGTATTATATACATTTTTTACTAAATGAATCCGATAAATCATGACAATGATTTCTACAAGTATTTTCCTTCATTTTTTCATTCTGATTACGTTTATTCGCTTAATGAAATCGTCTTAGACTACCTTTTATGAAACCGTATTTGACACTGTCGGATATGGATTTTTCTGGTGTGTCCGACTTCTTTGTGTGGAATGTAAATATTTTACTATAAATCTTATATGTATATAATAAAAATAATTAATATATGCGTAAAAACTTTCTGAAGCTTTATTTCGGCACCCGATACAACTCGATAGAAAAAAATCCGTATTGACCGAGTACCTCAAAATCCGTATTGTTGAGTACGTTGTGTAATGCAAATGTCAACATATATAATATTTTCGTGTTAGACTAAAATGAAGTTCAGCTTCATTCTTTCATAAAACATGCCAATACACATATCTATCATATTGTGTTGCATCACATCTGGATTTTCATCTCGTTTTACACATTTTGGCACTGTCAGTCTATTTTAGATGTGTACTGAAATGTCGACCGAGAGAAGTTTTAACCGGCTTTAATTTAACCCTCTTGAGTTATAGAGTTCTTACACAGAATGGAGGTATGTGTCAACCCATGCAGGTTATTTTTCATTGAGTAGCTTAAAGAAGATTTGTCATTATCCTGAAGAATTACAAACTCTATGGTTAAATATTTATATCCATTCATAAATTTCCCAGAGTTACAAGGTTCACAAATTTTGCAAGGTAGATATTTTGATTTCTACTTAATTTCTGGTATATAATACAAGGAATACTACAACAGTATTTCTTTTATACAGGTCGTATCTTGTCTCGTAGCTTGTCTAGAATACCATTTGACTTGATCTTCGGTCACGTCAAATATTATTCTACACAAGCTACTCGACAGATACGGTAAGAAAGATAGACTGTTGTAATATTCAATATATAGAGAAAAAAGAGAGAGTTAAGATCAAGATAAGATTTGGAAAACGTTGACTTTTAAATTGGAGAATATTCCTTAGTAAATTTGAAATTTTGAACCGCTGCAATAAAGTCAAATCCCAAATAGAAGATGTATAAGACTTTCTGGTTAATGGCATCATCACGTGTATTGACGTCATGCGTGACGTCATTTGTTTATCTATTTTATTTATTTCTTTTCGACGTTAGGGACTCAATGCTTTTTATTTCCTATCTTAACATTAAATAATAGAAATAATTGGGGTCAGATTATATTATGATAATTTTTCTTCCAAACCTTCGCGAAAAACTGTGGATAGGCCGAAATAATATCTTTTAATGACGGAATTTGTTTAAGGAATTGAACTTTGTTGCATAAGGGTGTAGAAAACCATTAATTTGTGCATTTTGGCTAAAAAATAGAAAAATGAATAAAAGTGGAAGATGATTATACATTTAAGAGTTATAAAAAATATATATATATTGTTTTCATAAAGGTATGAACCGAAAAAAAAAAAAACTAATCACACTGTATGAATACGATATTTTTTTTTTTTTTTTCACGGAGGTATGAACCGAAAAAACTAATCACACTGTATGAATACGCGAAGCGGATTCTTATATAAGTTTGATTAAGTTTTTCAAACAAAATATATTCTCTTCATTTCTTATGATTTAATAGCATCGAGCGAAAAAGCAAAAACTTTACAAATTTTGATACTTTTTTGTATAGGACTATATTGTGTGGAAGCATACAAAATAGCTGCATGCTCAAAATTTTGTTCATGGATGTTTGAATATCTTTTTGACTTATTTTTTCGACCAACCAGAACGCCCGTTTTTGATAGACGAAACTAAAGATTAAATTATTTAAAAATCATTTGGCGCTTACAAGGGCCAATAGAAAAGCTCATCGGTCGGAGGATTCGCTCAGTTTACCCCCACCTCTCTCGCTCTCTCTCTCTCGCTCTCTCTCTCTCTATCTATCTATCTATCTATCTATCTATCTATCTATCTATCTATCTATCTATCTATCTATCTATCTATCTATCTATCTATCTATCTATCTATCTATCTATCTATCTATCTATCTATCTATCTATATTTCTATCTATCTTTCTCCTTCTCCTTCTCAATCTCTTACTCTCCCCCCCCTCTCTCTCTGTGTGTTTTTCAATGCACAAAATAAAGCAACTTAATGAACTAAAAGATATACATCTTCTAAGAAAGACTTTAAACATTTTATCTATTACTTAATTGTGATTTGGTAACCTCCATAAAAAAATAATCAAATGTAAATGAAAATACTCTTCACTTTTTTTCAAGGTGCGAGGGGGTAAGATGATTTTCGAAAATTCTTAATTAAATATGGTGAAAGGTACTCTGATTTATTATATGTTGAAAGATTAGGTTAAAGTCTAAGAATATTTGAAAATGAAAAAAAAACATTGTGCGAATATATTGAAATTCAAAAATATGTCTTCAAAATTTCAATCAATTCATTGCATTATTCAGCTTTGGCATATCCCTATTCCATTGTGTTGTTAAAAAAACCGGTTTAATTCATTACCAGACGGTAAAACTTTAAACCTGTTCAGTTTGAAAGGAGACGAAGACGACACTTTAAACTTTATGAAATTCTGCATTTTTTTCACTTTTCTGGACAGAAAACATAGTGTAAATTCTACACAATGTTCTTCCTATTATTGTTCTTGAGGGGCGTCAAAAAACGTCACTGTGTGGGAATGGGTTAAATCATATTACCTTGTGTGAAAATGAGTCTATATTACGACAAGTAAAACTATTGAACATAACTTTGACGGATAAACATCGAAAATAGGGTAAAGCCCATATACCCGTTCTCACTGAAAGAAGCGTATACCAGTTAAGGGCAGATAAATCTGACTAGAAACTAGAGTGGATAGGTACCTTGAAAGCTTCTCAACGACTCTGTTGAAAAAATATTATGTAAAAATGGACCTGTGACGTATTAGTGACCAAAACAACAAAAATAAGTTGGACCAAATGTGGTCACGGTCTAAATGTTTGATTTTCTTGGTCTTTTGATTTTTATTTACAATGTGATCTGTCGATTATTAAAATCAATCTTCTTCTCATCTTGTCGTACCAAGGGCAGCGAAAGTTCTATATTTATCTAAGATATTACAGAAAATGATGATCTCGATATCCCTTCACTCGTGAAGATGGCTTTTTCTTGTCGTTTTGTAATCAATTCTTGCTACGAGTTTCATTGAGAAATAAGTGATTATAACATCTTTAATCAAATGAAGTCATAAATTCTTGTTGAACACGACCCAAGACCTTCATAACAGTCATGTTTCATTCATATTACAGTCATCAACTTTAGTACATAGCAGTAAACTATTTAAGGCGGTCTTTATATTGACAATTCCTCTCAAAGTTGATAATAGATTCCGTTAAGCCATTTATCTTTAGAGAAGGAATTTTGAAGTAGTATGTAATTTTCCTCTTGTTTTCTATAATGGCAACACGCAATCGTTTTTCTGTTGATCAATACTTTGAGACGACAACGGAAAATTGCGTGAAATATTCGCCGAACATTTTGTGTCGACCACTCGCGGGACGATCAACAAGTGGCCGCTTAAGACAATGGTCCCTTAACCCTTTCCCGTTTTTCAAAATTTTAGACTGGTCAAATTTGAGAGAAGTTGCAGATGACAATTTAAAGTGGGTGTAATTTGAAAAGTAACCAACCTTCTGGTTAGGAAACATTGTGGGAATAGGAGAAATTGCTTGTCACAAGCAATTTCTTCTTTTTCCACAATATTTTCTCAAGTATGAAATCACATGGACGTAAAACGGATTCTACAGGAAAGGGTTAAGACACATTTCTGTGAAATATATAAAGGATTGATTCCCATTAAGCCCTAGGTTGTTGGGGCTCATTAGAATCGTCTCACTCAGACGATTCTAATGGGTTCCAACAACGTTGGATTCATTTATGATATCCT
This sequence comes from Fragum fragum, assembly GCA_946902895.1. Classification (NCBI taxonomy): domain Eukaryota; kingdom Metazoa; phylum Mollusca; class Bivalvia; order Cardiida; family Cardiidae; genus Fragum; species Fragum fragum. The sequence continues at coordinate 59,016,698 of OX336370.1, read as the reverse complement.
TTTAGCAAATACGACCACTTCGTATGCAAACTTTTGAAAGGGCATTTTGATTTAGGTCGCTTAATACAAGTCGTTCCTTATAGAGGTTGTCAGTCGAGCAAGATCGACCGTATATAAAACTGCAACATAAAATGAATTGATTTCAATATTAGTGCGCCGCTTTAAATATTATTTCCATATTGATATAACTGAAATATAGGAAATATCATTTAGAAGAATTGTTAACCAAAATTTTTCACTTTACCAAACGACATTTTTTTTTTATTTCTCCTAATTCAAAGAAGCTGTGGACAACCACAATTTTCATCTCGTGGATTTTTTTAAAAAAAGTTTCTTGGGTAGAAAACATTGTAGTTAATTGTTTCATTTAGCAGTCTCTTGTGTTATCGCATCATATAGTATAAGAACTTGCATCAGGCAATAGCGGTTCTTGTTCGAAATATTATATTCTTCGTCTCGATGAAAATCACTAGACTTTCGTGGTCCTGTGTCGTTCGATCGGGGTATTTGAATAAACGGCTGTAATTCCGCTATCGACAAATCTGGTGGAACAGACGTGACAGCACGCGTATTGTCGGCTACTATAAGGTTTAGTGTAATAGGAATTGAAATAAATCATATACGCGAGCACTAAAAGTCTTATTAACCCGTTCCCACATGATAAAATTTTAGACCTTTCCAAATTCAAAGAAGCTGCAGACGACAATTTTAAGTTGACGAAATCTTCAAAATCTTTGTCTTTTAGGGTAGAAAACATTGTGGATAATGAAGATATTGCTTGTAACAAGCAATTTCTTCATTGTCCACAATTGTTTTCCAAAGTGTTTATATTGAAGGGTGTTTAAAAGCGTCACTGTGTGGAAATGGGTTAACGAGCATTTGATCGTCTCAAAAGAACACATATTACACAAACAGTATGAAATATTAAAACAATTCTAAATTCCTTTGTGAAACCTTTATTTTATCAGCCTAGCTGAGTACAATGTGTCAGTTGTGAGCTTTTATGATCCTTAAATGGCTGTCATTCGTCGGCATTGATTTACCAATCGCTGGCCCCGCCCACTTACTCCGTTGGCCCCGCAAATTGACTACGACAGGATGTCACGCTTCGATTTTAAACTGCGTTATTCTGCAACATTTATAGCCAGTAGCATGTTATGAAAAATTGAAGGGTTTTCTTTTCGCGATCTTAACATTGTAACTACAGTTTTTCAAGCTGTAGTTACGACGTTTTAGTCACCAAATCAACAAAAATGTTTCGGCCAGTGTTGGAGTTCAAAGCTCAATTCCGGGCTGAATGAATTATTTGATTGGTCGATAAATTCCTTGATTGACAACCGCGATTGGTCAATTAAGTAACTATGCTTTATACTAATTTTGATTCAATTCTGTTGAAACATGGCCAGAATATTTGTCTTATTTTTGTTTACATTCTAAAGGTAATAATTTTGGTCGAATCTTGATAAAACGTGTTTTTGATTAGAATGAATATCATATAATGAAAGTACTGTAAGCATGTAAGCATGGCTTTGTTATGTAATTTTCCTTGCCTTTTGTAGGATAGAAACATTGTGGACACTGAAGAAATTGCTTGTTACAAAGCCTTTTTTGGAAGATTCTTAAAAACGGGATTGAATGCGAATGGGTTGTATAGCATGCATTTGAAGGTGTTCTGTACAGTTTGAATAAAGTTAATTCATGTGGCCAGTCATTTTGAACACAGTATACTCGAGTATACATTTGGCGTAGACATTCAGTGGATTTAGTGGTTAAGCCTCCAGTGGCAGTTTTCACTCGTTTGAACTCTGAGAAGACCTATAAATTTTGTTTGTTAACTGAAGCTATCAAAGCTAAAAAGGAGTTACTAAATTGAAAATTGGAATTTTCTGTTTGAAACACAGGAAAGTGGTTCTGAAAGACAATTCATTTTTCAATTCGCTAGAGACAACAAAATTAGCTCAGTAGTTACGAAACTTGATCAGAATGTTTTGAAGTTTAATGCTAAAGGCTCATCTAAAATTGGAATAGTTTGAATCGAATTAAATTGTGCCTAAACCCATTCCCATACAATGACGCTTTTTGACGCCATACAAGAATAACAATTTTGTAAACTTATTGTAAAAATGAAGAAATTGCTTGCATCAAGCAATTTCTTCATTTTCCATAATGTTTTCTATCCAGAAACCTGAAAAAAATCTTATATTTCATAAACTTTGAATTATGGTCAGAAACTTCATTAAATTTGGAACAGTCTGAAATTTGATCGTTTGGTAAACGGTTAATGTTTATAGTCTAATGATTTTATATGCGTTAAATCTTGATATAAAAACAGAAAGATTGTTTATCAGGTCATGAATAATATATACCCTTGAGCATGCAAGTATAATTTAAATTTTTTTTTCTGTTAAGTCTCAAGTGTTTTGATTTGCTGATTGGCCGACAATCTTTCCACATTTTTTTCTATAATTTATTGAAAATAATTCAATCAAGCAAAACAAAGTAAATATTTTATTAATTTGAGAAAAAATTCGCGTATTTACTTTGTGCGAAAGTATACAAAATAGTTGCGTGCTCAACATTTTGTCGTGGAAGTATGAACAAGAAAACAACAAAAAAGACAGCTAATCAAAACTCTTGAATCTTTATATGCTTAACTAGAATCAGATCATCTTGGTTTGATTGACTACAAATTGTAGGCATATGTAGAGGAAAAAGACAAAACGCACATTAGAAAACAAGTGTTTTATTTTTTAAGATCATTATCAATTATAGTATGCTAACTTGCATAATACAAATAAATTTACACAAACAATAATGATTAATAATCGCAATTTAATCAAATACATAAAACTTACGATGAAATAGAATTGACTGTCCATGTGTATTGAACTCAGACATGTCAGTTCGACTGAGGTAATATTCGACATCTTTTTTCACAAAATATATAGCCAGGGATATCAAAGTAATAGAGGATAATCAACAGGTTATTCCAGATATGAAAAAAACATTTCACGAGGATGCGTTATCAGCCGTTGAAAAAACGAGTGCGCAGCAACAAAGCATCCATATTTTTTCATATCAGGAATAACAAGTTGCTTATTCTATTTATTATATACCTTATTATTTTATTTTTCTTATTAAAATATCTAAACCAATCTTTTTGTAGAGAGAAGGTCTATTGAAAAAAGTGCGGATGAATACATGATTAAAGATTTATTACAGGGAGTGGAACTGAAAAGTGTTATCGTCACTCCAGTGGCGATATCAAAATGCATTACAATGAGAAATCACAAGATTTCTCAGCATGGTATATGATAAATATGGAATATTACAACAGTGTGTATTTTTATCTGTTGTTATCTTGTTCGAGAATCGTGTGTAGGTATTTTTTTTTATTGGATGAGACCGTCGGTCTCATCCAATAAAAAATACCTTCACACGTTTCGAGAACACGATAATAAAAAATAAAAAACACACTGTTGTAATATTCCTTTTATTATATACCTTTAGGACATGACATTAAGAAAATTATCTAAAATGATTAAGAAATAACCAACTTTCCGGGAAAAAAAACGAACGTCAATACACAAAAAAGGAGTCCGTGTTTAACGGTACTCGACGAATACGTTTTTTGGTACACGCCGAATATTTTTTTTTTTTTTTTGTCGAGTTGTATTAGATAGCCAGATTTTAATTCATATCTTTTATAGGTATGTAATAAAAAGGTTAATTGTTGGTTGGTGACCTTTACGTCGTTACCAAAGCTTGAATAAGTAACTATTACGCCGGTAAATGCCAAAACGAACAAAATAAAGCTTTACATAAATATCAGATCTATATAAAAGATTTGATTTGCCAATCGATTTTTACTGACAGAGACGATCCGTCATTTGTCGTGTCATAAATCGTATATGGTTTAGAAATTGTTAAAAAAAAATGAGCGAAAAGGAACCATCATGGAAAAATAACATATGAAAAAAGGTTCGGTCTAGTGATTTCAGCTAAAGTTGGTATTTCAAAAACGATTTATCATTATAAAGTTGGTGTGCGAGCAAAATGTCGAATAAAGCAGCTTAATATAAAGCTGTATTTACGACATTTTGCTCGCCAAAAGACAATAAATTCGTGTAAAGTGATCCTTTTGCATTCAGGAATTCTGCAAAAAAAGTAAACAGTTTTGGCGGTGGCCAGTATGTACGGTCTCAAATAACAAGGTTCTATATTGTTCGCACTGTTCAGATAGTCGCTTTCACTTTAGGGTGGAAACACTGAATTACTAGACACGCCAACTGACCTCTGACGTGGAGTTTCGAGTGAGATATCAAATGAGTAAATGTGTAATTGAAATATTACGCATGCGCTCAAATGCTTTTAGTTTTTGAAAGATATTGCCTTAAAAAGAAAATTAAATAAATAAATAAATCGTTGGATGGCAAATTTAAACGTCGTTAAGTTCTACAGATTGAATATGCTGTAGCTACGACGATTATATCGTAAAAACAAACAAGTTTGACATAGATGTCGAATGTCAAAATTCCTATCAAGTCTAAATGATCGATCTCATGGGACAAACGATTCTTTTATTTAAAACGCTGAGCAATTTATCTGTGGAACAATTATGTAAAAGTAGAGAAAAAACAATGATGGAAGCGAGTAATTTTTATTATTATTTTTCTACGGTATTCAACGATTTTGTTCTAATAATAACCACTTCAAATTTACTCAAAAACGAAATTTTACTGTTAAAAGTCAAAAGATTTTGTCATCTGCTAAAGCTTTACAAATCGTTTTTCATTTTACGATAGATTTGTACGCCATATTCTGGACTTTAAGATGGAATCTTTGAGAGTCATCTATTTACACAATGAAATTCCTTCTGTAAGTATTTTTTTAACGTGTGCCAAAGTATAAGCAAAACGACTGTTTGTTTTTAACGATGTACTATAGAAAGCGAACGAATCGCTAATCGTTTTTGTGATTTCTATTATGTCTTGAGAGATAAAATTATTATTCCCATTTCTTCAGGTTTGTTATCTTAATTCAAAGTTTGAATGCCGCTAACGTGTTAAGCGCTGACGGAAGAATCAAATGAACATTAAAAGCAGTGGATGATGAGCATAATTTCTTTTAATTAATCGTGCTTTGTAGCAAATGATCAATCGCGGCTGTCAATCAATAAATGTATCGACCAATCAAATAATTCATTCAGCCCGAATATGAAATTTGAACATCAATATTGGCCGCCATTTGTGTGAAACATCTTTTTTTTTGCTTTTGCGACTTAAACGTCGTAACTACAGCCGTAGTTACGACATTTCGGTCGCCATCCAACCATTAAACTTTTTTGTTACATGCTACTGGCCCTAAACTTTTGCAAAATAACGCTCTTTATAACCGAAGTGGGACTTCCAGTCGGAGTCAGTGGGCGTGACCAAAGCAGTATGTGGGCGGGGCCAGCGATTGGTCAATTACATACATGTCCAAGTATAAATTACATGACAGGGAAGAACTATACAGCAATGATGATATAGTCATACGAACTGTTATGCAGAAAAAAAACAAATAACAAGATTTTTTTCTTACATTTTTTTCAATTCTTAGAAATAAATTAACTTTCTGATTTAAAAAAATGAAGAAAAAAAATCAATATCTTAAAAACTAACGAAGTTACAATTATTTTTGTACATTAATCCACTAGAAGAAGACGAAGTTTTAGACTGGTCCATATCTAAGAAGTTGCAGACGATAATTTTTAGTAGCTGAAATTTCTAAAATCTGTATCTAAGGGAGCAAACACTGTGGATTAGGACGAAATTTTGTTAATTTCGTTAATGATTTCCAAAGTGTTTTCTCCCGAGGACCGTAGAAGTAATCAATGATTTGTGACATCATCTAAATATTTGAATTTTCCTACGTCACAAAAACGTCATATCGAAGTTTTTCAAGATAACGTATCATATATATCAAAAATTTGTTAAATTCACTAATTAGATTAAAAAAACTGTAATCCATCAATTACTAATTTACATACGACCATAAATTACAATTCACAGATCACGCTGTCATTCAAAATTATATTGACCAATCAAATCATTCATTTAGACCGGAAGAGAGTTTTGAACTCCAACATATATGTTAAGCATTTCGTAGGACTGGCGACTTAAACATCGTAACTACAACCGATTCAATGTAGTCAACAAACCATTTGTTTTACATATTCTTGACAACAAATTTGGCAAAACAGCGTCGTTTTGTATCTAAGTCGAACTTCCTGTTGAAGATCTGTGGGCGGGGCTAGCGATCCGCTAATATCATGATTTCCCTATATTTGTCCTAGTTAATCAATTACCAGAAGGCAATATTTTAGACTGGCTAAAATTGAAAAGAGTTGCAGACGAGAGTTTAAAGTTTGTGATATTGTAGATTTTTTTCCACTTTCTGGATGGAAAATATTAATGTTTACCCATTATTGTTTTTCTTGACGGACGCCTAAAGCTTTAGTGTGGGAGAATGCGTTAAATGACACTTGGTGACTTTTTCAGCCTTTCCGTTTACCGGCATAGAAGCATTTTAAAGTTTCGTACAATCGACGATTTAATGTCAAAAAGAGAACTTAAAAGACTTCAACCATGGGAAGAAAAATGGAGATTTCAACATGATTGGTGTCGAAATAGGTAACCCCTTTTTGAAAATCTGAAAAGCACTTGGTAAGATAAATAATTGATATTTAATATTCCAAATAAGGATTTTTCTTTTTTAAGATTATGCGGTCCTACAGGCGAAACAAAAATGCAGTTGACAAAAGAAGAAGTGAAATCTGTTCTATAAAATGTTCGTCATTTCGTGGAAAGGTAGCAATGTAACTTCTCAACAATAGTATTTCACATGGTACAAGGTACAAATAACATAAACAATAGAACAAAACTTTATTTTTTGAACTATGAAATTTCTTTGGTCTTTGTTTAAAAAAGCGTTAAAAAGTTTACAAAAACAAAACAGTGCAATATAGCCATCGTATACGTATTCGACTTACATTAATGTTAACCCATCGCCAGAAGACTAAAATTCAGACTGGTCCAAATTGAAAACTCTTGCAGACGGATTTTTAGAATGTAAAGATTCTTCAGATGTTTGTGTAGAAAACATTGTGGATAGTAAAGCAAATGCGCTTAACAATGATTTTTTTTTATATATATTCGACCGTGTTCTTCAAATCTTTTTTTTTTCTTGCATGCGACAAAAAGCGTGATTATGCGGGAATGGGCTAAGAAAATAATGATTAATACGACACAAAATACAAGAACTTTCACCATTCATCAAATTTACCACAAACTGTTTCTTTCAAACTATATACAGTTTAGTCATACTCACTTGAAGTAAAATGTACTTTATGTTAAAACACGAAACTCAAAACATTTGACCCGTCATTATTAAACTGTAGTTTAAGATTAACCTAATAGAACAAAAGTCTTGCTAAATCTTAAACATTGTAGCGGTTTTACCACTACTTCAAATCGTGTTTTCAGTCGTGAAATTCTTACAGCGGATGGTATAACTAATCTTTTCAAGAATGTCTAACTCTAGTACAATTCAACAGGGGTCGATACTAACTTTGCTTCAGTGGGATCCCTAGGAATCCCTACCAATTACTTCAGGGTTTCTTCCAGATAATCAGGGATTCCTCCTTGATATGCATTAACTCATTCACGTGCAAATCTACCCTTCTAAGCCCAACTTGGAAAAAAGCTTCGGAAAACATTGTGGAAAATGAAGAAATTGCTTGTTACAAGCAATTTCTTCATTATCCACAATGTTTCCTAAAAAAAGCAAACAGAAGTTGATACATTAAGATCTATTGTACTGGAAAAATATTGAAGGAACCTGACGGAATCCTTAGCCTGAGATTGCAGGGGTCCCTTCCAATTTTCAGGGATCCTCGGGATCCTGGGACACTGTTAGTGTCGACCCCTACTCAACCAAACAGGGGTAAATCGGGTTTGAACAAATTTTGTTTTTCGAGAGAATAGGGGTTGTACAAGCTTCAAGAATACGATAGGTCTGCAGTTCCAGAAATAGTTTAAAGAAAAATTTCTACCCTCAATACAAACCCCTTTTCTATGCGATTTATAATGACTTATTAGATTACCATATTTGGTGAGGACTTTGACGGCTGGTATTTAGTTAAAGAAGGTACTCTTCAACTCGAACACATTTTTTCTAGTTCTTGCTACTGACTTGGTTTTGTCACCATGTAAAAAGTCACATTAACTATCCATTTTACTAACAATAAATCAATTTTTTGTGTGAACTTATCCATAGAATTAAAACAAAACCACTATCTATGAATGTAATATTTCGTCTTTGTCATTCTAAAATGTCGTAACTACAACTTGAATCAAGCTGCAGTTACGACGTTTTAGAATGACATAGACGGTTTGCTTTTCAATAATACTCTGTCAGTTTGAAATATGAATTCAACCAGATTAATCTATACATCCTGTCTATCAATTTCAATCAAACGGCCACCATTACCCCTTGTAGCAAAGGGATTTCAACCAGTATTTCAATCATTACCTTTACTTTAATGAAACGGCTACATTCATTTTCACCATACTCCCAAATTGTTGACATATTCAACGCTTGTCACTTGTACGTATGACTCGCTAATTCTTTAAATGCTCCACGACAACAAGTCAAAAATGCACATCATTATCATTCTTTACATTTTGCGAACACAAACACTTTCATTTGTTTTATTTAAGCAACAATGCAGTAATAATGAGTTCGGATTCACAACAGTTTTGCCTTTATTTAAATATTCATTCGACAACTCGCAATTTTTCTTGCATATCATATGTCTTGGAAAACTTGTTTAATTATTTTATATTGCTCAACTATTTGGTCATTTTGGTCCTTTATTGTTCGATTTTTGAGCAACCTATACCACAATCACACTGCTAATATTATGATTCACTATAATGTTAGAATTTTGATGTAACAAAAATACAAACACGTGACCATTAGGAATCCGACAGATGACGTCTTAAAAACTGGCGAATTTGATCCAAGCGCTGCACTGCCCTCACCTGCAAAAAATATAATCCGTCAGGCGAAAAATGGACCTTCAGGTTGTACTACAAAACATCTACTTGAAAAATAGATTCGATAAAGCAGAGATCAACATGAGGTCATATTCTGCATATGGTCATATAATTCAATTTTGAGTTTCGTCTGTCAAAAACGAGCGTTCTGATTGGTCGAGAAAAATTATTCATAACTATTCATGCTATTAAATTTTAAGAAATGAAGAGAATTTTTTTGTTTTCGTGGAGGTATGAATCGAAAAACCTAATCACACAGTGTGTGAATCCGCTTCGCGTATTCATACAGTGTGATTAGGTTTTTCGGTTCATACCTCCATGAAAACAAAAAGTATTCTCTTCATCTCTTTAATAGTATTTTGAGATCAATGTTTCTAGTTGCAGAAAATCGTCAAAGAGCGAACTATTTTTGGCTCGAAGAAAATTATTCATAACTCCACGATTAAATTATGAGCACGCAGCGATTTTGTATAGTTCCGCACAAAATAGTCCCAAACAAAAAGGTATCAAAATTTGTAAAGCTTTTGGTTTTTTAGCTCGATGCTATTAAATTTTAAGAAATGAAGAGAATATTTTTTGTTTTCATGGAGGTATGAATCGAAAAACCTAATCACACAGTGTGTGAATCCGCTTCGCGTATTCATACAGTGTGATTAGGTTTTTCGGTTCATACCGCCATGAAAACAAAAAGTATTCTCTTCATCTCTTTAATAGTATTTTGAGATCAACGTTTCTAGTTGCAGAAAATCGTCAAAGAGCGAACTATTTCTGGCTCTGAAGAGTGTACCCAGTCTGCATGTGCAGTCTGACAAGAGTCGATCTATAATCGGCCTTGATCAGACTTTGATGTGAGCAGTCTGATCATACTTTTGTTTCAATTCTGACATGTAATAGATAACTCAGTACACGACGAGATAGAGAGAGAAATTATCATTAACAAACAATTTCTCCGTTTATCATGGCGTTTTCTACAAATAAAACTCTTTTCCTATTCACACTGTAAAACAAATATATATTTGAGAATTGACATTTTCGGTCCGACACCACTTGCTAAATTCCAAAAAGGAATTGTTAGTGCTAAATTTCCAGTTATATGGCAATAATTATCATTTATTATACAATTTCTTTTGTGATTCAAATCAATCTTTAATTATTATCAGCGCCAGTCTGACGTTCTCTCCCAAACACACTTTATGTATCTCTTTGTCTTTTTCCGTATTATGGTTCAACTGAATTTAATCTTATTCTTATATATCTCCTCTCATTAATTTGTCTACTGTCATTCTTTAAAATTCCCAGTCGCGGCCAAAGCGCAGTTGTTAGCGCGCCGGACTCTCAGTCATGAAGTACAGAGTTTTATTCCAGGTCGCGAACAATACACTTTCCGACATTTGTCTCACACCAATGGGTGTAAAGTCGTAAGCCTAAGTGGGGTGAGCAGTTGAAGGCCCGGGGTGGATGTAGTGGTAGTAATGGCGTGAGAAATACCAGGAAACAATGATTAGGTGTTCCAGCGTCCGCGATACTACTTAAATCTAGCCCATCAATGTGCAATCCGTATCCTTTTTTCAAGGGACATTTGTCGTTTTTTAAAATAGATTTCATCCATCAAACGTTAGCATTTGCTAGCATTAAATGCCTTAATTCTTCCTCGCGTTCGAAAAAAAAGTTTGAAATCTTCAACAAAAATTCAAGTTTGCAAGGAATTAAATAGTGTCTGCAATGGTTGTGCAATCATTAATAAAAGCGTGTTAATTTCTTGGGTATGTTTATTGGAATTAGCTTTAAAAGGTATAATGCATATATTCTGAAATAAAATCTATTCAATCCAAATTCGCTGGGACTATTTTTAGAAAGAGAGGGTGTCTTCCCATACGGCATCACGGATGATTGTTGCATAAGATTCTTTTATTCGAGCCTCGTTTGGTAAATGCAGAATTTCAAATATCGAATGAATGAAATAAGATATCGATCAGATATCAAGTTTGATTTATTTTACTGCATGCATTTGTTGACGTCGAAAAGAATCATCGCGTGCGGTACACGTACAGACTGTTAAAAAAGTGCCAGAGCACTCAACATCTTGCTTTTCCCTGTCTCTAGGAGCGGTATCTTTCTGAAATTCAGAAGCAGCTAGATTTTTACCAGTACTGTAAGGGTCGTTGTTATTGTTGAAACCAGGGTTCGGCTTGGTCCAGTAAGGTTTAACGTTGTGTGGTGGTTTTGTAATAAAGTTGTTATCAACAGGAACTAGGGTTTGTTTCGGTGATGGTAAGAACCTTGGTGGTATTGTCGTTGAAAAGTGTTCAGCGTAATCTAAAAATTGACGAAAAAATCCAAGGATTAAATTGTTCTTTACTCTTCAACCCTTTTCATGCATAGTCCTATTTTGGCAGAAGCTGTAGACAAAAATCAGCCTGCACATTTCTGCAGTCTGATCATTATCTAAACCATCTGCTTGCCCATTTTTTTTTCAAATATATGTGAATCCGCGTCTTTATATTAATGATTCTAGTTCTATCAGGCCTTTGACTTTATTGTAATAAACGCTTGTCATGCTGAATACCTAAGCATCACCGCCGATCGCGACAGTCAATCAAATTATCAATAGAAAAAATGAAAACATTCATTTAGACCAGAATTTTTTTAACTCCAACATTGGCCGCAAATTTTGTTCACCTTTTCTTTTGTTCGGAGACTTAAACCTCGTAAATACAGCTTGAATAAGTCGCCAACCAACTACTCTCCTTTTTTGTTGCATAAATTTTGCAAAATCACGCCGTTTAAAATCGAAACGGGACTTCCTGTTGGAGTCTGTGGGTGAGGCCACCGAAGAAAGTGGACGGGGCCAGCGATTGGTCAATTGCATAACAACCAAATGGATTAATTTACAAGAAGACATTGATATTGTGGACTAGTAAGTTTGTTAATTAATACCACATAAAATTAGTACTTAAAATGTCAAACAGATGGTGTAGGCAACGATAAGACTGCTCTTCTGTGCAGGCTCACTTTAGTCTACATCTCTTGGCAAAGCAGGAATAAACTGGGTTCAGTATGACATAGGTTAAGTTGTTAGGTAAAAGTAAACTCATCAGAAATAAATGTCATGTTGCATGTTACCAAATATGAACATTACTACCTAAATAATTGTATACTGTGGAGTTAAAATTTCTTCAGCGACTCTTAAGTATTATCTTGAATAAACGACAACGCTAGAAACCATTCCTTCATTTAGTGTGGGAAGGCTTCTTTTTTCGAAAGCGGGTTTTAAGAGGAAGACAAATGCAATCCTTAAGACAATCGGAATGCTTCACCGAAATCTCTACCAATTTTAATAAATTTTACGAACGAATAAACTTACCGTATAAAATCATAGTTTCCCTATCTTGTCCGACTATATTTTTGGCATAACAAGTATATTCTCCGAAGTCCGCCTCTATTATATTCTTTATTCTCAAACTCAATGTTTTGCTTTTACTATTTTCATTTCCACTGTACAGTTCTAACTGGTATTTTTCCTTCAAGAAAAGATCAACGTCTCTCCCATCTTTTTTCCACTGCATTATGCCATGAGGATAGGCGGTGATCACGCAGTCCAAAATTGTTTCCCTTCCAACATATTGTCCCATACGTTTATTGTTTAGATCAACTTCGGGCGCAACTGTAATTCAATAAATTGATTTAACATGTGGAATCAAGTTCAAATTAAGAATAACCGTACCGTGTTATTCAAAACACTTTTTTGAGCTAGGAATCACACATCTTAAGAACACACAATTTTCAAAGTTCACTGTTTTTAATATCATAAACATCAAATTTAAATTTACTTGTCAATCATTTTTATAGAACACATATCAAATAAATATATATTACATATTTTTTTAAAATATAATAGTTCATTCTCTTACATTGTACGATTAATATTGTTATTCTTTCTATCTTTTGATGTTGAATTGACACTAGATCAACTGAGAAATAAGTTAAAGGAATTCTGTAAAATAAGCATTCCCTAGATTCTTACGGGTAAGAATTCAAGATTTCCTGAGTTATAAAATTTCTCCCTGATACTGCCATAAGTGTACATAAATTATGAATATTTACGATTGGAGCACAATGCTTTATTCCTAAATTGTTGTTAACACTTCAAATAGGTGAAAAATTATAACCATCTTTCCTAGAAAGATATGCATGTAGCAAGTTTTCGATCTTGACCCAACACTATTTTTTGTTTCAGGGAACATTACAGTAGGCTGTAATGAATTTTCTTCTTACTTGAAAGCAATTTAGACAAAAAATGTACACCTACACTCAACAAAGACCTTGATTTGTCGTGTAACTGCCGGATCAACGTCATTGTAGGCCACACACTCATAGATACCATCACAATAACGGGACACGTTGTGAATAATAAGCACCTCGCCGGTAGAACCAATCCCTACAATACCATGTCAGCAGTTGATATATTGTATACGTTAATATCTAGAGCATATAAAAGAGTAGATAGTAACAAGGGGGTTATATGAACATAAATTAAGACATAACTTCGAACTAGACCATACATGGTTAAATGTCGTAAACACGTACTTCTTTCATTTTTCATATTTGGAATTCCCTTGGTAAGAAATAATCAATCGATGCACACATATATGCAAAAATATTATTACTTAATGGTGAAGTTCGAAGGTATGAATATAATTTACAAATTTACAAAAACGCAAAGGATTAGATATACATGGACACTGAACGGGTTAATGAAACTTAAAAGGAAGGACTGAATAAATATCCTTTATATAACATAAAAAAGTCATATATGGTAGGTAAACGGGATTATATAGGAAGTTAATAGCGATCTCAAAATAACACGAATCGTCAATCGCTAGAATACTCATCAAAATATTCTTAGTCATTGTACTTATGAAATTTTCGGTAGAAATATTTCGGCTTGAAAATACTCGATAAAACGTAATCAGCTTTTTATCAAAATTTTGACTTGAATGAATTCAAAATATCTTTTTTACTTTAAACCAACCAGGAGCTAGCATTCGGATTTTTTTTTTTCATAAAATTTTAAGTGAGATCGCTATTGGAACTAAGAATAAAGTAAAATTGAAGATATCAAAGGGTTATATAGTTTACATGCTTAACTTACTGATTAAAAAAGGGAAATCATAGTTCAGGTATCAATATTTAAAGAAAATAATCATTAAGTCAACAGAAAACATACTGGGATATTTATACGATTACATTTTCTTTTAAACGTTTTAAAGAATTAAAACCATCAAGAATGTAAGAGAAAGATCTTTGCAATCTAGTTAAAACTAATTACAACATTAACTGCAGAAGAGTAAAATACAACAGCTTTAACTCTAGAGTTTTGTAAGTCAAAAAGCAGCCTAATTCACAAACAGCTAAAAGCGGAACCAACTATGACTGTTTTAAAGTTCAAACATCCAAAACCTTGATCTGTCACAAGAACTAAGACAACAAGTGAATTCCGGAGAGAGGAATATGTACCCTATCTTTGTTCATTCATTTGCATGTCAGATGTTTTGATACTTCTGTTTTGACATGGACAAAATCTGCTTCAAAGGCAGTACAGGAATCGGCTTAGTCTGTCTTTTGTTCAAGCGAGACAGCCTGTATATCATCCAGCCAGACATGACCAGGTTGTGGCAGGCAAATCAAAAGTTATACGCTTTATGAAGGTCATTCATATTTTCCCTTATCAAAGAGGTCTCTAGCTTTTAAATATTTGATTTCTTATTTACATACTTAAGATTGGTTTCTACCTAAACATATTAAGTATACGCCTGTTATAAACTGAGATAATATCTAAAATCATATAGTAAGTATTTTGATGTAAAAGTAAAAGATAAAGAGAAGTAGAAAAAAATAGACGAAGACATACAGGCTTCTCAATTTACATAAAGTAAAAGTTTATTCCCATGAAACACTGCAAACAGCTTATTATATCTAAGTATTGAGAATGCGTGTCTCAAGACAAAGCTAAATTCGTCGAAGCATCTAATTACATTTAAAAACTAAATAACCAGCTCAAAATATAATCTTTTAGAATATTCAAGACTTCCAAATCATTTCAGCGACTTAAATATCTGGATATGAGCCGCTCATTTTTAAAACAAATATATATGTACTTAAATAAATACTTAAAACTTGTATTCAACCTTTTAAACCAATTTGATATATAACCTTTCCTAGTTTGAGCTAGCTATTTAAGATGTTGTTCTTTCTCTCTGTTTTAATTGATTTGTATCTAATGACATAGTAGGTGATGTAATAAACACGTGATGAAAGCTGAATCTACACTGACACTCTAGTGCAACATTTATCAATACCCTCCATCTCGGTCGAAATATACCCTATAACATTTCGACCTTCACCAAAGTCCTCTACTATATGATCTGTAATAACCAGATTATTGTATTCATTCATAGCAAAAGTGCACGAGATTGTTTAACAAAATACCAGTTATTTTGGAGTAATTCATGATTCAATGGTAAATTTAGCTCTTCTTTGTTATTTTCTAAAATAAAAAAAATAATAATGAATCATTCTACTTTCAAAAAATTGTATCTTTACACTACATTTTAAGATGTACAGTGATACGAATTTGGGAATTTCTATCATAATTTTCTATTATTCTTATTTTGTCTTCATTTGAGCTAAAGTTTTATTATACCAGTCAAAATTACCTGGTAGTGTTCTAGAAGAAAAACGTAAAAATGTACGTATACATTAGATATTACATAATGTAATCCATGCTCCAAGATGCATATAGACTGACAATCCAAAACTGAAAAGAAAGTCTTGATTAAACATAACACAGATATCTTTTTTATCAGGCGGGTCAAAGTGAAACACTTGCTTCTTTACAAAGACTTTCGTAATCTAAACAAGTGATTACCATATTCAAATATGTACGGACTTTAAAAGTCTTTAAACGATTAAGTACACGACTTATTACTGACAGCGATCCCTACTCATTACATGTAATAAAATGAGTTTATACATATAAAAAGGAAAATTTATAAAGCTAACGTTTTCATTTACTAAAAGAACTCTTCAGAATAAAAACATTTCTAGACAAGAATAACTATTCAGTAGCAGTCAGAGTCAAAGATGAAGACATAATGTTAACTCATTGCTAAAGGTTTATTTTTCTTACTAGAAATTCGTCGTAGACTTTTTAAAGGTGTCATTTGATATTTTGGGAAAAAGATGAAAGACAAAAAATCATTTGTTTCAAAAGGTGGAGTCCATTATCTTTATTTAACACGTCTATATCCTTAAATATTTGTAGAGAAGCTTTGTCTATGAACATTCTACTATCACCCAGAAAACATTCTATACCTGTTTGCTTGAGAGTGTAGTCGCAGTACCCAATGTTTGTAAAGGAACCAGGCTCCAAATCTAACCCTGGGGGAGACGAATAACAGAAGAGAATTAAAGAGAAATATTAGGCTACAGAGTCGAACTAACTACTCAACTAAACATGCAGGTTAACATGCAAAAGACTTTAAACATTTCCTGATTGACAGTTATTTTACTGCTTTGTATAGTAAATGAGGTTTATGTAGACAAAAGGAAATAATAGAATTAAAAAGAGCTGTAAATTGACTTAAATGAAATTTAATACGAATAGGTGACACATCATAAAAGCCTTAAATGTGTTACTCAATGAGAGTTTGAATTCCACTAGTTTTACACATCGATTCCGAAAGCCATAACAAATAAAAACAATCTGAAGAGAAAATATTTTTAAACCAAAATAATGCTACTTCAAATGCAACTAGATAGTTATAATAATTTTTAGAAAGTTTATCTGATATTCCTTTAAAGTAATTCTTCGTATAGAAAACAAGGCATGTTATTGGTACAGCTTTACCAACGTAACGAATCATTATTTCAAACTACATGGCAAGACAATGGTTACTATTACTTAAACAGAACTGGATTAACCGTAAAAATCATTACATATTTTTCAAATCAATTTCAATATGAGAAAGCGCTCGACCCAAGAGACTTTTTTTTTTTTCGAAAATAAAACACATAAAGAAAGATGTAAGCAGAATATGACAGATATTTTCCGAGATTACTTAATAAACTTACTTATTTAAATAAATTGACTAAAAT
The DNA here is from genome assembly GCA_946902895.1 of Fragum fragum. NCBI lineage: Eukaryota > Metazoa > Mollusca > Bivalvia > Cardiida > Cardiidae > Fragum > Fragum fragum. Next base: position 58,999,440 of record OX336370.1, on the reverse strand, counting down.
GCATTTACTAAAAACTCTTTAACCCTTTCCTGTTTTTGGAAATTTTAGACTAGTCCAAATTGAAAGAGGTTGCAGACGACAATGAAAACTGGATACTATTTGAAATGAAACCATCCTATGTGGTAGAAAATATTGTGGAAAAAGGAGAAATTGCTTGTTACAAGCAATTTCTTCTTTTTCCACAATGTTTTCTCGAGTATAAAATCACAGGAACGTAAAATCCCGTATTTGAACGGGAAAAGGTTAACACAATGTTTAAAGATAAAACGTGGTGATTACCAATGAGGAAATGTCGATATACCCATAATTTTCTTAAAACTCAGATTACTCATTATTAAATATTTCGGTATCTATCCACAAGAAATAAACAACAATGAAAAGGGGGCTATCTAAACGCGAACCATTCTCAGACACAAAATACTCAATTAGTCTTTCCTTTTTGGACAACACAAATAGAATGTCACCGATATTTTACACTTTAGAATTTTATTTAATGCTTTTCGGTGGATTATCGAGATTTCTCATTGAATTACACATGGCAATTTCACAACAAAATAGTGATATTAAAGAAATAATAAAGTCACTGTTTTGATAGATTAAGCTTTTGTTTATTGCGCTCTGCTGAGTGTTATCTATTCAGAACTAAGGCACTAGGGACATTATCAGGTTGCAATGTAACCCACTTGCGAAATGACACGCCTTCCCACCACCCTAAAAAATAAGACCAGATTTCGGACACCCCCCTCAAAAATAAGATCAAATCTTACATTTTTAGATATTTTTCTTTTTGGTTTTGTTTTTGTGTAAGATCGATTTAACTTTCATTTTATGAAGAACTAAAGCATTCTTTTCCCCCAAGGCTCTGTCACTAATTAAAACATAGCTATTGTTGTTCACGCAATGAAAGATGAAATTGATCTTTGAATAAAACAAACGATTATCATCTAAGCAATTGAAAGATTGACAGTACCAAGATTCGCTTGATATATATATTAGTGTACATGCGTTTGAATCTAGGTGACCCGATATTTAAGCTGCAAAAGCAAAACACACCGGCCAAGTGTCAACACATTTGTTCCAGGATTTCAACATAAGAAAAAGCTCTTGTGTGCACACAAGTGTTATTTTAAGATTTAATGTAGTCGCTTAGCTTTTAATCTGATCTGACTGGATGTCAATATTGTCCGAATATTTACAGAGGCAAACATTTTTACCAAGACAAAGAACCGTATACAGCCTCTAGCGTCGAACAAGATAGCACTTGTGGAATAAAAAGACTGACAATGCGCACCTTGAGCAAAAGTCAGCCAGAGATGATTTAACATAATGCCCTTTTGAAATCAAAAAGTGAAAATTGACCTAACCGAGAAAGATTAAAACAAAGACAAACAAACCTAAACGGGAGAACAAAATGTCCTGTAAAAGCCTTTTTTCTCGGGTGAATGTTTTGGCGATTATATGATTGAAGATTAATTTGCGAGTTGATAATTCAGCGAGGTTGCTTGCCAGGGCATCGTTTGTATCCGCCATTAACAGATAAAAAATTCCTCTAATTTCGCAAGAACTTCGTTTGAGGCAGTTCTTCCTATAGTTCAAAAGACATAGTAGTAATTGCCACTCAAAATCCTCAGTTGACCAATAATTTCTATTATATAATTATTTCTATGAATTGTTGCTTAATTTATACAAATCAACATGAAGGTAGAGCATGATTGGGATTTTATCAACTTTTTTAGACCGGAAACACCCCCATTATTAAGTAACATAAGAATACGAGCCTGTTTACTTACGCAATCAGGCGTCTAAAGTATGAAGATGGAAACAATATAATGAGCTAGAAACACCGTAATCACAATGGCTGTCCTATTCCGCCGAAGTCAGTTAGATCAGACGGTATCGCATTGTGTGCTCCTAAATCTAGGGTTAGAAGTTCGGAACTAGGCTCGGCCAAAATTCTTTCGACATTTGACAAAAGTTATCGTGAAATGCGTTGTCTCTCACGAACGGGCGGTTGATTAGTAATGGCACTAAGTAGGGAAAATTGCTGTTGAATTGGATCAAATATTGTGGTTTTACTGATGTAAGAATTAGCTGCAAGCCAAATTTAGGCGAACCTGGCGACAGTATACAACAGAAATACTGTTGAAAGTGGTTTTAAACCCTAAACAAACTAAAAAAGACAAAGCACAAACAAACAAACACACAGTCTTATTGAATACGCAATCAGTCGATTACAAACAGATCAGTGATAAAGGATTCTAAATTTATATGAAATATTGAAATGGATGGATCGGTTGCCCCGCCCTCTGACTCTACTGGTAACGCCCACTGACTCCATCAGGAGGATAAACTTAGATATTAAACGGCGATATTTTGAAAAATCTATGGCCAGTAACATGTAACAAAAAAGTAAAATTTATTGTTGGTTGACGACCTAAACGTCGTAATTATAGCTTAATCTAGCTGTTGTTACGACGTTTAAGTCGCCAAACCAACAAAAATACTTCACATGATTATCTCCCTATGTTGCAGTTCAAAGTTCACTTCCGGTCTAAATAAATGATTTGATTGATTGATTGATATTTTGATTGACGACCGCGATTGGTCAAATACACTTATATGGTCACCATTAGGATCATCGATTTTTAAAGCGTTTAGGGTGAAAGGAAAATATTTACTGGTGAAAGGACTAAATAAAATAGTGTGCAATTTCAGCGATTCAAATCAAGACGTCAAGATTTCACAACTGTCCAACTTTTTTTTGTCTCTATAAACATACCAAAGGGTTAATTTGGGACCCAAACGTCGTAACTCCAACTTGAATAAGCTGAAATTACGATGTTTAAGTCACCAAATTTTCAAACATGTATAACACAGATAATGCAGTGCAAAGTTCACCGTCCCTGTCTAAAAGAACGATATGATTGGTCAATCGACATATTGATTCACGACGGCGATCAGCCATTTACTTGTCACAAGTAATCTCTTCTTTTCTTATGACGATTCTTTCTACGCAATTTCTCGATGTCAATATAGAGTGATGATAGGGAAAGGGCTAAATATGCGTGATTATATGTGGTTATAACTAAAGGTGCAAGGAAAGGTCAATAAAATACTAAAAATTATTTGCAAATATAATATATTAAAAGTTGCTTTAGAAAGCCTGTATATCTTCGTCATAACATGATCATATTTAATTTCCTAGATAAGTAAGAACAGATCTAGTTCAGAGTTTCAAAACCAAGAGGAAAAGTGAAAAAAGAGGCAGAAAAAGAAGACTAGGCGAATTTTTGAATGCTTTTACGTAATCGTTGTAAGAATGCATACTTAGAAAGATGAAAGTACTTGTAGACGTGGATGAACATTTGATTTTAATGATAAGTGGCCCCGTAAACTTTCTCCCATCTACCAAACATGACAAGAGAGAATTCAAACCATGTTTAGTTACATATTTCAGGGCTGGTAATATAAAATAAAAGAGCAAGCTGTCGGTTTGGTAACATAAAGGTCGTAACTACAGCTTGAATAAGCTGTAGTTACGACGTTTAAGTTGCCAAAACAAGCAAATATTACTGACATAAATGTCGGAGTATAAAGACTTACTTCATGTCTGAAAATAACGATTCGATTGGTCAATCGATTTTTCAATTGACAGATACGATCTGTCAGTTTGACAGATACGATCTGTCAACTGAATAAGTTGAAAATACGATCAATGGTAAAGTTGGGCTAGTAATATCTTTACTTCATACATGTATGTATACCTTTAAAGAGTGAATTCGGGGAAAATATCATGAACAAGTTGATGTTGTTGTTTTTTTCTACAGAATACATAATATACAATACATGATGACTAGACACTTACTTTCTTTTTTCAGTTGTCCTTCCGTCGGTAATTTATACCACATGACCTCCGGTGTTGGAACGCCTGTAACGTTACATACTAGTTCTACTTTGTCTCCTTCCCGTACTGTTTTGTCTTTACTGGACAATTCGTTTATAATTTTGGACGGAACTACAAGCAGAAATTGAACAAATATAGCTTAACGAAAATAGCAGGTTGTTTGACCGTTTCAAGGTCTTTCTAATGCAGTAAATGTTTATGAATAAAAAGCGAATTTGAAAGAAATTTGCTAAAGAAGAGAACAATTAATCCCTTCCCACACAATGACGATTTTGACGCCCCCCCCCCAAGAAAAATAATTGGGACAATAATTGTAACAAGCAATTTCTTCAATTTTCACAATGTTTTCTACCCAGACATGTTAAAAAATCTAAATTTTGATCTAATTAAATATTGTCGTCTGTAGCTCCTCTCGCTTTGGACCAGTCTAAAAATTTAGAATCTGGTATCAGATTGACAAGATTTGTTTTGCAGAAGCTTCTGACCTCCTATATAAATTCCCTGGCATTGAAGTGACCAAAGAAACCTTTTTATTTCGCAAATTTAAGGTAAGGTATTGAAAAACTTACAAGAGTAGCGACTTTGAACTCCAAACTGAAGTTAAAGGAAGCAATGTCAAATTTAAGATCTGAAAGTTGAATCCTGTCGTCATTCGACGTGCAAAATGTCGTAACTACAGCTTGAATAAACGAGGATTTGTGACATAATTTTCCTTTTTATCTTTTACGTTGCAAAGAAACATGTGGTCATTGGGCGTGCAAAATGTCGTAACTACAGCTTGAATAAAGCTGTAGTTACGACAGTTTACTCGCCCAACGAAGATGTGTGACATAAGTTTCCTTTTTACTCTTTTACGTTTGAACGACTTTTCCAAATGGTCAATTCTCATTCGCACGAGATACGTGAGTGTTATAACCCCTTTTTGCCAGAATGCAACAACAATTATGGTGTTATTGTCGTCTAGAAATTCAGCCTCTTAGAAAACAGGAAAGGATAAGATAAAACGTGAAGCAACGTGCCAAATCGAAAGTGACTGTTGGTCATGCATGATTATTAAATGTGAAGGCACTTTTAGCAATATAACATAGCACTTAAACAATTAAAAGTCTAAAGAATAAATGGGTTGAAAAGAAAGTATATAAACAAGAAACTGAATTTTGCATGCCCCGCCTATTCACCTCTAAAAGGTAATCCCACTTAGATATTAAACGAAGTTGATTTGCAAAGGTTACGGTCAGTCATATGTAACAGAAAAGTTAACCCTTTCCTGTACAATCACTGGTTTTTACGTCCTTGTGATTTTATACTTAAGAAAACATTGTGGGAAAAGAAGAAATTGCTCGTAACGAGCAATTTCTTCTTTTTCCACAATATTTTCTACTCTACTGAATGATTATTTTTCTAATTAAATCGACTATAAAATTTCGTCTACAAAACCTTTGAATTTGGATAGGTTTAAAAAAATAAATCAGGAATGGGTTAAATGGTTGGTTGGCGACATAAACGTCGTAAAAACCTATGGTGTACCGTTTGGGTCAAAAGTCCCCTTTAAATCGACTGAGCCTAAAAAATGGGTACACGCGTAAATAATATAGGTAAACCTGTTTAAACTAAGCGTGCACGCTTATATTTTGAAAGTGCACGCGTTATTTAACGCGTGCACTTTCAAAATATGAGCATGCACGAGTAAAAAGTATACTACTTAAAATTGTGCGTGCACCTGTAAATTAGGCGTACGTGCACATTTCAAACCCTTAAACGCTCAGTAATTATGCGCGCACGCCTAAATTTTGTGAGTGTACCTGTATTATTTACGCGTGCACGCGTTTATTTTAGCGTGTACTACCTTAAGTGGACTTTTGCCCCATTTTGTGTTCCATAAAAACCTGCTTGAACAAGATGAATCGCGGCTGTCAAGCAACGAATCAATCTACCATTTTAACCCTGCATTTTGACCGGGAGTGAATTAAGAACTCTGACATTGGCATTTATAGATATGGACTATTTTTGTTGGTTTCGCGACGTAAACGTCGTAGCTACAGCTCATTCAAAATGCATAACGTCGAAGTTCAAAGTTCACCTTTGATCTAAATGAATGATTTGATTGTTCTATCATTTTTTGTTGACAGTCGCTGTCCGTCAGTTATTCAATTATAACCGATATTGTGTCAAGCTGTACGCATATTGGAGGGGTTATCTAAATCCTCCTCTAGATAAGTAGTAATTGGTATTCTTTGTAGATTTTTTACCTTGCAGGGCGGAGCAAATCAATGGACAATTTCATTTTAGTTGAAGTAAATTGGTTGTTTCGGTTATCGTAGAGTTTTTCCGTGTTTGACCATGTACGCCCGATAAGCCTATGGTTAAAGTGTGGCAATCAGCATAAAATCGTGCAATCTTCCAAACTTAGCATAATTTCATTATTAAATGTAAGCTAACCGAACCTTTGCATCATAAAAGGACTGCATTAAGAAGGGATGCAAAATGTTAGAGCTGAATGAAGAAAGGGAAGGGTGTCCTTACTTGTTGCTTTAGCCTCTTTTTCTCCTTATTTAAGAGTAGATAAATAAGTTTGCACTACAATCAAATGCATTAATTTGTTAAGAAATCTCGAGATATGGATATCTGTATAACATTGTTACGCTACACGCCTTACAAAGACATGAACAAGTGATGTCTCCTGAAATGAAGAGTAATCTGACCAATTACGTCATGACTAAACCACGACCACCCATGTCAAACATGTACAGGTTATAGTGAGTGATCAAAGTTCAATTCTATCTATACCTGTATAGACAAAATTGAGTTTTGTTCACTCACTATACCTTTTCACATCTATAATACGAAAAGATTGTGTATTACTTACCTAGCACAATAAGCATGACTGTTTTAGTTTTGACAGGGTTTGTATTTATTTGGCACGTATATTTTCCCCTGTCATTATAAACTACTTTTCTAATATGTAGATTCCAGTCGCGTGTGTAGGGCCGTTCCACACTTATCCTGGAATCATCTATAATTCGCCTGTCATCAAGGGTTAGTAAAGTTGACCACTGGTCGGTCCACACAACCTGAAAAGGACATATAAAATACCACGTGCATAGATCACGGATTGCAGGTCACGCCCACTGAACTCCAACATGGCGTTTCGACTGAGATATCAAACGACGTTTGTTTGTTTTAAACACGTGGCCAGGGACATGAAATAAAAGGAAACACGTTGGTTGGCAAATTGAAACGTTGTGATCAAAGCTTAATTGAGATGCAGCTAGCCAAAACGACAGAATTGCTCTACAATTTCGGCGATCAAAGTTAAATTCCAGTCTGAATGAGAGATTTGATTAATCAATTGATTTTTTATTGACAGCGGCTACCAGTCAATTCTTGAATTGGATATATTTTCATTTCTGTTGCAACCACCTCTTTTTCTACATATAGCGAATAGGCATTATCTTATATTAAGCGGCCATTCAAGAGACGACCTAAAAGTGGTCGCTTAACCCTTGTCATGCTGTATAAATTACCTTACTAAATTGCTGTCAAATCAAAGGACTGAATGCACTGATAGAACTTGTTGTTCAAAAATCAATATTTCTTTTAGAAATCAACCTCATAAACAACTTGGGAAGGAAAAGTATGAGCAGGAGGTGTAGACTAAGATCAGCCTGCACAAATGTGCAGTCTGATCTTAGTCTACACCTCCTGCCAAAAACCGGAATATTCCGGGTTCAGCATGACAAGGGTTAAGAGAATTGTCGCTTAGTACACTTTTTACCAAGAGATATAAGGAATTGATTCGATTGCAAACGTAACTTATTACAGAATTCTCGCTTAATCCTGGGACTCATTAGAGTGGTCTCATTGAGACACATTGAGGTGATTCTAATGAATTTCAACAACATAAAATTTCGTTGCGGTTTTACTTTTATCAAAATGCCCTTTGAAGCACTTTTACTTTTAAAAAATAGGATTTTGTTAATGGTCGCTTAAAGGACGTGGTCGTTTCATAGAAGTGGTTGCTCGAGGAAGATTGGCTGTATTCTTGTCCACACATGTAAATGTATTTCAAAATAATTACCTGTCCGCATTATATTAATAATAATCGAATAAAATGTATTACTGGAATTTCTGGTAGGCATAATCTAGAACTGACTAACTGTTCTGTTCTGAACTCGGTTTAGATCAGATTGTTCCAAAAGACCTCGTGAAAATTACAATAGGTAGCACTTCACCAATTGCTGGCCCCACCAATTTACTCCGTTTTCCCGTCCATTGACTCGGACATGAAGTCCCACTTCGATTTTAACGGCGTCATTTGTAAAAATTATGGTCAGTAGCACGTATGGAAAAAGAGGAATGGTTGGTTGGCGACCTTAACACTTAAACTCAATGCTTTACAAAATGCCGGCCAATGTCGGAGTTCAAATTTCACTTCCGATCAAAATTAATGATTTGATTTGCAGTTTCTTTCTCTGATTGGCCAAATGGAATTCGATATTTAACTGATATAGGACATCCCATAAAGCGCGAATCGCAAACATTCATATATAATCTCTGTTCATTACACTCAGTGGTTGATATATCTTGTCCGAAATGAGACTTCATTAACCCATTATTCAAGAATTTAGGTTTTTTACTTCTTAGGATGATTTTTGCTGGTTCGCCGAAAAAAGAAGCAGGAAAAGCATACAAGAGATTTTCTGCCAAAACTGGTCAATTTGTTGCATAAGTTGTGTTTCATCAGATATACAAATTCGAATGGTGCGTTAAAAGACAAACTTTTCCCTAGATAGAATAGAAACGGTCTGTTATTTTAATTCTATTGAAATGATTCGCCGGAATCAACTCATGAATATGCAAATAGGGACGGTTGTTATCTGTTTTGTATCAGACTGGTTACAAAATTTACATGAAAATAATGCAATTTCAGCGGACTGGTTCCATGTCAGCTTACGAATGGAATTTAATAAATATGCAAACTTGGGAGTCACAAACAAATTAAAGATGCTTTAATACACATGTTAAACGATTTGAGAGATTCAAATTTGAATTTCAGATTTGGAACCAGTATGAAAATCGTGTAAATTAGAGCAGGAATTGTGCTCATCTCTCTTGTTAAAATTGTAATATAACTAAAAAATCAACAAAGTTTGGAATTAAACCGACAAAGGAACATGCTTAATCCTTGTGATAAAAAATAAAGCCCGTCTCAAAAAATGCATTTGAATCAAGGAACTGAAAGCACTGGAAGCCTCTATAACGGGCTAAAATTTGTTTGAAAAGTAATTTTGTTAAAAGAAATTGGCTTGAAAGAGAAAAGAATGTGACATAGACTAAAATCAGACTGCATTTATGTCTATACCTCCTGTCGAAACAGAAATATTCAGGATTCAGCACGACAAGTGTTAACATTCACAAGTTAAAGCCAAAGCTCGAAAAAGGTAAAGATTCGTTTTAGAACTTGAAACTTAATATCGATGGCTTAGTGCGAAAACATCGTAAGTGTCTATAAGAAATCTATATCTGCGACAAGAACACGGGTATATGGACGGAAAGCTGTCCCCTCCAAGTCAAACGACTTTTGTTTAATATGAGAAGGAAGAAAAAAAAAACTAGACCGTTCGTTGGTGATCTAAGCGTCGTAACTATATCTTGAATAATCTATGATTACAACGTTTAAGTTTCAAATCCAACAAAAATGCTTGACATTAATATCGCAGTTCAACATTAACTTCCGGTCAAAATGAACGATTTGATTGGTAAAGGCACCGATCCGACAATTGACCAATAACCGGCCCCGCCCATTTACTCCGTTTGCCAATGCAGAAAGTCCCGCTTCGATTTTAAACGGCGTTATTTTGCAAATTTATGGCAAGTAGCATGTAACAAAAAAGTAAAATAGTTGGTTGGCGACCCAAACGTCCTAACTACAGATTGAATAAGCTATAGTCACAACGTTTAAGTCGCCAAACCAACAAAAAGAGTTAACAAAAATGGTGGCCAAATTCGGAGATCAAAACTTATTTCTTGTCTCAGTAAATGATTTCATTGGTCGAGTGGTTTTCTTATTGACAGCTGCGATTTGTCAATTGGTGTCGATCAATATGCCAAGTTCAAGGACAGATTATCATGCTAGATAACCAAATGAAATCCCAGCTGGAATGCTTGAAATAGTTAAACTTTGTAAAGGAGAATAGAGCCAAACGTAAAATGAGTTTGATAGAAGCTCAGCATTCGCGTTTGTATTTGTTCCTGTCAAAAACGTTCAACCGAATACATAAAATACCCTACCACTGACGTCTATTTAGTGCAGCCAGACACCGAATGTGACTCATTTGGTTTAAAGATGGGAACACGACGATTGGATTGATTCGAAAGAACGCACATTCGTGACTAACTGCGGTGTTAGTGTGGTCCGTAAGAACTACAAAATTGTAAATTTTATTTGCCGGAGGCGTTGGACCACCTGAGACCAAATTCTCTATTGGTGTATATTGACTTTTCCTTCTCCAAAATCCCAGACATGTTTATATCTTACAGGAGATATAATGAAGTTTGTTTTTAACTTTGAAGTGCACGTTTTTCGTCAGGCATAACATAGTTCCTGTACATCAATTTGATCTCAATAAGCGCAGTTTATTTAAAGGAACATTCTAATGCTTGTGAACACATAAAAAGCAAGAGTACTTAAGGAATTTGTGTTCTCGTGTCAGTATAGGGTCAGTAAGAAAGATCGCCTTCTCCATCTTGTTAGCCATAATTACTATTGACACTTGCCTGGCAAAACAGTTTTCACTCGAACTCATTTGTTCTAACAGAAATGACAAACTTTACGGCTTTTTCTGATAAATAGCCAAAGTTTCCTAAAGTACACGTTGTAACAGAAGCTAAAATCTACTAAAACTTAAAACTTACAGGAATTATTTCGTCCGTTATATCACTTTTCTATTTTTATAGAAAAGAAACAAAATACGTAACCCTATATAATTTTCTTCATTTGCAATTGAATGCAGTTTGTGACTGTACTCATTTCAAATTGATGTTTATAATAGATCCGGTAAGGTCATGAATGAAATCAGCGACTGAATATTTCTGTTTCGATGCTAAGGTTGCTTGTGACATTTTTTTCTGGATAAACCATTGGCCGCTTCTTTTTAAAACATCGTTTAATATTATAGTAAATATTGTTTTTCTGGATGAAAATTGAAATATAATACATCTCTTAACCCTTGTCATGCTGTATAGATTACCTTACTGAAATGCTGTCAAATCAAAGGGTTGAAAGCACTGATAGAACTTGTTGTTCAAAAATGAAGATTTCTTTTAGAAATCAACTTCATAAACAACTCTGGCAGGAAAAGTTCAAGCAGGAAGTGTAGACTAAGATCAGCCTGCACATAAGTGCAGTCTGATCTTAGTCTACACCTCCTGCCAAAACCGGAATATTCCGGGTTCAGCATGTCAAGGATTAATTCTACAAATTTAAAATCACCGTTTCATTTCTATGGTCTATTTATCTATAGTCATCACCGATTGAGTTTGGCGCGTGGTTATATTTGGTAGTTTACTTACTTTGTGGTCCCCGAGATAATCAACCGAACATGGAAGCATCGCTGTATCCCCTTCCTTCACAGTCACGTTTATCACAGGCACATCAAAGCTGGGTTCGAGACCAAATACTAGAAATTAGAATATATGAAAACGTTAGCATAAACTGATGCTCAAATCAATTTTCATTTTTATCAGGAATATGAGAGTCAACGTTTCATAACGGTTTGTTACTATCAGGATAATTCATACGAAGATCAACGCAAAACTACTTTGAAACCTTGAAAGAAAATAGTTCTATGCAAGATTATGAATTTAAAGCTATGCCCCCCCCCCCCTCCAAAAAAAAAAAAAAAAAAAAAAATACAACAAATTTAATAAGAAAACTATACTCAAGGGCGCCGTTTTACTAAAGTTTTCATAAGAATTTTCGTAACTTTACGTTTACGCCAAAACTTACGTAAATCCTCAGTGCGTTTTACTAAACTTGCGTAAGTTTATCGTAGACGTAAGTATATTTGTGTCGTATCTGTGATAAAGGAGACTATAATAATAGTGCACGTCGATTGATATCTCTTTCAATATTTCACACACAAACCTAACCTTAGAAATAATGAACTGAAAAATAAAAACAGTATACTTTAATTTGTCGATATCTAACCGGTGTAATTGTAATACCGACTAATCTAAATTCTCATAAAATGTGACGTCACGTAGTAATGAATGACGTAATCATGACGCACAAAATACAACGAATTCATAGAAAACAATACACTATTTCGTCTAGACACCGATATTTAAGAGATGACAATTTTCATGGAGGTATGAACCGAAAAACCTAATCACACTGCATGAATTCGCGAAGCGGATTCATACATTGTGTGATTAGGTTTTTCGGTTCACACCTCCATGAAAACAAAAAATATTATCTTCATTTCTTATAATTTAATAGCTTCGAGCGAAAAATGCAACAACTTAACAAATTTGATACATTTTTGTAGTGAACTATTTTGAGCGGAAGCATTTAAAATGGCTGCGTACTCAAAATTTTGTTCATGGAGGTATGAATTAAATTTTTCGACCAATCAGATCACTCGTTTTTTGATAGACGAAACTATCAATAAAATTATTTATGAATGAACCTTAATATTACAATCACTTGAGTAAATATAGACACAAACTTAGACTGAGCATGTTTGAAGGAAATGTAGTCGACGATTCAATGTTACAATAGGAAAATAAGTAGATTTCTATAGGCCTGCTTATTTTACAAAGAAGAAATATTTTGGTAAAAGGAGAAAATTGTTTATTATCAATGTATCCTTTAGCTAGACTGTTTCGTTTTCATTTTTTGTTTATTTCTCGTGTGTAAGGTAAAGGGTCATGCTTGCCAAACTCACAACGTTTAAAGAACCGAAAGAAAAATCACTTGTTGCTCTTATTATTTATTAACTTTTTTATTACTTGATCATTTACTGAAATTTACCAAAAAGTCATTATAAATAGATAGTTAACACAATGCCAAACTAAGAAAATGTCCAATTTCACTATTCTAAGGACTTACGATCCTACTTACGCCTCGTTTTTTCTGAACGTAACGTTACGCAAAAAGTTACGTTTATCTTAGTTACGAACGTATTTAGTAAAACGCTCTTACGATTTAAATTTGAACGTACGCAAAAACTTACGAAAAAAGCGATCGTAAGGACTTTAGTAAAACGGCCCCCAGGCCCAAAAGATTAAATCAATATGACGATTAAAATTATATGATCAATATTTTTCTACGCCGTTAGCCTACAATTCATGAAAGAAGCATCAATATTTCAAAGTGTAACCCACCACATATTAAGTTTTGTTTACAAATTACGACGTCAGTGATGACGTATTCACTTTCGCTAACCATTTGAATAATAGCATACAGTTCCGCCCAGTCATGGACATTATCGAAATCGTCTATAAGGTTCTGTCGTCAGAGCCTGTGCATATCATAGCCAATTCCGAAAACAAGCGAACAAGTTCGTTGAAGAATGTTGCATTCGACTCGATCTCAAACACGAGTAAGATATAATTATAAAAACCGCAAAATACGCTTTTCGCAGAATTTTTATTGCACTCTCCTATAATTTAATATTTAGTTTCGTCCAGCAAAAACATGCGTTTTGATTGGTCGAACAAATTATTCGTAACACCACGAACAAAATTTTTGAGCACGCAACGATTTTGTATGCTTCCGCACAAAATAGTCCAATACAAAAAGGTATCAACATTTGTAAAATATTTGCATTTTTCGCTCGATGCTATTAAATTATAAGAAATGAAGAGAATATTTTTTGTTTTCATGGAGGTATGAACCGAAAAACCTAATCACACATTGTATGAATCCGCTTCGCGTATTAATTGATAATAAGAAGGCTCTTGTTTACCTTAGTGACCAAACACAAACGGTAGGTCGTTTAAGCTAATTTCCGTCCTCGGATGGACGACCTGACTTTATTCTTAGAAAACATGTCATAACTTTATTCTGATTGTTTTATCTAATAACGACCGCAGACAAAGGAACTATGTTCAAACCAGTATATTACAAAATGAAAAGGCTGGATAAAAGACCATATAAGCTGCTTACTAATGATAATGATTGCTGTGTTTCAGCTCGCCTGATATTAAAAAGATAATCTGTGCGCGAGCATAATGTCGTAACTATGGCTTTATCAGAGCTGTAGGTACGATATTTTGCTCGAGCACCGACGATATGCTCAACACAAATCGTCACAGTTATCAACTAAATTTGTGACAGAAACCAACTGATTATCTGATTGATGATAATGAATAAAATGCTTTTCTAATGGGGACAAAATTTCTTTTTAAGTACATGTATACCGTTTTAAGTGCCTTCATGTAAAGTAATCATCAATCTAGAAAAGTACAATTTCAATTCCGGAAGATAATAAATTCTATGTTTCAATAAATACCAAGCAAGGCAAGCAAAAGTTTTATTTTGTATTCTGAGATTTCGTTCGGAAAACATGGATACCACTTCGAGAAACACCAGTCTATACTAGACATTGGAAAATATCTATATGGTACGCTCTTGCTTATTTTGTATTGTTTGTCAAAACTATAAGAATTCAGTCAGCTCTAAACAGAAATGAAACCGTAAAGAAGGATGGGTACTTCTTAACCTTTGTCATGCCGAATAAAATCCTTTTCAAAAATGCACCTAAATCAAACGACTGAAAGCACCGGAAACATTACCTTTGGGTCAATATATCTTTGAAAATTGCTTTCATAAACAGCTCTCGCTTCAATTAGACAAACAGGTGGTGAAGACAAAGATCAGCCTGCACATATGTGCAGGCTGATCTTTGTCTATACCTCCTGTCAAACCGGAAATATTCCGGACTCAGCGTGACAAGGGTTAAATTTAGTTAGCTGTCATTCACACGTGGTTTGCTCGCATTAATGATAGAGAACATGTTTACTAGCGTCTCGTTGAATGTTTGCTTTTGGCCGGCTAGCTCTATTGTCTTCCTGTCATGCGTCAAAGTCTCAGACTGTTCATCTATGTTATGTTTAGCCCCCATTCAACCCTTTAATGTATTATGTGAATAACAAAATACGAATCTGCGCATAATGTATTTCTAACTGTCACACATGTGCACAAGAATTATTTTGACTGCGGTTGTATTCTTTGAGGCTAGTGTAAATCCTCATTTTCTTAAATAGACAACAAAATAACAACAAAACAGAAGAAGAACTGTCCTAATTTCCTAATTACTCTATGCTAGGAGATTTCATTCTGAGGAAAAATGTCATTTCTTTGGTTAACTTTTGAAAATCGATGTAAATATTACACGAATCTAATGGTAAATTAGACGATTCATGGGTTAGTTTCCTCATTATGTAAAATCTGTAGCAGTCAGTAAAACAATTTTCATAATTTAAGATCAGGGTTCGGTAACTAGTTATCTAACAATAATGCTCCCTGAACTTTGTTTGTTTGTTTGTTTGTTTGTTTTAAAAGAAGCATTTCCTTACACCGATATGACATGTTGCAATTCTATTTTAACGAACCCGAAGAAAATTCGCTCACTTAGACCTCAGAATTCGAAAACTAAACGAAGAACCTTTTATATCGAGATACGTGTAATTCTCTTACATTTCCTCTTACATGAAATGATCACTTATTCTTATTTGAAAATTAATATGTAAAACTATTGAGAAATTGATTTTGATATCCTCTTCTTTAACTCTTTCCCGTACAAACCCGGGATTGTACATGGCTGTGATTTTATACTTGAGAAAACATTATGGGAAAAAAATGCCTGTGATTCAAATCCCATCTAAATTTCATTATAGTCGCAACCTCATTCAATTTGGACCAGTCGATAATTCAAAAACCAGGAAAGCGTTAGGTGGAAAGATAACAAAACTGGCTTTGACAATGCAAACAATACCTAAATGTGATGTTAAGCGGGTCAGAAATGACAAATCGCGGCAGTCAAAAAATCAATAAACAGATAAGATTATTCATTTTGATCGAAAATTTTAACTCCGACATTGCACGACATTAATGTGAAGCATCTTTTTTGGTTTGGCGACTTAAACGTCGTAACTACAGCTTATGAAAATTGTAGTTACGAAGTTTAGGTCGCCAGCTTTGCTTCTTTCTCGTTCCCATGAGATCAAATTTTGTTCAGGGTTTGGGGTTTTTTTTATAAAAAAAGAACATAAAATACGATATCTATTTTCTTGAATTTACTTAATAAACAAAAATCTCAAAAAAAATGAAATCCGTTTTCTTGGGTTTAATTTTACAAGAAAAAAGAAATCAAGCTTTTCTATAAAACAAATAAAAGTTATTTTAAGTATGAAGTGAATTTACGCAACTGACTTCCAACACTGTCAGATACGGTATTTTTTTATTTTGTCCGATTTATTTTTATATCATTATTTATTTTATTTATTTATTTTTTATTATTATTATATTTCTTTTTTGAAACCCATGTATCTCATGAGGAAAAGTGATTTGTATACAGTATTTTTCTCTTTTTTATTCATATGTTATCTGCTCTTGGTTTCATTTATTTATTATACCTAAACATTAAATAAAACGGTATTTATCGACAAACGTATTAGAAAGACACGTAAACTGACTAATGCCTTAAGTAGCATGATTATAGAATCATTCTGGAATTAATACCAAAAGCCACAGAGAAAGTTTAGAGGGTCGTAATTTAGCATTGATTTTCTATCTCAAAGCTGTAGTATATCATTTCTTCTGGCATGAATAATACTGCGTGGCTTTTCGTATTGGTATAGCGTTTCGCTGTTTGCATTGTTTTCTGTAATTGAGATGTAACAGTGTGAGGGTGAAAGGATATGGCAGTCGCAATAGATCATCTATGAAGCATATCATGTCAGAATATATTAGCAATGGAGAGGAAAACAAGCATAATGGTGGTGTTTTTAGAACTTGTGGGTTTTGTACTTTAGAAAAAAAGATATCATTAAAGACAACGACGGCACATTATTTGTCCTGGGGTAAACTCAACTGCCAGATCGCGGAGGTCAATCAAAAATTGATTTGCCAATCAACTCATTTCACCGGAAGTGAACTTTGAACGTTTGATCTCCGACTTTCATGTTTATCATTTTTGTTAGTTTGGCGACCTAAGCTGTAATTACGACGTTCAGGTCGCAAACTAACAATTTCAAGTTTTTGCTACAACTTCTATCCGTATAATTGACCACAGATGTAGTATATCTAAGTTGAACCCCTGTCGAAGTTCAGTTCGATGGGAAGTGCATGCTATGCTCAGAAAAAAAAAAAACAGTAAGAACGACTTCAGAGGTAGACTCGTACACATGAACATATCGAGGGTTTTGGGCTAAAACATACGTTGTAAAGACCCATACTATGTTTTTGCTCTAAACCCTCGATATTTTGGTTTTATATTAAATAAACTATTAACTGTTTTGGGTGGGGGGTTGTTGTTGTTGTTGTCGATTTTTTTCTGTAGGAATACAAATTATTTAATAAATGGAGAGAAACATTCTTTGTTTTTATTGAGGTATGAACCTAACAATATGATCACACTGTATGAATGCGTGAAGTTTCATGGTTCATACCTTGATGAAGACAAATAAATACTCTCTTCTTTTATTACAATCTAATGCCACCCACCAAAACAAAGCACATATTCTTCAAATTTTGAGTAAAGTTAAGTTCTACTTAACCCATTCCAACTCAACAAAATTTTAGACTGGTCCAAATTGAAAGAAGCTGCAGACGATATTTTCAAGTGGGTGAAATTTAAATTTTCTTTGTCTTTTTGGATAGAAAACATTGTGGATAATGAAGAAATTGCTTGATACAAGCAATTTCTTCATTTTCCACAATGTTTTCCAGAGCGTTTTTCTTGAGGGGCGTAAAAAGGAGGGCTTGAGTGGGAATGGGTTAATGCGCAAGGGTACAAACAAGTTGTATGCTCAAAATTTTGTTCATGGAAGTATGAAAAGAAACTTTCAGCTGATCAAAAAGCTGGGATCTTGATAGACGAAACTAAAATTGATGTTTCGTAAACAAAGTTTTAATTTGTATTGTGTTTCAACCCTTATTGATCAATCTTTTAGTTATATTACTGTCAAAATGACCAATTTTATGTGTTATCTGTTTTGCACCAGAGCTTGGCTACAGACCTGTTTTCCTTAACATCAGCCAGGATTTGAACCGCTCCCCCTCTCTTACCACCGAGTCGCACAGGACCCCCCTTAAGAAGTTTTGATAATTGTCTATATCTTCATTACCATCGCCCAACTATTTAAACTAAAACTCAACCGTTTTAAACTACAACAGTTAATGAAGAATAATATTTATGAAATAAAATTATACTCAAGTTGGTTAAAAATTACTGTAAAATTTATGTTTGCCTTTTCTCTGTAAAATGTTTGTTGTTTCCACTGTACTCTACCGTTTTATGCTACTAACGTGTTCTATATTTAATTTTATTAAACGTATTGTATGTTATGCTATGTTTATAATAGGGAAGCAATAGTTTCAACTTTTGCTAAGGACCTTCCTAGTCAAACTTAGTGCAAACGATAACAAAACGAACGAAAAACTTCAAATGATAATTAACGATATAAAGAAGATATCACAACACACAGTTCTTAATCCATTCCCACTCAAGAAAATTTTAGACTGGTCCAAATTGAAAGGAGTTGCAGACGACATTTTAAAGTTCAAGAAATTTTAGATCTTTTTTTTTTCAAATTTCTAAATGGAAAACATTGTTTAAAATGTAGAAATTGCTTGTCACAAGCAATTTCTTCATTTAACACAATGTTTTCTCAAATGTTTATCTTGAGGGGCGTCCAAAAGCGTCATTGTAAGGGAATGGGTTAAACCAAAACTCATTATTTATACCGTCGTTGGGCGTGCGAAATGTCGTAATTACAGCTGGAATAAAACTGTAGTTATATTTTGCTCGCCCAACGACATTATGTCGATCAACGTGTTGCAGTGGGTCATTTGACGGTTCGCCGACAAACTGATGTTAGATAACAACAAACAATTTAAATTCTACTTTCGTGTATCAAAAAATGGCATTCTAATTGACCGAAAAAATATTCATACCTCAATGAACAGAATTTTGAGTACGCAGCTATTTTTTATGCTTCCATACAAAAAAGGTTCCGTAAAAAATGTATCAAAATTTGTAAAATGTTTGCTTTTTTCGCTTGATGGCATTACATCATAATATAATGCACAGAATATTAATTGTTTCTATGGAGGTATGAAACGGAAAAAAAACTAATCACACTTATGCGTCACATATTCATACATTGTGAATAGGTTTTTTGTTTTATACCTCCACGAAAAAAAATATTCCATTCATCTCATAAATGAACATGATTTTGAAATATGTGACAAGGGACATAAATTAGATGGCGATTCGGTGGTTAGCGACATCTTCGTCGTAACTACAACTTCAATAAGCTGTAGTAACGACGTTTAGGTTCTCAAGCCAACAAAATGTTTAACGTAATGTCGTAGTTCATTTCCGGCGTCAATGAATGATTTGCTTGAGCAATCGAGTGCAATATAACTTAAAATATTAAAAAGTCGAGTGAACGTGCATTCAAAGGGTGACTTTAATGTCTATAGGTTTTTCAAGTTTCAAGAAAGTTCAATAATGACAGGATTTTTAAAATGAAATCTTTGTTTATTTAATTAAAACTACAAGAACATAAACAACCAGTAAAACTTGTAAAACATTTTTTTATATGAAAAACGCTCGTCATTAAGACCTCATTTCGAAAAGAGAAACGCATAAACTATTCGATTCCTTGGTGATAATTGATGAAACTGTCTCTGTGGAATTGTTTCCCTCGAGGGACAATATTTCATTTTAAGTGTAACATTTTAAGAGCTCAATTCAAAAGGCCATTCTCAAGAAGAGGATTTCGATAAAGAAAGCCGCTAATATCATTTTTGGTTTGTTTTGTTTTTTTTTGTTTTTTTGGGTGTGTGTGTGTGTGTGTGTGTGTGTGTGTTTTGGGGTTGTTGTTCTTGTTGTTTGTGTGTGTGTGTGTTTGTGTGTGTGTGTGTTTGTGTTTTTTTGTGGGGTTTTTTGTTGTTGTTGTTGTTTCGTTTCGTTTTGTTTGTTTGTTTGTTTTTCCAAAATGAAAACCAGTACAATTATTCAATAGTACATTCTCGATTCTTGGAAAAGAATCAAACTAACATTAAACTGGTTGATGTGTATATCTAACATGGCAACAGTAATCCAACGGCGATAATGTGCCGTCTGATGAAGACCGATTCGCGTCCCCGGTGAACTAAATAAACAAGTGACATTTTGTCTCTGGTGAACTATATAAACAGTTGATGTTTTATCCCCGTTGAACTATATAAACAAGTGACATTTTTCCTCCGGTGAACTATATAAACAAGTGACTTTTTATCCCCGGTGAACTATATAAACAAGCGACTTTTTATACCCGGTTAACTATATAAACAAGTGACATTTATCCCTGGTAAACAAATGATATTTCGTCCCCGGTGTACTAAATAAACAAGTGATATTTCGTCCCCGGTGTGCTATATAAACAAGTGATATTTCGACCCCGGTGTACTAAATAAACATGTGATATTTCGTCCCCGGTGTACTAAATAAACAAGTGACAGTTTGTCCCCGGTGTACTATATAGACAAGTGATATTTCGTCCCCGGTTTACTATATAAACAAGTGATATTTCGTCCCCAGTAAACTTAATAAATAAGTGACAGTTTGTAACCGTCGTACTTTATAAAAAATGACATTTTTCCCCGGTGTACTTTATAACAAGTGATATTTCGTCCCCGGTGAACTTAATAAACAAGTGATAGTTTGTAACCGTCGTACTTTATAAAAAGTGATATTTTTTTCCCTGGTGTACTTTATAAACAAGTTATATTTCGTCCCCGGTGAACTAAAAACAAACAAGTTACAGTTTGTCCCCGTTGTACTATATAGACAAATGATATTTCGTACCCGGTGTACTTTATTAACAAGTGATATTAAGTCCGCGGTGAACTAAATAAACCAGTGACAGTTTGTCCCCGGTGTACTATATAAACAAGTGATATTTCGTCCCCGGTGAACCAAATAAACAAGTGACGGTTTGTCCCCGGTGTACTTTATAAACAAGTTACATTTTGTCCCCGGTGAACTATATAGTTCACCGGGGTCAAACATCACTAGTTCACAAACAAAAAGCTTTAAACAGATGGAAAGACGTCCAGAAGTTTTCTTTGTTATGTTGACAGGCACTTGGATTAAGGATTTTCTTACGATCAGTCACTATATAATAATGTGAAGGGTTGCGCAACTGCCATATTCTTAATGGGATGGGATGTTTTTTCTACAAAGACTCTGAGTCCATATTCAATGTATCCCGACATATCCAGTTATCATGTAGTACATCCATTACCGTAAAACATGGCAGTTGTCCAACCTTGAACAAATTATCATATACAGAGATATATTTCTATAAATTGTTAAAAGACTCTGAATCCAAGTGCCTGTGGATGTGTTATACGATCTTAACACGGATTTGATTTTACATTAGAATTAATTTAAATGTCGGAACACAGGCAAATAATTACAGGTTTGAAATCGTTACACATTTAAATGATTCGGGTAAACTTCCTATGTTTGCGACTAATATTTCAACTTTTCCTTTCATAAAATCCTTGTTTTTACGAGTTACTACATGTTTTTAGATATTTGTCCGTTTAGGTGTGTTGATTATCTCAAAAGAATTCATCTCAAATCTTAAATCAGGGAACGTTGTCATTTACACATGGCTTCCTCACACTAATATTAAAGAATACAAGTACTGGTCCCAGTCATGGTATATCGAGGGCTTAGAGCAAAACTATAGTATGGCTCTATACAATGTATAGATCCATACTATGTTCTTGCTCTAAGCCATCGATATTTACTTATCGACGGACAGTTCTATTGTGGTTCTGTCATGCATTGCAGTCTCAGACGAAAAATATATTGAGTTCCATCCCCCTCTCGTTGCTTTGGCGAAATTCTTATAATATTCGGGGAAAAAATAAAATGTTGTTTTATACATAGCGAAGGGCTTTGAAATGATAAATTTCAATGAGTTCGAAAGATAATTTTGCAAAATGCCAATCGGTAGAAATGTCGCAAAATATGAATCAGTAGTAATGTCGCAAAATTCCAATCTTGATAGATTCTCTTCAACAATGTTTTACTGTGTAGGAAAGCATCTGCTTAAATGTGTTCCGGTGTACACTCTAGGAACAATACGAAAATTGGGTAAGTTTGGCTAATAGATAATCAACAAATGATAAAATTTATCAAAAGTAATTCTCCTTCCGTATAGGTTAGAACTTAAACTACAATCAGATAATTTAAACTCTAATTCTGTTCTGAAAAGATAACTTGTTGATGGGATGTCAAAAATTTCCAAAAGTTATTATTGTCATTTTCAGGATAAAAATGTTATGTAGATCTAATGCCCTACTTCAGAATTTATCGGATGAGGTCGTTATAGTCTATTGCTAGGGGAAGCCAATGACACGTCATCGAGACTACAAATTAAGCAATGTTCAGTAAGTATAACGGTGAATGCCGGTTCCATTCGGGTTATGCTTAGTTTACTTAATTGGCGTTACGTAACACGAACTATTTTAGCTACTTTTCTTTCTTATTTATGTTTTAATTCAAAATCAGTTCAAGGCATTAAAGTAAAAATTATGGAAATTTGGTGTCAAATTTTTCATCTACAGTCTGTTTAAGAGCCTTTTTAAATAAAGATTTTTATACCACTTATTATCCATAGGAACTGCAAATCTGAATTATTCAGAAAATTGATTTGGATGTCCTCTTCTTTAAGTGGAAAGACAATAAAACCGGATCGGATAATGCCAGTAATATCTGACTGTGAAAGTTAAGAGGGTCGCAATTTGGCATTGATTTCCTATCTTTCTCTCTATGAATGATTGCTGTAGTTGCGTGTCATTTGTTCTTTCAGAGTTTAGACGAGGTTTACGTTTTTGGAAGCACGTAAAATTATGAAATCAGGATTTTTCGTGTCACTGACCTGTCGAAGTTTAAATGACTGACCGAGGCTGTCAATCAAACAATCGATAGACTAATCAATTTATACAATTAGACTGGAAGTAAACTTTGAATTCCGGCATTGGCCGACATATATGTCAGGTGTTTTTGTTGGTTCAGCGACTTCAAAGTCATAACTATAGCTTATTCAAGCTGAAGTTACGGAGTTTAACCCAATACCACACAATGGCGATTTGTGACGCCCTGAAGAAATACACTTATGGAAAAGATTATGGGAAAAGGAGAAATTGCTTGATACAAGAAAGTTCTCCTTTTCTCCCAATAGTTTTACCCTTTTTCCCAACTTCAACTCAATTTTCAATGAAGTCTACAACTTCTAGCAAAAAATACCGTCAGGTAATAGGTTTAGACGCCAACAAACGATTATATATTTTTTTACATGTAACTGGCCATATATTTTGCAAAACAACGCCCTTTAAAGTCGTAGTGGCCCTACCTGTGGGTGAAATCAACGTTTCGTCTTTTTTTTTATAGATTTATTTATCTAAAGATAGATTGGTTGATTGACTGATTTGTTGATTGAATGACTCATCGATTGATTGGTTGATTGGTTGATTGGTTGATTGGTTGATTGGTTGATTGATTGATTGATTGATTGATTGGTTGATTGATTGATTGATTGATGGATGGATGTAACGCCACTTATGATAGTATTTCAGTCATATCACGGCAGCTTGAGCACCTAACAATGGATTCCTGGTATTTCTCACAACAGTACTACCACTACATCCTTTCCTAGCCTCAAGCTGCTACTCCACTTAGGTTTACGATTATCCATCCATTGGTGAGAAAAAATGTCGGAAAGGATATGTGCCGCCGTCGTTGATCGAACCTGTGAC
Source organism: Fragum fragum (assembly GCA_946902895.1). Taxonomy (NCBI): domain Eukaryota; kingdom Metazoa; phylum Mollusca; class Bivalvia; order Cardiida; family Cardiidae; genus Fragum; species Fragum fragum. The sequence continues at coordinate 58,975,486 of OX336370.1, read as the reverse complement.
ATCCCTTTATTGAAGATTAGGAGTCTGATGCACTACCGACTGCGATTAGCCTGAATTTGATGAAATAGTTGTCGAAAACCATATTCATTTTCAAACGGGTTGAACAATCATATTTAGAACATTGGGTGCATAGATGTTTCAAAGCTAGATTCTATTTCTCTCTTTGGGACACAACTTCTCAGCAAAAGGAATACTAAAATATTCTTTAAAACTACGTAAAGACTCCTTTTTATAATTATTTCAAAATAGGCCACAACCTCGCTATGAAAAGCTTTGCCAAACGGACCTTTCAAAATTAGTTAATGTTGCCGAAGACTATGGAAAGCCTTGTCGAACAGAAAACGAAAATATATTTCAAAATGATTTTATGTGGACATCTTTACCGAACAGAAAAAACAAAAATGAACAAAAAAAAAAGAAAATAAATTTCAGCATTATTTTTTGCTGCCGCCCGCTATGGAAAACTTTGCCGAACAGAAAAACAAAAATGAATTTCAAAATTATTTTACGTGGAAATATTTTCGTTTTCTGTTCGGCAAAGCTTTTCAGAGCGGGTTTGTTCTGAAATTATTACTTGAGGGGTCCGTGAACGAAAACGAAGATTTCAGGGTTCCTTTTTGTTAGAAATTGTCCCTACAAGAACCATAGAGCCTTTAACCTATCCCCCTTCCCGCTTTTTACGCATTTCAAGAAATAAGCTTTGGAAAACATTGTGGACAATGCAGAAATTGCTTGTAACAAGCAATTTCTTCAGTGTCCACAATCTTTTCTAACCTAAAAGGAAAATGTTTTCTAAACTTCACTAACTTGAAATTGTCGGATGCTACTTCTGTCAATTTGAACCAGTCTAAAATTTTGTCGTTATGTAATGAGTTAAATATGTGTACATCAGTTATAAATGGTCATCATTTAAACGCCATTCTGTCAGCAGGCTGTTGTCACCTTTTTTTAATTGGTGGATCGTGGCTGTCAAGGTCAATACTCACAATCCTGTCTAACTGACAGGTCTAATTGAAAATCTCAGTACAAGGGCTCTGATTGGACAAGACACGTGTCTCCGCTAATCGGAGTCTCCTTTGTAGAGAACCGTTTATTGACTGGTTATTGTCTGTTGGTCTAGATTTACTTTGCCTATTTAAAACATAAAATGTTGTCCTTGTTGACTGTTACCTTTAATTACTTGGTAGATAATCTGTTTTATTTCAATTAAGCTTGATTCATTTTCTTACCCCCAAAACTTCGTTAAGGGTTCAGCGCGAATCAGTTGTAACTGTCTATGAACATATAAGCAGTTACAACTGTTTCGCGCTGAACCATCGATATAGTCTTTACTGTTCGTCGGTCGGTGTGTAAGCTTTTCTCGTCTACCCATTTTCTCTTAACTTACAGTTTTGATTTTATTCAAATTTCACACTGAACAAAAACGTGCTCGTGCTATTTGGTAACTTTGCATCGATTCTTCTCGGAGATACGACTTTTTTTTATTAAAAATCTTGTCCGCTTATTTTCCCGTTAAGTATTAAATGGATTTAATTCAGATTTCATAAATGCACGCAGTATCAACCAAATATGTGCATATTTTATTTGAGATACGGTCCACTCATTTTTCTAGAAGTTATAGTTATAATGGACTTTCAAGTGATCCCTTACGTTTTACGTCCTATTCAAAAGCAGAGGTCATATTGAGAAAGGGTATCGGTTACAAGTCTCGCTCTTATGACGGGAAAAGTGAGATATCAACAGCAGAGGTCATATTGAGATACGGTATCGGTTACAAGTCTCGCCCTCATGACGGGAAAAGTGAGATATCAACAGCAGAGGTCATATTGAGATACGGTATCGGTTACAAGTCTCGCCCTCATGACGGGAAAAGTGAGGTATCATCAGCAGAGGTCATATTGAGGTAGGGTATCGGTTACAAGTCTCGCCCTCATGACGGGAAAAGTGAGATATCATCAGCAGAGGTCATATTGAGGTAGGGTATCGGTTACAAGTCTCGTCCTCATGACGGGAAAAGTGAGATGTCAACAGCAGAGGTCATATTGAGATAGGGTATCGGTTACAAGTCTCGTCCTCATGACGGGAAAAGTGAGATGTCAACAGCAGAGGTCATATTGAGATAGGGTATCGGTTACAAGTCTCGTCCTCATGACGGGAAAAGTGAGATGTCAACAGCAGAGGTCATATTGAGATAGGGTATCGGTTACAAGTCTCGTCCTCATGACGGGAAAAGTGAGATGTCAACAGCAGAGGTCATATTGAGATAGGGTATCGGTTACAAGTCTCGTCCTCATGACGGGAAAAGTGAGGTATCGAACCAGGGACCATTGACATAGGAGTCTACAGCATTACATTTACATCAAGTTCGTTCTTAGATACTTTCGAAATATTGCAATTCTGTGCTACACATATAAAGTGTATGTGCTAAAAGTTCAAACTAAACGATTGTATGCAAATGCGTAAGCCCACGCCTCCCCTTACTTTGCATCAGTCGTGATATCTCGAAAAAATGTATTGGTCGGGCTTCAAAAATGGATACCAAACATCCATTTACGGCGTACATAGTTAACAATCCTGGGTTCTATTCTACTTATGGACAATTTCTTTTTGGAAGTCCGTGCAAAATGAAGAAATTACTTGTCCCAATTGTTTTTCTGGAGGGGCGTCCAAAAGTGTCATTGTGTAGGAATGGGTTAAGACGTCAAAGACACAACGCTTGATGCTCTTATCATGGCGCATGCGTCAGAAAACGACCATGGTCTAACTCTAAAAACAGCGAATGAGTGACACTCAACTACAGCAATCATTCATAAAGAAAAGATAGGAAATCAAGGCCAAATTGCGACCCTCTTAACTTTCACAGTCAGATATTACTGGCATTATCCGATCCGGTTTTATTGTCTTTCCACTTGAAGAACAGGTTACTTAAATCAATCTTCTCCATAGATTTGCAGCATCTTCAGTTCCAAGAACGCAAGATAAACAGGATGGAAATCATTGTTCTGAAATATCAGTTACTCCTTTTACTATGTGCATAAATTATTAATACTCATGCAGATGAAACATTTCCGACAAAAAAGGGGTAAAAATCTGCAACTGACAGTATGATTTTGGCTTCACCCCTCCCTGTTCCGTAATACCAAATAGAATAAAGAAAAGCTAGATGTTGGAACATGAAACTTCACAAGTTGCCACATTATTATACAATTGTTTTTGTCAAATTGAAAGATACTTCTCATATAAAATTGCCTGTGTTATATGTATCATAACGTATTTGTTCATTTACTATTAGGGGGTATTTCATGTTTAACCCATTACCAGACGGAAAAATTTTAGACTGGTCCAAATTGAAAGGTGTTGTAGACGAAAATAAGTGTATTGATTAGGTTTACGATTATCCACCCATTGGTGAGAGACAATTGTCCGAAAGTATATGTGCCGCCGCCGGGATCGAACAAATGACATCTTTTTATTGAAGACTGGGAGTCTGGTGCGGTACCGAATGCGCTATGACGGCGGCAAGTCAAGTCAGAGTACGAGTGCCAAACAGGAAGCACGTGAATAAGTGAAATTCGTCGCGATATTACCGAAATATTACTCAAAAGGCTTTTAACCCCATACCCTATACAAGCATCTTATTTTTCCTAAGAATTAACCATTTCCTGTTCAATCCCTGGTTTTTACGTCCCTGAAATTTTTTAAAAGAGAAAACCTTGTAGAAAAAGAAGAATTTGCTGGTAATGAGCATTTTCTTCTTTTTCTACAATATTTTCTACCCCACTAAACTGTTATTTTAATTATAATCCACTCTAAATAATCGTGTGCAAAACTTCTGAATTTGGACAGGTCTAAAATTTTACAAAACAGGTTAGGGTTGAGAAAAGAACCTTGAAGCGTAAACGAGGCTTCAATTTTTAAAAGAAATTATCTTCCAAAATATTCTGGGTGCCTTTCTTGATTGAAATCCTCTTCACAAGAATGGCCTGTTGGATTGAGCTCTTAAAATGTTATACTTAAAATGAAATATTGTTCCCCGAGGGAAACATTTCCATAGAGACAGTTTCATCAATTATCATCAAGCGATTGAATAGTCTATGGGTTTTCTGTTTCGAAATGGAGTGAAAACCGTGAACGTTTCTTGTTGAAAAAGATGGAGTCTTCGTAAGCTCTCGGCTTTTTAGTTCAGATTTCATTATATAATATATTTGATGTTAAGATCACCGTCTGTTATTCCTGAATTGTATACATTTGAAACTTTAACACATTACCAGGCGGGTAAATTTTAGACAGGTCCAAATCGAAAGAAAGTTTATGAGATTTTGGATTGCTTTTCTTCTTTCGAGGAAGAAAACATTCTGAAAAAATGATGAAATTGCTTGTTGCAAGCAATTTATTCATTTTCCACAGTGTTTCTAAGTTGTTTTACTAGAGGGTCTTCAAAAAGCGTCATTATTTTGGGTTAATTCCATGTAAACGTAGGTGTGTGTCTAATGTCTGTTTAGCGAGGATTCAGCAATTTCTGCGAACTTCGCGTGTTTAATTGATTCGAAGAATTCATCGTAAGTGCCCTGGGCTCTAATAACATAGAGATCATCTTGAATAGAACTTAAACGTGGCTAAATATAGATTTTTGGAAACATGATGTGAAACACTTATGGCACCGAAATTGCAATCTTTCAAAAATTTTGACCCGGGTAGATAACCGTGATCTTATTCGACGACCTTTAATTAAGTATCAGCAGGTGCAAGTAGACGAAACGACATTGTCATACCAAATAAGAGCAATTTATGATTGCATACAAAAATAGTTCCATAAAAACTGTCTAAAAACTGACTTTTTTATCAGTGGTGTTGAAACATAGATATTCTCCACTTGTCCCCCGAAAGTCAGACATGTCTGAAATTGATTAACTTGTCTTCAAAAAAATGAAGAGATAAATTGTTAGAAACCATTGTTAACTAAGAAAATGCTGGGACGCAGCATTTTCTTCATTGGTCACAATGTTTTCTACCCCTCAAATATAAACATTATAATAATTTTCAATATAATGACTTATTTTTTTTACAATTCCAAGATTTACCTTGGTATATACTAGTCCCTGTACAAGTGACTTGCCGCAAGTAGAAAGATCCGATGTCGGACAATTTCACATCCCTGATTTAAATTGTAAGTTTTCCTTTCATAGAGAAAAGAGACATTCTTCTGTAAGAATCCGTTTCGAGGCTTCATATTGTGTAATTACCTTTTTGCTGACATTTAAGAGAATATTATTTTTTTAGTTCCATTGAGGCATGAACCTAAAAACTTAATCACATCACATGAATACGCGGAGCGGATTCATACATTAGTGTGACCAAGTGTTTAGAATCATACCTCAATAAAAAGTTAAAAAATTAGAAAAAAAATCTCTTTATTTCCTTTAATCTAAAGCCAGAAATCAAAGTAAAGCAGTTATTTTGCTAGTTTTCAGTTAAATGATGGGGACCTTCTTTCATAAAAACCAGGTGCGAGCTCAAAATTTTGTTCAAGGAAAATCCATCCAATCAGAACTCTTGAATCTTGATAGACGTTACCAAAATTGAATTATACATCAATAAATAGGGAATATTACAACAGTGTCTTTTTCTATGCGTTGTTATCGTGTTCGAGAATCGTGTGTAGGTATTTTTTATTGGATGAGACCGAAGGTCGAATCCAATAAAAATACCTACACACGATAACAACAAATAGAAAAACACACTGTTGTAATATTCCTTTTATTATATACCTTTTAGGAAATGACATTAAGAAAATTCTCTTAAATGGCTAAGAAATAACCAACTTACCAAAAAACCCGGAACGTCAATACACAAAAAAGAAGTCAGTGTTTAAAGGTACTCGACGAATACGGTTTTTTGCTACACGCCGAATATTGATTTTTTTTCTGTCGAGTTGTATTTGACAGCCAGGTTTTACTACATATCTTTTATAGGTATATAATAAAAACAAAAATATGATCTTCATCTTTCAAATGCTACACAATGTATATGTTTTCAATAAGTGGATCATACCGTTGCCTTCAGTCTACGGTGAGAAAATTCACAAAACCACAAAAACTCATTTATTACCATCAGATATTTTTACGGAACACAAAAAGTCTTGTAAAGAAATCCTCGAAATAAAGTTCAGGATCAATTGTCAATGCCTTGGTTTGACTTGATTAGTTTTAGGGTGATCCGGAAAAATCTGAATTGCTTTTACTACGATGTGAGACCGTCTTTTGTTGTCGAAGACACGTCATCTTTTCATTTTGATAATGAAAAAGGTTGGTTTGAGTCAGAACATTTTTTATCATTATAGTACCCAAATAAACATAACCTTGTTTTCTAAACTATTTTCGGTATCAAGTTTCATTTTATAAGCTTTGATGGCGTTTTGTCGTATTCTGATAGATTGCATGGCATTTAACTACTCTTTCAATAATATATTACTTATAGTTATATCGTTAATACTAGTACGCATAACTGTGGCTTGCTGTCATTCCTCTTTTAGGGGTTGCGAATTTTTAGAGGTTGTTCTTTGGAACGAGGCCGCCGTCATAGCGCAGTTGGTAGCGCGTCGGACTGTCAATCTAGAGGTCCCGGGTTCGATCCCCGACGGCGGCACTCATACTTCCCGACTATTTGTCTCCCACCAAAAAAAATCTCACCAATGGGTCGATAATCGTAGACCTATGTGGGATAGCAGCTGGAGGCTAGGAAAGGATGTGATGGCGGTACTGGTGTGAGAAATACCAGGAATCCATTGTTAGGTGCTCCAGCCGCCGCGATATAACTGAAAGATTATTGAAAGCGGCGTAACACCCCATTAAAATCAAATCTTTGGAATGAGATTTAATATTGAAGTGACAAGAATTTAAAAGAGGCATATAAGAATGTTCTGGTCATTTATTTCATACATTCTTTGAAGAAATATTGTGATTTAGATTTTGAATAAGTTAAGTATGATAATTAGGAAACACGCATTAACCATTTACCGAACGGCAAAATTTTAGACCGGTCCAAATTGAAAGGATAAAATTACACAATGTTTCCCCAATTGACTATCTTGAGAGGCGTCAAAAAAGCGTCATGTGTCGGAATGGGTTTATATATAATCACAGATTTCCTTAGGATTTTGGATTTATCTTATTTGTGAACGTATAGTTCGCTTTTTATTATTCTTAAAGAGATATTTCATGTTAAAACAATCTTGACCGATGTCATGATACCTGTAACAAGCGATTTCTTTATTTCCCACGATGTCTTACAAAGCTTTTTAATATAGGGGCATTTAAAAGCGGGATTAGGTGGGAAAATGTTAAGGAAGAAAGATTTCATAACGAAAGCTCTGATTGGGTTATACTTATATCTCAACCACCCACAGCCCTCGTTATAAAGTTCAAAGATAAATGTTTCGTGTAGCCAGATTTGTGAATAAGGCCTCTTATCTAACAGCGCCTTCAGCTGTGAAGAACCACTAAATCACGCACATTTGTCAGTCACTCTTGACTAAATCTCGCGATATTGGTATCAAAATATCCAATAGTGTCTGCAACAGTTTGACACAGCAGTTATATTTTCTCATTCCAATTCTTAATGAAAATTGGCAAAGTTATCATCACGTCGCGAACTTTAATATTTTGTTTATTAATTTTGATTCTAAATAAGAAAATTTGTTTGGGTATTAAGCATACGGTACGGAAGCCGGCGTGACAAATTGAGGTAAAATTTGAAGAGATCAGGTTTTGAAGTATGTTACGCGTTATGCAAGTAAGGCTACAGTAACACAACTGTTTAACCCATAACAACAAAATGACGCTTTCTGAGAAATATAATCATGGAAAACTTTGTGGGTAAAGGAGAAATTGCTTGTAACAATCAATTTCTCCTTTTCTCACAATGTTTTCTACCCTATTTGGCAGTTAATATCCAATCGAAACGCAATTTGAAAAGTCGTCCACAACTTCTTCCAATTTGGACCAGTCTAAAATTTTGTGTTCTGGTGAAGTAATAAACGAGGCCAATTCACAAGACTAGATAATACTGCAACATGCAGGCACCCTTTCAAAGGGTTTCTTAACCCATTACCACACAACAAAATTTTTGACTGATCCAATTTCAAAGATGTTGCAGACGACAAATTTTAGTTGATGAAATTTTGGGGTTTTCTTACATTTAGAGAAGAAAACATTGTGGCCAATGAAGAAATGTTTTCCAAATCTTTATTTTCTTAGGGGCGTCCAAAAGCGTCACTGAGTGGGAATAGGTTAACCCATTCCCACACAGTGACATTTTTGGACGTGCCTCAAGAAATACAGTATGTAAATGATTGTATGAAATGAAGAAATTGCATAAACCAAGCAATTTCTCCCTTTTCAACGATGAGAAGGTTGCAAATATCTAAAATTTCACGAACTCTAAATTATCGTTTGCAAGGCCTTTCAATTTGGACCAATCTAATTTTCTGCTATCTGGTAATGTCTTAACTCATATAAACATGTATCGATGACTTTTGCCAAAAGAAATTTGGACGTCATATCGACCCATCCAAGTACTTTGTCTCAATTTTCATCCTTGCAGCAAACTCCGGTGTCACGAATCATAGAGGTAATAAAACTAAAAGACTCCCCTTTTCTCTAATTCAACAATTCAGAAGGCATACCTCGTTTTATAGCCTTCGTTGGGTTTTGTGTTTTTTTCTTCTTTTTTGTTCGTTTTTCTTTAACTGGAGTACTATTTTCCTCTTCGTTTTTAATATTTTCGAAACATTTCTTTACAGTTAAGGCACTCTATTCATGCCTAACGTAATGTAGACGTATAAAATGTTTTAGATATCAGTGCCGATTGACGGATCACTTGCCCGCCCAATTACTCGGCTACTCACCCCAAAAAACTCCACCTGAAAGTTCCAATTCGATATTAAACAGCGTTAATATGCAGAAGTTTATGGTCAGTAACATGTAAGAAAAAAGTAAAAGAGGTTGATTGAATGGTTGTGTGCGGATGGGTTAAACGACCTTACTGGAACTTCAAACCGCCTTCAACATATTTCTTTCTCGACTTAGGAATATTAAATCAAATAGTTATTATATACTCTTACGAGATTCGAACCTACGCGGATGTCCGACGTCTTCAACCTCTTCGCTACGGAGACATCCCCAAATTCGAACCTACGCGGCTACGCGCTATTATGTCTTTAACCTCTGCGCTACCCAGATCTCCTAGCGCTGCAATGTCCGACGTCTTTTACATCGGCGCTATCGAGACACCTTGGGAATGTCTCGGTAGCGTAGAGGTTAAAGACGTCGGACAATCCAGCGCTAGGCGGCGTTGCCGTATCAGCGTAGGTTCGAGCCTCGAGTCAGATTTAATATTAATTTTCCATTAGGGTTGAAAAAGACAATAGTCACTGCCGTATTTGAGAGAATGTCTAGTTTTCAAGAAAGTTTTATCCCAAACACATTATTGCATATCGAGCTATTGTCAGAGCATGTGAATATGAAAGAGAGACGCATGAGCCACTTAAATAGCTTGATGATAATTGATTAAGGTTTAGGATGGAAATGCTTTCTCGCTCCCTGGGGAATCATATTTCATTTTAACTGTTACATTTTAAGAGCTCGCCTTAGCGGTATCGCTGTTTGCAATTCACATTTTTCATTGTATTTGCTTGCCATTTTGGATTAAAGTGCAGCCATAAAGCTCTAAAAAGAATATAAAATCTGAATACGGGTTTTTATAAGTGTCAGCAGTGCCTCTCCTTCTTCTCCTCCCCTCTCGTGTCTCTCTCTCTCTCTCTCTCTCTCTCTCTCTCTCTCTCTCTCTCTCTCTCTCTCTCTCTCTCTCTCTCTCTCTCTCTCTCTCTCTCTCTCTCTCTCTCTCTCTTTCTCTCTCTCTCTCTCGCTCTCTCTCTCTCTTCTCTCTCTCTCTCTCTCTCTTCTCTCTTCTTTCTCTCTCTCTGCTCTCTTTCTCCCTCTCTCTCTCTCTCTGCCGACTTTAACGCCGTAACTACAGCTTATTAAAGCTGTAGTTACGACGTCTCGATCGAAAACCACCGATTTGTGTTTTATGTTCCTGACCAGATATTTAAAAAACTAACGTCATTTGAATTCAAGTCGGACTGCCATATGGGGGGTCAATAGGCAATACCACCGATCTCTCAACTGAAAAATACCCGTAGCTTTGAGCGATAAACGAGATTCAATGTCGTATTTTGTTTGACACCACGTCGGTAGGAGTAAAACGGTCATCTAAAATCATTATATTGGTTTATCATATAAGAGGCTACCAATAGCCACTTCAGACGCGAAGAGATCTTAAATCAAACATACTTGTCATTCAAACAGACCCGGCTTTCTAGCGTGACCACTATCTAATGAATTTGAGATGTTTCGATGGTGTGTATCGTCGTTCTCATTGTTAAACCTCGTAACTACAGCGTGAATCAAGCTGTAGTTACGAAAACATTCGGAACAATGATTAATATATATGACTTTTTATGAATTTCAGTACTACCAAATCAGTGGGCTTTCATACTGGTACCTTAGGCAAACATTCGACTCGATATTTGTTGTTGTTGTTGTTGTTGTTGTTGTTGTTGTTACACCATTACCAGACGACAAAAATTTAGACTGGTCCATATTCAGAGTTGTTGCGGAAGACTACTTATGGTTCATTAAAATTCTATTGTTGTTTTGTTGTTGTTTTGTGAGGGTGGGGGAGGATAGAAAACATTCCACAGTGTTTCCAAAGCTTTTTTACATTGGGAGTAATAAAGCATCATTGTGTTGGAAGGGGTTAAGACAACATATAATTAACATAAAATCCCTCAAAATTCATTTTGATCGAAGCAAGTCGGCTATTATGATATTTTGACAAATTACTGGTAACCACTTTTTTACTAACGATTTATTTCTAGGAATCATGGAGGGTTCACTGAATAAATGTTACTAGCATGTTTAAATCAAAGTAGTATAAAGTAGCAAAGCATGGTTTTGTTCAGTAATATTCTTTGTCAAAGGTTATCATGATAAATAAATAGCATGCTTTTGAAGGAGTTATCTACAGTTTGAATCAAGTTAATTCATGTTGTCATATAAAGCTGTCTGCATATTGAAGACTCTGAACAGACTCATTTTGAACACGATATGCCCAAGTGCCTGGGAGGTGAACCTGAAGACAGAGTTTACAATATTCCTGAAATACAAAAGAATTACTTTTTATGGCGTAGTTATTCTGTTCACTTAAGCTATCATAGCTGACGCTTTGCTAGCTAAAATCCTACACCAGTATTCGCGCTTCCCTAATGTTAGAATGTAAACTACAAACAATTTACAACACATAGATCTGCATATGAATATAATACAAATTAAGAACAAACAGACACAATTACACTGTAAAAAATATTAGTAAATATGTGACTTAGTAATATATCATAACCAATGAGAGAGACAGATAGACAGACGGCCAGACAGACAGCGAGAGAATAAATCCAACCATGCGTAAAAGAGCTGGTTTGATGTTTAAAGGATCTGATCCAGATCTGGATGTAGAAGATAAGAAAGCTTATCTGCGACATATTCAAGTGACTGATCGCGATTTAATAACCAAAGAATCAATCGACCAATCAAATCATTCATTCAGACCTGAAGTGTACTTTGAACGCTAACAATGGCCGGCATTTATGTGTAGCACTTTTATTGGTTTGGCGACATAAACTTCGTAGCTACAGCTTATTCAAGCTGTAGTTACGAAGTTTAGGTCGCCAAACACCCTTTTTCTACTTTTTGTTACATGCTACTGCCCTAAAATTTTGAAAAATAAAGCCGTTTGATAATGAACCTTTTGTTGGAGGCAGTCGGAGTGGTCAGCTATCCGTCAATTCCGCTTCTAGTGGAAGAAAGCGAGTCGTGAAAGTTCTACATGTAGCTTAATTTTATTTAAGAGATGAAGAGAATATTTTTTGTTTTCATGGAGGTCAAAAAAAAACTAAAAAACTAATAACACCTATGTATGAATAGGTTTTTTCGGTTCATACCTCCATGAAAACAAAAAGATATTCTCTTCATTTCTTATGATTTAATAGCATCGAGCGAAAAATACATTAACTTTACAAATTTTGATATCTTTTTGTATGGAACTATTTTGTGCGGAAGCATACAAAAAGGCTGCGTGCTCAAAACTTTATTCATGGAGGTATGAATTAAATTTTTCGACCAATCAGATCGCTCGTTTTTGATAGACGAAACTAACAATTGATTTATAATACCATGCAAAACTAAGTGTCTATGACTTATCAAACATTTTGTGGACGTTTACGTTCATATATGTAGTCGGCCAGTCGAAAACAGATCGCACAGATGGATCCAATCTGAAAACGAAACTTATGAAGTACGTTGGCGAGTCCTAAACTGACGATTCGCTAGTATCACCCACTGAGGTCCGACAAGAAGTTCGACTTCAATATCAAATAATTTAATTTTTAGTTTCGTCTATCAAAAACGAACGTTCTGATTGGTCGAAAAAATTATTCATAACTCCATGAACAAAATTTGAGCACGCAGCGATTTTGTATGCTTCCAAACAAATTAGTTCCATACAAAAAGGTATGAAAATTTGTAAAGCTTTTTTTTCCGCTCGGTGCTATCAAATTATACGAAATGAAGAGAACATTTTTTTGCTTTCATGGAGGTATGAACCGAAAAAACCTAATCACACAATGTATGAATCCGCTTCGCGTATTCATACAGTGTGATTAGGTTTTTCGGTTCATACCTCCGTGAAAACAAAAATATTCTCTTCATCTCTTAAATGGCATTATTTTGAAAAAATTATGGACAGTAAGGTGTAACAAAAACAAGAATGATTCATGGCGACCTAAACGTATATAAGCTGTTTGATCGCATTCAAGGAACTAAGATTTAGACATTACGAATAATATTGTAGTCTGTAAAATGGAAAAAATATGAATCAAGATATTTTGCATAATATATAGAGATTGAATCAGACGCAAACAGTGTTTCTATATATAAATTTGTTGGAAATGCAAAGTTACACCAATAAACGCACGACTTTTTTTTTTTTTTTTTTCTGTTTTGATTTTCTCATCTTCACAACTTCGCACGAATATTCCATGTAGGAATTCCATGAAGTAGGATAACGTCTATTGAAATAAGTAAGATTTTTTTTCAGCCAGACAGACAAAAAAAGGTTCTCTAAGTTCTGGTCATGTTGTTGTACATTCGAGAAGTCTGCCAGGACAGGTGCCATTTGATCTAAGTTTTTAACCCTTAACTTGCTGAATATTTTCCTCTTTTCATAATATTTGAAAACTCAACATAATTATATCGATTTATTCAAAGATTTCTCTCACAACAACAAAAGGTAGGTAGTGTAGGCTAAGATCGGACTGCACGCCCGTGCAGGCTGATCTTAGTCTTTACACCTTCCAAAGCCATTGTAAATGCAGAAATATTCAGGGATCAGCATGAAAATAGTTAAACTAATCGAGCTTTCTAGTAAGGCAAGTTAAAGTTGTGTAAAAGCCCTTATTATAAGATATCATTTTAACAAACTTTAAGTAATCTTTAAAGCGTGGGTTTGATTGTCTAAGATTATTATTAAAAGTATTTTTTACTCGATTTTAGTATTTGGTTTTGTTGGGATTAACCTTTTTTGAGATCTAAATTTATTAAAAGGGTTTCGAAAACAAAATGGAAAACGAAGAAACAGCTTGTTTCAAGCAATTTCTTCATTATCCACAATGTTTTTCTATCCCAAAAAGTCCAAATATTTGATCAACTAAAAATATTTTGTCGTCTGCAACATCTTTTAATTTGGACTTGTCTAAAAGTGTGTCGTGTGGAAATGGGTTAAGAGACGTCGTAATGAAAGCAACCTTTTACACAACGCTTGATATATAAGTACTCGAGTACTGTTGTAAAGAATGATTGATTGAATGGTGTTCAACGCCACTTTTAACGGTATTGCAGTCATATCACGTCGGCTGGAGCACCTAACAATGGATTTCTGGTATTAGAACACGGTTGTATGACCTTCACGTATGTTGTCTTTGAACCAAATTACAGAAAAGCTTGTCCGATCCGAGACAAAACAATTTGCAAAAGAAAAAGTAAGGAAAGAAGAAAAAATACTGTTAATCAGCAATTACTCCGTTTACCACTTTTTTGTTGTCGTTGTTGTTTGTTTGTTTGTGCGTCCGTGCGTGCGTGTGTGTGTGGTTTTTTGTTGTTGTTGTTTTATTGTTTGTTTGTTTTTTGTTGTTGTTTTTTTTTTCCTTGTTTTGTCTGGTTTTTTTTGTTTGGGGTGTGTTGGTTTGTGTTGGTTAGTTTTAGGGTTGGGGTTTTCTCTCTCTCTCTCTCTCTCTCTCTCTCTCTCTCTCTCTCTCTCTCTCTCTCTCTCTCTCTCTCTCTCTCTCTCTCTCTCTCTCTCTCTCTCTCTCCTCTCTCTCTCTCTCTCTCTCTCTCTCTCCCCTCTTCTTCTTCTTCTTCTTCTCCTTCTTCTTCTTCTTCTTCTTCTGTGTTTGGATAGAGGGGGTTATAATTGTTATTTATGAAAGAGGGGGAGGTTATCTTTGTTACATATACCACGCCTGTTTGTGTGACGATGGCGGATTTGTGAAATAATTCCTGAATTAATATGCGCAGATGAGCCCTTTGACGAATATATTTCTAGTAAATACGAACACGCCTGAGTTTGCCCGAAATACATGTAATAAATTGGTATGTGCCGTCTGACGATATAGCCGATAGATATTTCTGAATATTTGCCCAATATTAATTTCTTTTGTCGACCTTTCTTCGCTAGCTGCTAATTTGACACGAGAGACAAATTTATGTAACACAAAAGGAACGAAAAATGAGGGAGAGAAACATAAAACCCCAATAAAACCTACAGCCAACCAGACAGGATAAAAATGTCTGTTCACATCATAGTGTGACTTAGGCATAAAAACCTGTTTGTATATATATAAGTAAGTTTGTTTTTTAAAGCTCCTTTTACTGTTTTTAAATATTACCCACGCTGTTACGTAAACGTCGCCTGTAATGTCAGACATCCTTATCAACTGCGCTTCTAAGACTTCTCCGAAAAAGGATGTTCATGAAGATCTCATCAAGCTATCTGACACGACACTCACCTTTTATGTACTAATGGTTACAATTATAAAAGAAATCATTTAGTTATAAATATGGAATATTCAAACTGTCTTTCGTTCTAACGGACCGTATCCGTCGAGTAGCTTGTTCAGAATACTATTTGACGAAACCAAAGGTCGCGTCAAATGGTAATCTACACAAGCTACGAGACAAGATATGGCCAGTAAGAAAGAAAGACTCTTGTAGTATTCCTTTTATTATATAGCAGAAAGAATATCCGCCTATTACATAATTCTTTTGACGTAAATCTGAGTATTTTAGGAATTACTGATAGATGTTTAAACAACGAAAAGCTGCAAAGACTTTTAATTCTTCGGAACAATTACACATCTTCTTTTCGCTTGCCTATGAACATCAACCTACATGGGGTAGGTGTGTATCTCAATTCTGTTTTAGCTGTAATTCAAACAGGCTAAATTAAAACCTCGTTACAACTATTTTGGATAGAATTTCAGTACAAACATTACTCAAATCTAAAAAATAGACTGGCAGCACCAAAATGTGTAAAAATTAGTTACTGATAAGATGCAACACAATATGATAAACGTGAATGTGCATTAATTGGCATTTTTTTTCGTGAATATTACAGTTCAGAAAAATATCATATATGTTAACATTTTTGGTTACATGACTAAAACAGAATTATTTTCTGTCGAGTTGTATCGGATGCCGAAATAAAGTTTGGTTTTCACTCAGATAGGTATATCATAAAAATGCTATTGCACAGGAGATGATAGTAGCTGCAAAAACACCGTTAAGAATCGTGAAAAGGGGAATTAAACTCCTTAATTCCTTGCGCCCGTCTGGATAGAAAGATGCAATATGACGGTGCGCGAGCAAAATGTCGTTACTACAGCTTGAGTAACGAAATTTTGCTCGCACACCGACGAATATCCTAATCAATAGGACGAAACATATTAATCCACGACATTAAATCTTGTTATTGATATCGCTGAAGTGTTCACAATCGCTAGAGACAAATAATCACTTATATATTATTTATGAGTTTGGCACAATCGTGATGACGAAAAATACGAGAGGTCTTCTTGGTGTTGACGCCATAAATATTCTACAGAGGAGCTACAATGTCTTAAAAATGTGCTAGAACCTTTTCCCGGGCAAAACTGAAGCGTTTTGGGTGATGATTTGCAACGAGTGAACCATGTTTCCCTCGCATAGAACAAATCAATAACTACTGAGAACTAGATTTAAAATAAAATGCATTTGAATTTTCAAAGGTAAGTAAAGAACCCAGTTAAGGCGTATAACTGGCGGATGTCATTATATTTGCAGAAAATGTTTCCTGTGAAGATAGTCATTTGATCCCCCAAACCACATGGCTACTGACACGCAAGAAATACGTTCAGAGTTTAAAACAAATTTTTATTTGTGACCTTAACCTTTGAGCTAGTGACACAATATCTCGAAGGGACACTCCTATACACCCGGTTTGAAAGGCGTTGCATGAAAAATTGTGATGTATCGATGGCTTAGAGCAAAAACATATATAGTATGGCTCTATACATTGTATAGAGCCATACTATGTATTTGCTCTAAGCCTTCGATATAGAGAGGCCATAGAATCAAAAAGAAACTTTTTGAACTGATGACCTCAAAATCATAATGGTTCATTATTGCTTGTCTCTTCAATGGCTACCTACATGCTAAGTTTGAGAAAAGGGGTTAAATGAAAAGAGGCTTTCGATTGTGGTAGCTGCATGGAAGTTGTAGTTCGACCATGATCAACTGTATTATAACCGATTATGTTAAACGCCCCTTTTTGTAAGGCGTAACTCGAATAGTTCAAATATTCAGAAATAAAACACACACACACAAAGAATTTCGTAAAGGAAGGAAGAGCTGAATGCAATCAAATTTCAGACAATTCCAATAAATGAATTAACCCTTTCCCGTTTTTCAGAATTCCAATTTGAAGGAAGCTGCATACGACATTCAAAGGTGAGTGCAATTCGACAAATAAGCAACCTATAGGTCAGAAAATATTGTGGGACAATATTTTCTGAAGTATAAAATCACAGAGACGTAAATACAAGGGATCGTGCAGGAAAGGGTTTAACAGGGAAAAAATGAAAGAATAAAACACACATACAAACGAAGTGGTGGCCAATAAAGATCGTAGCTAACTTTATTTACGTCAAGGAACTGTGATGGATAAGCCAACAACAGTCATAGATTGTATATTCGATCCGAATCTAATTATTTTAAAGTGTTTAATTAGGGATAGTTTGAGTGTTTAATTTCAACAAAAAATAACATCTGGGCCACCAAGTGCTTGTTTTAATTATTCTACAGTTACGTTCAACAACCGAATGTTTTTGATCGTAAAACCTTTGTCTAAGATATACGAAAAATATTTGATAAAATTACCACAAATATCGTTTTAAACCAAAGTACTGATTATTAATGAATATTTGATTCTTTGCGTGACTTTCCAACCATTTCACGGGAGCGAAAAATAAAGACTCAGATCAGCCTGTGCATCCGTATAGCCTGAGCAGGGCCATCTCTATTGGCTCAGTAATTGGACAATCGCTGGCCCCGCCCACATTGATTCTCACAGGAAATTCCCCTCAGTTATTACATGTAAACGGTGTTATTTTGCAACGTTTATGGTCAATAGCATGCAACAAAAAAGTAGAATGGTTGATGGGCGACATAAACGTCTTAACTACGGATCGATTAAGCTGAAGTTACGACGTCTAAGTCGCTAAACCAACACACATGATTCACATAGATAGCTACACAAATATCGGTTCAAACTTCACTTCACTTCACTTAAATGAATGTTTGATTGGTCGATTCTTTTTTCTTTGTTTACCAGTCGCAATTTGTCAAATAGCTACTAGCTTGATATTCCTTTAGACAACCGGTAAATATTCTACATGCACTGTGTGGCTATCCAGGCAGCTCAATTTGTGCACTACCAGCTCATGTGAAAAACTTTAAAAGGTCATGCAAGGGCAGTCTTTTCTATATAATTCGACACAGACGATTTAGTTGTCAAGTGCAGTTGAGAACTTCGTGGAATTGACAGAGTGAATGATTTCGGAATTATTTTGAAATTGAACGAAATGAGGGTTTTAAATAAAATGAACGGTATGTTATTACCTCCCTTTAAATTAATTTGCACAAATTTCTAGAAATAGATTTGTTTAAGATGCAGATACTTCAACATCGAGGTCAGCAAATGGAATTGCGGAATGTCAGCGACGAGAATTAAATAATAGAATATTATAAAGGATTTGAGTGATTTTTAAATGATATGTATGGAACGGTGCACGATTTTGAATAAAAATGAGTGGGACGAGCGTCTACTTTAAGATGTTGTCTTTTGTTTTGTTTTTTTAATGGGGTTTAACGCCGCTTTCAACAATCTTTCAGGTATATCGCGGCGGCTGGAGCACCTAACAATGGATTCCTGGTATTTCTCACACAAGTACCCTATCACATCCTTTCCTAGCCTCCGGGTGCTATCCCACATAGGTCTACGATTATCGACCCATTGGTGGGAGACAAATAGTCGGAAAGGATGAGAGCCGCCGTTGGGGATCGAACCCGGGACCTCTAGATTGACAGTTCGACGCGCTACCAACTGCGCTATGACGGCGGCTTGAAAATGTTGTCAAATATGAAGCTAGACACCAAAAGCTATTATTATTAATAACCAATTAATCTATTTGATCCCCTTTTCTTTTTTCTCTGCGTATATTTGGCGGTAAGATGATTCATATACATGTAATTTGATATTTTTTAAGCTGCACTTGAAATATTATCAATTAAATCAATGTAAAGTATTTAATTTTAAGGTTTAAATTTGATACAAAAGTGCACTTCAGTTACAGGTATAAACTTAAGCATATTAGCAAAGTGGTGTGTAATATCATATTTCTAAAGAAACAATTAATTAAAAATTAAACACTTAATTCATTGCAATAAAATCCGCTAAACTTGTTAAACTTGTTTAACATTCCTCGAAATTCAACAACGCGTCCCAGATGTGTAATTCACATGTTCATAGCGCCCCCTAGCGAGCACTTGATCAGGGAAGTCTATTGAATATTCACCATAATTTGCGTTAAACAGGCACATATAAAAAAGATCCTCTAGAAAAAAAGGGGGGCAAACTGTATATAATTTTCTTTTATTTTTCTTTTAATTTAGTGTTCTAGTTCGATTACTTCCTTATACAATAAGATATGATATGAGCTGAAATGAACGATTAAGAGTGACAACAACCGGATGCCAAACATAATACGGGTACATTCCATTTCATTATATACCAATAAATGATATGAATTAAAACCTGGCTATCTAATACAACTCGACAGAAAAAAATCAATATTCGGCGTGTACCAAAAAACCGTATTCGTCGAGTACCGTTAAACACGGACTACTTTTTTGTGTATCGACGTTTTTTTGTTTTTTTTTGTTGTTGTTGTTGTTGTCGTTGTTGTTGTTTTGTTGTTGTTTTTTTCGGAAAGTTGGTTATTTCTTAATCATTTGTCATGTCCTAAAGGTATATAATAAAAGGAATATTACAACAGTGTGTTTTTCTATTTGCTGTTATCATGTTCTCGAAACGTGTGTAGGTATTTTTTATTGGATTCGAACATCTCGATATTTTGTTCGCCCAAAGCCGAAGGATTTGAAGCTTTAGCCTTGTCAGAACTATAACACAGCTATATCCAGGCTATTACCCACCACCGTAGAACACAATTGACGGATCGCTGGCCCCGCCCATTCACCCCCGACAAGGAATTTTTAATTAGAAATCATATTGCATTATTTTGAAAAAAATATTGTGGGTAATATGTTACAGAAATTAATGGTTGGTTGGCGACATAAACGTCGTAACTACAGCTTCAATAAGCTGTAGTTACGACGTTTAATGCGCCAGACCAGCAAAAATGATTCACATGTATATCTGAGTTTCACGCTCACTTTCGTTTCAAATGAATTCTTGGGGCATCAGTTTATTGAAAGCTACAATCCGTCAGTTAGAGCAATTTCAAGTCATATAATTCCGATAGTTCTCGCACGAGCGCCTTCAATATTTTCTTTTTATCAAAAAAGCTACATGTAGTACAATGCAGAGAAAATTTTATTCAGACCAGTTGATTGATTGATTGATTGATTGATTGATTGATTGATTTGTTGATTGATTGATTGGGTTTAACGCCTCTTTAACAGTATTTCAGATACCGCGGCTTGAGCACCTACTGTGGTTTCCTTGTATCTTATGCACTAGTACAACCACTACATCCTTCCGATTTTGTTTGAATCGGGTTTAACGCCGCTTTTAAACATTTTTTTCAGTCATTTCGCGGCGGCTAGAGCACCTAACAATGGATTTGTGGTATATCTCGCACCGATACCACCATCACTTCCCTTTCTAGCCTCAAGATGCAATCCCACTTAAGTTTACGATTATCCAACCATCCCTTCCGAGCCTCCAGGTGCTCATCCCACTTAGATTTTAGATTATCCTCGCTTTGGTGAGAGACAATTGTCGGACAGAATATTCGCCGCGGGATTACAAAGTGACGGAATGAACGCTCGATTGACGGATCGTATCTGTCAATCAAACAAACGATTGACCAATCGAATCGTTAGTTTAGACAGGAAACTCAAATTTTTATGCCAAGCATTTTTGTGACTTCAACCCATTACCAGACGATAAAATGTTAGACTGGTCCAAATTGAAAGAAGTAAAATTGATGGGCTTTAAAATTTGTGTGTATTTTAGGGTATAAAAAATTGTGGATAATGTCACAAGCAATGTAGGCTATACATTTTCCACAATGTTTTCCAAAGCTTTCTTTATGGGGGCATGAAAAGCGTCATTGTGTTGGGATGGGTAATCTCACAAAGTTGTCTACCCTATTTGGCAGTTATTTTCAAATTTTAGTGCCATTAGAAATGTCGTCTATAAATTCTTTCAAATTTTTTCTATCTAAAATTTTGTCGTCTAGTAACCTGAATCTGCGTCAAATATAACCATATTTCAAAATTTACGACAAGACGATCATAATTGTTACGGTTTACAAAAGTAGGGAATTTACGAGAAAACATTCGCTAATCTTCGTTATATATGCACAGATGCTGAAGAATAAACTTTACGGATGATTTAGGACGATATAGTTGTTCTAATGGCTAGCTAAATTTAAAACGTCATCACTGACGTCATTAGTTTATGTAAACAAAAATCTTGAATTGCGGGGGGGGGTACAATTTAAAATATCGAAACTTATTTCATGAACTGTAGCCTTACCGCTTAGTATTATTTTGAACTTATAGTTTCAATCGTCATATTTATTTATGCTCTACATATTTCTTATTCATTTAGTTGCGTATTTTGGGGGGATATATGACGTTTGAACAATGTGTCTTAGGAGAAAACATTCATCTACGATAGCATTTATACATGGTACTCGTAAACTACAAAATTGAGAGTTCCTGAGTGTTTACATAGCCTCTTATAATTTCCGCATTAGGGAAGAATCAACAGAATATCAAACCTCCCGGATCAATTCAAACAGACGGCACGTGGCGAAGAATAATTAAGTGTTATTGATCATATCAAATAAAGTTGATCTTGTCTTAAGTTTTTTCTGTTAGACTGTTTGGTCCGAATATTTCATAATTCTTTTGAATTGATGAGTCGATGACATTTAATTCTCCCATTTTCTATAGCCATATTCTAGGAATTAATATTTTGCTCAAATCTTTGGGTTGTTTATATAGGATTCTATCGAAGTAGTTTTATTTATACGTCCGATATAGCTTTTTTACCCATACCCACACAATGAGGCTCTCTGACGCCCTGAAAAAATAGAATTATGGAAAACTTTGTGGAAACGGAGAACTTGTTTGTAACAAGCAATTTCTCCTCCTCTCACAATGTTTTCCATCGCATTCGCCAATTTCAGCGCAATTTGAAATGTCATCTGCAACCTCTTAGAATTTTGACAAGTCTAAAAAAATGTGGTCTGGTAATGAGTTAATTATAGTGCTTCATAACATTTAAACAGTGCATCTTAACCCTTTCCTGTACAATCACCGGTTTTTACGTCCCTCTGATTGCATACCTGAGAAAACATTGTGGGAAAAGAAGAAATTGCTTGTAACAAGCAATTTCTTCTTTTCCCACAATATTTTCTACCCTGTTGGTTAGTAACTTTTCATGTTGCACCCACTTTTAGTTGCCATCTGCAACTTCTTTCAAATTGGATAGGTCTAAAATTTTGAAAATAAGAAAGGATTAAGTATAAAGAAAATAACAAAATAAACAAATAAGTGATTGTTCCTTTTCCAGCATTTACTTTTTGATGGAAAAGTCTGAAAATAGACATGAAATAATAGGCATAGTTCGCTCGTGCTTCTGTATTCATCCGTTCAAATAAAAATGTACTGGATTATGAAGAGTAAAAACGGAATAAAAACACCTTTAAGGCAGATGCCAAGTAAAAAGAGAAGTCCATGGAACTCAATGCAGCAAACAATAATAAATTATGGAAACCTTAAAGACCGAGTCCAGAACAGGTCAAATAAATGTAGTGTTTGGTAAGGTAGAATGTCCTTTCTTATTGAAAATAGAGATATTTTAACGGCGAAAAGTTATACCCCTTGCCAGTTTACACAGTGCAACAAGGACCTTTTCCTCACCAGTAAAAATATGTATAACCTTTTAGCCCTTGTCGTACTAAATTCAATCCTTATCTAAATGCACATTAAAATCAAATGCCTGAAAGCACTGGGAGTACTAGTTAAGGTTAAAAAAATATTCTAAAAATTGAATTTGTAAACATCTCTAAGTTAAAAGGGTCAATCAGGAGGTGTAGACTAAGATCAGATTGCACTTATGTGCAGTCTTATCTCTGTCTATACCTCCTGCCAAAGCAGCAATATTCCGGGTTCAGCATGACAAGGGTCAAATTATATGGTGAATTCAGGCTATAAAAATACGAAAAGTTTTCACCAAACAAAGCATCTAATAAACGGTGAATGTTTGACGGTATTTTCGTAAGTGGTAGTGACAGAGGAATTAACTTTCAAGAGACGTCTATGGGACACGGCTGAAAAAACCCACTCGAGTGTATAATTGGTCTTGAAAGGCACCGGGTCCCAAAAGTCATCGAGAATTTCTGAGACGACGTTATTACTTTATCGTGTAGACTGATGAGGGTTGTTTAATCATGTTCGTGAGGAAATGATGCACGGGTGCCGATGATAAATCGTCTAGCAGGATGAATTGACGAGCCGGTGGTTTAAACAAGTGAAATGTTTGTTCTTCAAGCCGTGTTAGAGTTTAAAGTCTGACAAACACAAAAATCCCTGAAATTGTACACGCCTTATGTCGTCTTATTTTTTCTCTTATGTCAACAAGTAAAATATTGTAGAGAGTAAATGTACTTGGTTATTTCTCAATAATTTTTATTTAACGGTTTTAAGGAATCATAAGGACAATAAATTTACATAAGTTCGTACAGATTTTTTTTAGCTAGCAAGGCGTCAGCTTTGATAGCTTAAGTTAACAGACAACATTATGAGGTCTTCTTAGAGGTCAATGAGTGCAAACCGCCACTGGAGGCTTAACCACTAAATTCATTGAATGTCTACGCAATAAAAAGTAGTTCATCATAAGCGTGCTATGAAACCCATTCTCACTCAATTTAAAGAATCCCGAGAAAAAGGCTTTGGAAATCATCTTGGACAATGAAGAAATTGCTTGTAACAAGCAATGTCTTCAGTGCCCACAATGTTTTCTATCCTATAAAAGACAAAGAAGATTACTTAACAAAACATGCTTTGCTAGCTTACAGTTCTTTCAGTACTTTGATTTTTATTTCTCGTGTAAGCAAAGGTTTGTTATTACATACACTTTTACATAAAGTTTAGAGTACATGAGACGGCTCGCCGGTGTTAACTAAATATCGATTGACTAAAAATGTTCTAAGAGCAGTCGTATTAGCTCAGTTGCGAAAGCTCTAGACTTCAAACCCCGAGAGTGTGGGTTCAAGTCCCGCGCTGACTTGTCTTTCGGATGAAACATTAAACCGTGGTTGCGAGAGATGTTCCTAGACACCGAGCACGTTAACGGACCAGGCTAAGCACACGTTAGTATCGCCCCGTATCCCTATAATATCCACCGTAACAAATACTCGTCTTCTGGGGCATCGATCACAGGGGCACACAATACGGTACCGACGAGAAATAAACGAATAAACGAAACTGCTTAATACTTAACCCATTTCCACACAATCCCTCTTTTACACCCCGTAGGGAAAAATATCAACTTAAAATTGTTGTTTACAGCATCTTTATTTTGGGCCAGTCTAACATTTTGCTCAGTTGGAATGGTAAAGTTAGGACAAATAGACATAAATAAATTAAAGGGTCCTGGTCACAACTAAAGAATACCCATCACTGAACTATATTGAGCGTTCTGACTTTTCCTTTTTCGGCCAGTCTAAATTTTTGTCGAGTAGGAATGAGTAAAGAAGGTTACAAACATATAAAACAACCAAAAGGGACGTGGTCACCGGTCACTGAAATATTTTGAGTATTCACATGTTTGCTTTTTCAAACCACACAATCCTGGTTCTAAATCACACCCATTGGCCATGATACCACAAGCAGATTTTACTTCCAACAGAAATATCTAAGCAGACACTTATGTGTGGAATGAGTGTACTGAACGTACTTTATCTGTTGTCTAAATCACGAACATAAGCTCTTTGAAAAATATTATTCAACTATTCAAATATATACATGTATTTCAGAATTTCAAATTAGCATAGTGTTTTTCGATTTAATATATACGTAACTTTGCATTTCCATTTCGCATTAGGCAGCGCTAAAGAGCAAAAGGTTTATTTGAATTAGCACGAAATCAACCTGTGTGTACTATAGAAAGGCATACATGAAAACATTCTTCTAAAATTCAAATTTGTATGCATTTTTACATTGCAAGTAAAGTATCTGTGTACTATCCTTAGTCATTAAATGCGTTTCTATAAGAGATTCTACAATAAATTGCAAGGTGTGTGCAGATATAGATATATGCAGTTAGTGGTACCAAAGAGATAGATTTAGATAGAAAATGTGCAGAAAGTGCCTGTAAAAAAGAGAGCAAGAAGAAATAGCATGTAACGACAGAGAAAGACGAAGTCCATGTTGTAGACGTTAATCGTGTATTAAACGAGTAAACTAGAAAAAGCGCCTTTTAGACACAAGAATAATGTAGGAATACCCGAGGAAAGAAAAGACAGAAGATAGTAAGACTTTACAAATTTTAAGAAGTGACAACAAACATTCATATGAAAGAATCAAAGATCATAGAAGTCAGATCGAAAAGAGTTCAGCATTTTGAATTAGTGTTAATTGTTTAAAGTTTGATAAATGTTTAATTCTATTCTAATCAAATTCAATTAAATCTTTAAAAGAAACCATACCTTTACATTAAAGCAAGAAGTCATTTTTTTATTTAAATCTAATTTGTACATTTTTGTAACTGAAGATATGGCGAATATTCTTTTCTACAAATAAGACAAAGACACTTCAAAGTAAAAAAAATGTCAAGATAGAATTGAAGCTTCGTTCAAATAACATTAGTTTCAAAACGTATTGTTTTATGTACCCAATAACATTAAACCCTAACAAAGTAATGCATACGCTTGAGAAGATTTATAAATCACAAAAGAGTGTAGAGGATTACATGGAGAGAATGTGAGAGAGTGAAAACGTGTCAACAGAGAGTAGATATGTCATGTGTACTTTATAAAAAATATTGTTCGCCGCAGCAGGCACTGTTATAATTACAATGACGCTTGCGGCAGTTAACTATCTTACGCAAGCATATAAATGCAATATATGAATTCAGTCCTAAACAAATATTATCATTGTTACAAATGATGATTATCATTATGTACAATTATGGAATTTAATTCCTAGTTTCGTTTATCAAAAACGAGCGTTCTGATTGGCCGAAAAAATATTCATAACCCTATGAACAAAATTTTGAGCACGCAGCTATTGTGTATGCTTGCGCACAAAATAGTTCCTTCAAAAATGTATCAAAATTTTCAAAATGTAAATATTTTCTTTTTATGATCGATTTCACTAAATTCAAAGAAATGAAGATATGATTTTGTTTTCATGGAGATATGAAACGAAAAGCCTAATCACACTTTGTATGAATCCGCTTCAAGTATTCAATCAATGTAATTAGTTTTTTGTTTTTCGTTTCATTATCCCTATGAAAACAAAAATAATTCTCTTCATCTCTTAAATAAATTTACTTATTCGGAAGGAATATGTTTCAGTGTTCTAGAAATATAACACAGAAAGTTATAAATGTTTTTAATGAACTGCGTGACTCGAGCATACAAAAAATGTGGTAACTAGATACTATAGACTGAATTCATAGCAATTGCATACTGCAACGCAGGCTAACCTATAGTCTCAAAGTTAGGGATATTTTCAGCGCCTTGCACATCTGAAAAACAAAGCAGCATGGAGGGCGTTAGTAAAACAGGTAAATAAGCTATAGTGTTAAGTAACACATATTTAAGATTATAAGATTATAAGCAATATGATTCTCTGATGAAACTACATGTACGTAAGAGTTTGCATAAACCTTAATATTTAAATGTAGTACTTATGCGTTAATTTCATTCAATCGACGGATCGCTAGTTACGTCATCTGTCCTCCGAGAAGGCATTAAAACTGAGATAATAGACGAGGCTAGTTTGCAAAACGTATTTTCAAAGCCATGAAGTAAAACGTAAATCGGTGACGTAAACGGCGTACTTACGGTTTGAATAAAGTGCAGCTACGAGGTTAGGGTAGCTAAACCAACCAAAATGATCGATATAATGTCAGAGGTCATCATTCAATTCCTATCTAACTGAGTGATTTGATTGGTTAACCGATTTTTATTGACTCTAGCGATTAGCCAATTGCTATACATACACATGTTATTATAATGACCATCTCTCTACCAAAAATAACTTTACTGAAAAGATAACATAACTATAAGTCTTATCTATCTATGGATGACTGTAGTAAAATCAAATAAAAATGATATCTTATTTCAGGTATTTATAAAGTACTGAATCATTTAAACGATAAGCAGTTAATATTCATCTGTGAAAATCATTCTAAAGTTAATTCTACAAGTTTTTCTAACTTAACATAGCTCCATGAAAATTCATAATTGCAAAAGTTGGCTTTGTATTTAAATAACAACTTGTGTAAAATTGTTTCTTTAAAGTTCAGTTAACAATTCCCACACAATGGCGCTATTTGACGCTCAAAAGAAAACATACTGTGGAAAACATTGTGGAAAATGAAGAAATTGCTTGTTACAAGCAATTTCTTCATAGTCCACAATGGGGTTTTTTTGTTGTTGTTGTTGTTTTTTGTTTTTTCTTCCAAAAACTAAAATCAAATCAAAATTTCATCATTTAGAATTTGTCGTTTGTAACCTACAGTAAAACCCCTCTAATACGACCACTTGCGGTACTTTCAGAAAGTGGTCGTAATAGCGGGGTGGTCGTATTACCGAGGTTTGGTCGTTTGTTGTCAAGTAATGCATGTTTATTTTATTTTTGTTCTTTGAATATATTAATACTGTACATACAAAAATGAAACTATAAGAACATGTATTACAGCGGAATCTTATTCAAATTTACGGTCTGCGATAAGTTCTTCTTTCTCTTTTCTCCATTTGGTACTCCGACCTCAGATTATTTATTCGTAAGTACAGGTTCAAAGTGTCATATTTATTCGTTAGTACAGGTTCAAAGTGTCAAACTGTCGATATCATATCTTCTATAATGCGAATACAAAGCATCAATTACGTTGAAATCAAAATTTAACTGTTCGGAACGCCGTAAACAAACCAATCGTAACTTCTCGGATACGTTTTCACTTTCGAATTTATTTCTCGAGTCAAAACCTGTGAAACATTCAAATAACAATTAGAAATAATACAAACTATAATTTCTAAAAGTGATCGGCCACTTTAATCATAACACCTATTATAAAAAAGGTTCGATATCACATAATCAAAATCCGATAATGTTTTTACAATGTATTCGTACCCAATTAGTGTCGCTCTTATCAAGTGTGAAATTCGGGTGATCGGTCTCAATGTGTGAAAACTGGTCGTTTTAGTGGGGTTCAAAATAGTGTATCAGCTATGGTTGGTACTGAATTTAGTGGTCGTAATTCGGAATAGAGGGGTGCCCGTTTTAGAGGGGTTCGCGACCATTGAAATAAAGAACAAAAAATTCCGTTCTGTAAAAATTCGGTCGTAATAGAGGGGTGCCCGTATTTCCGGGGTGGTCGTAAGGAGGGGTTTTACTGTATTTGAAATTGGACCAGTCTAAAATTTTGTCCTACGGTAATGGGTTAAGACATGGCAAATCAGTTTTGTTTATGTACGGCTTCAATTTGAGAAAGACAATAACAACATGTAAGCGCATTAATCGTTTCAAGTTAGTGATAAGTCGGTAACAACTAATAAACCACTACTAAAAAAGGATAATAATAAAGCAACGAATTATCGTCGAAAAAACAATAACGTGCATATGAAATTTGAAGATACGTGTGAATGTAAATAAATAAAAGTATAATTAAAGTAGATACATGTCGTAAAGAAATAATGAAATGAATGATTACTAGCCACTAAATATTTTACATTATGATATTTGTAATAAATGATCTATGATAAAGAGAATAATCAACTGGTTATTTTTGATATGAAAAATCTCTCACGAGAATGCGTTGTTAGGCATTGAAAAACGAGTCCGAAGGACGAGATTTCTAACGCATAACAACGTATTCGAGTGAGAGATTTTTCATATCAAAAATAACCATTTGATTATTCTATTTATTATATTCGAAAAAGTTTTATTTTTCAATTGTTGCTGATTTTTTTCAATCATATTCGACATCATCGGCCCTAGAAACATTAATATCAAAGGATTATGTAATTCAATAATTTATGTTCGCCATCTTGGATTTTCTTTCCAAGCGGGCGAGTTTTTCAAAAGAATTTTTGAGGAAAACTCCGTATTTTAAGACACTTAGAGATTTGCATTGTCAGACACAAAAATAATTTGGGCGAAACATATACTTTATCTAAGGGCGACAATCTAGTCGCCGATCTAAAGGCCCCGGGATATTTCGAACATCGATCGACGATTCATGACTTGGTCTCCTGACTTGGGCGAAAAAACAAGCTCATGCGGGTTAGGTTTGAACGTCTATCACTTTAACTGCAATTTCAGCAGTATTCGAGGAATAATTTTAGACGTTACTTTGTTTGAGTCATCTGTGATAACACAAACATCAAGGTTCGTTATTGTTTCAAACCAGTTGTTAACAAAACGGTTATTTTTGTGTTGTAGTTATGTTAGTTAATTTCTTCTTATTCTACTGTTTTTTAATTGATTTTTAGCCTAAGAATTTGAATGCAAGGTCACCGAGCGAGCTGGCCCTTTCAAAATAAAAGTAGTTCCAATTTTTCGGAGTGAAAGTTGATATCATCACTAGTGATGATATCAAAATTTATTACACTGGGAAATCCCAAGATTTCACAGCTAGAAATATAATAATATCAATATTTGACTGTTGATTAATCATTTTATCATTGTTTGATTTTTCTTTGTCATTTGTCCAATATTTTTTTGGTGAAATTCCACAATGTTTCGTGCGTGATTTGGTGTATATTTATGTATATACATCTATAATTTTTAGTTCCTCTTTTATAGAGATTAATTAATACCACACGAACGAGGTTTAAAAATGAATAATGAATATCAGTAGAAGACGGAGAGAAGAAAAGGCGAATATCAGATGACAGAACAGAATTATACCAAAAAGGAATAATGTTAACTTGATGTATAAGGACATATTCACAGCACCTTTGCTATGAACAGGGTCTTGAACAATAAAATGTTATACTGGGAACAACTTGGGATACCGTAACAATTTAGGGTAGGATTAACTGATTTTTGACGAAACGATATACAAAATCAGATCAATCTTAACCAAAACGAACAGTGATCGTTTACAATTTGCAATTAGAAGAGTTATTGATGTAATCGTATGTGTATTTCATCGAAGGAAGATGACACTTACGTTTTGGTTGATTTATATATTCATGACATACATGTAATATTTTTTGACAATTTCAGACTGACATGTGTGTATTTAAAGATACTTGAAGATCGGAATGCATGATAATGCGTTGGAGTCTCAATGAATAGTAAGCGATTACAAATGAAAATTGAATATTCTAGGGTTTTTTTTTCTACACAATTTGAAATGAGAACCGAAAAGAACTCAGACGAAAGACAAAAAAAAGTTTTTTTGTGTGTGGCGGTCCGAATGAAGATAGATTACATGGCGGGCGCTAAGTTGACACTTTGTGTTCCTTACAACGATACATCATCTTCAAAAATAATCGTAAAATTTTACACTCCGGTAATTTTCGGAATCGCTAATGGAATGGCGGTTCTTTTCCATTTATGAGAGGCTCTTAGGGTAAACATTTAATTTTGTCTTGTGTTCTTCGCAATAAAAGCCTTGACTAAAGTCACGAAGACACGTACGTCTACGATCTTAAAGAAAATTGGCCCTGCCCACTTGTTTCGTTAGCTCCGCCCATTGACTTCTACAGGAAGTTCCGCTTCGATTTATAAGGCGTAATTGTGAAAAGTTTATGGCCAGTAGCATGTAACAAAAAGGTAGTATAGTTGGTTTGCGACCTAAACGTCGTAACTACATAAGCTGTTGTAACGACGTTTAAGTCGCCAAACCAACAAAAAAGGTTCACAAAAATAACGAACAACGTTGGAGATCAAACACATTTTTGAGCTTAATGAATGATTTAATGTTTTCATTGGTCGACTGGTTATTTTATTGACATCGCGTTTGGTCACTAGTGATGACATAACATTTGATATGAAATGCAACCGAGACATCTCCTTGTATCTTTTTTTTAACAAAATCGTGTAAGAGCTCGAAAATATTAAGGCCATTCTGAAATAAATGGAAGAATGCAGACCGAACAAAAAAAAGTTATCCACATTTCCGAATCTGAAACGTCCACGACTAGAGGTATCTCAAAATTATATTATATACTATCTAAACCTTTAAAAAGTGCCTGATATATGTTGTTGTTGTTGTTGTTGTTTTGCGGGGGTAGCAGCTATGACAAAATAGAACGAAGAAAAATACTTGGGTCCAAATAGAAATATACAGAATATTTAAAAATGTTTAGTATTTTCTTCTGAAATGGAATGCTTATAAATCCTAAATTCTTACAGATAAGCATGAATTCTGCTTCATTAAAACAGGATTGAAGACTCACTCATTTGAATCGGAGGAAAAAACATCCAAGGTGTACAATTCACTAGTAGTCCTTTTTTATGACGCCACATCAGTGCGATTTATCTCACATGAAAACGTCGAATTGATTAGCATTTTTTTACATTAAGAATCATGGTCCATCAAACGATGTCCATTGCAGTCAGGACTAGATACCATCAATTGGTATAATAATCAAAGGCATGTTGTTATTTGTCTTTCTAGAATGCCTCCAGAATTTCCACGAATTGACCCTGTGACCTAGTTTTGACACCAGGTGACTCAATTTTGATATATATCTCCGATATCGTCAGTACAAAATTTCGAACCGAATACCTAGAAATTAGAGTTAAATTGTGTTTTTTAGAGTGTGTATGGGGTATTTCTTAGATTTTTAGATCGTGATCTTTGTTTTGGCGCCATATGACCCTATTTCGAACAAATATTCTGATAAGAATTCCAGATATCTGAGCCAAAATTAGGCCTTTATAGTGTGCGCAAGGCAAATGTTGAAATTCTATTTCGAGCTTTTCAAAATAACAATTTATCATTCAACATTTTTTCTGTGGATCAAAAAAGTTAACTAAGTGCACTTTTTGTAATTAATTGATCACCATGTATCCAGATACTTTAAATGGCATATTAATTGGATCTAACAGATATTATCTTTAAAATGCCATTCTCCAGTGATTAATGTATTCACACTGTTTGAAAAGTTATCCTTTCCTACTACAATAATTTAATTGTTAGTTTCGTCTATCAAAAACGAGCGATCTGATTGGTCGAAAAATTTAATTCATGCCTCCATGAACAAAATTTTGAGTACGCAGCCTGAATGCTTCCGCACAATATAGTTCACTACAAAAAGGTATCAAAATTTGTTAAGTTGTTGCATTTTTCGCTCGATGCTATTAAATTATAAGGAATGAAGATGGTATTTTTTGTTTTCATGGAGGTATGAACCGAAAAACCTAATCACACAATGTATGAATCCGCTTCGCGTATTCATACAGTGTGATTAGGTTTTTCGGTTCATACCTCAATGAAAACAAAAAGTATTCTCTTCATCTCTTAAATGAATGAGCTTTTACAGGGCATCTCTAATAGATTCACATGTACCCAAAGTGTAGACTCTGGTTAGCGTGGACGCCAACAAATTGCAAAAATGAAAATAAGATGATCCTCCGAATAGGGTTTGCAATGCTTCCTTAACCTGGTACAAGGCGACAAAATTTTAGAATGGTCCAAATTGAAAGGAGTTGCAGACTAAAACTCAAAGTTTATACAGCCCCGTTTTTTACCATATTTCTTGATTCACATTGTGTTTTAATTAAGATACAAAGGGCCATTTGAATGTATTGTCTTACAATTTACAGATTATTGAAAATGTATTTAAACTTTTCAAATGATTGTCCGCCTTACATCTACATGCTCTACAATTCTACTAGTTTGCTTCTAAGCCATACTTTGACTATTAACAATTTTGAGTAACTTTACTGTTTCCCAAATAATCCTTCCTTCATAAAAATTTACTTCTGAAAGCAGTGTTGATAATGAAGAAATTGCCTGTTTGAATACAAGGTCCTTATTTGCCACCATGATTTCTATCTAAAATATCAAAGATTTTAACGTTCCTTTGGCTAAAAGATGATGTGTGCGACTTTTTCAAATTTGGACTTATCAAAAATACTGTCATCTAGTAATAGGACAGCCTGATTATAAGGGAGATTCTTTATGTCTACCGGTTTGATCACCGTTTGGAGGAAATTGTTTTACTAACTGTAGTTCTCACCAAGATCTACACCAAACCGTCAACCACATGCTACAACGAGGCGATGTTTCTTTATGACACATTGATTTGATAGATCTTATCAAAAGATCGGCAGATCAATGTTTTCATAAATTTAGACCAGAAGTGAACTTTGAACACCGATGCATGTTAGCAAAGCGTTCGCACGAAACGGATTTTCCGTAACGACTGATTTCTTAAGAAACACCAATGGGCTCAAATCAGGGCAATATCTACTGAAAACAACTATTGATTTGTACAATTAAGTAAAGTATATTGATTAGTCCGACGGATTTGGCTATTTATAAAAATAACATAGATCACGCCCACCGGCTCCGACAGGTAGTCCCACTTCCAATTTTAACAGCGTTATTTTGAAAAAAAATATGGCCAGCAGCATGTGCCAAAATAGTTGGTTGGCGACCTAAACGTCGTCACGACGTTTAAGTCGCCAAACCAACAAAAAGGTTAACAACAAAAATGGCGGCCAATGTCGGAGTTAAAATTTCAGGTCCGGACTGAATAAATATTTTGAATGGTCGGTTGATTCCTTGATTGATATACGCTATTGGTCATATAACCATGCAACAGATCATAGCAAGGAAACCCTCCAAGTTCACG
The DNA here is from genome assembly GCA_946902895.1 of Fragum fragum. Lineage (NCBI taxonomy): Eukaryota > Metazoa > Mollusca > Bivalvia > Cardiida > Cardiidae > Fragum > Fragum fragum. The sequence continues at coordinate 58,941,477 of OX336370.1, read as the reverse complement.
AGAAACGGTTTAAAGAAATATGATGGACATGTATGAAGGAAACCTGGTGATGAAATCTACTATACATCTAGCACAAGTAATGAACATCCCCATATGGTTAAGTGGTCAAGGTGACGGAAGTAATCTTTAAGTGATAAACTTTTGCTATTATTATCTATGAAAGGAACTTAAACGATAGAAACGCATTCTTATTCTCGGGGGGGGGGGGGTACTGTTGTTGTTGTTGTTGTTTGTATTGGTGGTGGTGTCCCTCTTAAAATTTCTCGGATTCAAACCAAGGGCCAGGGACCCTCCGATCCGAACTCGCCTCTTAACACTAGATTGCGGATTCCAGATTGTCCTCCTGTCCTTTTCAACAATAGTTCACTTATATTGTGGCGGCTGGTGTACCTTATTATGGACTCATATCGTTTCTCACTCAAGTAAACCCGAGCCATTAGCTTTTCATCCCACTTTGGCTAAATATTTATCATTCGCTCATTGAAAAGACACAGATGCCGCGTGTCGCTATGGCTTTTGTTAAATGTCGGTTAGTGTGTTGGCTGAACAGGGGTTCGAACCGACGACCAACACATTGAGTTAACAATGCGCCACAGACTGAGTTATCCGTCTTGGGCCTATGTGACAAAAGAAATTGGGATACTAAACGTCAGGTCCCGCAATTATAAAACAGCTTTCGAACTCAATTGAGAATTTACTCAACTTTTAAGTTATAAAATATGTTGTGTTTAAACGTCATCTGTAAAATATGTATTATGAATTATAATTAACAACGATAATTTCTCATTTCTCGGGCCCAGAAGAAACGTCCACAGACTATTGATCAAAATCATATTAACCATGAACCCTTCTTTACCAGAATCTCTTAAGGCATTCCTGTAGAATGGTCATTCGACCAAACGCATATGACAAGATAAAGAGGTTTTGCACGACCTCAGTCACAAGAGCTTTACTGAACACTCGTACAATAAAAATGGGTTAAAATACATATGGCTTTGACAAAGGGATCGGATGACGTTATGTGGTTAGAGGTGCGTTGGGCGGGCATTCGTCAAATGTCTATTAAGTTCATACTTAGGGGGATACTAACTGGCAAGCAATCCATTCATCCGGCGATACACATTCGATCAGACTGTAACATAACAGTTTTTCAAATCGAGTATTTGAATTCAAAGGAATGTTCGGAAATCATTATTTTCGCTATTTAGGATAAATATGATTTTCTAAGTATCTACATATACAATTCATAAACACTCAAACACCTTCATGATTGGTCCGCGCGAAGATCTCTTTATCCCCTGGGTTGTACAGTAGTGAGTAAAGACTGGAAAACACGGTTAGGTTCTCTAATCATTCAAATTGAAAATGTAAACTGCTTAATGTATTGCAAAGGCTTTCAAAACAGTTAGTTAGTTTGATATAAGCATCGGCAGCATAATGTAAACTTCAATGTTGTTTGCATCGCCAGTCCCAATGGAGGCTGATGTCGCTGAAGTGTGACTTTTGATGTACGTGAAAATTTCAAAATCATATTGGTTTAGTCCTATAAACGTCTCTGGTTTTCACATTGAAATTTTCATTAAACCTGTGTGCATGAAGCAATCAAGCTGAGGGAGCAAGCATTTTATGTACGTATTTCTAAACGAATGTATATCCGATTGAAAAGACCATAGAGTGGAACAGCTATTCGATTGCGAAAGCTATCGAAACTAAATCGCAAAAGTAATCATGAACGGTTGGCGAGATAATGGAACATTATATTTGTACCACTTGGTTCAATGTGTAAATTGGACATACGGCGACAATTTGACTTGATGTGTATATGAAATTTATAAAGGGCTGGCCGTTTATGTTAATACTTAAGTGGTCTCGGAAAAACTAATTTGAAACCATGCTGGATTGGATTGAAAGTCATTACACGAATTACAAAAATAATCGATTTTTCTCTCCGAATTTCAAACTGACGGGGAAACATTTCCCCTCGGAGACATGTTATCTACATACTATAACAACTACAAGCTGAGCAAGGTCTATTAAGACGTGATCAAAGAATTAAGGAGACAGTTTCCAGTCGCCTTGGGAAACCGGCTTTTAGCGCGTGTTAATTCACGACTTAATTGATATTGAATAGAAGATGAGCGCCGGATGACTGTCTTGCATTTTTCTTATACCCTTTAATTTTCGTTTAAGAGGCTTTATGGAAGGATTCCCTAGTCATTAAGAAATCAATTATGGTTTTAATTTGTCCCGTTTTAAGTTTCCATTTATTTTCTTATTTCAATATTATAACTATCTCTTCTTTTTTTTCAAACAATTGAATTACTTCTAGAAGATACAACGAAGTACAATAGTGTTTTCCTAAGCCTTGAAGATAATGAATGGGAAAACATTGTGCAAAATGAGGAAATTGCATGCAGCAACCGATTTCCTAATTTCCTCGGTGTTTTCTACCCAGAAAGTTGGAAAAACTAAAATTTCATCAACTTTAGATTGTTGTTTGAAACTCCTTTCATTTTGTACCAGTCTAGAATTTTGCCGTTTGATGATGGGTTAAAAAATATCTATTTCTACTCTTTTTCTCTTTCTGAGGTGGGATCTTAAAATGTGTTGCTCGCAAATCGGTTAGATATATCTTGTCCGAAAACATACGCCTTTAGAACTTGTATCTTTTTTTAATTGCAAACTGCATTAGCAACAAATAAATATCGTCATCATAATTTTTTTATTAGTTTTATTCTAACAACCGTCTTTGAAATTTGCACGAATTTCTTCATTTCAGCTGTATTTATAACAACAATTTAGAAATAAAGAAATTTTAAGGTTAAACCCTAAATTTAAGGTAAAATGAATGATTCCGGAATTGTTTTGGAAAATGCATTAATTAATGGAATAAAAGGGTGTTGGTGTATATTTTCAATCCCCAAAATCCAAGCAATATTGACGGTAAACTCGGGTACCATTTATTATGACAATGACTTGGCAGTTCGCCTAAGATATCAAAAGGGACAATTTTGTAAACTGTATAATCATCAACATTTAACCAAAAGAAAACTGTTTAGCTGGCGACCTAAATGTCGTAACTACAGCTTGAATAAGCTGTAATTACGACGTTTAAGTCACCAAACCAACAAATGCTTTCCATAAATTTCTACCATTTTCGACCAATATCGGAATTCAAATTCGACCTACATGATCTTAAAGTATGATTTGATTGGTCAATCGTTTTTATGGACGCCCATGATCGGTCGAATGAGGCATTGATCGTTTTGAACAAACTGAGCTAAGTGTTTCTGTTAACCATTCATTAGTCCTCCTCGGTGAATGTCTACGTAACCAGCGGTGACACCTATAAATTTGGTCATCCTACTTGACAGTCCAGGGAACAAAAAGACAACCCGCGAGGCACAATGACACGCCGAGATAGTTTACGGTCTGCACACAGGAACTTGGCGTAATTGTCCGGCGGAAAGACGGACATGGAAGGAAAACAAGTAACCAGAAACAGGAGTATAAAAGAACTTCTATTCAAGAATCATTACATTTGATGTTTCAGTTTTCTCGTCCGCTATAGCCAATCCATTTTTACTTATTTTTGAGTTTTGCATGTTCTCCAACTGGAAAAACTGAAAACACAAAAACTTTAAGCGAATGGTTAAACCTATAAATCAAGTTTGTCTGGTCGATTTAAAAAGCAAAACTAACATAATTTAATCAAGTTGTTTTCCGAGACAAAAAAGTCTAGCCTGCCGTATCTTTTTTAACCAGATTACCACGGTAAATTCACAGTATCATATCAAACAGATATTTCCCACCGCTTAAGTGTACAGTGAATCTTGCTTAAGCGATCACCTCTATAAAGCGACCACTTTTATTAAACGGGCGTTATAAAAATGACCTAACCAAAAAGCATACGCTTTTGAGAAGTTGAAGAATTTGCTTTGAAAATACCGTAACTAAATCTTGCGCGATTTGAACTCGTCTCAATTAGATGATTTCAATTAGTTCCAACAACATAGGATTGGTTGAGAATCCTGCAATAATATACGTAAGCAGGAAAATCGATCCATCATAATTATATAACAAAAACGTAATAGCCAATTCCCACAGAGTGACGCCTTTTTACACCACTCAAGAAAAGACTTGGGGATAACAAGGTCGAAAATGAAGAAATTGCTTGTTACAAGCAACTTCTTCATTTTCAACCTTGTTTTCTACCAAAAAATCAAAGATTACTAAAAAATCTTTAAACGTCAAGTTTTCATCTGCAGCTTCTTTAAATTTGGACCAGTACAAATTTCTGTGATGTGAGAATGGGTTGATGGACAATTATCTAAAGCGACCACTGTTTCACCGTCCCTTGAGTGGTAGGTTAGTGCAAGTTTGCCTTTATTTCGTTTTCTGCTTGACTGACAAAAAGTTAAATGAATAAAGCTCCCATTAATGAAATGCAGGAACTTCGATTAACTCGTTACAAAACGACAAAATTTTAGACTGGTCTAATTTGAACGAAATCGAAGGCAGTATTTAAAAGACTCTTAACCTATTATCAGACGGCAAAATTTTACACTAGTCCAAATTGAAAGGAGTTGTAGACGACATTTAAAGCTGGTGAAAGTTGATTTTTCAACTTTCTGAGAAGAAATATTTGTGGAAAATGAAGAAATTACTTTTCACAAGCAATGTATTCATTTCAAACAATATTTTCCAAATTGTTTTTCCTGAGAGGGGTCAGAAAGCGTCATTGTGTAGGAATGGGTTAAAACACAGAAAAAGAAAAGCACAATAGGGTAAAAACATAGTAATAAAAACAGAATTTTTGTTAAAAGCATTTCCTTCTTTTACCATAATTCCATATCTTTATTTCAAAATAGCGTCAGAATGCAGAGTTGTATGTACGAGAAGCAAATACACGATGTTGTAACGCAATCGCATGGTATTATTTCTTTTATTATATACCTACAATTGTTGTTAAATACATTCTATGAAATTATATGTATGTATGTATGTATGTATATCTACATGTATTTCCCTTCTTTGCCGTTTTCATCACGTTTTTTCGCATTATGACGTCAGATACCGAATGAAGATGACGTCATCTTAGACTACCATATATGGAACCGTATTTGACTCTGTAAGGTACGAATTTTTTTCTGGCGTGTCCCATTTTGTGGAATGTATATAATTACGAGAAAGATCTATAGGTATATAATAAATATGTACACCTATACATGCTTGAATTAAACTTGACACTCACAAGCGGTTTCTCAAATGACCTTTCCAAAGAAAGACGAAAAAAATAGTTATATGTTATAAATATATTTCTGCAGTAAACAGGCGAACAGTCGCAGACAAGAGTATACAGTTTCAGACAACAAATTACATGAATATGTTTCAAATATGAAGGCATTTCCTTGCACACATGTTTTCTTCGGCAACTACAACTTAATTAGTTTGTGTTACGTTCCAGAAACATTTATAACTTAATTAACAGTCTAGCTTTATAGACCAAATAGAGCAAAAATGTACTAGAAATAAAAGGTCAGCTGTCAGGCTTCGAACAAAAACTGAACAAGGAAAGCTCATTTAGCAATCATTACTTTCTTTTTGTCTTAGACCTTTTCGAAATAGCCTTCTTTCTATGAATAATTTCGTTGAAATACTTAAATGACAGAAAACACTAAAAAACAGAAAACTCGATATCTCAATAAAGCCATACATTCACATCAAATTGAACATCGCACTCTGACATTGGTCGACATTTGAGTTGGGCTGGCGACTCAAACGTCGTAACTGCAGCTTGTTGAAGCTGTAGTTACGATGTTTATGTCGCCAACCGACCAATTTACTTTATTGTTACATGATACTGAACATAAAGCCGTTTATTATCTAAGTCGAACTTATTGTTGGAATTCGGTGGGCTGTGCCGGGGATCCGTATTTTATCGAGCGGAAACATTGGCTGAAGAACACTATTTCGCAAAAAGGTCTTTAGAACTCGAACCATCATAACCAGTGCTAGTTTGGGGGGGGGGTTGGGGGGGTGTTGTTGTTGTTGTTGTTTTTCTATACTTGCCCGGCGATTTTGTTCATAAACATAGATCAATTGACAATTATTTAGAAAACTTAGAGGGACAATGCTATGAAAAACATTGAAGGAAAAGGAGAAAATGCTGGCGACCAGCGTTTTCCCCTTTTCCCTCGATGTCGTTGCCATAATGTAGTATCACTACGACAAAACAGAGAGATTGCGTATCAACAACACATCTGTCAGACTGAAGTAAAACTTATACATATAGAAAATACTTTTAGCAATCATTACTTGCACCTTGTCTACGACCTTTTTTCGAATTCGATTACATTTGTAGCAGTAGTATTCTAAATTTGAGCAGAATATTATTCGGAAAAATTTGAAGTGTGATTTAAAAAGTATTTTATAGAGAAATTTCAGAATAAAGCCTAACCTATAGGAGTATAACCTTAAAACTTGCATTTTTGAGTACCTTTCTTACATATATTCAGGGTACTTTTCATATATTCACAAAATTAATAAAAGAAACATACTCGAAGCACAAAATCATAAATGAATATTACGATCGAAACTGTAAGGTCTAAATAGTTCTACGCGGTAAGCCTACAATTCGGGAAAGAAGTTTTGATATTTTATATCGTGACCAAGACAATTTAAGACTTGTTTACATACAATAATGACGTCAGATGTTTTAACTTTTGCTAGTCAATTAAATATGTTTAGTCATCAGCACATGTGCATATAAAGGTCAATGTCCAAGATTAGCGAATATTTCTGGTAAAGAATCGGGTTCATTCGACTTGATCAAACACGAGTTGAAATCGATAAGTTAAAAACACAAATTACTCTTTCCAAATAACTTCACTCATACATATTAATATAAAGTAGGCTTTCGTTTGAATTAGTTACAAAATAAACGATAGATTGTCTAAAAAAAAAATTCTTCATGGGGGGGTGTAGGGGGGGTAAGATCTTCGCTAGATGCATGCACCCACAAAAACCTCTCTCGCTCATCAAATAACCATGGAAAATACCTGGTCCATATGTAACCCATTCCAACAAAGTGACGCTATTGGAAGTCAAGAAAAACGATTAGGAAAATATTGGGTAAAAAATGAAGAAATTGCTTGTATCATGCAATTTCTTCAATTTATACAAAGTTTTTTCTATCCAGAAAGTTGACTATTTTTGTGTAGAAATGGGTTAATCATTAGATGCCAAAGAATTTGAGGAAAAGTCCGAAAATTTTTGAGAAAAAAACTAAAAAGAAAATACCGCAGCCCCCTATAAAGCCTGATAGCACCTTCCCTGGATGTTCTGGATGGAGGAGGCAACAATGTCATCTCCCATATCCTGCAGCCTAAAGTTACTTTTGTGAACCAAAATTGCAGAATTGGCAGAACAGAAATCTATTTATTTCTGCGGGTTGGCCTAGATTTCAACTGATGAATGAAAACCTTGATTGACTTTTACAATAAACACATGGTACATTTTGTTGGACATTTATTTACATCTTAACCATTTACTATTTTTCAAAATTTTTGACATGTCCAAATTCAAAGGAGCACCAGTCGGCATTGTTATGTAAGTATAATTCAAAAAGTAACCTACCTATATGATAGAAAATATTGTGGGAAAAAAATAGAAATTGCTTGATAAGAGCAATTTCTCCTTATTTCATAATATTTTCTCAAGTGTAAAATCACAGATACGTAAAAATCGGGAAACAGGAGAGAGCTAACTTACTTTAAGGTTTGAAACTTTGTGTATTGAAGGACAATCTGCCAGCTCATAACCTGCAAGGTTGTGCAACAATGTACAATATATCGTCCAGTGCATTTAAACAAAGTTTAGAGTGAGGAAAAAAAAAAACAATGACAGATCATTGACCACGCCCATAAACCTCCGATCAAGAAAGAAGACTGGGGAATCAAACGAATCTTATGTGTATTAAAACGGCTCTTGCACAAATTATGGAAGAAACAATTTTGCTCTCGATTTTCAAATCTTTAATTTTTTATAATACTTTAAGATAATTGAAAGAAGGGTATCAAGCTGATATTGTAATCAAAATGGCTGTTCATAACCTTAAAAAGAGAAAGAAAAGAGACGTCAAGTAAGTCAATGAAGCAAATCCTGAATGGAACCGGTATTAATCGTGTAAATACGTTATCTGGCGGTTGCACTGGTTTCCATGACGTATTAATTACAATCATTGGCTTCCGCTAACAAATCATTCGTAACGGCAATACCCGAAGATTAACGAACTCATACGATGAATTACGATGTTTCGAAGTAGTGCATAGGGATACTACATTAAAATGAATTTATAGTGAATTTAGTGGAAACGAGCAATCCGTCTCTTTCAAATGTGTTAATTAATTGTTTTTGGTGTGGTAAATTGACCAATCGCTGGCCCCGCCCACTTACTTTGTTTGCCCACCCATCTACTCCAACAGGAAATTCCGCTTCGTTTTCAAAGAGCGTTAATGTGCAAAATTAATGGCCAGTAGCATGCAACAAAAACAGAATAGTTGGTTGACGGCCTAAGCATCGTAACTACAGATTGAATAAGCTGTAGTTACGACGTTTAAGCCACCAAACCAACAAAAATGCTTCCCAAAAATTGCGGCCAATGTAGGAGTTTGAAATCCGAATGAATTATTTCAGTGGTCGGCTGGTTATTTGATTGACAACTGCGATTGGTCAATTACATGTTGAATGCGCAATCAAATAACTGTAATTAAATAGTGAGATTTCTTTTGTTGTTAGAAAAGGGAGTAAATAGAATTTAGATTTCAGCGAATGAAAATTTCATAGAAGATTGTTCATTGCAAGAAAGGGTAAAAACGCAGCTGTTTGTTGCTTAACTAGTCCAATAATGTGTGTGCCATTGGACCGAGTCATGAGACCAGGTCCCACCGAAACATTTCACAGAAAAGATTTCCGTTAAGAATGAACTGTAATGTTAGTAAATTTGTGAATCGCAATACAATTGGTTAGGCGATTTCTGGCCCTTTTAATTCACTATTCTGGGATTTTTTATGTCCATTCATTGTAAAGACTCTAATTTATGTACTATGGGTTTAATTCTCGTCCCTTAATTAGGCAATTAGACAGACATGTTTAGCAAACTGGATCAGAATACAGGACGACAAACCTTTAGACTGGTCCAATTTGAAAGATGTTTAGACGACAATTCAATATACATGTATTTTTATGTTTCGAAGACAATTCCAAGTAAGGTTAAATGATGGAACTGGCTGTAACAATCAATTTGTTCCTTTCTCAAAATGTTTTCCGGCCCTATCTTCCATTTTGGCGTCAAAATTTGGAATTGTATGGTAATGGGCTAAATTTGCTCAAACGCAGAGAGCGATAAAATTCTACCGATTAAATTTGTCCATTCCACATCGAAAGCATGTAAGAGTATTTCAGGTTTGACAATCGCCCGATAGCAATCAAACATTGACAGAAAAATGCCTTTTACCGTGAGGCGCCCAGCTAAATATATTCCTACGGTCTCCTTCTGCAATTCCCAGATCATTTTATGATCAATTTGTGGATTAAGTGAATATTAAGAACTCCCCTTTGGAGACATTCATCTCATAGTTTACCCTTTATTTAGTTTGTCCTACCGCTCGAAGACGAAATAATTACCCTATCGTTGTGGGCGTGAAAAATGCCGTAACTAGAGCATTATTCAAGCTGTAGTTACGATATTTTGCACGCCTAATGATGCTTGCTATCTAGACATTTTTCTTTTTACATCCAGAGATATGGTGGTTGGTCGCTTAAGGTTTAAACCAATTACCAGACGACAAAATTTTAGACTGGTCCAAATCGAAGGGAGCTGCCGACAACAACGAATTGATGAAATTCGGGAATTATGTGTCTTTTAGGGTAAAAGCATTGTGAAAAATGAAGGCATTGCTGATAAAAAGTAAATTCTTCATTTTCCCAAATGTTACCACTTTTAAGGGGTGTTTAAAAAGCAGTGTGTGAGTGGGTTAAGGTTTCAACCGATTGCGAGACAACAAACTAACCAGATGACAAAATATTAGACGGGTCCAAATTGAAGGGAGCTGTGTAGACGACAATTTTAAGTTGATGTAATTCTAGAATTATTTATGTTTGTTTGGCATCTTAAACGTCGTAACTACAACTGTTCGAATCTGTAGTGAAAACGTTTAGGTCAATTTACTTTTTTTTTCTCCGCGCCACTGGCCATAACGCCGTTCGATATCGAGGTAGAACTTAATAACGGAGGTTAGTGGGCGGAGCCAGGGATCAGTCTTTTACTCCCTGCCAGTCATTAAAAGTTGTATAACATTTTGTTTACCTTTCTTTTTAAATGCTTTCTGTACGCTTTGGAAATTAAATCGATTCGATATAGGTTAATTCCTGGAACAGAATTAAAGCACGGTGGATCCAAGGAAATTCACTCTAGCGAGATAAAAGCTACGGGTATTATTACTGGCATTATATTCGCCGTCTTTTCAGGCTTCGTGAGTTCAAAACAAGGAATAAGAGGTAATTCATAGGACCGAGTTCTGTCTATTATTCTTAATATAGATCAATATCTCTTTACTTGACCAATTGCGGCTTTCAATAAAGGAATATATCGACCAACCATTATTCATTCAGTCCGAAATTGAAATTTAATTGAAATTTCTGACACTGGCTGCTTTTTGTTTGAACATTTTTGTTTTTGGCGACAAAAACATCGTAATCTACAGCTTATTCAAGCTGTAGTTACGACGTTTTGATCGCCAATCAACGATTCAACTTTTTGATACGTGCTACTGAGCATAGTTTTTGCAATCTATCGCCGTTAAAAATCGAAGCGGGTCTTCCTGCTGGAGTCAGTTTGGAGTGGCCAAAGGAGTAAGTGGGCGGGGCCAGCGATTACTTAATTTCGCGATGATGCTTTTTGCAGAGAGGAGAAATGTTTTAACATGCTTCTTTTCAGTTTAAGAGGAATAAAGGTTCATGTATCGAACTATTATATATCTTGTAGGAAAAACTGGAAGAATAGACCCTCACAATCTATTGTATATCAAAAGAAATATGGAAGTATGCGAAATACACACAGATGGGGGCCTAACCATTGACGCATTACGTATTGCCAAAAGACCCGGTCAATATGACTTAATTGCTATGGGCGACTTACTTTTAATGCGTCCCGATGGTATATTCATATTGGAGATATTTAAATTATGCGAATAATAATGTGTATTACGAGGACTGCATCCAACTTTCAAAAACGACATTTATCAGAAATGACAATGAATAAGCAATAACAAAGGTCTTTTTAACCCTTGTCATGCTTTGTCCTATCAGTGGGCGTGGCTAAATACCCGTCAGTACATATAGAAGTCCATATTAGGAGCGTCAATCTATTTGCTGCGGTCACCGCTAGTCGGAGCTTCAAACAGACCAAGATATTTTGATCTCGGATCCAAATTTTTGTTTTACTCTCAGTCGTAAACTTCGCATTTGGGTTACTAATGATCAGTTATGGCTGTCAATCAAAGAACCGTCGACCCTTTGGACCATAAGTGAACTTTGAACTCCAGCATTGGCCGATATTTTAATAAAGCATTTTGTTGCTTTGTCGACTTAAACATCGTAACTTAAGCTTTTCCAAGCTGTAGTTACGAAACTTAAGTCACCAAGCAACCATTTTATTTCATTAGTCATTTGATATATGATACTGGTCAATCACATCGTTAAACATCGAAGCGGAACTTCCTGTCGGAGCTCAATGGGCGTGGCCAGCGATCGGTCAATATATATAGAAGCTAATATAAGGAGTTTCATAGTAAACATGTATATTCTGTGTTCGCCTATTGTTAGAACTCAAGAAAGACCTAAATGACTTGATAATCGATCCGACTTTTCTTTTACTATCAGATACTAATTTATAATAGAGAGAGTCGTCGCCTCAAAACCTTTAAAAATAGAAACTTTATTGGGAAGTTTGATACCACCGTGTATTCAAACCCCTTTTGGCCTTGAACTGAGAGTAAATTAGACCCGGAGGAGCTAAAAAAAAAAACTATAACCGGTGAGCCTGTCAAAAGTGTCTGAGCAAAGAAACAAACAGAAACATGTGTTGTATTTCACATCCGTAGTTATTTATAGAGCGTGACAGCTCATTGACACAATCATCATTTCCGCAGTCTAACACGGGAATTTCTACACATTCTCTTGATCTTAACAGATCTATAAGTCTATTCATTCAAATTTTAGTATTACAAGTAGAAGCAAGCGGTCTTTCTTAGCCCTCGTCATTACATTAGAAGTAAAGGACTGAAAAAATGATAGGCTCTAATTATTTGCAAATGCTCATTTTGTCACAGTAGTTGGTTTATAATCATCTCTGGCTTGGAATCTTATGTGCACAGGCTGATCTTAGTCTAAACCTCCAACAAAAGCAGAACTTTTCAGGGTTTAGCATGACTGTTTTAATTGAAACTACAAATAAAATATCCAAATGGGGCGACAAATACATTTGTCATTTCCGAAGGTATCTAAACATGCTACTTTCCAATCTTCCATCAAGTGGAGATACTATGGTTGGTTCAAAGATTTCTTGAATTGGCAAAATATGCACGTCAATATACGTTCATTGTCTACGAAAATATAAGAGAATGCATTCATTTATACCCGTTTCGAACGACAAGGTTGATTTGTTATCAAAATTATTGGTGGTGTAAAAGCATAACCCTAGCGCTGGTGATATCCTGGAAACCTATGAATATGGGCACTTCGCAGTAGAATGATTGAAAATAGTTTTTTTAACTCTTTAACTCGGGTTAAACCTCATACAAACAAGCAATCACAATACTTCGTATTTACAAATAACGAATAGCGATTTTCATTCAAAAATGTATGTCTATAGAAGACGTTCAGTTAACGAGAAGTTCTGGTGACATTTTCTTTGTAAGCCTTGTTTCTCAAACATTTAAAGAATACAACTAATTGTATAGAACTGAGGAGTAAACTTTTTTTGAAAATAGTCTGGCTACTAAAATACCAAAGAAACTCTAAGAAAAAATAGAAAAGAAAAAGGGTCCCCAATTTGTATCGTCTTTTTTCTCTTTGATATTTCCTACAGCTTTAATCAATTTTCATTGTTAAGGTTTCTTCCTTTTTACATCATAAACCGAAACCTTACAACTTAATCCAATGATAATAATTACAACAGTTTTTCGTTTGTTTTCTTTCAACTAGGAGAATTGTGCCATGGGATTTTATAGATGGAAGCAAACTATGAATCATATTCTGCTATTTTATTAACGCTTATCGTGCTGAATAAAGTCCTCCTTTAGAATTGCATTAAAATCAAAGGCCAGAATACATTGGAATGGTCTGATATTGTATGTAATTATATTTAGTTGAATAAATCTATATATACTTGCTTCTGATTCAACAGGAGGAATAGACGCATGTGCAGGCCGATCTTAGTTTATACATACTGCAGAAGCAGATGTATTTTGGGTTCAGCTTGACAAGGGTTAAACCATTATGCTCGATTTATTTCGAAAAACTGTGAGAAACGAATTCGATATTATTAGAGGGCTTAACTACGCGTGTACTTTCTGATCATAAATAGTATGACGATCAGGTCATCTACGCAGTGCTCTTGCTCACCATATTCAAAAAGAATGGCAAACCGCGCTTTCTACATCAGTGCATTAGCTGATCGCATACAGAATGTATTGATTTCGTTAGATTTTATTAGCATGAATGAATTAACAGTTAGCCAACTGACCCCAACAGAAAGTTTCACTATGATGTTAAATGGAGGTATTTACCACTAACATGGAAAAAAGGCTAACGTTGTTGGTTGGCGACCTAACCGTCATAATAACCGTTTATACGACGTTAGAGTCGCCAAATCAACAAAAATGTTTCACGTAAATGTCAGCCGATGTCCGAGTTCAAAGTTAAAATTCGCTCTGGATGAATGATTTGATTGGCCGATTAATGCCTTGATGACAGACGCGATCCGACAATTTGCTATTCTACAGAGCTGTACTCTCATTGTAGGCACAAAGACCTAACTTGACTTGAGCTAAAATCGTTTCACTTGCACTATGTCCATATTTTTCTCGGAAGGTCTCGCGTAAAGCTTAAGAAGTATTTTGGAGAAGCGTGGGAATGAATTATATGTTTTCATTTAGAACCCGTTTTTTCTAGTCGCACTATTTTCAACAAACATCCATTGTATGTATTCAAATGAACTTGGACCGAGTTCAGAATTAATCCATGATTCAACCTCAAATTGACTCGATGTATTTAATCATGAAATTCCAGGAAATATTTATGAATACTAGCATTTCAATTTCAATAGAGCAGAAATCCTAACAATTGCACTTGTAGCGACAAAGCTTACTTCACTTTAGGACTACTTTCATTTCGGGGCCTTTTTAGCGAACGACTAGTAGGAGCAGGAACCTCGTTACCCAAGACAAGAAGATAAAAGTCTAATAATGTCATTTTGTCGATGGTCGTTCTACACCTCGTTTTTGGTCGCCCATAAATGGATTTCGAATAAAATGAATTCTGATATTGTTGGTGACCCAAAAACTGGTATTGTTGGTACCCTTTTGGGCTGTTTCGTTTAGTAGATATATCGAAACAATTGTAAATGCTGACACGCATCGGACTTCTTTCTTTTCAGTAATTCTTTTAGAAGTCTCTAATTGCCGCAGCCTTTTCATGATTTAATTGGTAAAACGATACATAACTGACAGTTGCGGTCCGTCAATTACTAAAAGCAATCTTCCGTGATTTCAGTGGTTTACCCAAAGTCATGTGGTTATTCGAGAAACAAACCTTTACTTAGATATGAATAAAAGGCTCGAAAGGCTCGAGGGAAAGTATTCAATATTTTCTTAAAGAAAAGGCTGAGATGTTATTCCACTCATGATAAAACTCTTGACGACTACAGTTATAAATAATTGTCAAATAAGGCAGAAAACAACAGGAAAACAAGATAAAAAGAAAAAAATGCTTGTTACGAGCAATTTCTCCTTTTCTTAAAAAGTTTTTGATAGCCATATTTCTTCAGGGCGTCAACAGACGGTATTGTGGTGTAATGATTGAAGACATGAAAATACATTCGAAAAACATATACCAGAAGTATTGCCTCCTTAATTTGAGTAAGTTCAGCCAATTCTCTCTTCTGATAAGATAAGCTATCCAATAAATAAGAATCTAAATCAGGTGTAATTGAAATACAAACTGGTATCAAAGCCGCCACGCTAGACGAGGTTTATCGGCGGTATGTTGACAAGCAATTAAGATAGCCATGCATCATTTAACCTTTTCCCGGGTTTTGAAATTTTCGACTGGTCCAAATTGAAAGAGGTCGCAGACTACAATGAAAATTTGATGTAATTTGAAATGAAACCATCTTACGTGGTAAAAAAATATTGTGGAAAAGGAGAAACTTCCGGGGTTTTACAGGAAAGGGTTTAAGCATTCCTCGTGTAATATATACCCCGCTTGTACTGCCAGCACTATTGATTCTGTCGGCCTCAAACCTCAAAATCATGGGTTCGAGCTCTGGACTGACCCAACGAATAAACTAATCGTCCTAAACCGAAGCCCCGTGTGACGGTGCTTAACATCGAGCAAGTAAAAGAACTAAGGTGAAACTCTTGTCAGTTTCGTCCTGTATCCTTGCACTAACCCTCGAAACGACTACACGTAACCGTATGCTGGTGGCGTATTACTAGACAAAAAAAGTTGAAGCTTTACATTGACTTCATTTTAAATGAAGGATTTGATTGGTCAACCGTCTTTTAATGAGAGCGCCGATCTGTCGATGAGTATGTAATAGTTTAGAATCCATGACGACCATTAGATCTCACAAAGGATAGAAACCGTTACCACGTGATAGGATTTTAGACATGTCGGAATTGACCAATCGCGGCTCTCAATCAAATGACCAGTCGACTAGTTGAATCATATATTTACATCAGAAATGGGTTATGAACTCCAACATTGGCCGCCATTTTTGTTAACCTTTTGTGTTGATTTGGTGGCTTAAACGGCGTGACTTTAGCTTACTCAAGCTGTAATTACGACGTTTGGTTAGCCAACCAACTTTTCTACTTTTTTGTGATACGCTACGGGTCATAAGTTTGCAAAATAGCGATTCGAAGAGGGAATTCCAGTCGGAGTCAGTGGGCGTGGCCATGAACGAAAGAAGACGGGGCCAGCGACTGGTCAGTTAAAAGGAACTGAAGATGATATATCAGAAATCTTGTCAAGTTAAATAAAGGATTAAATTAATTAGAGAAAAATGAGAAAAAAATCCTTAAAAAAAAACTCCTTTCCCACGCTGTATCTATTTTTATCTTTTCTTAATTGTAGTTTTGTTTAGTAATGAGTAGAATAATAAACCGTCTTTTGACTATGTAAAGAATTTATTGTCATCTAAGTATGCAATGCACTGAACCCTATTTCAAATAGTGGTCCAGATTTGAATCCGATTTCGAATGGTGTATGCTAGTGATGAACATATCCTTGATTAAGAACATATATATTTTTGAAACGGACCAATCGCGGCTGTCAATCAAGGAATAAACTGACCAATAAAAAAATCTATACAGCTCGGACCTGACCAATAAAAAAATCTATACAGCTCGGAACTTTGACACTGGCCGCTATTTTTGTTAACCTTTATTTTTGGTTTGGCGACTAAAACGTCTCAACTACAGCTTATTCAAGCTGTAGTTACGACGTTTAGGTCACCAACCACTTTACTTTTAAGTTACATGCTTCTGGCCATAAATTCTGAAAAATAACGCCGTTAAAAATCGAAGCGTAACTTCCTGTTGGAGGCGGAGCCTAGACAGTCAGTGGGCGGGGCCAGCGATAAGTCAATTATCAAGAGGTTCTGTGACCAATGTGGATTTCAATACCAAACAATATACCAAACAAGGTGAAATAATCGAATGATATTAGGGATGATATTTCGATCAGATATTAGGTAATGGCGAATTTTGAATTTGAATTCGAGGTGTCTGATCTCAAACTTTGTTCTCAGATTTAACTCAACTTTCTTATACGCCGCCTCTTTACATTGAATTTGTTTCTGAATATCAAACTGTTCTTTTTCACATTAATTGCTTAAAGGAAAGAAAATATATTCAGGAGCACAATTTTGAAAGCTTGAATAGTTTTCCATTCTCTTATAAGCTTGTTAATGTGACTAGTTCACACTCTCGAGTTTTGTTGTTATTTGTTTGTTTGTGTTTTAACTGTTGTAAAATTCTCAACGTTTGTAAATTACTTAGTAAAGGATAGATTGACGGTATCTAATTCCTGGATAAAAAGTGTCTGGGGCAGTCAGACGAAATTTAAACTGAAATGAACTCATGTGAACAGCTTGAATAAGAGGTATGAGAATAATTCATTAGAACACATGGACTATACTCAAAAATGGGTGACTTTTTACTTAGAAATTTCGCACGTGAAAAGATTAATCTATTGTCTACAGGAAACAATCATTTTTTATTTTGTCGAGCCACTGTTTGAAATGAACCTAGAACATAAAAATATATAGCTCGTAATAATTCCATTCTTAACTATAGATGTGCACGTTATTGTGAGTGATCAAAGGTCAATTTTGTCCATACTGGTATAGACTAAATTGACCTTTGATCACTCACTGTAACTTTTATCTATTTCAAAATGGAACAGCCAACAAATGAAATTATGACCCAAAATATGATATTGTCTTTCACGCTTTCTACATTCTTTGACGCTGTCAACACTATAGACTTGTCTCTGGTAAACATATTTATAAAAATCTACCGAAAGATCCACATTTGCGGTACATTATACGTATCTTGTCCATAAAGTGAAAAGAGACCAATTCATGGATCGCCGACCATGCACACTGACAGTCGTAGACAGGGCATTTCGACTGAGATTTAAAGCGAAGTATATTTTTTTGTCAAACTATATCGGCATAAAACGAACGATACAATTTTGTTTCTCGACTTTAACGTCGCAAACAAGGAAAATTGCACACAAATGTCGGAATGATTTTCTCTTCTGGTGAAAATGAGTGATTTGCTAAGTCAGCCAATTTTTTTCGACAGCGATGATCCGTAAATTGGGATCGTGCATCTTTTTGATATGGACAGACTTCATAGCAGGAATTGTAATGATAGAGCCTCTTAAAAACGAAAGGGTTACCCTGGCCAAACGTTCATCACTTTTCGCCATTCCCTACTGCCCCTTGTTTGCGTGACGGGTAAATTCCATATTGATGTAAGAAATGTCGATTTGCGGTTAAAACCTGGTACTTACAACTCCAATAAAGCTATGAGGTAGTTATGAGCTTTCGGTCGCAAAACAATGTTATGTAACCCGTGCGAAAATTATAAACGCTGGTCTGTGTACCCTGATTGCGAAGACTGGCGTCGAACCTTTTCGCTCTCGGTCGATTTTTGCGTGCTCTATCACCATAGCAGCGACAGTTTGGGAGATTTGTTGCTAATATTAGAAACAATCTTAACGCATGCGCGTTTTGCTTCCTAAAATGTAGGACAAAATAGATTTTCTTATCATATGAAAAGTAACCTGATATGGAAGGTGGACTTCCATTTAAACCGAATTAAAAAGGAAACCAAAGTATTTATTGCATTTATTATCAGCAGGCAATTTTTTTCATGTAATGCGTGTTCTACCTGGTCTAGTAGGGTTGCTGACGTCATAGACGACCACTGCTATTAAGCCGTTTTAGAAATATAAACGTTTGTTGGCCTGTGCTTGATCCTTTTTCTTTTACAAGTATTTGTAATACAAAAACTGCCAGGTGGACCATTCACGCCGCACTGATCACATAACACAGGATCGCAAGACTTAATAAGTTCCCCCTTTCTTTGCCTTTCTTTAAGAATAGCCCTGAAAGCCTACCTTTTACTGTGCAATATGTGTTAAGTTAACCTGATTATATAAGCATAAAGGCATATTACATGAAGTGCGTGCAAAGCAAATTAAAACAAAGACAAATAGACCTGCCTTCATTTGACGATGAAAGGGTTCCATAAACTAAAAATAAAGAAACAAAAAATACACTGAAAAATGCAACGCATGTATACAAAAATATGTACATATCAGTTGTGCGCGAGTGAAATATCATAACTACGGCTATCATAAAACTTTAGTTAGGATAGTTTGCTCTCGCATTAACGGTATAATATAACATTGACATGTTTTATATCGTAAATGGTCTATGAAGAAAATGATTCAAATTGATGGATCGCTGGCCACGCCTACTGAGCTACGATAGGACGTTCGAATTAGATATCACAAGGTGTTATTTTGAAAAATTCGTGGTCAGTAAGATGTAACATAATAGTAAAAAAAGTTGGTTTGCGATTAAAACGTCGTATTTACAGCTTGAATAAGCTGTAACTACGACGTTTTAGTTGCCATACCAACAAAAATGCTACACATAAAATGTCGACCAATGTTGATGTTCAAACATTAATACCGGTACTACTATCCATATATTTTGCAAAACAACGCCGTTTAAATCGAAGGGGAACTTCATTTCGGAGTTAATGGGCGGGGCCAAAGAAGTAAGTGGGCGGGATCAGCGATTTATCAATCCTATTTATCATCAGTTGAAGTTGTGAATAAAACAAATATTCGCCTTAGAAAAAGTAATTGATGGATTGCTCGCCACGCCCCACTATGGTTATAAACTGCATAATGTATATTATACAAATGCTGCCATGGACGTAAAGAAAAGCTAATCGTTGTTTGGTGACCGAAACGTCGAAATTAAAGCTTGAATAAGCCGTAGTTTCGACTTATAAGTCGCCAAAACAATACAAATGCTTCAATATTCACTTCTAGTCTAAATGAACGATTTGATTGGTCAATTGAATTTCCATTCAGAGAGGCGATCCGTCATTTGCACCTTATTTGGCTGCAAAGCTTATATCTTTAACCCTTGTCATGCTGAACCCGTAATATTTCTGTTTTGGCAGGAGTTATAGACAAAGATCAGCCTGCACATTGGTGCTGTCTGATCTTAGCCTACACCTCCTGTTTGTCTCCTTCGACCAAGAGTTGTGTAATTCCAAAATAAAATTTTACCCTTAACCCTAATCTGTACAAACCCGGAATTTTGCGTTGCTATAATTTTATACTTATGACAAGCAATTTCTTCTTTTCCCATCATATTTTCTACCAATATAGAATGGTTTGGTTTCAAACTGTATCCAATATTCATTGTTGTCTGCAACCCCTTTCAATTCGGACCAGTCTAAAATTACAAATAACGGGAAAGGGTTAACTATAGTGCTTTCTTTGATTTTAATGAGAATTCCGATAAAGATAGAGATTTTATTCAGCATGACAAGTGTTAATTATAATGTATCCTTGCTGCTTCTGTTCATACATTATTTCTTGCTGAAATAGACTGACTTAATGAATAATGAATTTTTTTTTTTTTTTTACCACGTGAACCACCTAAATAATGTAATTCAAAACAAAACATGTAAGTATACAGTACTAGTTTACATAAATTTCATAAAACATGTTCTTTGCACTCGCCAATTGTATCATATACTTAAGTAAGCTTGTTTAACTGTATGTAAAAATGGAAAATAAAAATAGATATGTAATTTGATGTTATCTTATCCATTTATAGAACACAAATTGAATCTTAAATCGAACTGTTGACTTGAGGAAATTGTTAGACCAGTTGAAAATTTAGGAGGTGTTGTGAATTCAAGAGATTTATCTGATCGAACATACAGCACTTTTGAAATGAGAAATTTTGTGTCACAACCTCCTCTTTCTTTTCATCCGATCTTTCATAAAAATTTAATCATGATATCGTGAAAACCTGAAATTTTAGGATAAATCACTGAAAGGAATTAGCCTTAAGACATAAGAACATACAAAGTCAAAACAAACATACATATATAGAACAACACATAGGATGAAGAGAAAATCAGTATGGGAAGAAGTTACCTTAACAATTTGGCTTTGAAGGAAACTTTCTAGCCATTAACACACAATCCGGACTTTTGATACTCTCAATGAAATAATCTTGAAAAGAATTGAAATAGATTGTTTCGAGCAATTTCTCTTTATTCTTTAAATGTTTTCTATCCTACATGACTAATTTCTTCTATTTACTTAATTATCATTATCAGTTTTATAATGATCCCATATAGCATTTTCAAATACCCTCTACAACTTCTTTCAATTTTGTCGTTTGGTGATGCAGCAGTAACCGACACATTGTAAAAAGCTATGATTTCAAATAAGATGAATAGGAAAATTGTGTTATTGTTATGATCCAAAACCCTGTATTTGATTCGAGCTGAGTAAGAGAATGTTGGTATTTCACGAGAGCGAGGTTCGAGTGAAAAATCAAATTTTCCTAGGTGGCGAGAATACAATACAAGGTTTTGTACTACTACATCATAGTATTCTATTCGCTATAACCAAAAAATACGGAGAATTTCGGGGTTAATAAGCACCTTTGTTGAAAGAAAAGGTTGACTCATTATAAATTTAGTTTATCTAGTTTCTTAGTAGCGCTTAATTTACAAAATGAGCTCCATTTTTCTAGGGGTTCTTTCCGATGGACTACGAAATGAAGAAACATAAATAGCAATATTTACATGTACGATGGTAAAGATAGGCTATTTAAAATACTAAAAACATCAAAAATTCTAAATGAAAATGACTGCCATCAATGTGATTGGAAAAATAATATACTAGCAACTACTAATGGAAAGATCCTTATACTTATTACATGTAGCTTAACCGACTAGAAACTAGTCAAAAATACTAACCTTGCTCTAAAGAAAACGATAGTAGGACCAGCATGTGAAACATGGCGGCAGGCAGTATTAATCCGAACCAGGCACGAATAAATCCAAGTAGAAGCATTTCATTCCACGAATGTAAACAGTAAAACAATTCAGACTTCGTCTTTCAACAGCTCACATACAGACTTGTAGATTATCTTGTTCGTGATGTTTCGTTTTCACTCAAAATTCCATTAATTCGATTCACTTGAGCAAACAGAACACATATTCCAGAATGTTATCTATAGCGTTGAAACAAGCACATCTAGTGAGAGGAATATTTCCGGATCCGGTCTTTATCCAATTAGTCGAGTGACATCAGTGAAATCCTTTAATTAGAAAGATTAGGAAATTATGCAAGGGTATAAGTTTGTGTATACAAAAACCGAGAAGACCCTCTATCGTAACATTTAAAACAGCCTTTTAGCGAAATTTCTAATGTTTTATATTTTTATGTCTTATACCTATATGGACATTTTAATGAGAGATTTATATGCAACAAGAAACAAATTTACAAAAACAATTAAGGAAACTTCAAAACAAAACACATTAGATCCAAAAGTGACACTAATAACTAGTCACATCACTGGCTGGCATGTTTCCGGTTAAACTAACACGTCATAATTCGTCGACCTATAAAGTAAATAGGCATGTAAAACCGTTCAATCCCGTGTCCTCAAACGATATCTACACAATGGCATGCTTGACTTATAAAATTTAGCTCATTCCTTACACCCTCGGTGTCATATCGATGGTTCAGCGCGAAATAGTTGTAACTGCCTATAAACATATCTATAATGAACTGCCTAAATCACCTTTTTCTTAAAAGTAGGTATCAATGTTTTTTCCATGTCACAGATTTTAATTATTTTAATTTCCTCTCACAAACTATTTGAATACAATATGCCGCAAAGTAGCTTTGCAAAAATCTGAAGTCGCTTATCAGAAAAAAGCAGGGTATTTTCCTAATAGCCTACGTAGGCTATTAATCTATTTTTAGATTAATCCGAGACAGTTGCGAAGATTATAGGGCATTCACGTGGCGCGAATAACCGTTGGAACCTTGCATTTAGTTTAAATTACATCAAACCAACGTCATCAGGAGTTATGTTCGCTAGCCGATCTGTAAAGATCAGACCTAAACTGCCGTAAGCGTTATTACGAAAGTGAACACTTACTGTAGTTTTGCCGTTAGCCTTTCACGTGACATGATTTAGGACGTTGGCTGTTTCGCTAGTAAATTTGTTACCTTCATTTGACTTCGGGTCACATACAAATGAGGTCATTCGATATCGATAGCCGAATTCCGTGATATTTAAAAATAACATGGAATTCCGCCGAACCTCTCCGATATAACCACAAAACGCCACTTTAGGTCTATTAGATTACCACCAAGACAATACCTGACCAAATTTAAAGTATTAAATGTTCGTTTGGATCTATTTTTCGGCACTTGGTAATTTTTTCTTGTCAAGGTTTCAGAAACATCGATACCTCCCTTTAAAATAAAAAATAAACTATATTTCTGATTCACAAAAATGAAAAATTAATTAATATGCCAGTTTCTTAAAAATGACAAAGAAACAACTAGTTTTAGAAATCAACCCAAAACAGACCACAAGATTTCAAACTTGTCCAAATTTTAAGAAGTTTTAACAAGTATGTTTAGTTGGTGGGATTTTATGTTGTGACATAGTTTTAACAAGCAATTTCTTCATTTTCCAGTGTGTAACGAAGTGTGTTTATCTATTTAATTTTCATTTATTTTTTCTCTCTCTCTTTTCTTGAGGGGCGTCGTTGTAATCAAACAATCGTAAGTCATCAAAACGGTGGGATATTCCAACATCATAAAGTAACGTCTTTCGGGCAGGTTATTTCTAATCGGACCATATATGTATTGTGCAACCATCAGGTAATTGAAGTGAAAGCCTTACACACATCTATTCATTCTAAAGGTGTAAGTGAAATCAATATTTCTATGCAATATATTATAACTGCTATTAGTACATGCTTAGTTTCGTCACGACTAAGTTTAATTACGTACTTCCATAAGTTGTAGTGTCTTGCAATAGAACATATACGCAGAACACCTGCTGTAGTTGCTGCCCAAAAATTAACAGCTTTATAATTAAATTGTTAGTTTCGTCTATCAAAAACGAGCGATCTGATTGGTCGAATAAAAATTATGCATACCGCCATGAACAAAATTTTGAGTACGCAGCTATTTTGAATGCTTCCGCACAAAATACTTCACTACAAAAAGGTATCAAAATTTGTTAAGTTGTTGCACTTTTCGCTCGATGCTATTAATTTATAAGAAATGAGGAGAATATTTTTTTTTCATGGAAGTATGAACCGAAAAACCTAATCACACAATCTTTGAATCCGCTTCGCGCATTCATACAGTGTGATTAGGTTTTCCGGTTCATACATCCATGAAAAAAAAATATTCTCTTCATCTCTTAAATGCACTGTTGTTAGTCAGATAGCACGTTTATAAGGGAACACCAACATTGTTTAACTGATGATTTTTAAAATAGTATAAACTTGAACATCACCGTGATATAACTAATGATTTTGAAAATGTTGTAAACGTGAACACAACCGTGATTTAACTGATGGTTTTTAAATTGGTGTAAACGTGAACACCACCGTGATATAACTGATGATTTTTAAAAAGGTTTAAACGTAAGCAGCTTACGTGGTAGTGTTCACGATTACACCATTTTGGAAATCATCAGTATATTACGGTGATGTTCTCTCATAAACGTACTTCCTAAGATTGGTTGATTGAATGGGACTTAACGCCACTTGTAACAGTTTTTCTGTCAAATTGCGGCGGCTGGAACATCTTACAATGGATTCCTGGTATTTCTAACACCAGTGCTACCACTGCATCCTTTCCTAGCATCCAGCTACTTTCCCTATAGGTTAACGACTATCCACCCACCCACCCAGCCCATTGGTGAGAGACAAATATCGGAAAGGATACGTGCCGCCGCCGGGGATCGAACCCATGATAACATCCCATAATTGGAAATTGGGAGTCTGACGCGCTACCGACTGGGCTATGACGGTGGCGTGCTTCCTGGGGAATACTAGTATTAGACTGGTGTTGACTAATCGCGGCTGTTAATCAATGAATTAATCGACCATTCAATTGATTCAATCATCCCTGAATTATATTTTGAACTCCTGGTCCCATTTTTTTGTAGACCTCTTTGTTAGTTTTGCGAGTTAAACATCTTAACTACAGCTTATTCAAGTTGAAGTTACGACGTTTAGGTCCCAAACCAACTATTCTACTTTTTTATTGCATGCTATTAACCTTAAATTTTGCAGAATAGCGCCGTTTAAAATCGAAGCGTTACTTCCGTTGTCGATGGGCGGGGTCAACGAAGTAAATTGGCAGGGTCAGCGATTAGTCCATTTGAGGCGAATCGATCTTTTATTGTCGGCAGCGAATTGTGAATTGAAACGCCATGCTACTTTACTCATTGAAAGGTTACGGTTATGAGGTTATGTCGACCTATATTTATTATATTTGATAAACATCGGATGTCAACAATTCATATCGGCTCAAATCAATCATCCGAAATTTCAATCGATTATTTGATTGGCAGCGGCGATCAGTCAAATTGAATAGCATGTTGCTTTACTCACCGATAGAAAAGGACAATATTCGTAGCCAGCATCTATATGGTTTTGACCTTGACTTTCTTCCTTTGTAAGGTATATGTGTAAATCTGAAACGAAAAATATTATTATTATTATTATCTCCCTTTTTATTTATATGTGTAGACCTTTACAACCAGAGGCGCTCCTCGGGCCTAAATTTACTTATCATGAAGGTGATTTAGTATTCGTTTTGTTAAAAAAAGCAATTTACTTTAAGGGAGGTACGTTTTTTACGCTCAATTATTTTCAGATAAACAGTATCAAATATTTCCCTTGCATCACTTTGTAATCACTGCTTGAATTTGATCAATCCTATCAAGCTTCATTATTAAAACTTTTTTAATTTCTTTTAAAATCTGATAAAGGGTTATCCAAGGATCATTTCTGTGAAATTTAGTTGAGACCACTCTCCAGTTTCGGATTTTCCAGCTTTTCAGAATAAACCATATAAACAGGCATTGTCCTCGCCCATTAAAGCCATCGTTTTTTAACCCAGCGAAAAGCTATGGAGGAATCTGAAAAATTGCCAACGAAGATGAACCCTGTGATATTTGGTTGAAGTCCATCCAATAATTTCAGAGGGTATGATTTACAAGGTTTTCACTATGTTCCATATATCGAGGGCTTAAAACAAAAACATAGTATGGCTCTATGCATTGTATAGGGTGATACTATGTTTTTGCTCTAAGCCATCGATATGGAAATTAGCCCCACCCATACAAGCCATATTAAAGACCTAAATGTTTGAAGGAATCTGTTAAAGATCACCAAAGAATCAATCCCATGAAATTTGGTTGAAATCCATTGAGTGATTTCTGAGACTTCATAGTTTTCACTATATACCATGAATGAAATATAGCCCCGTCCATAAAAAACTATATTTTTAATCTGATAAGTTTCATTTTACTTATAAAGGGTTACCAAAGGAGCATTCCTGTGAAGTTTGGTTGAAATTTATCAACTGGTTTCTGGGAAGAAAATTTTCAAATTTTTCGCACATGTTTTCTTTTTTATCCTTTCAAAATTTATTCAAGGAATCTGACAAAAGGTCACTCCAGGATCATCATTGAAAAATTCCGTTGATTCTGATCAATACTTTCTGATCAGAAGATTTTTTAAATTACGTTTACTGTCGGATGGACGCTAGGACGCATGGAGGACACACCGAAGTGTCAATTGCTCGATGGCATTCAAGCCATTGGAGCGGAAAAAAGATGCTCTTTAGATGCTTAGATCGTTTGATCGAAAACAGTATTCTATTACCAATGATCTTTTAGAAAATATTATAAATTACCCATGTACCACACATTCTTCTCCCTTTCTGTTACAAAGTTATCCACGATATTTGTATGTTTATCTTCGTTAATTAAAGCACTTTTTTTCTTTTCAAATACCGTCTGCAACTTTTTCTCAATTCGGACAATTTTGAATTTAGCACATTACCAGACGGCAACATCTTAGACTGATCCACATTGAAATGAGTTGCAGACGACAATTTAAGATTTATGAAATTTGGGGGTTTTACAACTTTCTAGGAAGAAAACATTGTGTAAATGAAAAAATGCGTGTTACAAGCACTTTCTTCATTTTACACAAAGCTTTCCAATTTTTTATTCTTTATGGCGTCCAAAAGCGTCACTAGGTGGAAATGGGTTAAGAGGCCCTCTTCCTTGTTAAAAAACAATAAAACTGAAATCTTAAATCGAAACTATACACTGAAAATAAAACTGGTACATTTGTTAGTTTGAGTATTGCATGCAAAGACACATGAAAAGCGACTTGTTTTCTTTTTTGCAAGAATATTTCTTTGACTGTAAAAGTCTACAATTTTCCTGTACTTCAAATATAAAAGCCAACATCCAAGGAAAAAGTAAATTGTTTCGTGATAAGACTAAAAACAGAATATAACAAGGGGGCTCAAGAATCGGAACATCAAACAATTACGCTACATTACACGGAAACCGATGTACATTTGGTGGTGGGAAACTCCCAACGGGCCACATTCTTGAGAATGAAAAACCGTGTTCCAAAACATTACAAGCAGACGTAAGGCTTTGAAAATTGGCAAAAATGAAATGGTATCAAAACATCGGGCATGCAAAAATGGGATAAAACTATTTTCCAGAAAATGTGTTTAATACAGATAAACAAATATGACATGAAATGACAACGAAATTTGCAAATTAACTATTTTATATAGATAAAATTGTGGATAGATGAAATAGTTTTGAAAGCATAATATCGTCCATGCACGAGGAAAATGACGTTACTACATCTATAACAAAGCTGCAGTTACGACATTTTACTCGCGCATCTACGATATCTCATTAACTGTAACAAGATCTTTTTGTTATCTATCATTCAATATTTCAATATTCATTTAGCTACACGTACTAGGAAGCAAATAGGAAAAATGGTATAAATATCGGAGGTTAATACTCACTTCTGGTCTGAGTGAATGATTTGATCGATCGATCGGTTTTGTTTGTTTTTTTTTTTTTTTTTTCTTTTTTTTTTCTGTTGTTGGTTGTGGTGGTGTTGTTGTCTTGTTTTGTTTGTGTTACGTTTTGTTGTGTTTTTTTCTGTTTGTTTGTTTGTTAATTTTTCAATTGACAGTGGCTATATCTGTCAAATTACATTCAACAAACGATCAATGCTCAATAAAATTAACAATTGCTTACAATTACAACAGAATTTTGTCGTTAGGCATGTCGAATGTCGTAACTGTAGCTTGAATAAAGCTGTAGTTAAGACAATTTGCAGGTCCAATAACTATTTAACCCTTTGCTGCACAATCCCTCATTTTTACGCCCCCCTCCTAGAAAAAACTTTAGGAAAACTAGGTTGTAAATGAAGAAATTGCTTGTTACAAGCAATTTCTATAACCTTGTTTTCTACCCAAAATGACCGAGTCACTCAAAATTTTCTCAACTTGAAGTTGTTGTCTGCAACTTCTTTAAGTTTGGACCAGTCTAAAATTTTGTTGTGTTGGAATGGGTTAAGAAATGAAGAGATTATTGCATTTATTGAGGCGTGAACCTACAAATTTCATCACACTGAATGAATACGCGAAGCGGGTTCATAAATTAGTGTGATTAAGTTTTTAGGTTCGTTCATACCTACATGAAAACCACATTTTTTTCATTTCTTATAATGTAAAAGCATCAAGCAAAAAACCCAAATATTTTACTTGTTTGGAGTAAACTAAAAACCTGTGGATCTACATTTAGCGCAAGCATACAAAATGGTTATTTTAACCAAGATATTTCTAAGCATATAATATGATCTACTTAAAATGAAGAGAAAACAAAGCAGACGTATGTTTTGAGTACAATTTTATGGATCTAGTTTGTACACATTCCTAAAAAAAATAGTTGCGTTGTTCATGGAAGTTTGAAAGGAACAGTTCAGACTATCAGAACGCTCGCATCTTGATAGACTAAACTAAAATTGTGTGTAATGTCTAAAATATTATATAAAATAGTTCGTTGAACCCCGAAAATTGTCGGTTGATAACTTCACTTTGAAAAGGATAAAACAGAATGAACGCATGCCCGGATCAAGAGGGGATCGGGGTCGGAACATAGGTCCAAACTCCATCCAAACCCTGAAGTTTCGGCAAAAATACCTTTTTCAAATTCGAAAAATCTGGAAATCGAACTATCATACTGTCAGTGGGCAAAAATGTCTAAACTATAGGTTTGTTTAAGCTCATCAACTGACGAATATTATAAAACGATTACATTTTACTTGACCCCCCCCCCACCTTTCCCTCTTCCACGTGAGAGAAAATTCTAACTCCGCGCATGTAAACCACGCCGTAAAGAATAAAAACCAGTACTAACCTTATTGTCATCACTTTTCTGAAATCATAATTCCCGAATTTAATATTCGAGCAGATTGGCACAACCCTATTTGTACGACTAAAAACATGCTAACGAAATGAGGCTAATCGATGGTTCAGCGCGAAACAGTTGTAACTGCCAATATGTCTATAGGCAGTTACAACTGTTTCGCGCTGAACTATCGTAGTGTTTTTGTGGTGAAATGCGATAGGCAAAACAAGCAAAAATATGGTTTTCGCTGATAAAGTTTTTCCACCATTACATATAAATAAAATTGAGTCTACAGATCTTTAACAATGATGAATCTAAAGTTACCATAGTTTTGATTTTTCATATAAAGGATTACGTTTCCTATGTTTTTCCACCAAATTAAAGAAAGAATGAATTACAGCGAGGGTGAGAAATTGATAGGGGGAATTTCAGGGAGGAGAGTGAGGGAAAAAGACAGAGAAAGATAGGTGAAAGAAAGAGGAAAGGAGGGAGGGGAGAGAGAATGAGAGAGCGCGAGAGAGGGGAGAGAATGATAAATTCGACTTTGCACAAATGTTCCAGGAAATAATTTACTTTTTGATAATTCGCTGTTTTCTAAGGACATTAACGTGCTAGTATATTTCACTTCGAATAAACATTCCCGTTAATAATAACAAGATTAGTCAGGAAAACGAGAAAACACGTAAAAACGGAGTTTGTCTTCCTCCAGAGAAACAATTTTAAAATAGCCTGGAAAATTAATGCCATGCTAGCTAAACTGGAATTCACGAAACTTCACTTGAAATGCAGGATTTTTGCTATTTCAATTTTATCTCGATAGCTGATGCTACAGCGTAACAATGAAAAAAAAATTCCCATTAGTTCTTTGACTAAAAACGTAATATACTTCTTTTATTAGACCCATTCCCGTTTCACAAAATTTTACACTTGTCAAAGTTCAAAAATTTCGCAGACGAAAATTAAAAGTGGAATTAATATGAAAACTATCATTCAGTGGGGTAGAAAATATTAAAAACAAATTCTTCTTTTTCTACAATGTTTTATCAATAATAAAATCACAGGGACGTAAACGAGGGATTGTAAAGGAAAAGGGATAAGATTGGTTGATTGATTGATTGATTGATTGATTGAATGGGGTTTAACGCCGCTTTCAACAGTATTTCGGTCATATCGCGGCGGCTGGAGCACCTAATAATGGCTTCCTGGTGTTTTTCACATCAGTACTACCACTACATCCCTTCCTAGCCTCAAGCTGCTATCCAACTTAGGTTAACGAAATCCTACCATAGGTGAGAGACAAATGCCGGAAAGAATATATGCCGCCGCCGGGGATCGAACCAATGCCATTCCATGATTGAAGATTAGGAGTCTGATGCGCTACCGACTGCGCTATGACGGTGGCGGAAAGGGATAAGAGATGAAGTTAAAAACATGTAGGTTATGTTTTTATACCTCAATGAAAACATACAATATTTTCGTGTTTTTAGATCTTATATTAACACTTATCATGCTGAACCCGGAATATTCTTGTTTTGGCAGGAGGTGAAGACAAAGATCAGCCTGCACATAAGTGCAGTCTGATTTATGTCTACACCTCCTGCTTGTCACTTTTCATGCCAGAGAAGTTATGAAATTAATTTTCAAAAGAAATATCGATTATTGAACAACAAGTACTATTAGTGCTCTCAGCCCTTTGATTTTAAAGCAATTCCGTTAGACATTTTATACAGCATGACAAGGGGTAAAAGCTATAAAATTTATCCCAGTTTGGGATAGTTCTTCTGCTAGCTAATTCAAGCTGTAGTTACTACGTTTAAGTCCCCCACGAACGATTTGATTTTATTTTGTCTCCCTGACTATTTATTTTACAAACTTTTGTCGTTTGATCACTAGGTCGAATTGCCTTGTCAGGGGCAAGTGGGCGTGGTCAGCGGACCTTGAGAAGGCTGAGTAAACCCTGATCGTGTCTTACCAATAAACATACTTCCCAGACCTTATATTTTAGCTTCTTAGACATGGAGAAAACTTTTCGTAAATTACAGATCATTTGATTAAAAAAAATACCAAATTACCAACTTTAGACCGATCCAATTGAAATGAAGTTGGTGGGATTTAGAAAAATCTTTGCCTTTCACGGTTAAAAACATTTTGGAAATTGAAGAAATTGCTAGTTACAAGCAATTTCTTCACTGTCCATAATGATTTCCAAGACTTTATTTTTGCTTAATGGGAGCAAAAAGCAGGATTATGTGTGAATGGGCTAAATGGACTGACAGGACACCAAGTATGAATAGAAATGTTTGGGTGGAAATGAAACCTTTAGGGAAATACTATCGTTAGATTTTCTTAACGACAAAATTGGAAGGGAAAGCAATTTAGTGTCGTCTGCAGACTTTATTCGAAACTTTATAAGGCGGGACACGGCATGGGGTCCGTTCGATTTGAAAATTATCTCCTGGTTTTGGAATAATGTTCCGTTATTATGGCTCTTCTCCCTTTATTCGACATCAACGCCGGAAGCGCATAAATTCACCAGTCGAGGAAACTTAAGACGTGTCTTTACCGAAAATTTTCGAATCACAGATCCCTTAGATTGAAAGAAGTACACAAACAAATCAAATTATGGGAAATAAACTTTAAACTCCAACATTCCTCAACATTTATGTAAAGTATATTTACTGGTCTGGCGGCTTAATCGTCGTAACTACTGCTCATTTATTCATGAAAAAAGTCGATATCTGAAAAACTGTTTTTGTTCACTTTCCTTCTTTCATACGACAAAAATTTAAGCTGGTCCATATTCAAAGAAGCTGCATATGACGATTCTTAATTGATCAAATTCTTAAGACTTGTATTTTTGGTAGAAAACTATGTGGACAATGTAGAAATTTCTTGTTGCAAGCAAGCAATTTCTTCCTTTTCCTTCAAGTTTTCCAGAGACTATTTTAGTGAGAGCCAAATGACCAGTCGCGACTGTCAATCAAGGAAAAACGGCTAATCAAATCATTTATTTCAACCGGAAATTAGATCTGTACACCAACATTGGCCGACATTTTTGAGAAATATCTAAGTTGGTTTGGTTACGTCGTAACTATAGCTTATTCAAACTGTACTTTCGACATTTATGTTGCTGACCGACCATTTTACTTTTTCGTTACATCTTACTGACCATGCATTTTACAAAATAACGCCATAAAATATCGAAACGGAACTTCCTGTCGGAGTCAGTGGGTGTAGCCAGTGGAATCATTCGGCGGGGCCAGCGATTTATTAATTTTGTCGTTAGAAAAAACATTTTCCAACGCCATTAATCTATGTCAGGCAGGTTTTTCTGGGCAATAGTTCATGCTATCGCACTACTGTAAGATTTAATTATTAGTTTCGTCTACCAAAAACGGGCGTTCTTAGTGGTCGAAAAATAAATAATTCATAACTTCATGAACAAAATTTTGAGCACGCAGCCACTTTGTATGCTTCCGCAAAAAATAGTCCCATACAAAAAAGGATCAAAATTTGTGAAATTTTTGCTTTTATCGCTCGATGCAATTAAAATTCAAGAAATGAAGACAAGATTTGTTTGTTTTCATAAGGGTATGAACCGAATAACCTAATCACACTTATGTATGAATCCGCTCCGTGTATTCATACATTAGTGTGATTAGGTTTTTCGGTTCATACCTCCATGAAAACAAAAATTTTCCCTTCCTCTTTTAAATAATTTAATTGCTAGTTTCGTCTATCAAAAACGATCGTTCTGATTGGCCAAATATATTAATTCATACCTCCATGAACAAAATTTTGAGCACACAGCCATTTTGTATGCTTCCGCAGAAAATAGTTCCATACAAAAAAAGTATCACAATTTGTAAAGTTTTGCTATTTTCGCTCGATGCTATTAAATCATAAATGATGAAGAGACAATTTTTTGTTTTCATGGAGGTATGAACCGAAAAACCTAATCACACACTGTATGAATCCGTACCTCCATGAAAACAAAAAGTTTCCCTTCTTCTCTTAAATGAATCTGCTTTGCGGCTTCATACAGTGTGATTAGATTTTTAGTTCCACGACCGAATTAAAACAAAGGGGATTCTCTACAGTTGTATGTCCATAAAGAGTTTATGTTAAAAGTACTAGAGGCGCTTGTGCGCCAAAGTCGCTCCACTGGCATGAATTACTTGCGATATACGTAATGTACTTTTCTTCAAAAACTTGTTTAAGAAAGAATTATTTTTCGGAAATTTACTCTAAGGATGGAAACTTTCTTTAATGCAAAAACTATTCGCATTCAAACAGTATCAATTAAGTTTCAATTTTCAAAGAAGGATATTTTTAAAGGTTACACTATATACCATGTATGGAAATATTAGCCCTACTAATAAAAGCAATGTTTTAAACCTATCAAAATTCTTGGATGGAATCTGAAAAGGGGTCATCTAAGGTTCATTCCTGTGAGTTTCGGTCAATCTCCACCAACTGCTTTCTGACAAGAATATTTTTTCAAAATATTCCATTCGTATCATTTATGGAATCAAGCCCCGCTCATAAAAACCATATATTTAATCTGATTACAATGCTTTGAGCGAATATAATAAAGGGTCCTCCAAAGACAACGTCTTTGGAATGTGGACGAAATCCACAATCTAATTTCTAAATCACAGTACTGAAAGCTAGCAAAGCATAATTTTGTTAAGTAAGCTTATTTGCCAAAAGTTATAAAGAACGAGAATGATAAAGAACGAGGTTAAAGTAACCCAGGAGTTAACCCAATTTCATGTACAATAGGATAAAATCTTTGACTGGTTCAAATTGAAAGAAGTTGCAGACGAAAATTTCAAGTTCGTTAAATGTAGAATTTGTTTTCCTCGTTGGGTAGAAAACATTGTGGACAATGAAGAAATTGCTTGTTACAAGCAATTTCACCATTGTCCACAGTGTTTTCAAAGGCTTTACTTGAGTTGCTTAAAAACGGAATTGAGAGGTGATGGGTTTAATACCATGCTTTTGAAAGAGTCCTCTACAATTTGAATAGAGTTTGCAATATTCCTGATTTACACAAGAACTAATTGTTATGGCGTAGACATTCAATGAATTTAGTGGTTAAGCCTCTAGTGGCAGTTTACACTCGTTGAACTTTGAGAAGACCTCAAAACTTTGTCTGTTAACTTAAGCTATCAAAGCTGACGCTTTGCTAACGAAAAACGCACCGTATGAGGAATTTAGCCCCGTCCATGAAAGCTATGTTTTTATCCGCTCATTTTTGCAGAATCTGATCAAGAGTGAACCAGTGACCATTCCTGTTAAATTTCAATGAAACCGAGCAACTAGTTTCTGGAAGGAATATTTTAAAAATATTTAATTTATATATCATATTTTAAAAATTAGCCCCACCAAATCAGCCGTACTTTTTATCGGAACAAAATTATTTGAAATATTCTTATAAATGATCATCAAAGTATCATTCCTATGAATTTTTTATTGAAATCTGTGAAGTAGATTCTCAGGAGAAGATTTTTCATGAAAAAGTTCAAGGATGAATGGACGGACGCTCGACGGACGAAACGCCATGATAGTAGCTCGCTGGCTTTCAGCCATAAGAGCTAAATAAAAATTTGGTTTACCAAAATCTAAGTAAGCTGGAATGTCGATGTTCATCAATACTGTTTGTGTGACTCATTTTCTGAAAATAAGAAAGACAGAAATTAAATGAATATCGATGTGTATGTAGACATTTTATATTTCGAAATGAAATATACATGTAATGACATTTAAAGAAAAACTAGACACCAAAATCGGATTGACTGTAACAGTTCAATAAAGTTATCTGTCGCAGATGTCAATCAAATTATCAGTCGATCAATGAAATCATTCGCTTAGACCAGAAATGAGTTTTAAACACCAACTTTGGTCGCCATTTTCGTTAACTCTTTTTGTTGGTTTGGCTGTAGTTACGACGTTTAGGTTGTCAACCAACTAGTCTATTTTTATGTTACATGCCACTGGCCATAAATTTTGCAAAATAACGCCGTAAAAAATCGTAGAGGAACTTCCTATCGGAGTCAAGGGGCGGGGCCAAAGGACTAAGTGAGCGGGGCCAGCGATTGGTCAATTAACGTGTCTTAGCTGTAAATTGAAAAAAAAAAATCTAAACCGGATGTTAACTTTGAGCTCCGATACTGGTTGACAATATGTGTGAAGCATTTTTGAATCAGGGCGTGACATATCATATTGACCACGTTCATTCTTAAGAAGATCTGGTCTAAGCAAAATTTTTAACCGATTCCTTAACAATGACGCCATTAGACGTCCCTGAAGAACAACATTTGGGAAAACAGACGTAAGGTCGGCAAAAGAGACGGACGGGCTTACAAAAATGTGGATAGATTTTTTGGACTTTACCGACAAAAACTGAAACGAAAGAATTTTTAAAATGACAATGTGTAGTCTTCTGGTTACGCCAGGTCAACGCCCGAGAAGAAAACTTGTTTTGTACTCAGTTGAGAATTTACTCAAACTGCGAGTGTGGATTAAAGATGTAAATCTGCTTATATTCTGTGGTTATTGCATGAAAATAAATAACAATATCTGTAAGTCATTACTTATTATTCCTAATATACAATTAAGAATAAAACAAGATATTAATTAATATTTGAAATGTGTGTAAATTCTCAATTGAGTTTGAAAAAAAGAAGTGTTCATAATCTCGGGCCCTTTTCAATAAAACTACGTTGTTGTTTTGTGTGATTTCTGTTTGGTTGTGTTTAGTCGAATCCTACGTCTTGATGGATGATCGTCTGTTTGGGTGTAAGACATTATTTTTCATTGAATGAACAACAAAGTGAACAGCTTTTAGCAGCTTTTTTGTTTTAAGAGATGAGGGGAATATTTTTTTGTTTTCATGGAGGTATGAACCGATAAACGTAATCACACTGTATGAATACGCCAAGCTGATTCATACATTGTGTGATTAGGTTTTTCGGTTCATAGCCCCATGAAAACAAAAAAATTTTCTCTCCATTTCTCATAATTTAATAGCATCGAGCGAAAATAACAAAAGCTTTACAAATGTTGATACCTTTTTTATGGGACTATTTTGTGTGGAAGCATGCAAAGTCGCTATGTGCTCAAAAATTTGTTCATGGAGTTATGAAAATTGTTTTCGACCAATTAGAACGCCCGATTTGTATAGACGAAACTAAAAATTAAATTATTACAAAATCAAAGATCTATAGATCTTACACGGAAAAAAAAAAAATAAACGCACATTATTTCTATTTCTTTTCGTAAATAAGAGCCAAATCATGACTTATTTTGTAAAATTTGCAAAGGTGAGTCATTTCGTGCGTCAATCATATGGCACCGACATCTTACATTCGTTTAGTAGAACGAAATGAACTAAATCAGGGTTAGATCTGCCTAATTGAAAGATTGTCTCATTGATAAAATTACTAGATTGTTGGTGAAATTATCAAGTAATAACCCACATAAAATTACCCATAAACCACCTTAAAGAATTTTAAGAAAAAGCGAGTTTTTGTAAGGTACTAAATAATTGTGGGAATAATTGACCAATCGTAGGTCCAGCCAACTGATACCCTAGGCCCTACCCCTTATCTCCAACAGGAAGCCCCGCTTCGATTTCAAACGTAATTATATGGCCAGTAGCATGTAACAAAAGAGTAAAATAGTTTGTTGGCGACCTAAGCATCCTAACTATACAGATTGAATAAGCTGTAGTTACGACGTTATAGTCACACCAACAAAAGGTTAACAAAAATGACGGTCAATTTTGGAGTAGTTAGTTCCGGTCCGGCCTGAATAAATGATTTGATTGGTCTGTTGATTCCTTGATTGACGGCCGTAATTGGTCAATTATGGTAGGGGTGTGGAATTTCTATGATCAGCTTTTCCGAAACGGGCTTTTTAACTTGCGGTAAAGTACATTTTCGAGGCCACTTCTCATGGCCAAGTAAATACCAGGGCAAATTTTGGGATGATACCAAATAGATCTAACAGATAACTCATTACTTATTGGAAAATTATCATAATGTTTATAATAAAGGGTAAAAAATATTTGGTTACTTGTGAAAATGCTTTGTTCCAGCATATTCTTCATTAACAACGATATTTTCTCAAAAATTGTCTCTTCACGCATTTTGCGGAAAAGTTCATTTTATTTGTGAAAACACCACTGATGATGGGCAGGTAAATAATAATACTAATATTAATTGTAATTAAAAAAATGATGTATAATTTGCTCAAACATACAAGATTTGGACTTTTAAAGAACTCTCTGTAAAACTACTTCTAGATATCTTAAAGTAGCGATCTTTTTCAAAAATTACATAATTTGTTTATTGCATCATCCCAATAGAGAAAATTCATCTTTATGTAAAAGACAAATCCAGTGTTCACAATATTTTTATAAAAAAGAAAAGCCGTAGCTAATTCTTAAAAATCATACGATTCTAGTTCTCTGTAAAAAAAAAACACAAAACGCCACCACCACATGTACATAATGTTCCAGAAAACTAGGAAATCGTTAGTAGACAATTAACTTTACTTCGTTCTCTGAATGGCCCGCATATGGTTAAACAAAGTAACGCAGAACATCAGTCATCGGATTGAAAAATATCTTTGTTCAAAACGCACAGGGAGAGTCATACATTAATGCAAATGTAGATCTCGGTCTACAAAGCATATCGTCGGTAGGCGAAGAAAATGTCGTAACTACAGATTTATTAAAGCTGTAGTTACGATATTTTCTCGCGTACCGATGATATGTAATGAAAAGGGTAAGATAAGCGTCGGAAACAGTAACATAACCGCCGTCCGCAAATTCTAGAGTAATTTATAAGACACTTATGTTTGACACTGACCTTGAGGGATTGAATACAGAAAATAATAGATGACCAAACGTGAACTTAACAAATTTGAATATAAAAAAAGAAAACTTGAATATCATGTCCTTTGCTAAAATTCGGACAAACAGATAGAAAATATAAATATTCAAGGAAGAAATCATATCACCTTCCGGTATATTAATGCCAGGAAATAAATCAATAAAATGACCACTTTCAACTTCAGTAAAATTCTTTATAGGAATTCATACATTTAAACTATTTCAAGTATATTTCTTCAAAAATCAGCTGACAGTCTGTATTCATAATAAAACGTGTATAAGAAATTAAATGGGATTTTAAAAAAAGATAATAATAGAAATAAAATAGAAGGTAAATAACGAAAAGCCTGGTTGTCTTGATTTTAATCATTCTTAAAAAAGGGTATCGATGTATCTAAACCTAGCAAAAGAAAATTTTATCAAATTCTCAACACCAGACCGGACGCTGAATTCTTTATTGAATCAAATATTGTCTTTGTGGTTTGATGAGCGAAAGTGACTTTTTACGGGTACCTTGTAAAGGTTAATTGGAATCACGCGTTATTTTTTAAGAATGATCGACGTTTGGCTGTCGATACTGCGTATCCTCATTTGCATGTAACGAATGGAAACAAATAAAACAGCCAACATTATAATGGATAACATCCAATGGTCAAGCCAAATTTGTTGTAAGTGCACATATAAAGTTAGTTAATCGACTTGCAAATATTACTCCATGAGATATCACGATGACTGAGGCCAATGGTTTGGTGCAACATTTAACTTTCCCACAATTCATTGCAATTCAACGCGCGACATCTTAAATAGATTATCTTAATAAGTGGGCTAAATAAGGGAATGGCATATTTTATTTTAATAACAGATCTGAGACTTTTTTTAATCTACTTGTCAGAACATGCTAAAAACAGCGATACCCCTTTTAAGGAAAAGCACTTTTTCGAAAATCAGCTGTAGGTAACACATATAATTGATGTAAATACAAGCTTCACCCACCATATTTTCGGTTATATACGCATTTGGAGGTAGTTTCCCGCACTTTCTGAATCATAAAGTTCGCCGAAGTTAATTATAAACACTTTTCAAATTGATGAAAGTTGCTTTATCCTTACGTTATTGCAATTTTGTATATATGTTCAAAAGAAGTAAAATAAAAACAAAACTATAACAAAAGGTTCAAAATGAAATAAGGGTACAAATGTAGAATAAAAATTACATTTTGCTCCCTCATTAATCTTTAATTATGTTGCATGTATTGTTTACTAATTTTTTACATCTAATCTCATCCAATTTTATAGCATAGAAGCTGTTTATGCAAGAGATGGAGACAATTTTGTTTAGTTTTCATGGAAGTACGAAACTAATAAAGTAATCACACTATATGAAATAGCTAAAGACATGTGCTAGAAGAAGACATCAACTAGGCAAAAATATTTACTAGTTTGAGACCGTTCCTAATGGACAGCTTTAGGTGCATACATTATAATAAATCCCGCATGGGTATCAAACCAATTTTCCAACCAATCAGATTTGTTCTTTTGTTTAGTTTGGGTTAAACGCCGCTCTTTTTTAAAAAAAAATCCAGTCATATCGCGGCTGCTGGAGGACCTAACAATGGATTCCTGGTAAATCTGGCACGAGTACCACCATTACACCTCCAGCTGCTATCCGTAGGTTTAGGATTACCCACATAGTGGGGATCGAACCCATGACACCCTATGATAGAAGATTAGGAGTCTGATGTGCTACCAACTGCAATGTGACGGCCTACCAATCAAAATGCATGAATTGTGAAATAAATCAATAAGTGACCGCGCCTACTAAGCTACGACAGGAAGTTCCATTACCTATAAAACGGCGTTATTTTGCAAAGTTAATGGTCAGTAATGTAAATCGGTTGGTTGGCGACTAACGCATCAGAACAGCTTGTTCAAGCTATAGTTACGATGTATAAGATGCCAAACCAACAAAATGCTTCACATAAATATCGGCCGATGTTGGAGTTCAATGCTCTCTCCCAATCTAAGTGAATTAATTTATTTGGCCGATTTATTCTTTGATTGACAAACGTGATCATACAACGCCAAAAATGAAATGACATGAAATATTGTTCTAGAAACCGGAAAAGGTT
Organism: Fragum fragum; assembly: GCA_946902895.1. NCBI lineage: Eukaryota > Metazoa > Mollusca > Bivalvia > Cardiida > Cardiidae > Fragum > Fragum fragum. The sequence goes on along the minus strand of OX336370.1, from coordinate 58,901,037 downwards.
TCCAGATTTTCTTGTAAATCTTTTCCTCGAACGGCTCCTTGGTTTCATGAATATTTGATTCCTGGCTTGTTGGTTTCGGTTAAATTTACTATGAGTAATTGTTGAAAAGACCGGGGAACAAAGCAACGAAAAACGAAAAAGAATACTTTATCTAATTTGTTTAAAATATTCTAGTGTCTATGTTTCTAGTTGTTTCCCGTGTTTGTAACTTAATAACCCATTACCTAACGATACATTTTTAGACTAGTCCAAGTGAGTGAAGCTGCAGGCACTCTTTTAAAGCGTGTTTAAATAGAAAATAAGGTGCGATATTGGGCAGTAAACATCGTGAGAAAAAGAGAAACGCATTTTCACCTTGTTCATAATATTTTGCTCTGAATTTAATTTCTCAGTGAGTTAAAAATCGGGACTGTGTAGTAATGGGTTAAAAAGAGAAAACGGGCAGAATGTTTAAATATCCTATGAGCGAGACATTGACAACAAACGCATATTTGCGGCAAGAACAGACGATGGGCAACCTAGACAGCCTCTTGGTTATATCTTTACTCTTGACATGCTGAATAAAATCCTTGTTAGAAATTGCATTAAAATCAAAGGGTTGAAGGTACTGAAAGGCCCTAATGGAGGGTTACTACTTCTTTTTAAATTAATTTTATAAACTTTTCTGACTTAAAATGCCAATAGGTTGTGTAGACTAAGATCTGTCTGCACATTTGTGCAGACTAATCTTAGTTTACACAACCTGTTAAAGCAGGAATATTCCGGGTTCAGGATGATAAGGGTTAATATTTCCATTTAGTCTAAAGGAATTTGGACACGGTATCTATTTACAGAGCGCACAATACAGACTCGGATCAGATTCTGCAGATACACAGTCTGATCTGAGCGTTTACTTGGCGCTTATCTGTAATTGACAAATCGCGGCTGTCAATTAAAACATCAGTCGATCGTTCAAATCATTCATTTATATTGGAAGTTATCGTTCCAACATTTGACACCATTTATGCGAATCATATTTGTTGCTTTGGGGACTTAAAAGTCGTAACTACAGCTCATTCAAGATGTAGTTACAACGTAAAGGTCGCCAACCAACCATTCTAGTATCTCTTTCCATACTACTGGCCACAAAAATTGCAAAATAACGCCGTTTAAAATTGAGGAAGTTTAACTTCCTATTTGCGTCGATGGGCGTGATAAACGGAGTAAGCGGGAGGGGGGGGGGCGAACGATTGGTTAAAAGTTCAAGATTTCACACAAAGGTTCGTTTACATGCCCTTAGCTAAAATTTCAAGCCGATGTCTTATTTTTATTGCCGGATTATATAAAGACAAAGAAAATAATCCTACTTTTCAAGTAGTTATTTACTTAATCCGATTAGAATTATCTAGGTAGTTTGCAACCTTTCAAGATTTAACTACTTTCAATTTCTCTATTCCATTTTCTGACTTTTACATCACGAACTTGTTTTTTTTTTCTCTCTCTCTCTTTCTTTATTTTGTACTTAACAACCTTGGGTATATTTGTAATGAAATTCTACAATAAATAATGGAAAAAGAACTTTTTGTTTTTTCGTTTTCATCAGATGCGAAAAAAAGGCATACAATCATTTAGATTAGCAAATAGAAGAATACCCTGTGGAAAATGAAAAATAAAGCCGGTTAGAAGCATTAAATAGCTCAACAAATTTGAAATGTATACTTCATTTTTTATTATTTTTATTATTGTTTTGGCCATTATAATTATTATTGTTTTTGTTATTGTGATAAAAAAATCGATGGTAAAGCAGCGTTAAGCCCTTCCCGTTTTTATTATTTATTTTCTGCGTGTCTAAATTGGAAGAGATTGCAGTCGAAAATGAAAATGCAATTTGAAATGAAACTATCCTATGAGGTAGGAAACGTTGTGGAAAGAGGAGAAATTGCTTGTCACAAGCAATTTCTCTTCTTTCCGCTTTGTTTTCTCAAGTAAAAAAACTGGGACGTAAGAACTAGGAATTACATAGGAAAGGGTTAAATAGTCCCACAATCTAGAAATATATTCTTCATTTATCATTAATATTATTTTCATTATTTTTATTGTGTTATAAAATCGTATGTATTAAAGAACGACATATGTCAACATTATACTTAAAAAAATGTTCGATTTTCTCGTGTCGAGATTCTTTCGGAATTCAGTTAATTGCAAAACAAATTCATCCTCATTTGTTAAACGTCACGGAAATTAGGGTGCTGGCGATTTTCTTGTCCGTATGATTTGTACTATACCGCACACCTAGCATATTCCTTAACTCCTCTCATTTAACCCATTCCTGCACAATGACGCTTTGAAGCGCCCCTTGAGAAAACTTCTTTGGAAAACATTGAGTACAAGCAATTTCTACATCATCCACAATGTTTTCTAACGAGAATTTAATTTATCATCTGCAACTCCTGTTCAATTCGAACAAGTCTAAAACTTTGTCGCCTTGTAACGGGTTAATCAAACTTTTACTCATTACCAGGCGGCACAATTTTAGACTGGACCAAATTGAAAAGAGTTGTAGGCGGCACTTCAAAGTTTATGAAATTTTAGATTTTTCTTAACTTTCGGGGTCGAAAACATTATGGAAAATGAAGAAATTGCTTGTTACATGCAATTTCTTCATTTTCCACAATAATTACCATGTAATTTTTCTTGGGGGTGTCCAAAGGCGTCACTGAGTGGGAATAGGTTAAAAGCCAATTTAATGTTGGCGTCTTAAATTTATCGTCTAGTAATGGGTTATTATGGATATGATAATCTTCAACCCATTCCCACACAATTCCGTTTTTTACGCCCCCCCCCCCCCGGGAAAAATATTCGGAAACATTGGAAAAATGAAGGCAATGCTGATAACAAGTAATACAATATGTTCTAAACAGACAAATATCTTTATAATTGTATAAAATTGAACTATCAATTTTGTCAAGTCTTGAGAAAAAGGGGTAATAGATTAATTCGTCGTTGGAAAACGACCAAATTTCCTGACGGCAGCTTGTATACATGTACCGACGATGAAACTAGAGGAAAAATTAATACGCCTCATGATCAAAGTCATTTTCGAAAAAAGTGCGAAAAAATTATCTTGTCTGGAAAGTTCTTTTTAAATGTTGGAAAGGACTGAACTCATTATACTTGAAAAGTAGATAAATTATGGCTTTTTCTAGATATTTTTTTCCTAAGTAAGAAAGAAGTAAGAATTTCCTAAGTAAGAATTTAATAAAACAGTTAAAATAATAATGAATATGATTAGATAAGACAAGAAAAAAGATAAAAAAAAGACCATCTAATTTATGTTTTATTAATTATATATACACACTTAAAATTCAATTTGAAAAGGAATATTTTTTTTGTTACTTCTATTGCACCATTTTGAAATTCTATCAAAGATTTCCCTGTTTCCATTCATTTATTATTTATTTCAACTAATTAAGTATATCTATTATGAAAAAATGTTTTATTAGAATATCATTTTAACCCTTCCCTGTACGAACCCGGGATTTTACGCCACTTCGATTTATTTTGTGATTGTGAAACATTGTGGAAAAAAGGGTGGTCTCATTTCAAATTGCATCCAAAGTTCAACATCGTATGCAACCTCTTTTAATTTGGACCAGTCCAAAATTTGAAGAATCGGGAAATAGTAAATCATTATAGTACATCACCAGTCGTACTCAAAACATAGCAATGACAGAATGGTACTTGCTAAAGTGCACATTTTTTCCTTTTTTTATGCAATTTCTGCATTTTCCGCATTCTTTTCTACCAAGAAAGACAAGAACATTTTAAATTGTATCAACTTGAAATTGTCCTATGCTACTTCTTTTATTTTCCAGTATAACATTTTGTCGCCTGGAAATGGGTTAACGGGTTTGGCAGATTAATTTGGAAAAAAAAAAAGCTATTTATTTAAAATAAAAGTGCCTATCTCATATTTAATCCAATTTCAAGATGACAAATGAAAGTTGCAGCCAACATTTTAAAGTGACTATAGATAAATGAGTGCCAAATAAGATAGAGAACCATTGCCGAAAAAAGAGAAATTGTTAGTTTAAAGAAGTTTCTCCAAAGTATTTTTTTTTTTTATTTGTATAAAAGAATTAAGGATAATGACGAAATTGCTTAAAACAAGCAATTGCTTCATTTTCCACGAACGATGTTTTCTAAAGCTTTTTTTCTTGGGGGCGTATAAAAAAGAGGGATTGTGTGGGAATGGGTTAAAAGAAAGTCAAATGCGAGAAGTAGAAATGATGAACCAGATTTCTTTCATTTTAAATTATTCGCAACATTTTGAAATTCTTAATTTTAAAGAAATAAACTCCCAAGCAGATGGTATAACAACTCTTAATTTAATTTTAGTTTCGTCTATCAAGATTAACCCATTCCAACACAGCAAAATTTTAGACCGGTCCAAATTGAAAGGAGCTGCAGACGACAATTTCAGGTTGATGGAATTTTAAATTTTTTCGTCTTTTTGGATAGAAAACATTGTGGATAATTAAGAAATTGCTTGATCCAAGCAATTTCTTCATTTTCCACAAAGTTTTCCAAAGCTTTTTCATTGAGGGGCGTAAAAAGGAGGGATTGAGTGGGAATGGGTTAAAGCGTTTTGATTGGCCGATTGTGTTTTTTTTTTTTTTTTTTTTTTTTTTTCAAATTCCACGAACGAAATTTTGAACGCGCAACTAGTTTTATTCTGGCGCACCTTATAGATCCGTGAAATTTTACCCAAAACTAATGAAATATTTGATTTGTTATGCCTGTTGGCATAAATTTAACCCTTTCCTGTTTTTGGAAATTTTAGACTAGTCCAAATTGAAAGAGGTTGCAGACGACAATGAAAACTGGATGCCATTTGAAATGAAACCATTCTATGTGGTAGAAAATATTGTGGAAAAAGGAGAAATTGCTTGTTACAAGCAATTTCTTCTTTTTCCACAATGTTTTCTCGAGTATAAAATCACAGGAACGTAAAATCCCGTATTTGAACGGGAAAGGGTTAAAGAAATGAAGAGTATATTATTTGTTTTAACTTATCTATGAACATAAAACTTATCAGACTAACCAATGAATCTAAATAGCGCATTCATACTGTGTTTAAGTTTTAGGTTCATTGCAATCGAATTACTTTATTTTCCACGAAGTTTTACCATATCCACATCACATCAGGTCGTCAAAAAAACTTAATTGTTTGGTAAGGGGTTAACTGAAGGCATTGCAGTTGCGCTTAACAAGTACAAATTGATATGAATACGAATCATGCAGAGTACAAACAGAGAAAAGCTTCCATAAAGTTCATTCAATTCAAAAGGCGTGAAAATAATTCACGTAATGCATGTAAGTATACTTCGGAATTCGAAAGTTATTTCTTCTTTTTTTTAAACTAAAGTTCTGTCAAACAGCTATATATTTTCTATAAGAAAATTCTGCAAGTCCCCAAAATATGTTTCAAATCAAAGCTGCTATATCTTTTTTTTTTTTTTTTTTTCTTCTGGATTTTGTGGTATTTTTTCCCTTTTCTATATCAACGAAATAGTTAAACGCGCATTCCTGTCTTTGGCAATTTTCTTTATTTGGAACATGTGGAATTTTGACTTTTTTCATTTCAATAGACAAAGATAAGGAAAGGGAAAAACGAAGAAGGAACCGAATGACTATCAAAGAAATGTTGCAAAAGTTCGGCGGAAACATCAATTTAGACAATCTTAATGAAACAAAACAAAAATACAAGGTTCTTTGAATAAATGATGGCACTCTTTACAAAAAAAGAGAAATGTGTATTTAGTAATAAATTTCAATTAGATAAATCCACTACGAACAGTAACTAGTCCACAGTCAGAATTTTCACACAAATTTGGAATTCACACCAAAAAGCACAAATATAATCCTCAACAAAAAATATATATCCTAAATAATTTTGGTTATAAAATACCACTTCAGAATTCAAAGTCAAGAAAATAAAAGTAGAACAACAACAAAAAAACGTTTAAAAAACTTTATTACTTTCATCTCCAAACTAATCCCAGAAAATTCCTCCGCACATAACAGCACCGCCCGATTTACTTTACTGTGAATTCGGAACACACACTCTCTCTCTGATCGAAAGTTTCCTGCGCACAAAATAGTTACGGCTTAAAATTGCCAGCGACAAGGCGGCATTATAAGCAATTTGGCCATTTAGCCGAGAAATATGCTATAATTCAATAAATGAAGACTGGGCCAATTTTCGTCGCCTTGTTCGACAAAGACATTCCGGGCGAAGTGTAGCAAATCAAGTGAAAACGGGGGTAAATCGAACGGGAGTTTGTCGCGTGCACGTGCCATGGGCTATTGGAGCGCGGTCCTTAATGTTCAATAATGTCGGACTATCGGAAAGAGTAAAATACCCTTAACTGTAGGAATTTAAAAAAACCCTTTTGAGTGTTGATTTTTGTTTGTTTGAATGGGGTTTTACGCCGCTTTCAACAATCTTTCAGTTATATCGCGGCGGCTGGAGCACCTAACAATGGAATCCTGGTATTTCTCACACCAGTACTACCATTACATCCTTTCCTAGCCTCCAGCTGCTATCCCACATAGGTCTACGATTATCGACCCATTGGTGAGAGACAAATAGTCGGAAAGGATGAGTGCCGCCGTCGGGAATCGAACCCGGGACCTCTAGATTGAAAGTCCGACGCGCTACCAACTTCGCTATGACGGCGGCTTGAGTGTTGATAGTTGTCCCGAAACATGGGTTAAAACTTTTCCGCGCTGTTTCTATAGCTCCTAAACCCGCGCTTGTCAATCAAGGAATATATCGGCTAATCAAATCATTCATTCAGCCCGGAATCGAGATTTTAAATTCGACATTTGTCGCCATTTGTGTGAAAGATTTTTGTTGGTTTAGCGATTTAAACGTCGTAACTACAGCTTATTCAAGCTGTAGTTACGACGTTTAGATCGCAAACCAACCATTCTACTTTTGGGTTACATGCGACTGGCAATAGATTTGCAAAATAATTTCGTTTAAAATCGAAGCTGGATTTCCTGTCGGAGTCAGTGGGCGTGGCCAAAGAAGTAAGTGGGCTAGGCCAGCGATTGGTCAGTTAAATTAAAGAGTTAAGTCCATTTTTTCAGGAACTATTTTCTGTGAGATATTTTGTTTGTGTAATTTGGTGTTGGTGTTTTAATTCTTCTTTTTCTAAATGCTTTTAATAACATAACCTAAACACATTGGCCTATAATGCTCATGATTTTTTTTTTCTTTTGAAAAGTTCTTTAAGTTGGTATGAAAAGCAAGAAATGTTCCAAAGGATGTCATCAATATTCATATAGAGAGCATGAAATCGAAACATCGTTATATAAAAGCATGAATACACATGTTAATGAGATCCGTCAACCGGAAGGAGGTCTTCTGGATATTTAAGAAATGAAGAAAATATTTTTTGTTTTCATGGAGGTATGAACCGAAAAACCTCATCACACTGTATGAATACGCGAAGCGGATTCATACATTGTGTGATTAGGTTTTTCGGTTCATACCTCCATGAAAACAAAAAATGTTATCTTCATTTCTTATAATTTAAAAGCATCGAGCGAAAAATGCAACAACTTAACAAATTTTGATACCTTTTTGTAGTGAACTATTTTGTGCGGAAGCATTCAAAATGGCTGCGTACTCAAAATTTTGTTCATGGAGGTATGAATTAAATTTTTCGACCAATCAGATCGCTCGTTTTTAATAGACGAAACTAACAATTAAATTATTGCTAAATGTATTCCAAGTGGTCAGACTGGGAGAAATGCAGAAGCTGGTCAGGATCGATACTTTTCGCTATCGCCAGAAATTCTGAAACTAGAACCGAGGATTTAATTTGATTTGCTTTTTAAAGCGTTTTATCTCAACTATGCTGTGTGTATTACGTTTCTCTTGTTAACCCATTTCCATTCAATCCCGGTTTAAGACGCCCCCCCCCTAAAAAAGACACCGAAAACATTGTGGTAAATGAAGAAATTGCTTGTAACAGGCTTTCTTTTCAGTATCCACAATTTTTTCCTAAAAGACAAAGATTTTTTAAAATTCACCCAACTTGAAATTGTCGGCTGAATTTCTTTGATTTTGAACCAGTCTAATATTTTGTCGTCTGTTAGTTGGTTAAACATGTACTTAAAGGAAGACGCTGATCTGCACATCACGCATCTCTTAGATAATCCATGGTTGTCTGAAGAATTGGCTGATCGCCGTTGTCAATCAAACATCGATTGACCAATCAAATTATTCAATTGAACTTTGAACTCCGACATTCTTGTTAAGCATTTTTTGTTGGTTTGGTGGCATGAACGTCGTAAATACAGCTTATTCAAACTAAAATTACGACGTGTAGATCGCTGCTAAACGAAAATTAAAATGTTTCCTAAATTCTCCAAAATTCAACTTCTCTTATCTTGATATCCAAATAGTTTGTTTGGGGTACGCTTTGGTAAGATTAGCCTGCGATAAAATCATACTTTGACAAAGAAATTCATTCTAGTGTCCAAATCTCTGAAAAAATTATTCTGAAAGCAATTTCTTCAGTGCACAATTGTCAAATACAACAATTTCCAAATTGGACCTGACTAAATATCCTTTCTGACATTTGTCTCCCTCCATTGGTTCTATAATCGTAAACCTAAGTGGGGTGAGCAGCTAGAGTCTCGGTAAAGGATGTCATGGTAGTGCTGGTGTGCGAAATACCCATTAACCCATGGTTATGTGCTCCAGCTGCCGCAATATGACTTAATACCGTTAAAAGTTGCATTAAACTTCAATCAATGAATGATTGGACCAGTCTAAAATTTTGTCATCTAGTAATTTGTTTAACAACATTGTCCTATATTAACCCTGCACCGAGACGATTTTAATTGGTACTAAAAGCTGGAAATTGCTGACAATAATACACTATTTCTGTGTACTGAATAGACCATTTTAAAATCCCACAAATACTTTACAGTTTGTTTTTAGAGAACTATTTCAGTCATATTTACATATATATCTAAAGGACTCTTGGAAAGAAAAATAATTAGACACTTTTTGTAATACAAATGTTCTAAGAAGGATTTTTTAAGTTCCTTATCGCTCCGTCTTACACGTGTCTGGGTCGAAAGTCTCTGAAACGCAAAATATGTCTGGTACTAAACCCCAGAACGGTTGATTTGTAACAAGTAGTCAATAATTTCACATCTGTCGGTCCGAATTTTTCCGCGAATATAATAGATACAAATGACCATCCTTGTGCGACCAGACATCCGAAATCTATCAGATACAATTGTCCCTTTTCCGGCTGATTACCACCGCCATTATTCAAACTAATCGCCATTACCGGAAGTTCTTTTCACAGCGCCAACACCTGTTCCGCGCGGATGAATATACCGATAACGATTTTTCCCGATTCCTACGCGCCGTAAATTGACTCGGTGTTTGGGTAGCTTTATTGAGGCTCTTGTACGGTATCGCTAAAGCAAATATTATTCATTATAGATTAAATAATCGCATTCATGGAGTCTGCTACATGCGATGGTCATATTGACTGGATAACAATGGATTATAAATGAGATTCAATCAGCTTGTTTTATACGAGGAGATTTCGCCGGATTATAGCAGGATGTCCCAATAGATACTTCTTTTCAGTAGCAATGCGTCATGCTAAAATGACATTACAAAAAATTTCTACAGATGTATTTCTCTGACTTCATAGCGCAGTTGGTAGCGCGTCGGACTTTCAATCTAGAGGTCCCGGGTTCGATTCCCGACGGCGGCACTCATCCTTTCCGACTACTTGTCTCTCACCAATGGGTCGATAATCGTAGATCTATGTGGGATAGCAGCTGGAGGCTAGGAAAGGATGTAATGGTAGTACTGGTGTGAGAAATACCGGGAATCCATTGTTAGGTGCTCCAGCCGCCGCGATATGACTGAAACATTGTTAAAAGCGGCGTAAAACCCCATTCAAACAAACAAAATTTCTCTGACTTGACAATCAAACTCTTATCATACGAAACTATAGAATATAATGGCTCGAGATAATACAATACCAAGGTTAACCCTTTACCAGACTACAAAATTTAAGGCTGATTGAAAAGAGTTCCAAACGACAATTTAAAGTTTATGACAGTTTAATTTTTTCTCGTCATGGATAGAAAACTTTGCGTAAAATGAAGAAAATGCTTGAAACTCCATTTTACACAATGTTTTCACAATTTCTTTAGGGTCATCAAAAAGCGTTACAGTGTGGGAATAGGTTAAACATTGTCTTGCCAAATAAAATCTTTTTCAGAGTAGCATTTAAATCAAAGGCACGAAAGCGCTTTGGGCCCCAGTTAACCCTTTCCCGTTTTCAGAAATTTTAAAAAGATCCAAATTGAAATAGGTTGCAGACGACAATGAAAATTGGATGCATTTTGAAATTAAACGATCCTTTTTGGTAGAAAATATTGTGGGAAAGGAGAAATTGCTTGTAGCATGCAATTTCTCCTTTCCCCACAATGTTTTCTCAAGTATAAATTCACAGTGATGTAAAATCCCGGATTTGTACAGGAAAGGGTTAAGGCACATTATTTCTTCTGAAACTTAATATTGAAACTTAACTATGTGCAGGCGGATCTTTTGCAAGTCTGATCATTGTCTATACCTCCAACCAAAACAGTGATCTTCATGTAGGAACATGTAGGAAATAATACCGAACATTTTATCAATAGGACGACATGTCACGTCCATGTCATTTGACTATATCGTTTCCAAACCATTCTACCTTGCACCACTTCAATCGTTTGACCAAATAATTAACCAATTACGAAACGCACATTTCTGTATTTTTCTTAATTAGAAGAAGTTGCAAACGTCAACTATAATTTGACGAATTTTAAATAATTATTGTCCTTTAGAATAGATAATTGAAATATTGCTTGCTACATACATTTTCTTTATTTATTTGAATGGGGTTTAACGCCGTTTTTAACAGTTTTTCAGTCATATTGTGGCGGCAGGAGCACATAACAATGGATTATTGGTATATCTCCCACCACTACCACCATTACATCCTTTCCTAGCCTCCAGCTGCCATCCCACTTAGGTTTACGATTATCCACTAATTGGTGAGAGACAAATGACGGAAAGGATATGTACCGTCGCCGGGGATCGAACTCATGACACCTCATGATTGAAGATATGGAGTCTGATGTGCTACCGACAGTGCTATGTAGGCGGTGTGCCACATACAAGCAGTGCGTGTATTCTCCGCTTTGTTTTCCATAGCTTTTATGGCGCTTTTTGACCCCCTCAAGAAAACAAGTTTTGAAAAACGCTTTGGACATTGAAAAAAATTTCTTCAATCCCCATATTGTTTTCTGTACGAAACGCAAAGCATTTTCTAAATTCCACCGACTTTAAAAATGACGTCCGCAAGTATACTTTCAATTTCGACCGGTCTGAAATTTTGTCATGTGGTAATTGGTTAAAACCTTTATAAAAGTTTCACAATGATTCCATCCCTGACCAGAATAATGGCGACAATCAGCTCTTACGAAGATATCTAACGAGCTGAAATAATTTCTTTCCTTAGAACCTTTGTTAGACTGGGGAAAAATTTTCATGAATTGAAATTTCGTAATTTACGTTATCAATCAGATAATGGAATAGTCCGATTTCTATACGTTACGAGTTACAATCCCATTGCAGAAAGAATTTTGAAGATAACTACATGACTAGACGACGGAAAAATACACGCGAAAACGTTAAAGAATAAGTGGCACTTTAATTTGTTACTACGATGGTGCCGTTTGGTTCAAGAGTCTCTAAAACGACTTTAACATAAACGCTCTTTAGCATAAATAAGTCTTCCCGTGTATCGATGGGTCAGCGCGAAACAACTGTTTAGTGCTAACCCGTCGATATACAGCACATGTTGCTTTTGTCTACGTTTTTTTTCTTTTTTTTTTTTTAATTCAATTTAGCAATTGAAAAAACAAATCAGATAAGGAATACATTGATGATATTCATTGTAAGAGACCGAAACTATCTTGCGTTACTTATCAATGGAAAAATGGATATTTCCGACGTAAGCATATCATCGGTGTAATTCTAAAACCTCGTAACAAAAGCTTGAATAAAGCTGTAGTTACAAATTTTTAGAATTTATGATTTGTCTTGTTAAAGTAAAACAAAAGACCCACCGCCATGAAAGGAAGAACGGAAGTGTTGATAATCTGTCCATAATCGATTGCCAGTAATTAAGGCCGCGGAATTAAATTGCATATAGAATGCATGCTGTGAGAAAAAGCCCCGTTTTCCTCATTTCCTCTGTTCTTCCCTTATCTTCAAAATTTCTGAATATCGTCGTTGTCGCACTAAAACCTCGTAACTACAGCTTTAATCAAGCCGCGGAATTAAATTGCATATAGAATGCATGCTGTGAGAAAAAGCCCCGTTTTCCTCATTTCCTCTGTTCTTCCCTTATCTTCAAAATTTCTGAATATCGTCGTTGTCGCACTAAAACCTCGTAACTACAGCTTTAATCAAGCCGTAGTTACGAAGCTTTATAATGACAAAGACGATATAGTAAGTTAAATTCCCAAGGAAATGTATCAGTATCCAAGTCATGCAATTCATAAAAACAAACTTACTCCTCAAGACTTATCATAATCGATAGATCGCCGCTGTCAATGACAAAGTCTACTGACCAATCGAATGGTTCATCTAGACTGAAAGTGAATTTTGAATTCTAATATCAAATTTAATCATTTTTTGGTTTATTATACGACTTGAACTACGTCTTAATCAAATGGCTATATACGACGTTTAGGTTTGCAACCAATCATTTAATCTTTTGCTACATATTAGGTTCTAAAGATTTTGCACAATGATGCCGATTTATATCTAAGTCGAGATTCCCGTCGGAGGTCGGAGGGTTGGGCCAGCGAGAACTTCCTGTCGGAGGTCCTTCTATTTAAACAGTGAGCAAGGTTATCGTAAATTAAAAATGGGCAGACTGACCGAGATAGAATGTGTTTGCCCTTTATCAAACTTATCAATATTAACCCCTGTTATGCTGATCCCGGAAATTCCTGTTATGGCAGGAGGTGTAGACCAAGATCAGACTGCACATGAGTGCAGTCTTATCTTGGACTACAACCCCTGCTTGTCCACTTTCAGCAAAAGTTGTTTAAATAATCAAATTTCAAAAGAAATATTTACCCTCATTAAGACCTTCCAGGGCTATAAGCCTTGTGATTTTAAAGCAATTCTGTCAAGGATTTTTATTCAGCATGACGAGGGTTAAATGGCTATCATACATTATTGTATTAAAAATCTGATTAACTTCCACCGTATCCTATCATTTTGATAAATAGTATTTTGCTTGGATCGCCTGACGGTTCATTATATTAGAATTGACGGAGAACGGTGTTAATTAATGAACCAATCGTTCAGTCAAATCTTTCTTTTAAACCGGAAATGAGATTTGAACTCCAACGTTGGCCTACGTTACTGTGGAGTATTGTTGTTGGTTGTTATTCAAGCTGTAGTTACGACGTATAGTCGCCAACATGCCTTTGATTCTATCATCATTTCTTTGTTTCATCTTAATATAACAAAGCCAAAATAAAGCCGTTTAATTTCCAAGTGGAACTTGCTGGCGTAGTTCAGTTGACACGGGCAGCTATGCGTTGATTATCCATATGAGAACGATTTGTATTAATCTGGTTATCTAATACAACTCGACAGAAAAAAATCCGTATTCGGTGTGTACTAAAAAAACGTATTCGTCGAGTACCGTTAAACACGGACTACTTTTTGTGTAATGACGTTCGGGTTTTGTTTTTTTTTTTTTCGGAAAGTTGGTTATTTCTTCATCATTTAAGAAAATTTTCTTAATGTCATGTCCTAAAGGTATATAATAAAAGGAATATTACAACAGTGTTGTTATCGTGCTCTCGAAACGTGTGTAGGTATCTTTATTTGATTCGACCTTCGGTCTCATCCAATAAAAACACCTACACACGATTCTTGAACACGATAACAACAAATAGAAAAAGACACTGTTGTAACACTCCCTATGTATTAGCTAGATGTATTGTGATAAAGGACAGTAACCTCTGGCAACAGCCCTTCCTATATTACTTACCCGACTTTATCTGTCGGTCAAATTTTACAAAATCTTATGTTTTTCGGGAAATAAATGGCCACCTAATGCCACAATAAACAACAATTTGACTGAAAAACAACAATAACAACAACAATTAATCTTCGCGCGTCCCGCGATGACTCATAACAATCCGAAATGGAAAACGAATGTATTCATATTTGCAATACAAGAGGGCCATTCCATTTTATTATACACGCATGGACGGTCACTTTCCCGTATATCAAGATATCAAAAGAAGATACAGTCAAACCTGGTCATCCGGTCACCTCCATTCAGCGTGCACCTGTCTTAAACGGCCAGTTCAATGTCCCCCCGATCTGTTTTACACTAAATTTTACCTGTATTCAACAAGCACCTCTAAAACGCGGTCAACGGCCGTCAAAATCGTGTCCCATTCTTTGAAATAACCTGAGTTTACGGTCAATTTCGGGCCGATGGCAATTTTCACGGATAAGTAATTATCACGGCGCATAATTGTTTTCGGATTATCTAATCAAGTGTCAAAATCAGATAAACATTCACATGCGTCGCCAATTAACAGGTGTTTTGTAGATAACTACGGAGTCATCAAAATGCCCAGTTTTGTTATTTTTGTCTTATTCAGTGATTGAATTTTATGCATATGATATTCAAACTTTATCAATAAAGTTTAATCGAGTATGACGATCGAAATTACTGTTCTCGGAAACCAATCTATTTTCGTATTCGTACAGAGTTTGTTTGCAGTTTTAGAGGTGAGAAATGGGTAAACAAACTCGCTCAGAGACTAAATCTGCCTAGATTCTAATTGGAATTATATTGAAATAAAGTGTTTTACGCAATAATCAAAAATATCGATCAGACTGATCCTCAATTGACCGGCCGACATTATGTCAATTGTTCGATCTTTGCAAAAACTAATCACGACCGTTCGAGTAATTTTATCCGATTTTAACCTTTTTAATTTCGATTCATAATCTGATCCACTTCATGAGTATATAGGCCTACTTGTATTCTTACCAAAATTAAGAAAATATGTTTGAATGAGCTTTTATCTTGTTATTTATGTACTGAAAATGAATACTTTCTAGCCACCCTATCTTTTTGTTACACAAATATCCGGCCATCAGGCCGACCTGTATTAAGCAAGCACCTGTCTTAAGCAAGCGATTTTGGCATATCCCTTGACCGCTTGCTTAAGACAGGTTCCACTGTAAATGAATTATCTGCAGGCTCCATCTTGTATTACGATAACCGATATGGTATTTATTTATGACTTGTCAAGCGAAAAGCAGTCATATGGTTAAGTGCAAATATTGTTGATCCTTTCAGACAGTGAAAAATATTCAGATTACATTATGTATCCTTTTTTGTTTTGATTCATACAATATGAACGTGGTGTAAGGAGTTAAAAAATATACCATCTTAACTATTGCCGGGTTGAATCCGAAACGTTCCTGTTTTTACAGGGGGCAAAGACAAAAATCAGCCTGCACTGTGCAGGCTGATCTCAGTCTACACTACTTACTTATAACTTTTAATCCAGAGTTGCCTAAAAGATCAATTTTCAAAATAAAAAATAGCCGATATCTTTGTGCTTCAAGTATTCTCAACCCTTTGATTTTGATACAAATTTTTTAGAGAATTTTATTTGGGAGTACAAGGGTTTAACTTAGGATTTGATGAAAGTAATAAAATGCTATTTAAAAAAAATACCTAAGAAATTTCGGAGTAAACGAGCCCCCCTTTTGTGTGCGTGTCTTTTTGGATAGGAAAACACGGTGGATAACGAAGTACATGTAATTGCTTGATCAATCATTGGATTCATTTTCGACAATGTTTCAAAGCTTTTTTTATTGCGGGGCGTAAAAATGGGGGGGGGGCTTGCGTGGGAAAGAGGAGATCTCTATACCTGAATTTTATGAAGGGGGTCTTGATTTTAATATGTTTTAGAATTGTTAGTATGGTTTTACAGGCTACAAGGTTTCATTTGGAATTTTGGCTGTAAAAATATTTGGATGATAGATCGGTCCCAATACAAGTCATCAGAACTGGCATTTCCAATTATTTTGCAGTGGGTGTTGATACGTCACAGTCTGATCAGAGACTTCACTCTGCGCTCTGTAGAAAGATACTGACCCAAAGCTTCTTTAAACAATCAGCGAATGTTCTAATTGCCCCAAATGGCTGTCCAGGGTGCTCATTGTGTGCAAGTCACACACATGCGAAATTGTTGGAAATGTCACGCACAGGCTCATATATAAAAAGAGTTTGCATTGTTTATTGGGCATAATCACAATAGTATCGATGACAAAAGATAGGTTCGGAACAAAGCGTTTCCGATAACTTTTTTCTCTTCTACAAAGGCGGATTAACCAGGAGGATCTTGCGTCTTCCCTGTAACGTAATGACAATTGACAGTATTGTGTTTAATTGTCTGGGAGATGGCCTTACACTCTTCGCTGCCTTGAAAAATTGAGTCAATATTGACTCTTTCTAGAATATCATTTATTTTTTCCCGAGAACTGTCACGTCCAGTTAGATTTTCTATTGGAGTGAGGATTGTTTAAAACGCAAACCGCCATCTACGTATAGTGCAAAATGTTTCGACTCCGCCCGGACTTCTCGCTCTACGCAGACTGGCCAGAGTATAACATTTTCTATGTGGTAGCAGACTTTTTAAATTTAACCCTTTACTGTGTGTTTGTTGTTGTTTTTTTTTTGTGTGTGTGTTCGTGTGTGGTTTTTTTTTTTTTTTTTTTTTTTTTTTTTTTTTTTTTTGTTGTTGTTGTTGTTGTTGTTGTTGTTTTCAAAATTTAGGGCTTGTCCAAATTCAAAGGGGTAGTAGACGACATTATAAAATTAGTACAATTCAAAAAGTAACTATCCTTTGTGGAAGAAAATATTGTGGAAAAGGAAGAAATTGCTTGTTACAAGCAAATTTCTTCTTTTTCCACAATTGTTTCTCAAGTATAATATCAAAGCGTCGTAAAAATCGGAGTTTATACAGGAAAAGGTAAAAATAGCCCCTTTGGGTGTATTTCCTTTAAGTACTATATCTTATATAGATGCGTTCTCTTTCTTCATTTTTTTTTTTTTTTTTTTTTTGAATGGAGAGGCCAGTCTCTTCTAACGCGACAGGTCTCCATTGTCAGAGAGCATGGAATTTTCAAGCTGATGTTACATTGATGTATCGCTGACCAAGGCCACCGAAGAAATTAAAGGGTGCTATTTTGTAAATTTGTAGAGCAGAAACATTTCACAAAAGGTTACATGGATGGCTGGAGACCTAAAGGTCGTAACTGCCTTTTCAATAAGCCGTAGGTACGACGTTTAAGTCGCCAGACCAACGTAAATGCATAACAAAAATAACAAATAATGTCAGAGTTAAAAGTTCGCTCCATATTTAAATGAATGATTTGTTCGTTCACCCATTTTTTTCTTGTCAATACAGAAAGCGAGGTTGGGGTTTTTGTTTTGTTTTGTTTGTTTGTTGTTGTTCGGTTTGTTTTTTGTTTGTTTATTTTTTATTTATTTTTTTTTTTTTTTTTTTTGCTTGCTTGCTTGCTTGTTTACTTGTTTGGGGCTTTGGCTTTGTTTTGTTTTTAACCAAACATCTGTTTGACCTAGCAACACATACGTATTTAAACCATAAACATTCATGAAACTATACATCCAAATATCGTATGGAGGAAAAATCTGAAATGAATTTTCGAGAGCATCTTTATAGGCTGAAAGCCTACGTCCAAAATTGAACTAAATGCAAGTGAGAATAAACTAAATTTCTTAAGTCGCATTCAGTTGCTATTAAGCTAAAAATATTACTATTATAGTTCCGTGATACTGACACAATATACCAAGTTTATTTTCATAAAAGTAGTACATTATTTTCATATTACTTTAATCGTAATTTCAAGCTTTTCTTACATATTTTGATTAATTAAATGATAAGTACAAGAATCTAACGATTATATAAGCGCCGTTACGGAATACACACGGTCCGTTTAGTGCACCAGAGAAGAACAGTTCTGGAAAAATACGAATATTTTGACAAAAACGATAAAGTGTTTGCTTTGGAAATTACCCTACCAATTAAACTGTTCTAAAATCCATGGAAGAGGGCATACACCGGAAATGTGTAAGGGAGATTTTCACACGAGGTATTTCCGATTCATGAAGCATTACAAAAATAATTGTATAATGTAATCGATTAGTTATTGATATTTGAGATAAAAATTGGAACAACCATTTTTTATGTTCCGTGAAACTTTTGTCAGATTTGTATTACTATTATTTAGGCTCACGCACAAGCATGCGTGATTACATGTATATGTGATTCATTAAGCGAAAAGGGACGTTCTGGATTGTGCAAAAACTATCGATCTAGGTCAGACTGCGCACTTTAGCTCATTGTAGATTTCCTGAATGTAGAAAGGTTATTCTACCTTAAATATATTTATTCCACTCATTCACACACAATGGCGCTTTTTGGCGCCCCTTAATACAAAGCCCCTTAATTTTCACGATATTTCCAAACCCAGAAAGATGAAAGAATCTTAAACTTCATAAACTTTGTATTGTCGTCTGAAGCTTCTATCCATTTAGACAAGTCTAAAAATATCGCCGATTGGCAATGGGTTAAAAAGTGGTATCTCTGGTTAACCCATGAATATAGAGAAAATGATAATGTTAATTTGAAATGATTTTGGACTGGAATGGAATCGAATAGAATGAAATGGAGTGAGCTGAATGAGCGTGTTTTGAACGGAATCAGCTTTTTGAATGAAATGAACGAAACTAAATCGTCCCCACCCCATTTAAATGATTGTGCAAACTTTTTTTTTTATAAAAGATTTGCTTGTTTACTTGAATCAATCAAAAATTTAGGTCATCCAATGAGATCGCGGTATGTTTTGAGTAATTTGAATGAAGTTATACAACGATTTGAGCGAGTGATTTGAATGACGATAAACAAGTAATTTTGAATGGGGTAAGCGTCTATTTCATCATACTATAAGCTTAAGTCTATTTTCGTACGACGGGTCAAATATATAAGTACGGCTATCATTTCAATTTACGGATCGCTGGTCCAGTCCACTGACTCTGCTAGCTTTACCAACTTACCCCGACAGGATAAGCAAATTCGAAATTAAATGACGACATTTTGCAAAATCTATGGCGAGTAACATACAACAAAAAATCTAAACGCTTGGTTGGCGATCTCAAAGCCGTGCCTGCTGATTATTCGAGCTGTAGTTACGACGTTTACGTCTCCAAATTAAATTAAATGCTTCAAAATATTTCGGCCAATATTGGAGTTAAAAGTTAATTTCCGGTCTAAATGAATTATTTGATTGGTCGATTGGTGACTTTGACTGACAGCCGCGACTGGTCAATCATAGTCTTTTTTAAAAGAAATTGTAGCTGTATTAAAAATTATGACTTCATTGAGCGTTTGCGAACAAGTTGTATTTTCATACGGAAAGACTCTTTGGCACATCTTTTTAAATAAGATTATTATTTACTAATATGGACATTTCTTTTATGTAGTCTCATTTTGTTTTTATTTGTTTGAGTGGTGTTTAACGCCACCTTTAAAGTATTTCAGTCATATCGGAGCGGGTGGAGCTCCCAAAGATAGATTCTCGGTATTTCTCACACCAGAACTACCACTACATCCTTTGCAAGCCTCCAACTACCCATTGGTAGGATACGAATGACGGAGAGGATATTTGCTGGACCACATGATTGAGAATCCGACGCGCTACCAACTTCGCTATGGTCGCGGACCACATTTTGTTTGAACACTAAAGATATATTCTATATCAATGATAAGGGCGAAAATCTTCTCGCACGGCCATGTCAAATAGGCTGAAATCATTCGTTTTTAGCCTGAGATTGCGTAAGCAATTTGAGGCTAAAGTTACAATGCTAAAAATTCAAACCCATGCAGAGTTTAATGTGAAAACATAATGTAAAAACATCTACCGCAATCAATGTGATCTTCTGTCGCATGAAAAGTAGATAGGATCTGACCATAAATTAATACACCCGATTGAGGCGAGAAGAACGAAGGCGAGATATGACTCATTAAAAGCTGTCGGCTTGATGTACAGTACTTTCGTGTGAGTGTTCTGAATTTGGCAAAATTATAAAAACTTGACGAGTGAGTGGAAAGAAAGAAAGGAGATATATAATATATTGGAAATTATTAAACATATATAATCTTAATATATTGTTAAGAAAAAATAAGGTGTTTGTTTCATACCAAAATAATATTACTTATTCTAGAGTAACAATGTTAAAACAGTCCGGTTAGACGAAGTTGCTGTATAAAGCGGACAAGCGAAGCCGTCGGTTTTACGCACGATTGGAATTTTTTGTTTAACAAATTAATTGGTCATTCATAGGATCATATTCGCACTGTCTGAAAACAGTTTGGTCGTGCTCGGACTTTGTGTCTATATATTTTTACCTCCGAATTCTACCCAAAGGATGCAACGTCTACATACCGCTTTTGAGAGGTGTACATAATCATGTTAACCTGGTAAACGACCGCCCGCCCTCTCTCGCTCTCTTTATCTGGAGATTATAAAGCGCATATTTACATAACCAAATTGGTCTGTGTGGTAGAATACTCACATCGCACGCAAGAGCCTCCTAGTTCGAACCAGGCTTAACGCTACATTCCCCCATCTCTCTCACTCCTTAGCTCTCTCTCGCTAGCTCCACTGGCTGAAAGCCAACGAGCTTTTGTCATGATGAGGTGTCCGTCGTCCGTCCGTCTACTTTTGCTTTAAAAATCTTCTCATAAAGTACTGAACATAATTCAACCCAACTCAACCAAAATTCACAGGAAGGATCCTTGGGTGGCCTTTATCAGATCTTTTCAAAGCATTTTGATCGGGTGAAAAATATGTAACGATATATACATGTAAATAAATCATTACAATACCTCAACGGGTTGAAAATTATTGCGGGCAGGTTGTGTCCCCTAGCGCAGAAATTGGCAGATCTGCGCATAATCGACAGTAGATTTGGGTAAAAAGTGGCACCTCCGATAATCCGACCATCAAACTTTTTCTGACCAGATTATATATCTCCTGTATACATATCTCAGGCTTTCAGCGCTTTCAGCGCTTTGATTATAGAACTAATATCTGACGGGCAGCAAATGACGAATTGCGAAATGCGTTACATTTAGTTGATTCCAAAATGTTGTCGTTTGGTAATGAATTTAAAAGACTTATTCAAAATGATAATAAACATCTTTAAATAAATTTATATCTGTATAGCTTATCTCTCCCTCGGTCTACAGCTGGTATATCGAGTTCTCAAAGAAGAAGGCAAGTTACTCACTATATGATTGAAAGACTCCGCGTTTTTTTTTTTTGAAACCGTGACCGCATCTACTTTAAGCGGGTTGTTGGTAGGCGTTTTCGTATTTGAGAGGGTCTTTACGCGTTCTAGAAATAATACAGCCTCATCGTATTACGCCATTCCAAAATATACGCTTGTTTGGGGGAGGCAGGTTTTGGAAAATAATAAATCGAACCTAAAAGGGCAAAACGTCTCTTCTAACATAGTATTTTCAAAAGTGGGTAACACTGATGGATGCCTACGGTGTCCATCAAAAATCGCACAAACAGTTCTAGTGTGATTGCTTGTGCCAGCAGCCTTTAATTTCCGCGTGTCTCTGTTTGCTTGTATCTATTTTCACTATTTTAGATGCATATTTGATTGTCTTAGCTCATACCTACTTTGGTGCCAAAGAACTCGAGTTTTGACAAGACTGAAATAAAATTTTATTATTATAAAAAAATAATAATAACAAGCGTTGTGGAAAAAGATGAAAATACTTGTTTCAAGCAATTTCTTCATTAACTTCAATGCATGATGATGATTTACACAAGAAAATGTCGTTAAAACTTCACGAATTAGTGAATACTGTCAACAACTGCTTTGAACTTGGTCTAATCCTAACTTCCGTTGTCTGGTTATGGAATTTACCTTGTCCGCAAGAGTCATGACGACGACTTATGATTAAATAGGTTTCACTACATTCTAGTCAAGTGAAGACGTTTACATCTCTGCGTCTCAGCGTGTAAGCCTTTTAAGTGCGGAAACTTGGAACACGGTGTAAACATAGCGTAAGTCAAAATTGACCAATCGCTTACCCCTCTGCGTCTCTGCGTGTAACCCTTTATAGTGTGGAAACTTGAAACACACAGTAAACATAGCGTAAGTCAAAATTGACTAATCGCTTACCCCTCTGCGCCTCTGCGTGTAAGCCTTTTTAGTGTGGAAACTTGGAATACACAGTAAACATAGCGAAAGTCAAAATTGACTAATCGCGATGTTAATCAAGGAATCAACCGACCAATCGAACCATTTATTCAGCCCGGACTTGAGCTTTCAGCTTCAACACTGGCCGCCATTTGTTTTAAACTTTTTTGTTGGGACTTAAATGTCGTAACGACAGCTTATTCAAGCTGTAACTACGACATTTAGGTCACCGACCAACCATTTACCTTTTTGTTATATACCGTTAACGCCGTCAAAAATCGAAGCGGAATTTCCTGTCGGAGTTAATTGGCGGGATCTAGGGAGTCAGTTGGTGGAGCCAGCGACAGGCCAATTTTTGCTACAAATTTTAAGTTATTTCCTCTATATTTCAGATCATACTAAAACAACATTCAGTAATTCCATTACATTTTAACCTGCAACATAATCCGCCCCATATGCCTTAATCAAATAACCGCCCGTTTTTGTCGTCGGATTACGAATTATAAACGAGAATTATGAGCTCTTTTTACAAATTGTCAACTTCCGTTTTCACTGCCTTCATGCTAAGAATGATTACAGAAAGTTGCAGACGACAATTACAAGTTGTTGACAATTCTATATTATTTATTTTTTAGGTAGTAAACAATGTGGAAAATGAAGAAATTGATTGTAACAAGCAATTTCCTCATTTTCCACATTGTTTTCTACAACTATTTTCTTGAGGGACGAAAAAAAGGAGGAATTTTATGGGAATGGGTTAACTCCTTGGTTACTTTAAGCTCGTTTCTTTATCATGATAACAACGAAGATTACTGAACAATACAATGCTTTGCTAGCTTACAATACTTTTCAGTACTTTGATTTTAAGTAAAATGTATACTGTGTGTTGCACATGTTCACATGTTTACTTTTCATGAGTTCTGTATCTAGTCTGTAGTTTTACGCTTGATTTAGCCATCTTCGTCATTGATTTTATGTTCCAGAGGACGGCAAACGGATTTGGTGTACCATAACTAGCCGACCTTTTCATAGGTAGAAAATAAACTAGATGGTTGTCCAAGGACAACTGCTGTAAAACCCGCAATGTTTGGTAGGCATCATGCTCCAGATAAGCACAATTTTAGTGTTTGCCCTTGAGCTTTGACCTTGAAGTTGAAGATTATCAAAAAAATATTTCAAATGGCACATCTACTCATGATGGAGAACAATTGTGCCAATTTATTTCTAAATCCATCCATAATTGCAGGAGAAATGCTCCGGACAAGCACAATATTAGTGTTTGACCTTGAGCATTGACCTTGAACTTCAAGCTTTCAAAAAAAATTCTTTCAAGTGGCACATCTATTCATGATGGAAAATAATTTTGCCAAATTATTTTGAAATCCATCCATAAATGTAGGAGATATTGTCCGGACAAATTCGGACGGACGGACGAACGTCTGGACGCCCAGGCGGACTAACGCACTAACGCTAATACACCGACTTGTCATAACTATGTCTCGCTCACCGCAAGCGGGCTCGACAAAAACGGTGCCTCTACTCTACCAAAGTGGAGGCGGAAAGTACAGGGGGTGATCAAAGGTCCGTTTTTCATACCTATGAAAAGGCCGGCTAGTTTTGGTACACCAAATCCGTAAAAGTAGTTCTTATGTATTTCAGGAATATTGCCTACTGTATTCTAATTGTGGAGAACTCTTTAAAAAGCACGATATTAAACCAATTCTCACTCAATTCCGCTTTTTAAGCATCTCGATATATAAGCTTTGGAAAACATTGTGGACATCGAAGATATTGTTTGTGACAAGCAACTTCTTCATTGTCCACAATGTTTTCTAACCAACAAGGATTTTAATCTACTAATTTGAAATCGTCGTTTACAACTTCTTTCAATCTGAACAAGATTTTGTACTGGGTTAATTCCTGGCTTACTTTAACCTAGTTTATTCATCATGATAATATTTGGCAAAGAAGATCACCTTACAAAACTAAGCTTTGCTAGCTTACATTACTTACAGTACTTTGATTTCTAAAAAGGAATAGAGAGAAAATTTGATATTCCTTCATCCACTTTCGCCTATTAACAGACAGCATAATCCTAGACTTGTCCAAAACGCAAGAAATTCATTGCACATAAGGTCTCTCTCTTTGAGTAGATATTATTATGGAAATGAATGAAATAGTTTATAACAATCGGTTTCTTCATTTTCCACGATATTTTCATCTAATTATTCTTATAATTTGTTGTTTATCATCTGCTTTAATCAGGACGGAACGTTCATAACACAATCAGGATGTGTGCAGTACTGTGTTTAATACTTACTTGATAAAAAAAACTGTTAAAGAGATACAGAAGGCAGAAATTTGTTGGAGCATCCATAACAAATATTAGATGATAATTTGGTCTCCTACCAATTAGAGACGCCGATATTCGTAACCTTTATGGCACTTTTGGTGATTGGGCTATTCAGTAGAACCGCGAGTTAATTATGTCAAGAAATTCAGACGAAATCAATTTGCGACCTCGCTCATACTCTGAACCCAGTTCAAAAGGTTACTTCATCAATAGTTACTTTGCATGTCAGAATTTAGACACGATTTAGTTTAGTTATAACCATCGATTGTGAAACAGATTCCTCCTACTTTCTTGGACCGTCGAATTCGTGATGTCACATTTTACTTATAGTTTGATCTTTTTCATAATTTGATTTTCTAGTTAAGTGATTGGTCGACAACTGATGAAATATTAAGTAACGAAACCCTGTCCTTAGTTAGGTCCAAACAAGCAGCTTACATGTAACTTCTAACAATCATATTCAGATACAAAATCAATTTAAGATTTGTCCAGAGTGCAAACATCCTAGCCCCTTAAAGAAACTCTTGAACAGATTTTCATAAAAATTGACAAAAGAAAAATATCTGTATAATATATTTTCAAATAGCAGTTAACCCATTACAACTCAATCCCTCCTTTTTACGCCCCCCAAGAAAAAAGCTTTAGAAAACATTGTGGAAAATGAAGAAATTGCTTGAATCAAGCAATTTCTTCATTATCCACAATGTTTGGACGAATGAATGGTTAGACTGTAGTATTGACCAATGAAAAAAATGACGGATCGCTGGCCAAGCCAACTGACACGACGAGCCACGCCCACTGATTCCTACGGAAAGTTCATCTTTAATATTAAACAGCGTTTTTATGCAAAGTTTATAGTCAGGAACATGGAACGAAAAAGTAAAATTGTTTGTTGACGACCTAAAGCTTGTATAAGCTGTAGTTACGACGTTTAAGTCGTCAAACAAACCTAAAAGATTCACATAAAAGTCCGTCAATGTTGGAGTTCAAAGATCACTACCGGTCTAAATGAATTATTAGATTGGTCCATTGATTCTTAGATTGTCAGCAGCGACCCCTCAATAGCTATAACGGTCCAACATAATGTATATGTAACCCTTGTTATAATTTACAACACATATTACCTTACCTTCAAAATAATCCATGACGTATGCCCGCACAGGAAGTTTGGAGGTTTGAATATCTCCCGGAGAATTTCCGGTTATGGGTTAGTTTCTAATCTAATGATCACGTTTGATTGATTTTACTACGGAGTGTGTGAAAACGTATTGATTCTTCTTCTGAATGTCACAAAAATATTAATTTAATTTCAAATGAAAAAGCCAATTGTTTACATTTGTTAAGTGTTCCGTGAATTAAATAGCACGCAAAAATGTTTTGATAATATTTATCCCTGGCTTGACTTTCCAACCCTTACAGATGTAAAGACCCAGATCAGCCTGCGCATCCACACAGACTCTTCACTTTGCTATAATGCGATCTTAGAATTTCTTTTAAAGAGGCTCTTGCATGAAATATTCTGGCTCTAAATTACTGTAATGCTCATTTGTAAGAAGGTGGTTAAGCTGATTCTGCAATGAAAATGACTGTTCATAACTTTGAAAAAAAAGACTTTTCGAGAAGTCAGCGAAGTACAACTCGAATGGAAGCGAAATTTATTGAGTTAAAACGTTATTTGTCAAATGCACCGAAAATAACCTTATTTGTGGTTTCTTTGACGTATCAATTACGCTAGCCATACAGTTACCGACATCATCCGAAGACTGACGACCTCACCCGGTAAGTTCCGATGTTTCAAAGTGGGGCATAGGGAATATATCACATTGAATAAAATTTGTAGGAAATTCTGTAGAATTACCAAGAAAAAATATTTATCGTGAGAATGGCATTAATAACTATTGGAAAAGCATATGTTTAACCCATTCCCACTTGACAAAATTTTAGACTGGTCCAAATTGAAAGAAGATGCAGACGACAATTTCAAGATGATGGAATTATAATTTTTTTCATCTTTTTCGATAGAAAACATTGTGGATAATGAAGAAATTGCTTGATACAAGCAATTTCTTCATTTTCCACAATGTTTTCAAAGCTCTTTTCTTGAGAGGCGTAAAAAGGAGGGATTGAGTTGGAATGGGTTAAGAGCCGATTTAAACGATCATGGAATATTGTAGATGTCCCGAGCTGCTCTCAAAGCTACTCAATATGTGCACTTCACGTACATATTAAAATAAAGCTCATATCACCTTTATACGTGCTGGTCATTAAAACAAGTGCAAGAGTATCTAAAATGGAATCAATTAACGACGTTTATAGGATAAAATTATTGAATCGTAAATGTACCTGTAGAAAAGTTCGGAAAAAAAGAACGTCTCATTCGAATAAAATAATGTTGTTTCTGGTATATTCCTACCGTTCCGAGCGTTGGTTGATGTATGTATATGCAAGTTACAAGACAGTTTAGAAACATGTAGATTTATTTACTTTATTTATTTTGGATCAATGATCTTAAATGTTCACAATAAAACTGAATTTATTTTTACCATATAGTCGTGACAAACAAATTGCATCTTCACCCATTTCCACATGACAAAATTTAAGACAAATTTAAAGAAGTTGCAGACGAAAATTTCAAGTTGTGAGACTTTTGAGTATCTCGATCTGTTTGGGTAGAAAACAGGGTCGAAATGAAGAAATTGCTTGTAACAAGCAATTTCTTCGTTTTCCTCAAGTCTTTTCTTGATGTGCGTAATAAGCGGGACTGCGTGGTAGTGGGTTAAATCAATATTTCAAGAGTACATATTCGTTTTATCAAGCACTTTTAAATCGTACTGTTATATGTAATGATATGTGAAGTTCTAAACATATTTAAGTAAAGTTTAGGCCCGACTTGACGGTAAATTTCCTTTGTTCGAATGTGCATTAAATGATCCACAAAAACAAATATTGGGCCCCGGCAATATCGCAGTTGGTATCGCGTCAGACTCTCATTCATGAGGTCCAGGGTTTTATCCACGAAAATATCATTTCCGAAATTAATCTGCCACTAGTGGGAGGATAATCGTAAACCTAAGTGGGGTGAGTAGCTAGATGCTCAGAAAAGATGTAGCGTTAGTAATGGAATGAAAAATAACAGGAATTCATGGTAAGGTGCTCCAGTCTTAGCAATATGACTAAAATATTGTTAAAAAGTGTCGTTAAATCCAAGGAAAACAAACAAACAAAATTTTGTAACACAATATTCACGCTGACCCAATAGTGTAAAAGGTAATGACAGTATGCGTAAACTTCAGCATGAAACTCTCTTTCTTTTCTGAATGTCTTATAATCTAGGGTGAGGGTCCAGCGTTTCCCGGTGTCTCAATGATAATTGACAGCATTGTGTTTAATTATCCTTGAGATGGCCTTACGCTTTTCGCTGCCTTAAAATACTGAGTCAATATTGACTCTTTCCGATAGATCATTTATTTCCCGGTAACTGTCGAATCGAATTGCATTTTGTCTCGGAGTGAAGAAAAGATAATAAATAGTATTTTTTCATTACCTAGTCATAAATACGTCCACTGGTCATACATGGAACTGAAATAGGATGGATTGTATGGTAATTGTTTTCACCCATTTCCACACAATCCCTCCTTTTTAAGCGTCTAATTAAAAAACTTTAGAAAATATTGTGGAAAATAACGAAATTGCTTGTATCAAGCAATTTCTTCATTATCCACAATAGTTTCTATTACATAAAAATAACGAACAAAATTAAAAATTCCATTAACTTGGAATTGTCGTTTGCAGCTTCTTTCAATTTGGACCAGTCTAAACTTTTCTATGTGGGAATGGGTAAAAATGATGGTTCAATAACTATACTCAATTACATAGTGTCAATTTACTTATATCTGTATAAACGATCCCCTTTGAAATGAATAACATGTAGCTCTTGAATGATCCGGTGTTCATTATTTGTTATCCCAATTGATTTAATAATTTAACTGAAAATCAAAGTTGTTTGAGAAATATTTTTTCTGTAAAAGGCCTTTTTATTGCATTTTCAAGTCATGATTTTCTAGTCAATATTCCTAAATAAACTGTCCGTTACACATGATAGCGTTTTTTATTCAGAAAGCGCTCTATTTCAAATTTCGGAAATGGCAAAGTCAGCCCGAAAAATATGAACGGACAAAAAAGCTCGATATTCTTCAATAGACCTAGCGTGACAAATATGTTGATCACCTTGTAATTCACGTTCGTATAACTTCTTCATATTATACAGCTGTTTGCTTGCAAAATTGACGTAATTTTGATAGAAATGTCCAAAACATTTAAACTGGGCAATCCAATGCAATGAAATAAGAATTCGAAACTTTAATATTTTCAGAATTTCAATAGAAAACCATTTACTTTGTCCCAATTAAATTGATATATATTTGCACCATGAACACTTCGTACACTGGAGACCAGGCAAAAGCTTTCCACTACGCTACTGTGATTTGATTATGGAATAAAAACAAACGGTAGAGAATATTATTTTCATCCATAGAACATGGAATATTTAGTCGGTTTCAACCATTATTATTCTTATCAATTTTATTGGGATTATTTCTTGTCTACATCTGTGGCTAGGCGGACTCATGTAACTTTTAGGAAGTGAGATAACTTATTATTCCTAGAAAACAAACGGTAACACTTCATTTACGTCAAAAGTTGGCGGGAAAACTAAGTCATGGCAGAGAAAACTTTGCTAGACCTTGGTTCGAGCTCATAATCTTGTGATAATCATCAAACTACCGCAAAATTCATAAAAAATATCATGTGTTCCAACGGTGATGGCGGTTATTTTCTACGGTATATCATTTGTGGCGGGCGATCAAGATGCCATACAGGTTGAATAAAGCTGTAGTTACGACATTTTGTTCGCCAACCATCGATATACTTTGAAAAAGAATCCCGTCAGTAAATTGGTAAAATATGGATTAATTTCGAAAATAATGAATTCAACCAAATGCGTTTTAACGGCTGGAGGCTTGGAAAGCATAAAGTGGTAGTACTTAT
The DNA here is from genome assembly GCA_946902895.1 of Fragum fragum. Lineage (NCBI taxonomy): Eukaryota > Metazoa > Mollusca > Bivalvia > Cardiida > Cardiidae > Fragum > Fragum fragum. The sequence continues at coordinate 58,871,196 of OX336370.1, read as the reverse complement.
GCGAGACATAATAGGAATCCAAATGAAACAAATGAAATATCTGAAAGTATACAAGTTTATTCAGATTCTTTGTTATTCGCATGTACACTGTATCATGGGTGACTGAACGTCTGTAAATCAAATTGTTTTATATTGATTTCTTTCTTTCTTTCTCTCTCTCTCTCTCTCTCTCTCTTTTTTTTTTTTTTTTTTTTTTTGAAAATGTATATCTATGTTAATAAAAACTATCTTTATGAACAACTGATTAGAGGAAATAAAATTTAAGGCAGGTCGGCATTAAAATCCGCACACATGACTTACTAATCGAAATTAAAGTAGGCAGGGGACCAGTCTAGAGCATGTACTTAGTATTTCATAGTAAAACCCAAACGGACACGAAAAGGGAATACTGCAGTGAAACATTTTGACGCGTGTAAGGAATCTTTTCGTAAAGCCGGTTTGCTGCTTAGTATAAATACTCCACACCTAGTTCATTCATAAAAAAATTAAGCTCAATACGAATTTTTTCGTACCATATCAAATGAATATCTGTCCGCTCATGGCTTCAAAGATTTTTCTACATAGCAGTGCGGATGATTCCATTAATTATTGTTTACAAGGCCAAAAAACGTAGTAAAAGGGGGGGGGCATGCCCATGAGATCAATAGTAAGGTTGAACTATTCCCACATGATAGACTGGTCCAAATTGACAGGAGTTGCAGACGACAAATTAAAGTTTATGAAATTTTAGATTTTTCAACTTTCTGGCTAGAAAACATTGTATTAAATGAAGAATTTGCTTGTTACATGCAATTTTCTCATTTCCCACAATGTTTTGAGTGGCGTCCAAAAGCGTCACTGTGTGGGAATGGGTTAAAGAGGTCACAGATCGAGTGTCCTAACTCCTATGGAAAGTTGGAGCTACAATTCTACCGGAATTATTCATTGTTTTTGTGTTTACCAAACTATTTGTGTTCTGTCAGAAATTAAAACTAAATGATCCATTTTCCATGAAAACCTGTCTAATTGACGTCACACTATGACGTCAGGATATTCGTATTTTTGATGACGTCCAAATTATCTGATTATTGTTACGCCCTTCAAGAAAAACAATTTGGAAAATTATAGAAATGGCTTGTAAGAAGCATTTGTTCAATTATTCGCAATATTTTCTTCCACATGATACGGATTTAAAAATGATTTATCAAAAACTGTCGTTTGCAAATTCTTTAAATTTGAACTAGTATGCATTTTTTTTCTTGTTATCGGTCATTGTATAAAAACAGCTGTAACTTTGTCAGTTTTTACATTCCTTTGTGTGTGTGAATCCGAAAGATTGTTTATTGTAGAATTTGAAAAGAAAGTAAAACAACTTTCTTTTGTGATTTAGGCAGGTTTTCCTGGATAACAAATAAAATTTGTCCAAGGCCGACCAAACAGGACTCTCCCCTTCAATAATAACGTGCAATAACCTGCCGCTGAAAATCTATATTCTAATTCAATACCGGATGTTGGAAGATAGATTTTTCTCACAAGGTATTTCCGTTATTGACAAACTTTAATAATGATTGTTCAATGAATCATCATTCAATAGGAAAATGTGACAAAGTGTAAAATGCTGACCCTTGCAAATATTTCGATTTTTCCTGAAAAGATAGTTTTACGTTCGCGGGTCTCTCTTCCACTTGTGTTTCCCCTTGAAATCGACATTAAAAGCAGCTTTTGGAAAGATTATGAAAGAAAACTTTTGGCTCTAAATTTTCATATTTCTAACTGTTATGCTTTCAGACATTAGTAAAAAGGGTGATTAATCTTATTTTGTAATAATCAAAGTACTGTAAGCTAGCAAAGCATTGTTGAATTTAGGAAATCTTTCCCTTTTGGGATAGAAAACATTGTGGACATTGTAGAAATTGCTTGCCACAAGCAATTTTCCTATTGTCCACAATGTTTTCCAAAAAGCTTTTCTTTGGGTGCTTAAAATCGGAATTGGTTGGGGGGAATGAGTTAAATAGCATGCTTTTGACAGAGTTCTCTACAATTTGAATAGAGTTTGCAATATCCCTTAAATACTTAAAAAAAATGGCGTAGGCACTTAACGGATTTAGTGGTTAAGCATCCTTTGGTAGTTTGTGCCCCTTTTGAAATTTGAGACGACCTCAAAATTTTGTCTGTTAACTTAAGCTATCAAAGCTGACGCTTTGTTAACTTGAAAATGAATATTGGTACTTAAAAAAAAGAAAGAAAAGGAGCAAAGAGAATTTCGCGTTACGAGACGCCTAATAATTCAATGAAGTACAACCCGAATGAAACCGGAATTAATCGCTAAGTATGTTATCTACGACTGCACCGAAAATTGCTTTTATGTGGTAGCCATGACTTATCAATCACGTCATTGGCTTCCGCTAGCAGTACACACGCGATCGACATGACCCAAAAACTAACGACCTCATTTGATAAATTCCAATGTGTCAAAGTAAGAAATAGGGTATATATTACAATAATTTACATTTATTTAAGAGATGAAGAGAATATTTTTTGTTTTCATGGAGGTATGAACCGAAAAAACTAATCACACTGCATGAATACGCGAAGCGGATTCATACATAAGGGTGATTAGGTCTTTCGGTTCATACCTCCATGAAAACAAAAAATATTCTTTTCATTTCTTATAATTTAATAACATCGAGCGAAAAAAGCAAAACCTTTACAAATTCGGGTACCTTTTTGTATGGGACTATTTTGTGCGGAAGCATACAAACCGCTGCGTGCTCAAAATTTTGTTCATGGAGTTATGAATATTTTTTTTCGACCAATCAGAATGCCCGTTTTTGATAGACGGGACTAACAATTAAATTATAGTGAAATTAGTCGATTTAAAACAAAAAAACGTTTTCGTGAAAATGATATTAATATCCATTCGAAAAGCACTTACTTTTCCTATATGAAAATTTCATGAAAACCGGTGGAATGAGTGTCAGTAAAAAGAATTGGAAAGACGTAGTTTTCCCATCGGCCCTGATTCGGTAGGTGTCTATCTCTGTCTTTGATGCAAGACTTAGTAGTTTGATATAGATAAAAGCCATTAAAAGAAATTGACAAATCGAAGGAATTCGAACAAAACAGTATTTAACTGACTCTGAATTTCTGATAGCCTTGGGGATACATAGCTCTATAAACTGAGTTGTGAAGCTTTGTCTTATATTGACTCTTTAAAGGACGATTTACTTAAAATTGGCCTTAAGCAAGTCTGTCATAAAATATAACCGATTGCAAACTAGGTCTTTATATTTAATACTTTTTTAAATTTAGGGTTTCTTCCAAACCAGACACATCCGTTAGGTGGCATTGAGGTGACATGCGCGGGGTTTTTTTTTTTTTTTTGTTTTTTTTTTTCCTATTTAGCCTACCTCGGAAAAAAACATAAAAACATGTTCCTTCTTTTTTCTAAAAACAAGAAAAAGAAAGCAATTTAATGGAGGGTAAAAACACGTTTTTCGTTTTCATTATTTTATGAAAAAAGAAGAAAGAAAACGAATTGCCATCTCATGGGAACGAGATGCACAGTCATTCAAAATCGGTCTCTATGTCGTGAGCACGAGATATTAAGTCGTTCCCAACCAGGTTACTTCTCTAACGCGGCATCCATTTTAAAGTTACAAATAGCCCAAATAAATAAAGACCGACTTCGATTAGTTGTGTATTTCGTTTCCGGGGGGGGGGGGAAGAGAGAGAAATAAATATTTTCATTCACCCTTGCATAATGAAACCATAATTCTAAAGACTATAATTTTAGGTTATTGATAGGCTCGAGAGACGGACTCGTGATCCACGGAGTACCAAAGCCCAGTCGTGCCGCTGTCACGTGATTAGCAGTCTAGTACTGCTGACACCCAGGCGGCAGCAAATAAAAAGTTAGTTAACAGTATACAATACAACCAAGCTCTCGAGCTTAAAAAGTACCAAACATAAATAATTGAACTGCACATTACAATGACATCCATTTCATGCACTCGGCGGAAGGCATCTATGTGAAAAGAAATGAACAATCGCATAATTCATTTGCGAAACCCACTGATTGTCTGAAGAGAAGATCAGTTAGTATAATGCATCTGCCTACAGAACGCACAAGGAAAGAGAGTTTTAGATTGGGGGAATGCGCACTCTTGTTGAAAATCTGGTTAGAAAAACTCCCCTATTATTCTCTATTTACCAAGAGTACGACATTGCTTGATCTTTATGCAATAGCAGCGATCGTCAAAGACCAATATTAGCGTTGCGCAAAACGTAGTACACAAATCAAAAATTTAGGTACCAGTCCACATACATAGTCTGCTGTTAATACATTCATTATCGATTTTTTTTTTTTTTTTTTTTTTATATATAATATATCAAAGATTTCAATTATTCTTTTCCCTTTCATACACTATATTAATACAGTATTCTGAAGAGTAAATTTGCGAAAATCAGAAGTCGTTTATCAGAATATACCGGGGTATTTCCCTATTTGCCTACGTAGGCTCTTAATCAATTTTTAGATTAAGCCGAGACAGTTGCAATGAATATTGGGCCATTCACGTGTTGCTTATTACCGTTGGTATCCCACACTAAGTTTGAATTTGCTCGAACCAACGTCATCGTTACGTCATCAGGAGCTATGTTCGCTAGCCGATCTTCAACTCTGTATAGATCAGCACTGTCGTAAGCATTATTACATATATAGACAATTACTGTTGTTTTGCGCTAACCATTTGATGTGACATAATTAGGGCGTATTAATTTGTAACCTTCCGTTCACTTTGGTTCATATGCAATTGAGGTCCTCCGGTGTCGATAACCGAATTCCGTGATATCTAAAAATAACCTTCGCTGAATTCCGCTAGATCTTTTCTACATAACCACAAATCAAAGTACTGAAAGAACTGTAAGCTAGCAAAGCATGGTTTGTTAGGTAATCTTTTTTGTCTGTTGTCTTACGTAGGGTAGAAAACATTGTGGATAATGAAGAAATTGCTTACAAGCAATTTCTTCATTGTCCACAATGTTTTCTAAAGCCTTTTCTCGGGATTCTTTAAAAAGAGGGATTGAGTGGGAAAAGGTATTTTAGCACGCTTTTGAAGAACTACTTTTGTTGCGTAGACATTCAATGAATTTAGTGGTTAAGCCTCCAGTGGCGGTTAGCACTCATTGACATCTGAGAAGACCTCAAAATTTTGTCTGTTAACTTAAGCTATCAAAGCTGACGCTTTGCTAGCTAAAAAGACATCTAAGCCTATTAGGTTACCGCGAAGATAGCATCGGATTCAAATTTAAGTATCAAATGTTCGTTTGGGCGCATTTTTCGGCCATTGGCAATTTTTTCTTGTCTTGGTTTCAGAAACATCGATACCTCCCGTCAAAGGGGATTTTGGACACTCTTTGTTTGTCCTTCCTATGGGAAGCGAGACGCGCATGCGCAATTTCTTTTTAAAAACAAATCTCTTAAACGGTCGCTTTGAAAAAATTATATGAATAAATGTGTTCATGTTCGACATCAACACTGTACTTCCTGTCTTAATGAATGATATGATTTGAGCATCGATTTTTGTTTGACATGAGTGATTCCTCAATCACTAACAGTCAACACTCTAAACTTCAGATTTGACATAGTAATTATGCTCGAGATTATTGAAATCATTCTGCATTTTTATTTGGTGAACTTTCACTTTTTTTCAAACGAATTCCTGACAACCCCCCCCCCCTTGTAAACATGTACCACAAAAGCTCTAAATTGGTCTCTTCTACGGTCCGCTTTAGTATAAAAACAACACCCCCACACAACTTTCGAACCATAAAAAAAAGAAAAAAAAAAAAATAAATAAGCCGCAAAATTTTAGCTTTGAATTTTAGAAAGGTATTTAACCATTCGTCGTTACCGGTTCATTATCCGAAGGCCTATCGCCTAAGGAAATTCACGAGGACATGATACCAACATTAAGGAACATGCTCCAAGTTAGAGCATAGAAAAGAAATTCGTCGCTGAATTTACACGCGGTAGTTAATGTCTAGAAGATGACCCTATCCTGGCAGGTACCAACTGTCACCTTCAAAGGGCACAATCAGTAAAAAATCAATGACATGATTATGGTAGATCAGTGAATTACACTAGCCTAAATTTCTACACAGGTAGGTATCACACATAGGCTAGTCCGTGTAATAATCCATAATTACTTGCAAATGACAAAGATTTGTGTCCAAAGCGCCAAACACGCGAATGGCCCAATATTCAAAGCGTGTCGATTAAAAACGAGCTAGGTCTAACATGTCCAAGAAAATATTGTCATGTTTTAGCGGGACCGTAGGAATTTCCTCGGCAGTCTGTAACTGTTGATGAAACATGGATTCACCGATCCAGCCCCGAGGCAAACAACAGGCAATTCAGTTGATGTTACAGCCAGGTCAAAGAAATCTGCTTAGGACGCAGTGGCTGCATTTTTTGCTACCCCAAAGTCCTGCTGCTATCAGATTATAATGAACAGGGTCACATTTAAACTATGAGGTTTTCTGATCACCTCATGAGGCAGGTTCGTGAAAAACGATCGCCGCATGCGGACGCGAACGCTCGGATGATAGCGGTTAATACATCTAAGTCGAAAAGGGGACATACTTCCTTCAACAATACGTTTAGAGAAATATCTCTTGTTGGTATTGCAGACGACGACCTGGCTATAGAAATACATCGGGTTAACTCAATGGCTGCTATACCATATAAAAGGATGCATTTTCAATCTTGTTGAGCATCCACATTAATCACCCGATTACCATTTTCTGAGTATTACCTATTCGCAAAGATAAAAAAAATAACTCAGCACCGCCATTTTAAAACTGCTAATGATGTCAAACAACCTGTGATATTTTTGTGAGCCCAGATGCTTCCTTCAACCGTGAAGGCACCCAAACGCTTCAACACCATTCGATAAAGTGTTTAAGATTACAAGGCGACTTCTTTAAAAGAAAAAAAGAATCTTGAGTTAAAACAGCTTCTACCTAAGATCACGAGTTTTTCAACCACCTCTCGTGGTAACAACTTTAAGGTTGCTAACCAACCATTTTTGGTTACATTTTAATGATCATAATTTTGAGAATAACACCGTTTAATATTTAAGTATAACTTCCTGTTGGAGGTCAGTGGGCGTGGTCAGCGATCCGTCAATTAGATTTTCTGACTCCAAGCAAAACGATGCAATAAGATGAACCAAGTTCCCCCTAAAGTATCTCAATGAAATTTCAGCTCACAAATTCCTGATAGTTTCTTCAATGGTCGTAATTACTTGGAAATTGGATCGAAATTGACAATATTGTGTTTAATCGCCTGGGGAACAACATAGTATTTTTTCACCAATGCTTCTAGGGTTTTAGAATCTTAACAAGACAATTTTCGGGCTTTGATCCTTGCCATTCCGCTGGCGGACCTTTTAATACATTCTCAAAGGACAAATTTTTAGACTGGTCCAAAATTCAAAGAATTTGCAGACGACAATTTGAAGTCTCTGAAATTTTAGATTTTTTCAATTCTTTGGTAGAAAACATTAGGGAAAATGAGGAAATTGCTTGTTGCAATCGATTTCTTCATTTTTTCACAATGTTTTCTAGCTTGATTTTCTTGATGGGCGTGAAAAGCGTCATAATTTTAAATTAAGGTTAATCGAGCGTTTTATAGCCATTATCTTGATTCCTTTCAGGTTATTTATTTTTAGTTGTCGTAATTAAGATTAATGTATTCAAATCGGATGAAAAAATCCCATCTCCACGAAACAGATAGTACTATTGCCAGATTATGTTTTGTTCTCATAGAGTTATAAAACCAAACAAATAGAAAGACACTTCTCCATTTAAACAAAGTAACAGGTTTCTAGTCTCATAGCTCAATGAAAAAAAGAATCATTCTCCTCATTTCTTGAAATATTCAGTAAATTACCATAACATTACACAAGGGCGAATACTGAAGGTTGGATGACAATTAGCAAGGTAAAGGTCAAATATCAAGGTTACATTTTATAGCACTTGCTTTTTTCGAGAAAAGGGGGTAATAGAATGCTTTTGGAAAATAAGGGTTGAGACTAATCGTTTCTATTTCTTGATGAGGAATATCATTATACCCCCCACAACGAAGTTATGGGGGGTATACTGGAATCAGGTTGTCCGTCCGTCTGTCCGTCCGTCCGTCCGTCCGTGGACATAATTTTGTGTCCTCTTCTCCTCCCACATTTTTTGACCAATTTTGCTGAAATTTTATCAGGTTGTTTCCTATCATGTGAAGTTGTGCACCTGCAGTTTTCATCTTGATCCAGTCGTTAGTTTCAGAGTTATGCCATTTTGAACGTTTTAATGGGGGGGGGGGGGGGAGTAGTCAAAATTTAAAATTGCAAAACTCAGTAACCATAAGGGGAATTACCAAATTTGGTAAGTAACATCATCTTGTTGACCTTTACAAAATATCGAACGGTTTATTTCCTGAGGTCAAATTTGACCCCCCCCCCCGGGGGTCAAAAATTTAACATAGGCTCATATTGACTTTTCGTGGATATAATTTTGTGTCATCTTCTCCTCACACAGTTTTCTTTAACATAGGCTCATATTGACCAACCTTTCCTAATCAGTCAACTCTAGCAACAAACGCAAAATCAGAAAGAGGTGGAGGGTTGGCAATGTCCATCCACCATGACATGCATGTGATTAAACAGCTTCAAATTCCACTCCTTCATAGAAGCCTTTTTAGCGGTGTGGGGGGGGGGTATTCTCGTCAGCCCTTGAGGGCGACAGCTCTAGTTATATATATTAATAGATAAATTCGAAGTTTGTCGTATATTGTCGATATAAGATAATATCTAAATATTTTAATCACTTATATTCCCTCTCATATATTATTTGAATATGAAATTATGAAAAATAGCTTTGCGAAAAGCAGAGGTCTTTTATCAAAATAAACCAGGATGTCTCCCTAATAGCCTTCACAGACTTCGAACTTGTTTTCAGATTACGCCGAGACAGTTGCAATAAATAATGGTGCGTATAACCGTTGGAGTCACGCATGCTATATCCAACGTCATCGTGACGTCATCTTGAGTAAAGAAAGTTGGTTGTTGTCCATAACATTTTGTTATCTTCTGTTTTTTCCATATGCAAATGAGGGCATGTGGTGTCGACAACCGAATGCCGTTACGTGGAACATTTCCTAGATACACAAAAAAGCTACTTCAGATTACCGTGAAGACAATATCTGAGTCATATTCAAGAAGTTAATGTTCGTTTGGGCGTATTTTTTGGTACGACTAAGAAAAATAATTTCATTATAACTTAAATACGTTTACAGCATGATTAAACTCAAACCTTAGAATGTGTCTCAACATTTTATGATAGGCCACCGTTTTGCCTTCTCAACGCATTAATGTGCGTCGGATATGTTGAAAGGTGGCCTATCATAAAATGTCAACTCTATGAAGTCATTAAGCTTTTAAATTATTTGATATTCAAACATATTTTATTTGCATAAATCAACATGTGTACACTACAATTAACAATGACATACTTTTTCCACGCAAAAAGGATGATAACTTTAGCAGAGCTTATATCGTTCTCCGTCATGATGTTCAAGATAAGTACGACTGTTTTAAATTAAGGTATCGATGTTTCTGAAACCTAGATAAGAAAAAAATGCAAATCGTCTAAACATAAGTTAAAACGGACGCTTGATACTTAAATTTGAGTAAGATATTTTCTTCGCGGTAATCTGATAGGCTTAAGTGGTTTTTTTTTTTTTTTTTTTTTTTTTTTTGGTTATGTAGACAAGGTTCAACGGAATTCCAGATTATTTTTAGATAACACGGAATTCTGTTGTTGACACCACATGTCTTCATTTGCAGATGACCCAAAGTAAACGGAAGGTAACAAATTTGCAAGCGAAACAACCAATGTCCAAAATTATGTCACGTCAAATGGTTAGCACAAAAATACGGTAAGTGTCTATATTCGTATTAACGCTTACGGCAGTTTCGGACTGATCTTTACAGAATTGAAGACCGGCTACCGAGCATAACTCCTGATGACGTATTGTTAACGTTTGTTTCAGCATATTCTAACCGAATACGGGATTACAACGGTTATACGCACTGCGTGAATGACCAAATATTCTTCGTAATCGTCTCGGCTTAATCTAACACGAGTGCAATTGCCACAATATATGCCACCACTTTGCTGCTGTTTCACGAAAATAATTGCAGACACTACTTATTTTGACAGAACCAAATTCAAAACATTTGCAGACTACCTTTTTAAATCGTCAAGTTCAAACTGTTTGTTATGATTGATTGATTGAATGGGCCCAGACACTAAATGTCAAGGGGCATAACTCTTACAAAAATCAATAAACCATAAAATCCTTGATCCATGTACACCTACAAATTAAGGTGATTACATTGACCAAGTTTCATTTAAATCAAGACAAAAAGTAAGGAAGAGTTGCGTTCACAAGGCTGAAATTTCAATAAGCCCCAGATACTAAGTTTTAAGGGGGCATAAGTCAGGGAAAAATTAATTAACCATAAAATACTAACTTCATGCGCATCTACAAATTTAGGTTATAACATCCGCCAAGTTTCTTTAGATCCAGCCAGAAATTTAGGAGGAGTTGCGTTCACAGGGCTGCAATTTCAATAAGTCCTAGATACTAAGTTTTAAGGGGGCATAACTGAGGCAAAAATCAATGAACCCTAAAACCCTTACTTCATGCGCATCTACCAATTAATTTAACAACATAGACCAAGTTTTAAAAAGATCCAGCCAGAAACTTAGGAGGAGTTGCGCTCACGAGAAAAGTTGACGTACGTACGGACGGACGGATGGACGGACGGACAGACGGAGAAGATGACGCCAATATACGACCCCCTCCGTTGGCGTATAAAAATAGATTAAAAGCCTACGTAGGCTATTAGGGAAATACCCTTGTATATTCCGATAAACGACCTCTGATTTTAGCAAAACTACTTTTCAGCATATTGTATCAAAATAGTGTATGAGAGGGACTAAGATAAAAATCTGTGACATAAACAAGAGCTGGTCACAGTCATGTGACAAATGCCCCAAAGGACAGGGCCAAGATTGTGGCACTTTGATTTGTTTTGTAAACAAAACCACATGCATTTGTGATCTATGCGTCTGGGTTTTGAATAAATGAAATTTTAAAACATATAATAATTTCTATAAATACAGAATGAAATCGAGAAATGCATTATGGACGAATTTTTCTGAGGTCAAAAGTAGGTCATATGTCAAGGTCACTGGGTCAAGGTAATGTAAAGTGGTCCATCCAATTTAGCGTCTGTCAAAATATGGAAGCAATCCATTAATTAATAAGAGAGTAAATACAATTTAACCATTCCGGCCGCAATTTAACTATTCTGGACGCCCCTTTGACCCCAGATTGTGACCTTGACCTTTAAGATAGGAACCTGGGTCTTTTTCGCGACACGTCGTCTGAAGGTGGTAAGCAGTTGTATGAAAAAAATTTGTACATGCGTGCATGATTATAGAAGTTACAGAGCGGACACGGCAAAAAGTGCCGATTTTTGACCTTTGACCCCAGATTGTGACCTTGACCTTTGAGATAGGAACCTGGGTCTTCTGCGTGACACGTTGTCTGAAGGTGGTTAACATTTGTATGAAAGAAATTTGTACCTGCGTGCATGTATATAGATGTAACAGAGCGGACACGGCAAAAAAAAGCCGATTTTTGCCCTTTGACCCCAGATTGTGACCTTGACCTTTGAGATAGTAACCTGGGTCTTTTGCGTGACACGTTGTCTGAAGGTGGTTTACATTTGTATAAAAGAAATTTGTACCTGCGTGCATGATAATAGAAGTTACAGAGCGGACACGTCAAAAAGTGCCGATTTTTTACCTTTGACCCCAGATTGTGACCTTGACCTTTGAGATAGGAACCTTGGTCTTCTTCACGACACGTCGTCTTATAGCGGTGAACATTTGTGCAAAGTTATATTGTAATCCACTATTATTTGTAGAAGTTACAGAGCGGACACGAAATTGGGACGGACGGACGCACTGTTCGATTACTATATGCCTCCCTTTGGGGGCATAAGAAAACATCGATACCTACCTTTAAAACTTTCATTTATCATTGTAACATAATTGTTTTGAAAGCTTTGAGGATTCAATAGAGAATAAAGAGGTTGTTGAACAAAATTAAAATAAAAACAAAACAAAAAAGATGGGCAATAAGGTGTTCTTCAAACGTCTTATTGTTTATATTTATGTTTAGTGTAGAGACTGATAGCGCTATTTCTTACTTAACATACGCGTTCTTATATCATTTAGACTGGAAAACGTTTACTTTCTTAAGATATCTCTCGGTTTCCAGAAAGATTTTTTCGTTGTTTTAAAAGGTTTGCCGCCGTCATAGCGCAGTTGGTAGCGCACCAGACTCTAGATCTTCAATCATGGGGTGTCATGGATTCAATCCCCGGCGGCGGCACATATCTTTTCCGACATTTGTCTCTCACCAATGGGTGGATAACCATATATCTAAGTGGGATAGCAGCTAGAAGCTAGAAAGGATGTTATAGTGGTACTGGTGCGAGATAAACCAGGAAATTGTGGGGTGCTCTAGCCGCCGTGGTATGACAGAAAAAAATATTAAAATCGGTATTAAACCCCGTTCAAGCGAAAAAAAACTTAAAAGGTTGGATCGTCTTTACCAAATGAAAGAGTATCGTTATCAATATCAATAAATTTGAAATTTCATTCTAATGAGTAATCCTAATAATGTTTTACTTATTACATTTAAAAAAGAGATTTAATGTTCACTTGTCTTTATTCCCCCGCAAGTTCAAAGAGGGGAGTCAACAATTTTTCTATTAATTAAAGGTGGTTTCAAAGAAATGCTTTTATTTCGAATTGTTGAGTGAATGACCTTGAACTTGTTTTCTCAAATAAGGTACAACTTTTAGGGGCCGGTTTATGTATTTTTAAATATTTTTAAAAAGAAATTAGGAATCTTGGTTCTTTATTTCTATTGGTAAGTTGTTCCATTCTTCTTAACAGATGGAAGAAACGATATTTTGTAAAGCTCTACAAGACGGTATTCTGTGATTATTGGATCGGCGAAGGATTTATGAAGATGTAGTTTTAAACTGTGAGGAACTTACTGGCCCAGATTGCTAGAGCTCCTTTCACCATTTTCAAATATAATATCAATTTATGTTTCCACCTCCTTTCATGAAGTAATTCCCAACCTATCTCGATATTGAGATCGGCGAGAGGAACTAATGAGCAAGTGTGTGCATGATGAGGGATGCACTGACAGAAAGAGATAGAGAGCGAGTTAGAGAAACAAAAAGAGAGAGGGAGAGAGAGAGTATAGCCCAAGATATTTTTCCCCATCTATGTCAAAAATACGATGTACATGATATGCATTAGTCTTAAATAAAGATTCATTCATTCATCATTTGCGTTTAATTGGATTTTTACCTTAAAGACAATTATTCAGATAATGGATGAATATTACAACCGGTTTCGTTTGAATTACTTTTATGTAATGCGTCATTCTAAAAGTTATAAAAGGCCTCGTTTAACTCTTTCCTGTTCAGTGTAATCTTAGACCTGTCCAAATTCAAAAGTTTTGCAGACACCAATTCAATTTGGATTTAATTTGAAAACAATCAGTAGGGTAGGAAATATTTTGGAAAAGAAGAAATAGCTTGTCTAGGACAATTTCTTCTTTTTCTACAATTTTTTTTTTTCTCAATTATTAGTTCAAAGGGACGTAAAAACCAGGAATTGAACAGGAAAGGGTTAAACCACTGTAGGTTTGCTAATTTTAAATAAATGAACATATTTACGTTATCAATGCGAGTAAGTCTGACGTCACATTTCCGAGATCTGTGAACCTTGTTCCAAATATTAACTCTTGTCATGCCGAATTAATAACTCTCTCAGAATTGCATCAAAACCAAAGGACTGAAAGCACTGGATAGCCTTATTTTGGCTTTAAGGGGACAAACAAGTGGTGCAGACAAAGATCAGACTGCACGTAAGTGCGAGTTGATCTTATTCTGTACCTCCTGTCAAAACAGAAATATTTCGGGATCAGCATTACAAGAGTCAATCGATTCTCCTTACTGTCATTTTCCAAAGAATCTTATTGAAGCGTTCAGACAAATGTGGAAACGAAACTTGTTTGTAGGCAAAGAGAAAATTTATTGCCAGGAAAGAAAATAACTTAATTAAAGAGTTAATTAGCCCGTACCAGAGGGCGCTGCGAAATCAGTTAATCGGAAAATACTATTTGCCTATACGTACATTGATGGTACTATTTAACATATTGTGGATGGATCATTTTGGCTCTTTATTTCACATGTCTCACTTTACGGTTTTCAGACATTTGACAGGAGGTGATTAAGCTAATTTTGTAATGATAATGACTATCCATAACTTAGAATAAGGTAAGAAATGATCAAATCAAGCAAAGAAAAAATTTATAATAAACGGAACCGAAATTCTTCGGGCAAAGGTCTCATTAAATATTGCTTTATTTGTGGTTTGACGTATCATTTCCGTCTTTGTTATCCGCTAGCAATTCAGTCATTATCGGCTTCATCCGAAGACTTGCGGCCTCACCTGATAAGTTCCGTTGTCTCAAAGTAGAATATTAGGAATATGCCATTGGAATTTATAGTGAATCTAGTCGATTTAACACGATGAAAGAACATTTTTCGTGAAAATGACGTAAATAACTAATGACAAATTAATCTTTATGAAATTTCAAGAAGATATGTTAAAAAGCCGCTTTCAAACGCCTTTTTTTCAAAATTGTTTTTTATCGTTACAACAAGAGTGCCATAGGCACAATATACGCCGCCACGTTGCTGCTGTTTCACGAAAATAATAGTAGACACTACTTATTTTGACAAAACCAAATTCAAAACATTTGCAAGTTTCATGTAAATCAAGACATACTGTAAGGAGGAGTTACGTTCACAAGGCTGCAATTTCAATAAGCCCCAGATACTAAGTTTTAAGGGGGCATAAATCAGGGAAATTAATGAACCATAAAATCCTTAATCCATGTACATCTACAAATTATGTTAATGACATTGACCAAGTTTCAATTAAATCAAGACAAAAAGCTAGGAGTTGCGTTCACAAAGGCTGCAATTACAATAAGCCCGAGATACTAGGTTTTAAGGGGTCATAATTCAGGGGAAAATTAATGAACCATTAAATCCTTACTTCATGCATATCTACCAATTTCGGTTATAACATCCACCAAGTTTCATTTGGATCCAGCCAGAAACTTAGATGGAGTTGCATTCACAAGGCTGCAATTTCAATAAGCCTCAGAGACTAAGTTTTAAGGGGACATAACTGAGGCATAAAATCCTTACCTCATGCACATCTACAAATTAAGGTGATAACATTGACCAATTTTCAAAAAGATCAAAGCAGAAACTTAGGAGGAGTAGCGTTCACAAGACTGCAATCTCAATAAGCCCCAGATACTAAGTTTTAAGGGGGCATTATTCCGGGAAAAATTAATGAATCATATAATCCTTACTTCATGCACATCTACCAATTTAGGTTATAACATCCACCAAGTTTCATTTAGATCAAGCCAGCAAATTGGGAGGAGGGGGCACAACTGAGGCAAAAATCAATGAACCATAAAATCCTTACTTCAAGGACATATACCAATTAAGGTGATAACATTGACGAAGATTCAAAAAGATCCAAGCAGAAACTTAGGGGAGTTGTGTTCACAAGGCTGCAATTTCAATAAGCCCCAGATACCAAATTTCATTTAGATCCAGCCAGCAACTTGGGAGGAGTTGCAATTTCCAGGCTGCAATTTCAATAAGCCTCAGAGGCTAAGTTTTAAGGGGGCATAACTTAGGCAAAAGTCAATGAACCATAAAATCCTGACCTCATGCAAATCTACCAATTAAGGTGATAACACTTTCAAAATGATCCAACCAGCAACTTAGGAGGATTTGCGCTCACGAGAAAAGTGGACATACGGACGGATAGACGGAGAAAATGACGCAAATATACGACCGCCTCCGGCGGCGTATAAAAAATTTAAGGAGCCAGTGCGTTGCATATTTAAAAAGAAAGGGTGCCTACGTTCGGCTGTTGGGTGCTGGATAGTGAGCAAAATGCATCAAGAGTTATCCCCCTTGATAGTATAGGTTGCTCTTTTGATAGTGAACAAGAGTGTCAAGTTTCAAGTGAATGCCTTTAGAAGAACCAGAGATATCACAAAATATCAAAGTTTTCGCACAACGACGACAACAACGACGTCGACCCCAAGGCTAAAGCAATACCTCAGGTTTTCTCCAAAAACAGTCGATCTAAATATGACCGATCGCTGCTGTTTACCAAACAATCGAGTGACCAATCAAATCATTCATTTAGATCAGGAGAGAAGTTTGAACTCCAACATTTATGTTAATCATATTGTGTTGGCTTGGCGACTTAAGCGTCGTAACTACATCTTACTGTAAGTCAGTGGGCGTTGTCAGCGATACGTCCAATTTACAAATGCCTTAAGTACAAAAACTGTGCAGCCTTGGTAGCCACACACTGTATTTAGAATAATCGCCGATCACCTAAAGAAGCTTTGAGATAGTTTATCGTCGGTGTAATTCTAAAACCTAGTTACTACAGCTTGATTGGAGCTGTAACTATAGGATTTATAAATTACATCGACGATTAGCGTATAGGGTGCACGATGAAGATACTGATAATAGATCTAGGCCTTTAATTGGCAAACTGTGTGATAGTTCGAAATATCAACAAAGGATCAAGTTATAATTTATTACTGATACATATTTGTTTAAGGTTTGAGAGATGGGCAGTATTTAAATCATGTATGAGATAAACATAAAAGCGTTTATCACCAGGAATTTATATCTATCAAGTGCATTTCACAAAAATACAACTTAAGAATTCTTTATTACAATTTCTATTTCAAACTTACTTGAGAGGAAAGCTTCGATTACAAAGTATAAACATTTTTGCAATTATTGATTTTGAAATGTAATTTGTAACAGTTTTTACAATGAATTTTTTTTTTTATATTTCTTTAGCTAGCAAAGCGCCAGCTTTGATAGCTTAAGTAAACAGACAATGTCGTCTCAAAGTTCAACGAAATCAAACTGCCACTGGAGGCTTAACCACTATATCCGTTAAGTTCCTAGGCCATAAAAAGTAGTTCTTATGTATTTCAGGAATATTGAAACTCTGCCTGTAAATTAAACTCCTAGGTAATTTTAGCTCACTTGAGCATATTGTGTTCAAAATGACTGGTCACATGAATTAACTTTATTCAAATTGTAGAGACCTCCTTCAAAAGCATGCTATATAACCCACTCCGACTAAACCCCGCTTTTTAAGTTTCTCAAGAAAAGGCTTTGGAAAACATTGCGGACAATGAAGAAATTGCTAGTAACAATCACTTTCTTCAGTGTCCACAATGTTTTCTACCCTACAAAAGATAAGGACGGCAAAGAAGATTACTAAAACCATGCTTCGCTAGCTTACAGTACTTTCAGTACTTTGATTACTAAGTGTCAAAATTCCGAACTGAGCCAACATACTTATCCGGGGATGCATGTAAAAGTTTTCAACATGCGTATGCTTAGAAATTCACCAAATTAGATTTTGTAATCTAACAAAATCATTTCACACCTGTTTTATAGGCTAAGGAACAGGAATAGAACGAGTTTTTTTTGTTTGTTTGTTTTTTTTGTTTTTTTTTATCGTACTATGGAATTAATTGATAGATATACTGTTAATATAGTTGTCAAGTATTTATATGAAATGTTCAAGTTAAGAGAAGATATTGAATGAATACCGAGTCTTCTTTATATGAATTTGCCAACTAATTGATGTCGCTCACAGTATTTATGTTAGTATGTAAATGTTATGGGCCGTAGGTCATGATTAACTCATTCCCGTTTTCGTAATCTAAGACTGGTCCAAATTGAAAGACACTGCAGTGCTAATGACAAGTGAGTGCAATGAGAAAAGACACCATCCCACGGGTTTTAAAATATTACAAATATATAAAACCACATAGACGTAAAAACTAGGTACTGTACAGGAAAGTATATGAATACTGTATGGTAAATTTGTATTATAAAAATCCGAGTTTTCTTTATTATCACTTGGCAATGTGGATACGGCACACTTTTAGATTTGAGATGGTTTGGACATTTTCGACCATTTTAACGTGTTCTTGAAATGCATGCAAAACTGAACAGTCTTATCAGCCACTCGGTGCATTTAAAATAATGACTGGTCGTCTAAAGAAGATTAAGGTTAGTATCTTTAAAAAAAACTTACTGAAGACATTTACTTGGCGTATATGTATAATGGTTGGCATAGCAACGCTTCTGCTGATTTCTTTATTCGCTGAGAATAATTATTTTGAGTATCTTAAATCTTTTACTAAGATTTGACGTGTATTTGTGAAATAACGATATACTCTTATAAAATATATTGCTTATAACGAGGCTAGTTTCATGGTACCGCAGTGGATTTTTTTATGAATAAACATCAGTTTAACAGCTTTTCGGATAGAACGATATATTCCTTCTGTACCCCGGAGTTGACTGCACACATGATTTCAGAAACACGAACATAAAGGAACAAACGGACTAAATCTATCATTTTGCTACGAAATTGGTCATTGATTGAAGAGGTAACAGTAACCATTAACATGAAATCTCACAGATGTGCAATCTGATAGACCTCTATGGTAACCAATCGAAGACACATGTATTTGCATAAATATGGCATACTATTTCCCGAGTTGTAATGTACCGATATGCCTGAGCAAATGGGCAGTAGTAAATGCCTGAAGCAAGAGTTTTTGAACTATTTAAAATCAAACAATTTGATTTTGATCACCATCCCAGGGCATTCTTCATCAAGGCTACAGTTGGCATAAGTAAACAAACTGCTTGAAAGCTAATACTGATTGGGAGAAGTACACTTTATCCAGCATTTATCTTCAATCGGTTTGTTTACCTATGACACCCCATGCAGTCCAACTTCGACAATTTTTGTACGATACCAGTTTCAACAACAATGCACACAAATGACGGTTAGACTGTCTGTAAACTTTAACACATTCCCACACAATCTTGGTTTTGGAAGACCCAGAGGAAAAGACATTTTAAAAACATTGTTGATAATGAAGATATTTAAAATTTAATCAATTAGAAATTGTCATCTGCAACTTCTTTGAATATAGAAGTCCAAAATGCTGGTGGGATAGCAGCTGGAGGCTAGAAAAGGATATAGTGGCAGTACTGGCGTGAGAAATACCAGGAATCCATTGTGGGGTGCTCAAGTCACCGCGATATGACTGAAATATTGTTAAAATTGGCGTTAAACCCAATTCAACCAACCAAAATTTTGTTTTCTTGTAGTGGGTTGATTGAACTATATACTCATGGAAATGAATGGTGATCTATGAGGATCACGAATGAAGCTTAAGAGAGATGAATCACATTTTTATTTAGACTTTGGGCGTGTTGTGGGACACTGAAAGGTAGGATTACGAAAAGCAGGGATACTAAATTGTCGACTACATTAACAATGACGTGAGAAAACGGAAAAAATAGATAACATAATAAAATAATATAACAGGTCGCAAATGCTGGTAAACATACCAAAAGGTTGTATATAAGCATGAAATTGTCCTGCTCCGACAATAATTTATTAAATCCATTTTGAAGGCTTCATAATGGTACAGTAACTCCCCACCGAACGAGAGTAACGTATGTCCTGTTTGTAAAGCTGGAAAGAATCCTGGTTATTTGCGTTCGCCAACGCACGAAAATGTAATCAAGCGAGCGAGAAATGTATAAATAACGTACGTCAGCTTATGAGTAACGTATATAGATTATGAGTAGCGTTCCCCTTACAGACTGCTTTCAACGATACTTTATTCAAAATTTGACTTAAGGCTTTAAGACGGCCGCGTAAAGACTTTCACCCCCAGGGAAACGAAGGTGTTAGAAAAGTAGGCCTATTATCCCGCCCTTTGGTGCTGTCGATATCCCTCCATTTCTTTATTTCTATCATTTGTATCACATGTCTTCCATTCAATGTTGTAGTCAACTGATGAACATTTGGTAACTGTCCTAACCATACATATTTCGTGGTAGAATTATATACCTTCTGTAATTTTATGAGGAGCGTACTTGACAACTTATCGCAATATTATTTGTTTGTTTGTTTGAATGGGGTTTTACGCCGCTGTCAACAATCTTTCAGTTATATCGCGGCGGCTGGAGCACCTAACAATGGATTCCTGGTATTTCTCACACCAGTACCACCACCACATCCTTTCCTAGCCTCCAGCTGCTATCCCACATAGGTCTATGATTATCGACCCATTGGTGGGAGACAAAAAGTCGGAAAGGATGAGTGCCGCCGTCGGGTATCGAACCCGGGACTACTAGATTGACAGACCGACGCGCTACCAACTGCGCTTTGGCGGCGGCTATATCGCAATATTACCATCTCTCATAATCTAGTGCATTAAGCTTATGCGTAGCGTGTAATAAACGTATGTACCATACGCACAAACATTTTGAAATCATAATAATGCAGCAAAATTCTCGTTCAGCTAATTGAATAATAATAGTTTCGTTTAGGCCACAGGTCTAAGTTAGTCTAATGTAGTTAAATTGTCTTTAGAGCAAAAAAGTTGTAATTTTTATCCCCAGCCCCCTGTTGATGTTGTTAGTGTCGTGACAAATTGTGGTGGGTCAAAATTTAAAACATCGAAAATTCTCTTATGAATAGTAGTCTTACTGTGTAGAATTATCTAGATCAGAATTCCAATCGGCATATTCATTTGTGCACTAGGGCCTCGAGTAAGTTTTTTTTTTTTTTTTTTTTTCTTTTTTTTTTTTTCTTTTTTTTTTTTTTTTTTTTTTTTCTTTAATTTTGTTTTGTATTTGGGGGGGGGGGAGATATTACTTTAAATGTTTTTTTAGCTCTCCTTAGCACATTGTGCTGAATGTGAGCTATTGTGATCGGTAAATATCCGGCGTTCATCTGTAAACAATTGCTACAAAATCTTCTTTTCCTAAATCATAAGGCCTACAGCTTTGATATTTGGTACATATCATCACCTATTGACACTCTACCAAAATATTTCAGAGATTTAATGTACTCTTAAAGTAAGCCCTTTTCTTTGCGATCCCTGTTTTACAAAGTAAATCTTTGAAAATATTCTCCTTTAATACTTTAATAATCCGGCATTGACAATTATATGCACAAATGCTAATGTCTAAACTTTACGGATGATTTCGTTAACCTTCGTGACTTAGCGGGTTGTTTGAATGACTAGCGAAAATTAAAACGTCATCACTGATGCCATAATTTCATGTATATCTAAATTGTGGTGGGTCTCAAAACTTCTTTCATCCGCTTGGTTTTATCGTTAACAATACACGGTTGGAAGATCAAATGCATAGGAGGTAGCATCCGAGGGCGTTTTTTTTTTTTTTTTTTTTTTTTTTTGAAAGCATGCATCATTTTCTTAGTTTTATTTACATTGTACCACATTTCATTTGCATTATAAAATTTGTACATAACGAATAATGCGGACATTCGTCGTTAATTAACACTCGTATTACATTTTGTTTTCTGTCGGTCTGCTACTGTATTTATAATCAATTACACACATGGAAATGGAAATGCACGAACTTGAATGGTTATTTAGGTCAGAAACTATTCTCAAGACTTTCTGAATATTATATATCAGAAAACAGACTGAAGTAATCCTTGTGTTTCGAGATTTGTGAGTGAGATTTGATCGGGTCATGGTGAATTATACGTTTTTCAATTGAGGCTAAAAATGAGGGTTTCCAACTTCTATGAAAAATGTTTTAGGTTGTGTACGGTAAAAGTATCCAGTTTCCAGTTATCTTGTTTCTTTAAGTTGTAGAAAAAATATAGTGTTTGTATATGCCCCATCATTAGAGGTAGTCATGTCGGTTGAAATTCTTAGTGCATTTTTTTTGTTCGAAAAACGAAAATAAATAAATATATATGAAATTTACAATTTGACGTCTTACCTGTTTTGTTTTCAATTCTGTAAAGATCAGTCAAAAACTACCCTAAGGGTCAATACGAATACAGACATTTACCGTAGTTTTTCGCTAACCTGTGGTGTGACATGATACAGGATGTTGGTTTTTTCGCTTGACAATTTGTAACCTTCCGATGACTTTTGGTCATATGCAGATGAGGTCATGCGGTGTCAACAACCGAATTCCATAATATCTAAAATACACCCTGTAACACCGCTTAACATTTCCTATAAAACCACTTAAAGCCAATCAGAATACCCCGAAGACAATATCTGACTCAAATTCAGGTGTTAATCGTCCGTTTGAGCTTATTTTTAGGCAATTGGTAACTTTTTTTTTCAAGGTTTCTGAAACATCAATACCTCCCTTTTTATCTAAATACACATGATGTACGAGATGTATACCTTTTAAGCCTCCGCCACTTTCTGTACGTAAAGTTTCACTACCAAACGTTTAATATTGTCAATTTATTACCATTATGCAGTCTTTTGGGGATGGATTTAAATCTAAATGTTGTATCATCGGCCGTACCCGAAAAGGGTCCTAGGCACTATCAATTATATTTAAAATGTTATACATTCGATAAATAAAACAATCTTCAACTTCACCAACACTCTTTTCATAGTATTTTCAATAACGTGCATTGAAAATAACATTGACATATTGCAGTTTGATTAATCCAAAGAGACACCTATTCAGATGAATAGAAAGAAAAACAAAGAATCCCAAAACCTGAGTTTTCCCCTAACGTTTCCAATAGAAAACGTTATCACCGGGGGATAATTATTGCTATTGTTACTCCTTATCAACATATGTCCTGAGTTCAAAGAATATTCTAAGATAATGTTCAATTTTCGATAACATTTGCCTCCGAAAGAAAACAATGTTATATACATCATCTATACTGCTGCGATAACACTAGAAACTAAAGACCTCGTATTTCTGAACAGATACTGAAATAATGAAACTTGAGATCACAGGTGACGATCCAAATTTTATAGCTAGTGGCCAATGATCACTATTTTCTTTCTGTGTAATTATTTATTTCAAAGTTGTCACAAAATCGTTTATTAGTTTTTGTCGAGTATTTACTCAGTTTAAAATCAACTAATACCTCACATGGCTAGTATTCCTTTACGTCTTGGAAAACCTACTTAACTTGGAAGAATGTTACAGCTTGCAATAGAAACGAAACTGACTGACAAAACAGCGCAGTGGGATACCAAAGTAAAACATACTTAATTTCAGGATACTTTTATCACATATGGTTCATTAATCAGATACGCATTCAACAGCCTTGTCATTATTTGAAAACAAATTGAAGGCGTAGTTTATGATCGACATCACTTGCTTTTGTTGATGTTATGGGACCCAGTCGTATATTAACGATTCTTCACCTTAAATTGACGACAATCATTTGTATTGTTCAAACTGTACAAAGCCGCTATTTGGAATGAAGACATTTTCAGGTAAATACTTAGTCCACTCCCTTGCACTCCGGTTTATTATCATTTCACCTCTGCAATAGGCTCATTAATAGTTTGAGAATAAGTCATCATTTCGTCACATTATGTCTTGTACCACATTTGATTTCAATAACAAAATTAGGACATGAATACGAGAGTCCATTACGCTAACATTTCATATGTTTTTATTAAAAAAAAATAGGTTGGTGATCCAAAGGTAAACTATTAAAGGTAAGGTATCGATGTTTTTTTTCATGTCACAGATTTTCTTATTCCCCCTCATAAACTATTTTAATATAGTATTCTGAAAAGTAGTTTTGCTAAAATCAGAGGTCGTTAATCTGAATAAACAAGGGCATTTCCCTCAAAGCCTACGTAGGCTGTTAATCTATTTAAATATTAAGTAAGGCGTCGCGAAGAATATAGGGTCATCCACGCGGTGCGTATAATCGTTGAAATCCAATATTCAGTTTTAATATGCGCAATCAATATGTGGTCAGGAGTTGTGTTCACTAGCCGGTCTTTAATTCTGTAAAGATCAGTCCAAAACAGCCATAATACGAATAAAGACACTTACCGTAGTTTTGCGCTAACCATTTGGTGTTTCATTATCTAGGACAATGGTTGTTTCGCTTGTCAATTTGTTACCGTCCGTTGACTGGGTCATATGCAAATGAAGTCATGCGGTGTCGACAACCAAATTCCGTGATATCAAAAAATAGCCTAGAATTCCGCTGAACCGTTTCTATATAACCAAAAAAAAGCCACTCTAAACCTATCAGATTAGCTCGAAGACAACATCTGACTCAAATTTATGTGTTAAGCATCCCTTTTAGCGTGTTATTAGACGATTTGCATTTTTTTCTTGAATGTCTATAGTTCAGAAACATCGATACCTCCCTTTTAAAGGGAGATATCGAAGTTTCTCAAACTTAGATAAGAAAAAAAAAGTGCCGAAAAATACACTCAAACGAACATTTAATACTTTATGTTGAGTCAGGTATTGTTGGTAATTTAATAGACCTAAAGTGGCTTTTTGTGGCTATATCGAAAAGGTTCAGCGGAATTCCAGGTTATTTTTAGATATCACGGAATTCGGCTGTCGACATCAAATGACCTCATTTGCATATGACCATAAGTCAACTGAAGGCAACAAAATTACTAGCGAAACAGCCAACGTCCTAATTCATGTCACATGAAAGGGTTAGCGCAAAAATACGGTAAATGTTTTATATTCGTAAAAACGCTTACGACAGTTTTGGACTGATCTTTACAGAAATAAAGTCCGGCTAGCGAACATAACTCCTGATGACGTAACGATGACGTTGGTGTGTTGTAATTTAAACTAAATTCAAGGTTATAACGATTATTCGCACCACGTGAATAATCATATAGTCTTCGCAGCGGTCTCGTATTAATAGCCTACGTAGGCTATTAAGGAAATACCCTGTTTTTTTCTGATAAGCGACCTCAGATTTTTGTAAAACTACTTTTTGGCATATTGTATTCAGATAGTATACGAGAGGAAATAGAATTAATTAAAATCTGTGACATGGGAAAAACATCGATGCCTACCCTTAAGTTTTACAGGTATGTATCGATGTTATTGTTGTTGTTTTTTTTATGTCACAGATTTTTATTATTCCCTCTCATATACTATTTGAAAACAATATTCTGAAAAGTGGTTTTGCAAAAATCAGAGGTCGTTTATCAGAATTAACCAGGGTATTTCCCTAATAGCCCATTTTTGCTTAAGCCAAGACAGTTGCAAAGAATATTGGGCAATTCACGCGGTGAGTATACCCGTTATAATCCCGCATTTAATAAGAATTTGCTCAAAACAACGTCATCGTTACGTCTTCAAGAGATATGTTCGCTAGCCGTTCTTCAATTATATAAAGATCAATCCAAAACTGATAGCGTCAATTTGATTTACCGTAGTTTTGTGTTTACATGGTGTGACATGATATAGGACGTTGTTTGTTACCTTCCGTTGACTTTGGGTCATATGCAAATGAGGTAATGCGGTGTCGACAACCGAATTCCATGATATCTTCGAAACATCTTCGACTTAGGGAGGTCTTTGATAAATTGCTGTAACCTTATTGTATTTCTTTTTCCTTGAAAGAACAAGAGAACCATACAGGACAATTTGAAAAAGTTCAAAAGTAGAAATAGCAAATAGTGTGACAAGTTATAACAAATAAGCGTCTTTCGTGAATCAAAAACAAAGTAAAAGAGGTTCCTACTTTACAAATTGCCAAATGCTGAAGCACAGCCTATTCGATTCATAAGAATCAAATTTCGCCGGCCAAATATCTAGGTCATTAAATCTATGTGGTTCACTAAATTCATTGATCTTAGGACGGAACACTACAAGATGTTTTCCTCCCCTCGATAATTGTCGGTTCGCTAGCCACGCCCACTGACCTCCTCTTAGATAATAAACGACGTTTCTTTGCATAATTTATTGTCATTAGTATTCAAAAAGGTAGATTGGCGACCTTACCGTTGAAATGACAGCTTGATTTTAAATTGTGAAACCAACAAAAATGCTTCGTATAATTGTCGGCCAATGCTGGAGTTCATTGTTCTAAATGAATGATTTGATTGGTAGTTTGATTTGCAGCCGCGATCGGTCAGTTGAGGATTTGCATTAACTCGCAATCGAAATACGGTATTAAATCACATTTACCGTTTCTTTTTTCAGTCAAAATATCCGTAAAAAATGTATACAACTTGACAACAATGAAGCCGCAAGAATTCCACACACGAATTAGGTCTGTATTGTTAAGCCTATTATTTTCATCAGAAATATTATTGTTCTACCTCTTTTGTAACTTTGTTTGAAAGTAATAATTATGGTACTATAAGCAATTAGATTTTCTTAAAATTTAATACCATTGATATCAACATCTTATTTCTTTATTTATTTTTATTATTATATTTTTTCATTCTTCTTAAAAAAAATACACACAACAAAAATCCAAATACTACTAAGTTCCTTAGCCTTTCTATCATTACATTATTTTTTTTTCTGTGAATGTTTTGCCAATTAACGAATTTTTTTTTTCTGTGAATGTTTTGCCAATTAACAGATCACTTGACTCGCTCACCGACCTCCGACTGAAAGTTAGACAAAAATGTCGTTGTTGAAAGTTTACTTAAGGTGGAAATGAATATTTTATTTGGTTTCTCGATTTTTTTATTGACAGCCGCCATCTTTCAACTTTGGCAATAGTTGTACTAGCATGAAATCATATTTATGGAAACGAAATCTCTAGACTAGAACCCAGCTTTCAAACAAATATCGGTAACGAATACAGTAAGTCTAAACCGAAGAATAATGACGAATAAATGGAGGAAAGCGTTTAACAAAAGTAGTGCTGGGTCAAATCTTCGTAAAAGTTTTGATGTAAATACTTTTTGATAAGCAAGATGATGATTGTAACCTTCTTTTTCTTGAAATAAGAACAAAACTTTTGAAATGATAATTAAACATACCATGCTACAAGATGATATGTATCTTTCCACTGTCAATTCCCAACTAAGGCGTGTTAACATTCAATTCTATTGAAATATTTTCTTAGCTCACCTGAGCACGAAGTGCTCATTGTGCGTATTTTTATCGTCCTCTGTCCGGCGTCCGTCGTGTGTCAACAATCTTAAAATGACATATCCTCCCAAACCGCTTGGCGGATTTCAACCAAATTTGGCAAAATTGTCCTTTGGTGGTGCCCTTTAAAAAATTGGTAAGAAAATTAAAATCCGTTAAAAACTCTGGTTGCAATGGCAACAAAACTGAAAATTTAATGAACTTATCTCCTCCTGACCCAGAAGGCGTAGAGCCTTGATATTTAGCATGAAGCATCAGTACAATGACCTCTTTCAGAATTGCTAAAATAATCACCCTTGGGTACTCAGGGGCGGAGCCCCGGGTTTGGGGCTTATAAAGAATTTAAGAAGGATTTTTAAAACGACATCTCCCAAACCGCTTGGCGGATTTCAACCAAATCAACCAAATTTAGTGGGAATGTTTCCTTGGGTGGTGTCCTTTTAAATTGCTAAAAGAATTGAAATCCGTTAAAAACTCTGGTTGGAATTTTAAATAAAATGTTCAAAATTATCCCCTCCTAGCCAAGGGGGCCCAGTGTCAATACATTGACATATTTCAGAATTGCTCATATCACCAACCTCGGGCCCCATCAGCGCATGGATATACAACAGTCAAAGATTAGCGATCTTTTCGGGTAAAAAATCGGAAGTATTCGACTCGATTTCTAAATATAACAAACACGACTATTTCGCGTATTCATTCAGTGTGATTAGGTTTTTCGGTTCATACCTCCATAAAAACAAAAACATATTCTCTTAATTATTAATCTTGTCAATTTCACGATGTTCTTAACTGTACGGCCGCGGTCATAGCACTATGGCAGAGCATGGGACTCCTAATCATTGGGTCCCGGGTTCGATCCCGAATATAGCAGCCAAAACCCTTTCCGACATTTGTCTCTCAAAATGGTGGATTATCATAAACCTAAGCGGAATGAGCAGCTTTGGGCTCAGAAAGGATGTTTTGGTAGTACTGGTGTAAGAGATACCAGAAAACAATGGTTAGGTGCTCCAGTCGCCGCGATATGATTGAAATACTGTTAAACTCCCATTTAATCAGTCATCTTAACCTATGAGTAGATTTACTTGTGCTTAGGTTTGGTTTGTTATTGAACCGAATCGAGCACTGAGGTATCCTATTTCATGAAGTTCATCTTGCTTTGATAACACGACCAATCACGTTGTCTGAAAAACCTCAACGTTGGTGGAAACGAAAAAGTGATCATTAAAATATTTTTCTGTACCTTTCATTTGGGAATTGTTTTTTTTTAAGACCATATTAAATGTTTTTAGAAATATGCGAACATATACCTTTTTAACTCCCAAGATAAGGAGATGAAATATTTTGGGCGAAATCGTGATGAACATCACATATTTTATCATTATTTCCAACAATAAGAAATACAGAAATAGTATTAAATCTGTCGATTTCACTAGAATATTACGTCAGCATATCGTTGTTTGGGGAGCAAAATGAATATAGCTGTAGTTACGATATTTATCACGCTCGACGACTACAAACTAGAATACAATAATCTACACACAAAATAATAATAAAAAAAATCTACTTATAACATTTCCCGTCGTTTTCCAAACCTTCCGCAACTTTTGAAGGGTCTGAATAAACAACTGCATGCTGGTGACGATTTGAAATCAAACAAATCGAATAAAGTTATATAAAACTTTGAAAATATCAAAATGATACAGTTCCTAAATGAGCAGCGTGCACCCAAGGGTTGCAACAAACACAACAAATGAATATGCTTTTGCAACTAACCGTTAATGACATTGCCGTCCCGAGTTCATTTCCCTAAACAAGATTTATCTGAATTTAGGAGGATGACCTGGCCCTTCAAAACCTAGGTGGGAACTTTGGACTTACTTAATAGGTACTTTCCCAAGGTTTTATGCAACTAATAGAATCGAAACTTTGAAAGGTTGGGACCACAAAATCACAACAAACAATTGCAAGGAAATAAGCATAGCCTGTTTACAGACAAAAAGAAAAACGTATTGTCAAAGTAGCCCGTAATTCATTTTCTTAGTTAATTGGTTATCACTAGAAGGTTGTGTCAAAATACGTAAATCGAGAATCGCCCTTTGTAAATATCGCTCAACTAATTTCGTCTGTTTGGATGTGATAGACCTTTGAAATCTGTTGGGGTTTGGAGATTTTTAGTCTTTTAATGTATGATCTTCCTTGCTCTAAAATTCGCTTATAAATACGTTTATCTCCCAGTGTAGGTTCATATCCTTTCCGATATTGTATCTAACCAATGGGTAGATAAACGTAAACCTAAGTGGGATAGCAGCTAGAGACTAGAAAAGGATGAATGAAAATAACGCGATATAACTGAAAAATTGATAAAAGCGGCATTCAACCCCATTCAAACAAAAAAACTAACAACATACAATTAAATTTTCGCTTTGTCTATTAGTGTAAAGAGCTTTGATTGGCTGAAAATTTCTTTTCATACTTCCATTACCGAACCGTTGAACACGCAACTATTTTGAATGCCCGAGTACAAAGTAGAAACACGCAATTTACTCAAACTAATAAAAATTGCTTGTTTTGCTTGATGGCATTAAATTATAATAAATGAAAAGTTTGTTGTTATTTTTCATTGAAGTATGAACCTAAAACTTAATTATACTAATGTATGAATACGTGAAGCTTTCTAGGTTCATACCATAAATAAAACAACAAAATATATGTTCTTCATTTTTTAAAAGATGTATCGATGTTCTTAAATCTTGATAAAAAAAATGCAAATTGCCTAAAAAAAGCTCAAACGGACGCTATTCACTTAAATTTGAGTCAGATATTGTCTTCGCGGTTATATGATAGGCTTAGAGTGTTTTTTTTTTTTTTGTTGTTGTTGTTGTTATATCGAAGGGTTCAGCGGAATTCAAGGTCATTTTTGGATATCAAGGTTATTTTTAGATATCACGGAATTCATTCGTCTACACCGCATGACCTCATTTGCATATAATCTAAAGTCAAGGGAACGTAACAAATTGACAAGCGAAACGACTTACGTCATAAATCATGTCACGCAAAATGGTCAGCATATTGACGTATACAGTAGTTTTGGATTAATCTTTACAGAGTTGAAGATCAGCTAGCGAACATAATCCCTAATGACGTAACGATGACGTGGGTATGAGTATATTCAATCTGATTGCGGGATTGGATGAATTACCAGATATTCTTTGCAACTATTTCGGCTTAATCTAAATATAGATTAACAGCCTACGTAGGCTATTAGGGAAATACCCTGGTTTATTCTGATAAACGACCTCTGACTTTCGCATATCTACTTTTCAGACTTTTGTATTGAAATAGTATACAAAAGGGAATAAAGATAATCAAAATCTGTGACATTAAAAACATCGATACCTATCATTGAAGGGAGGTATCGATTTTTCTGAAACCAATATAAGAAGAATTTGCTAATAGCCGAAAAATAGGCTCTGAAGAACATTTGATACATAAATTTGAGCCAGACGTTAATTTCGCGGTAATCCGATAGGCTAAAAGATGGTATCGATGATTTTTTCATGCCAAGGATTTTAACTATTTTTATTTCATCTCATATACTATTTGAAATCAATATTCTGAAAAGTAATTTAGCAAATCTGAGGTCGCTTATCAGGAAAAAGCAGGGTATTTCCCTAATAGCCTACGTAGGCTATTAATCTATTGCAAAGTTGCAAAGAATTCTGGGTCAATCACGTGGTGCGAATAACCGTTGGAACCTCGGGTTTAGTTTAAATTACATCAATTCAACGTCATTGATACGTCGTCAGGAGTTATGTTCGCTAGCCGGTCTTTAATTCTGTAAGGATCAGACTGAGTCCGAAACTCTCGTAAGCGTTATTACGAATATAAAAACTTACCTTTGCACTAACCCTCTAATGAGTCATGATTTAGGACGATGGCTGTTTCGCTTGTTGACAGTTTAGGACTGATCTTTACAGAACTGAAGACCGGCTAACGAACACATCTCCTGATGGAACCCCGCATTCGGTTTAAAGGTAGGTATCGATGTTTTTTTCATGTCACAGTTTTTAAGTATTTTTGTTTCCTCTCGTATACTATTTCAATACATTATGCCGAAAAGAAGTTTTGCTAGAATCTGAGGGCGCTTATCAGAAAAAAAGCAGGGTACTTCCTTAATAGCCCACGTAGGCTATTAATCTATTTTTAGATTAATCCGAGACAGTTGCGAAGATTATATGATCATTCACGTGGTGCGAATAACCGTTGGAACCTTGAATTTAGTTTAAATTACATCACACAAACGTCATCGTTACGTCATCAGGAGTTAAGTTCGCTAGCCGGTCTTTAATTCTGTACAGATAAGTCCAAAACTGTCGTAAGTGTTAATACGAATATTTACACTTACCGTAGTTTTGCTCTTACCCTTTCATGTGACCTGAATTAGGACGTTGGCTGTTTCGCTAGTAAATTTGTTACTTTCAGTTGACTTTGGGTCATATGCAAATGAGGTCATTCGATGTCGTCAGCCGAATTCCGTGATATCTAAAAATAACCTGGGATTTCGCTGAACCTTTCCGATATAACCACAAAAAACCACTTTGGGCCTATTAGATTACCACTAAGACAATACCTGACTCAACTTAAAGTATTAAATGTTCGTCTGAGTGTATTTTTCGGCACTTGATAACTTTTCTTATCTAGGTTTCAGAAACATCGATACATCCCTTTAAAGGGAGGTATCGATGTTTCTGAAACCTAGATAGGAAAAAAATACCAAGTGCCGAAAAAAAGACTCAAACGAACGTTTAATACAAGTTTAGTCAGGTATTGTCTTGGTGGTTATCTAATAGACCTAAAGTGGCTTTTTCTGGTTATATCGGAAAGGTTCAGCGGAATTCCAGGTTAATTTTAGATATCACGGAATTCGGCTGTCGACATCGGATGACCTCATTTGCATGTAACCCAGTCAAATGAAGGTAACAAATTTACTAGCGAAATAGCCAACGTCCTAAATCATGTCACATGAAAGGACTGATCTTTACAGACCGGCTAGCGAACATTACTCCTGATGACGTTACGATGACGTTGGTTTGATGTAATTTGAACTAAATGCAAGGTCCTAACGGTTATTCGCGCCACGTGAATGCGCTATAATCTTCGTAAATGTCTCGGATTAATCTAAAAATATATTAATAGCCTACGTAGGCTATTAGGGAAATACCCTGCTTTTTCTGATGAGCGACCTCATCTTTTTGCAAAACTACTTTTCGGCATATTGTTTTCAAATAGTTTATAAGAGGAAATGAAAAAAAATCAAATCTGTGACATGAAAAAAACATCGATACCTACCTTTAAATAAGCTCATACAGACTGTTCGCTAGCCGCCGTCGTCATAGCCAAGTCAGTAGCGCGCCAGACCCCTAATCTTCAATCATTGGATGTCATGGGTTCGATCCCCAGCGGAGGTACATGTTCTTTCCGACATTTATTTCTCACCAATGGGTGGATAATCGTAAACCTAAGCGGGATAGCAGCTGGAGGCTAGGAAAGGATATTGTGGTAGTACTGGTGTGAGAAATATCAGGAATCCATTGCTAGGTGCTCCAGCCGCCGCAATATGACTGAAATACTGTTAAAAGCGGCGTTAAACCACATTCAATTTTCCGGTCATATGACTGAATTTTACGGACGATTTATTTGATCGCGGTGACCTAACTAGTTGTTTTAATGACAAGTGAAACTTAAAACATCATCACTGACGTCATAATTTGATGTAATCAAACCTTAAATTGTGGTGGGTCACATTTTAAAGTATTGTAACTTCTTTCATGAATTATAGGATTACTGCGTAGAATTATGTTATAATTTCAATCGTCATATTTATTTATGCTTTTGAGCCCGGAGTATGGTTTGGTTGTTAATTTTAAAGTGTGTTTCGGGGGAAGATATGGCTCAAATAAAACCTTGCTTACAATAAATGGCTTGCAAAGTAATCTGTGCGTTGATTGACGGCGGCTTTTTAATCTTTATGCTTTACTTTGTTTATTTTCGTACTTTGGTAAAATCATTATGTGCACACATACATACATTCATACATACATACATACAAACATACGTATGCAAAGGTACCTTCCTTTTCTCACTCTCCTTATTCTTTTCAATCGTATTTATATTTCTATTATTGTTTTCAATATATTGATTTTTTCATAGCTTCTTTCAACTATTTTGTGTCCCTCCTTTTTAACTTATGAATAGGATGATTAGGGAAATACTGGTAACACGTTGACATGTTGTGACCAATGCCTGCAAATACATTGATTAGGACAGCTTTATTAAATAAAAGAAGTCCATGACCACTTTAGACCGACGCTGCTATAGCCTAATCAATATTAATTTCATAACTGGACTTTTCTGAATACTACCGAGATGTCCATTTGAACCATATTTTTGTAGAGTGGGAGGGAATTATTTTCGTTGTCTAAAACGATAACAAACATGATTTTATTATTCTCAAGTCTTCCACGGCTTCAACAATTAGAAAAACAATATAGTGCCGGTGTGCGAGCAAAATGTCGAAACTACAGCTTTATTCAAGCTGTAGTTACGACATTTTGATCGTGCATCGAAGATGAGTGTTTTCTGCCCACATTTGGTTCGAGATGGTAATTGTTTGGTAATAGCTATGAACGCATCAATTCTTCTCTATTACAAATATATCCAGATTTGGAAAATTTAATTTTACAGCAATATAAATGGATTACTAGTTATACGAAACAAAAGAGAAATAGAGAGACCTTTAGGACAAACAATGCCTGGCTGTTTTAAACAGGTGGTGGTATTATCAAGGTACGTGTTTCAGATGATTCATTTTGTGTTTTATAAACAAGATGACCATTAACAAACACATGTCCCTCAATTGTTTCGGTTATGATAGATGGGAAATTAGTTTAAACATGGATTTGTTAGTGGCATTTCGTAACACATCACCAGAAAAGAAAACAATAGACTGGTCGAATTAAAGACAATACTGAGGACAGTTCAAAACAACTGTTTAAGTACCTTGAAAAAGAAAGTTCTAAAAAGGATGGAAAACATTGTCAGAAAATAAGAATCGCTTGTTACAAGCAAATCCTTCTCTTTTCATTTTTTCCCCTTCTACAACTATGTATTTTATCAGTGCGTAACAAAGTAGAATGGTGTGTTAATAGAAAAACAAATTTTAAAATCCGGCATATACGTTTCCTGAAAAGGCTCTTTTATTACATCCAAAATGCCTGGCTTTTAGCTTGGCTACATGTAGCCAGATACGGCTCTCATAAAGATTCATTTTAATTAGTATTTTACCGCGGGTATTTCTAAATGACTCACTCAGACAGGTGGGTCTCTTATACAAGTGGCTGATCAAGCAAGTAAGATTGAATTAATCTTCAAATTTTAACCTTCAACACTTTCATACTTTGGATATTTGTCAGTGAGATACATGTTAATTACTGACATAAACGGATGCATCTATTTAGAAGAAGATACTTTTAGTCCTCTAATGGCTAAGCTGAAGTGTTATGGTTTCTGTCTGTATATCTGCACTACCACTTTTGGGACTCTTTCGTCGTTTGGCGAGAAAAATGTCGTAAATACAGTTTGAATAAAGCTTTATTTACAACATTTTGCTCGCCCAAAGACGCCTTTCTTTTAAATACTTAAATATATTGAGTCATTTTTGCGTGTGAGTCCACAAGCTTCAGTCACTAAAAAAGCTTGATTTTCTGCCTAGTACATAATTTTTTCCGGGCTTTAGAAAAAGGCGGAAAAATTCTTCAAGATATGCAACTCTTGGTCTGCAATCATGAGTTACTGGTCAAGCCAAAGTTCTTTCCGGTCCATTGGTTTCCTACAAACCTGTGAGTACGGACTGAAAATATCACTGATATGCCAGTTTTAAGGAATGTTTTTATAACGCTTTTAGAAATTCAGCTGATGTTTGGTATATGCGAGCCCTGGAGTTATAGATCAAGTTTGAGTTTCGTTTCGGTCGACTGAACTTTGGTGAAAATATTCTTATTCCAATTTATTAAACACACATACACACAACTGCGGTCATTATGGGACTCGGTACATGTATTACCATGAAAAGAGTACTAATTGACCAATCGCAGCTCTCAATCAAGGAATAAACCGACCTATCAAAAAATTTATTCAGCCCGGACCTGAACTTATCAACTCCGGGATTGGCACAATTTTTGTTTACCTTTATTGTTGGTTTTGCGACTTAAACATCGTAACTACAGCTTATTCAAGCTGTAGTTACGACGTTTGGGTCACCAACCAACCATTTTACTTTTTTGTTACATGCTACTGGCCATAGATTTTGCAAAATAACGCTGTTAAAAATCGAAGCGAAACTTCTTGTTGAAGTCAATGGGAGGGGCCAAAGAAGTAAGTGGGCGGGGCCAGCGATTGCTCGGCATATTTCGGTGCGAGTTTTGACACAAATGGAATTGAAGTATCGCTTGATCCGCCCTCTGACTCAAACAGAAAGTTTGTTTCCCACTCTTTGCAAAATCTATGGTAATAAAACACGTAACAAAATGTAAATTGGTTGGTTCCCAAACTTAACGTCGTAACTACACTTTCAATATCAAAAATGTGCAACACATATGTCTGATTTCAAAGTTCACTTCCGATTTAAACGAATATATGCTTTATTTGGTCGATCGATTTTTATTGACCATCGGGACCCTCTAATAACTATATTACCAGTTGACTATTGCTTACGAGCTCAAGATGGACAAGTGTCAAGGTTCTCGTAATTACGATCTCGTCATAATGTCATATTCATGGGCGAATTTCATTTTATTGCATTTCCTTTTATGGTGTTTTACGCGTTTGCCTGAGAAGTAACTATAATTAGACTTCATTGTCCGATGAATTAGCATACAACATTAACGCCGCTTTGAATGGAATGACCAAATTCATGTCATGTTTTATCATCGGCATATCGCTTGACGAATGTTTTAAGAATTTGACTATACTGGAATTAACGGGTGGCAGCTGTCATTCAAAGATTTAACGACCAATCAAATTGTTCATTTAGGCCTAAAGTGGACTTTCTTCTCCGAAATTGGCCGATGTTTATATATAACGACCTAAACGTGGAACTACATATTATTCAAGTTGTAGATACGTCGTTTAAGTCGCCAACCCAACCATTTTACTTTTATATACATATTGCTGGCCAGAATTTTACAATATACCACAGTTTAATATCCAAGAGAAACTTCCTGTTGGAGTTCTGTGGGTTGGGCCAATGACTCGTAAACTATTGTCATTTGGTCTAACATTCGGTCTATCATTTATTATTTCAAGCCATATCTTCTCCCCCAAAACACTATAAAATTAACAAGAAAACCATACTCCAGGCTCAAAGCAAAAACAAGAGCCGTCGGAAACGGATTATGCTCCCCGAATAAGGCTTTGTCACAAAACGGTAAACCTTTATTGACAAAAAAAACTTCTTTTGAATGCAACTATAGTTTGAGAGTTCAGTTCACAAGAAATTTGGAAGTTTGACAAACATTGAAGGAATCTGTTTGACTTCACGGGCCTGATTCTAGTAAAATTAATTATTATTAAATGGTAAAGTGTAAAACATTTTATCTTGACCATCAAAGTTGTCAATGAAAATGTCTATATACAAAAATGAAGACTCTAACTTGAGTAATCTTACAGAAACAATAGACTGATTTATTTTAGAGTAGGAAATATAAAAAATGTACAGCTACATGGCATTAAGCCCCCTTATAGCATGGTAAGGTTATTGAGTCAAAATAAATATTACCTACGGCACTTAATAAACAACATTCATGTAAGGTAACAAGAAAGTTTGGCGATTGGTAAATGAGATATATTTGAAAATTAATGACAATTTGACCTTGACCAATGACCTTGATTTTGGTATCTGCTTTAAGGGTCTTGTCACAAATAATAAACATTTGAAATATGAAGGCTGTATCACTTACCATTTAAAAATTATGGACAATGTTTAAGTTAAATTTTTCGAAATTTTGACCTTGAGAAATGACATTTACCTTAACCAATGACCTTGAACTTAGTACCAACAGAAAGGTCATGTCACAAGCAATGCACATGTGAAATATGAAGGCTATATCACTTACCATTGTATACTCATTGGCGATGTTTTAGTTAAAAATTTCGAAATGTTGACCTTTAGAAATGACCTTTACCATGACAGATGACCTTGAAGTTAATACCAACATAAAGGTCATGTCATAAGCAATGTACATTTGAAATATGATGGCTATATCACTTACCATTGTAAACTTATGGACAATGATAAAGTAAAGATTTTCTATTTTTGATCTTGAGAAATGACAGATGACTTTGAACTCAGTACGACTAGAGAGGTCATGTCATAAGCAGTGCACATGTGAAATATGAAGGCTATATCACTTACCATTGTATACTTATGGACATTGTAAAAGTTAATTTTTAGATTTTAACCTTGAAAAACGACCTTGACCTAAACGGATTACCTTTACCTATATACCAACAGAAAGTTTTTGTCATAAGCAATGCATATGTGAAATGTGAAGACCATATCTCTTATTTATCAAAAGTAATGGCCAACGTAAGTTTGTTGCGGAGAAATGGAGAGCTAACGTAAAGCTAAAAAACATTAAGCCCCCTTTTTCCATGATGCAGCTTAATTCCTCAAATTTCAAATAGTTTATGGTCAAGAGCATTTAATTTGCTACTCAAATATGAAATTTCAAGCAAATCCGACCATTAGACAAGGAGAAATTTGAGAAAAAACTTTATTTTATCATAAGTCCTCTTTTTCCGTGACGAGGCCTAAAATCCAAAAACCGGGAAAAATACATCGGCATTATATCAGGGAGTTCACGTGGTAAGTTTAATATAAATTGGCCGAAGGGTTATGGAGAAATCGTTCCGGACGGACGGTCAGACGAAGCGGCGGCTATATGCTCTCCCTTCGGGGAGCAAAATAAATATGACGATTGAAATTATAAGATCATCATAATTCTACACAGTAAGCTTACAATTCATGAAAGACGTTACGATGTTTTAAAATGTGACCCAACATAATTTAAGGTTTGTTTACATCAAATTATGACGTCAGTGATGACGTTTTAACTTTCGCTGGTCATTCAAACAGCTAGCAATGTCACGAAGTTTAACACAATCGTCCGTAAAGTTTAGTCATCAGCACATGTGCATATCACAGTCGATGCCGAAGATTTCCGGTGAAGATTCCAATGCATTCGTCTCGATTTCAAAATGTAAACAAACACAAATAGAAATCGACTAGAAAAAACAAACAAACAAAATACTCTTTCTAGAGAACCTGCTTTTGCATATCGATATTAATAAAGGCCCTTGCTTGCTTTAGTTACCTAATAAGTGATAGATTATTTCAACTATTTTTTCTTCCTCGAAGGGAAGATGTGTCTTAACATTTTTCGTTTTTAGGGTTAGAGAAGAATTAATCTCCCGGTTTAGCCCGCTTTTCATGGACAATTTCTATGAATCACCCATCTTTTGATATATCTTCCTTTTGATTAAAAATTATTCCTATGAGGGGTTATATATTTAAAAACTCACATGTTAAACTTTTTGGGAAGCAGTTACAGATGCTCTATTAAATTGATATGAAAGCATCGTGGTAAAAAGAGAAATTGCTTGTTACAAATAAATTCTCCATTATCCAAATTTTTGTGTAATTTTCATTTAAATCTTTAATATACAAGAAGAGGTTTTACCGAGAAATAAAGGATCTGTCATTCGATTGTCTCTTGATAGGGCAAACTGAACTGAACTAAATCTAGATTTTTAAAAGTAAAAAAGCGAGTGTTGACCCAAAATACTTTTGTACTCGTGTCGGCCAACATTTTCATCCGTAGTTAGAGCTAGTCATATCGTATTGAGGCGATTAATTGCGTCTTGTTAAATAATTGAACAATCGCTTGCCCCGCCTACTTACTCCGTTGGCCCCGCTTATTGACTCCATCAATAAGTTCAACTTCGATTTTTAACGGCGTTATTTCGCAAAATTTATAGCCTGAAATATGTAAACGTAAAATGGTTGGTTGGTGGCCTAAACGTCGTAACTACACCTTGAATAAGCTGTAGTGCCGACAAACCAACAAAAATGTTCTATACAGATGACGGCCAATGTTAGGGATTCTGTGATAACTGGTTGATTTAATTGGTCGATTAGTTCTTTGAAAGACAGCCGCGATTGGTCATCTGATAGATTATTCAGGAACAATCTAAATGACATTACTTGATGGAGTTTTAAAGTTCAAGTATTTTGATGACATCACAATTTTCCGGTTTTCCGGCATGCCCTCAAGAAGAGATCATATCGAAAACATTGTGGATAATAAAGAATTTGCTTGATACAAGTAATGTCTTCATGATCTACAATTATCTTCCCTAAAATACAGAATATGAAACATTCATCAACTGAAATCGTTGTACAATTTCTTTAGATTTAGACAAGTCTCAATTTCGTCGTGGGGCATGAATTTTTGCCCTTGTCTGCTTTTAAGAAATTGACATTTATTTATTAAGAAAGATACTGTCATCTAAAATTAAAAAAAAAGAAGAAAAAAAGACATCTCTTTCCATTAAGGCAAAAAATTCTTTGATAACGAACAAGTATATCTTGGTAACCCATTCAATTTTAGACTGGTCCAAATTGAAAGGAGTTGCAGACGACAATTTAAATTTTATGAAATTTTAGATTTTTTAAACTTTCTGGATAGAAAACATTGTGTAATATGTAGAAATTGCTTATTACAAGCAATTTCTTCATTGTTCACAATGTTTTCCCTCATTTTTTCTTCTTTCTTTTTTTTCTTTCGGGTGTCAAAAACGTCACTGTGTGGGAATGGGTTATAGATGTTGCAAATGTATTGGATTGCAAATACTTTTGAATATATATTAGTTGATAAAAATCATTACGTTGATTTGCATTGCTGACCCAATTAACAAGATCATTTAGACTCTTCCCACTTGCCCGTAAAATCCCGGATTTTACGTCTCTTTGATATCATAGTAAGTAAATATTGAAGAGAAAGATGAAATGGCTCGTAATATCAATTTCGTCTTTTCCGACGATATTTTTCTATCATTATAGGATGGTTACTTTTCGTATTGTACTAACCTTTTAATGCTGTCTTCTACACCTTTGAATTCGGACAAGTCCAAAATTTTGAAAAATGGTAAAGGGTAAAGCAAACGTTGGGGTTATAGTTTATTTCTAAGCCTAGCGTATTTAGTTGACAATGACATTTTTTATTGTAATGCCCTGTATTGACTCACTCGAAGTGCAATGTTGGGGTTTAGGGGATGTAGTAAGCGATCCGTTAATTTTAAACGTGCTGCATTTGTCTTCAACAATACATGGTTAACTCCTAAAAGCGGCTCTTTAACAGATTTTCATGAAGGTTCAATATAGGAAAATCAATTGCTTTTCCCATATTTATTAATTTTATCAAGAAAAATATTCTTTTTTTGTTAAGTCTACTAAATTCACTATAAATTTAATTTCCATATGACCTACTATCAAACATCGCAAATTTATCTAATGAGGTCGTTAGTCTCCAGTTGATGTTGATAACGACTGTACTACTAGCGCAAGCCAATGACGTAAAAAACACATTTTTCGGTACAGTCGACAGATAATGAATTCACCCGATGATTTCCGATTCCGGGTTTTACTTCGCTGACAAATCACAAAGTCAGCTTAATTGCCTTTTTATAAATGTATGAAATCAGTTTGAAATTTGAAAAATTAA
Source organism: Fragum fragum (assembly GCA_946902895.1). Taxonomy (NCBI): domain Eukaryota; kingdom Metazoa; phylum Mollusca; class Bivalvia; order Cardiida; family Cardiidae; genus Fragum; species Fragum fragum. The sequence goes on along the minus strand of OX336370.1, from coordinate 58,830,125 downwards.
TGAGAGCCAGATTTTTTTTTTTTTTTTCATAATCTATGCAAGAGTCGCTTTAAGATTATGTAGATAGGCACCAGGGAAATAGTTGAGGTACATATTTTGACAATGAAGAATTTCAAGTTAGGTATAAATTCTAAGAGACACTCAATCAGATAACTACTCATAAATAGAAAGAAAAACACAAAGAATTACCAAATCCGAGATTTCCCCCGAAGTTTCTGACAGAAAACATGTTTCATCAAGGGAATTATTGCCAATGTTACTCTTTATCAACATATGTCTTTGGTTCAAAGATTACCCTAAAACAATGTTCATTTTTCGATAACGCTTGTCACTCGAAGAAAACGATGTTAACAAAACATCCCATACATTTGCGATATTATAGCAAGAAGCCTTAGATATAACTATTTTTTCCTAACTTAATAAAGATTATAGGATGAAAAAAGAAACGGAATACAGGTTTGATTATACATTTGAATTGAAATTAAAGACCGATGTGAAGGTATAAGAGAGAAAACCCAATAGAAACTCAGCAAGTACGCAGTAATGTTTGGGCATGAACCCAAATCAGGGGAGTTGGAAAGACGGATTTTCTCCGGACATGCAAGAGATGATTTTTCTCCATGTCAAGAATTAAAATGAAATTGTCCTCAAAAAGGTGAAAGACGAATTTCACAATGATGTGATAGAATTAAAACAAAAAGATACAATCTCAACTTTGTATGTTTGCCTCAGGTTCGTCTGAGGAAAATTCGAAGTATTCTTATTGTCATTGTTTAAGTTTGCTGTTCACTGTTGTGATATCGTCACAAAAATATAATATGATTGGTTGGCGACATAGAGGTCAAGCTGCAGCTACGACGTGTGAAAATTCAAACCGACAACAAACTTTTTTTTTTAAAAAAAAAAATTGAAGTTCAATGGATAATTCCGGTCTAAATTGACAATTTGACTTTTTATTGATAGCGTTTATCCGTCTATTTAATTAATTTAACACGTCCAATTTCAAATTTTTTGCAGACGAAAATTTAAAGTTGGTTTTATTTGATATTAACAATTAAGTAGCGCAGAAAATATTGTAGAAAGAGAAGAAGTTACAAGCAATTTCTTGTTTTTCCACAATGTTTTCTCTATTATAAAATCACCGGGACGTAAAATCAGAGATTTACCAGGTAAGGGTAAACGAGGTATTGTTAAAATGGGGCTTTGTCGAGTTTCATCACCTTCACAAAGTTGAGTAAGATATAAGTAATAGAAAAACGAACACGAATGTCTTATCATTTTTCATAGTACAGCCCTAGAAATGACGCTGGATTGCGTTTAAACCCAGTTATACAAGAGAGGTGGAAAACGTTCATGATATTTTATATACAGTATACCGTCGTCATAAAAATGTCAATCCAGACGTTACATTCTAAAATTTTATCCAAAGGGTGTTTGGTATAAGCGCATAAATGTATTTTGATTGATATTTAACCTACGGATATTGACTTTCATGCCTTAAGCTATGATGTGGGGAAAAACAACCTTCTTTAACAAAATTTTAGACTAGTCCAAATTGAAAAAAATATTTCAGACAACTTTTTTTAGTTAATATTTTAAAGTTCTTCGTCATTTTTAGGGTAGCACATGTTGTGGGTAAAGGAGAAACTCCTTGTTGCCATTCTTCTTTCTCCTCGTCGTTTTCAAAACCAACCAAAAGGCTAGGACCTAAAGATGTTTTTGCTGATTAGAATAGATGAGTATTCTAAATAATATTTGTTCGTCAATAACTTAATGTGTGACAAAATTTAAAGATATTCATTGAGTAAAGATAATTATGGTCGTAGACATTTGACAATGATATATTGTATAAAGCGAGCACTTGTAGATTCACAAAAAATATCTTTAAACCTGTTAGTTGATGATATTTTCCATCCCGAGTTCATTTTCCCCGAGCACGATAACATCATATATGCATGTTAATTGACCGCAAGAATGACCCGGACTTACGAAAACTAGGACTATCGAACATTTTATAATTGTTACACTATTTGGTTTGTCCAGGGAAGCAAAACTTTTTGAAAAGAGCACCACGTGCTGATATTGGAAGAAGTTAAAAGGAACACAATTATTAGGCCATTCCCATTGACAGTATGGCTGGATTGCATTGGTGATAGCAAACACACGTGCCAAGTTTCAAGTAAAAATCTTATATATAATTACAAGGACATGATCATAGCTAAAGTTTGTCTCCCCAACAGCAAACCCAACGACACCAATATGATAACAATTGCCACACGTTTTGTTCAATACAGCCAAGCTGAAGGAAGATCGCGTTGTCAATATTTACGGAAAGAATATGCCAACGAAATAACCCAGACTTGTTTAAAGACGAAGAGAAAAAATCTATTGTCAAAGTAGCCCATAATTCAATTGTTGGGTTAATTAGTCCTAGCCAGAAGGGTACGTCAAAATACGTAAATAGAGAATCATCCTTCGATAATATCGCTATCGTCCTGTTGTTGTTTTTAGGGATGCGAGTTTTTAGTGTTTCCTCGATTAAAAAATTACGACTCTGGTAATATATCGCTTACTTTTTGTAAATGTTGCTCCACTTCATCCTGTCAAAAATAAATAAGTTCAAATCATTTGATTACGTTCACTGCGATTCTTCCATATATGACGCTTTATCATCGGTTTTATGCTAGAACTTCGCGGAGATTTTTTTCTTTGAAAGAAGCACAAATGTAAACTTCATATGATTGTCTATTTTATGTATTTTCATGTTTAAGTCTACAAATCGTTAGTGAAATAAAATGTAGGAATCATCCTCTTTCCTTTATAAAGACAACAGATGTATGACCCTGTAGAAAAAACGACAGGAATTATTCAATTTGAATTTTTAAGTTCATTTTATCAAATATGCCTATTTACATTGTGACTATCATTTGTTTTATCCCTGATTGTGAGTGTTTCACAAATCTACAATTTACGAATTTTTAATACCAGAACCTCGATTTAAGAAAACGGTCTGTTTTATAATTCCAAAGAGTAGACTTTGAATTATTTTTCACAGCTTAAAATTATACTGTAAACGCCTTTGACTATCAGAATGAATGATATTAAATATATTATACAGTTCATTAAAGTTTTTGGACGGCGTTCATTTTTTGCAGATTAACACCGACAGCATAAAGGTATGAGGCGCAGTTCCAGAGCACTTACATTTATGTAAAAAACATGTTCTCTTAACAGAAAATAAATATGTACAATTAAATATAATAAAATGACACGTTCATGAAAAATGGAAAAATAACATCACAACCTCAATTTCGTCCTCATTTATTAGAATGTAACAGATGGAAATTCTGTGCAGTCATGGGAGACGAACTCAAAAATGGGGTCAAATTCTCAAGAGTCAGAACACTGGAAATGAATATTGTGTCCCTACCCCTTTTCTGTATTGTGACATTTTACAATTTTGGGGAGTTACAATAATTGGCGGATGTGGTGTTTAAGATAGAGATAGCGTCCAAAATCGATCTAATCCTGGCCCCTTCCACTTACCCCGTTGACCATGCCCACTGACTCCGACAACAAGTTCGACTTCGATTTAAAAGGAGTTATTGCAAAATTCGTGGCAAGTAGCATGTAACAAAAAATGAGAACAGTTGGTTGGCGACCTAAACGTCGTTACTGCAGTTTGAATGTTTTTACACAACGTAACAAAAGATCCATACTCTTAAAACGTTGGGTCATCCAGGGTGTATACAAGTAATTTAAGGGAAATATACATTTAAATACCTTGTTGGCATATACGGTACGAGGTACTAAAGACTTTTGGTATTTACTGATAATAATACCTGAATCATTTTCTGCTTTATCGCTTTGCTCAGTGTTATTATCATGCATAACATGTTCTGTGTGATGATGTAGTTATTTTCTTTTTCACTTTTAAACGATCCCGTAAATAATTCTTAACGGTCGAAAAATCTTTAGATCTGTCCATTTTCCTACTTACATTGTTTATGTCATAGTTTATGTCATAGACATATACATATACATTAAAAGTGACTCAATTTGGATTCTACCTTCGTCTCGACTTTCCGTCATTCATTCATTTTTTTTTCTTTTTTTAACTTTTAAGTATTTTTTCGATTGCAACTTTCTACGATTTCGATCTACAATTTAAAGCCCCCGCTCTGAAATGCTGAATAAGGTGATTTAGCGACTATTGGCATCACACTGACGTGTTCTGACCACGGTGCCCACAGATACAGTGATTAGGCCAACTTTATTAAATAAAAGAAGTTCATGGCCCATTTTACATCGCCCTGCTAGCGTCTAATCAATATGAATTTTACCAAGATGGTCATTTGTTGTATTTTTCTGAACGGTTATTCATTTTTCAGAGCGGTTATTTATTTCTATCTGTATATTTACATAAGATTGATTAAAGGATTTCGGCTCTCACCGGGACAAAATTTCTACCAAAAGGAATCCTGAAAGCTTTGTTAAAATTAGTTTTGGACCAATCTGTAAATTATTACAGAATAGGTCACAAATCCGCTACGATAAATTTTCCGAACGGAAAACGATAATAAATCTCTAATTATTTTATGTTTTTCGTTTTTTGTTCGACAAAGTTTTCTATTTCGGGCTTGTTGCCTATTCCAATATTATTGATATACAATTTTAACGAATATTTTAGGATTCCTTTTAGTGAGCAATTTTTTTCCTCGTGAGGTTCAAAGAGCCTTTAATTCTACACTGTATCTGTGTAACTATTGAAAACAAATCAAACTCAATTGGCGGCTGTCAATCAAATTATCAGTCGACCAATGATATCATTCATTTAGACCAGAAATAAATTTTGAACTCCAACATTGGCCGCCATTTTTGTTAACCTTCATGTTGGTCTGGCGACTGAAACATTGGAACTTCAGCTTATTCAAGCTGTAGTGTCGATATTTAGGTCCCCAACCAACCCTTCTACTCTTTTGTTACATGCTGTTAGTAATAAATGTTGCAAAATAACGCCGTTTAAAATCGAAGCGGGACTTCCTGTTGGAGTCGCATGGCGTGGTCAACGAAGTAAATTGGCGGGGCCCGCAATTGGTCAATTATCACAGGCTCGAGATAGTGTTTGAAAACGCTGATTAACGCAGCAGTTAACATGTCTAATATAATGTAATCGGAGCATGTACATACATGTAACTACATGTAACTACGAAAATTTGTAAATGCAAGAACATAGATTTAAATAAAAAAATAATTTACACATTTTAATCTATACGTATGGCACAGACTTTTTTATCACTTTAAAAATTTCAATTTCTATCACCACAGGTTGCTATTCAAATTTCAATGCAAGCATAGAATTCTGTTTGTTTCGACTACATGCATACTTTCCGGATTTGCGACTCAACATCGTAATAAATTATTCAAGCTGTATTTGAGACATTTAGGTCGATAATCATTTTTTTCTTCTTTTTTTATTGCATTTAACTTTAACTGAACATAAATTTTGCAAAATAGCGCAATTTAATAAATTAGACGAAATTCCTGTCGGAGTTCATTTGTCATGGCCAGCGATCCGTCACATTTCCCCACTTATCCGTTCAGAAATGAACTGAGAACTCTAAATATCGAGTTTCATATGATATTGGTTTAAACCATTCCTATTCAACAAAATTTTAGACTGGTCCAAATTGGCAGAAGCTGCATACAATAATTTCAAGTTGATTGATTTTTTTTTTTTTTTTTTTTTTCATTTCATTTATTTATTTATTCATTTTTTTTTCGTCTTTCGGGATGGAAAACATTGTGGATAATGAAGAAATTGCTTGATACAAGCAATTTCTTCATTTTCCACAATATTTTCCAAAGCTTTTTTCTTGAGGGGCGTAAAGAGGAGGGATTGTGTAGGAATGGTTTTATTTTAGTTTCATCTTTCAGGAATCAAGCGTTTTGATCGATACTTTCTTTTAATACTCATTATTTATTTAGTTTCAAACAAATACAATTTACACAATTTTGAGCTTTCGCACAAAGTAGCTCCACAAAATTTTTACTCAAAACTAGTGAAATAATTGCTTGGTTTTGCTTGAATACATTAAACTATAAGGAATGAAGAAAATATATTTTGTTTTCTTTGAGGTATAACTTAACACTTTATCACACTTCCGCTTCGCAAACTCATTCAGTGTGTTTAAGTGTTTAGGTTCATACCCCGTACGAAAACAAAAAGAAATAGTCAATTCATTTTTTAATTGATCCCGTCATAATGTCTAATTCGAGGCAGAGTATTCTTTTATTAACATGTCTGTTAGTGACGCATTATAAGTTTGACTGAGAAATATCTATAATTAGACTTCGTTGTCCGATGAATTAGCATACAGTATTTATGACGCATTTTATTGAATAGCCCCAGTCTAGAACTGTATGAGGGTATCTAAAGGAAATTTTCTAATGTCCATATAGACCTCTCCTATTTTGCAAAATTTAAGACAAGTCCAAATTGAAAGATTTTTTGCAGTCCGCAATTTAAAAAAAGATTTGATTTGAAAAATAACTGTTCAGTGGGGTAGAAAATATTGTCGTAAAAGGAGAAATTTCCTTTTTTTTACACAATGTTTTCTCAAGTTTGAAAACACGGGGACGTAAAGACCAGGGATTGTACAGGAAAAGGTTAATAAAATGAAATAAAAAGAAAAAAAGAATGGAGCTACATTATTCGCAACACACCTTTACTGCTTACTCATTTTGTGGTTTTTATTAGCTCCCCTGAGCACGAAGTGCTCTTGGGGAGCTATTGTGATCGGTCATCGTCCGTCGTCTGTCCGTCCGTCCGTCCGTCTGTCCGTCCGTCCGTTTACAATTTCAAAAAAAATCTTCTCCTCCTAAACTAACCATGGAATTTCAACATAACTTCACAGAAATGATCCTTAGGTCATGCTCTTTCAAAATACTTCAAAGAATTGATATCTATGAAGAACTCTGGTTGCCATGGCAACGGAATGAAAAACTTAAACAATCTTCTCCTCCCAAACGGTATGGCCTAGGGCTTTTATATTTGGTACAAATCATCTATTGACCCTCTACCAAAATACTTCAAAGAATTACCGTATTCTGAAAATTAGCCCTTTTCTGGGCGAACCCTGATTTAACATAGAAATAAAGAAGGAAATTAAAAATCTGCTTCTTCAAAATCATAAGGCCTAGAACTTTGATATTTGGTATACATCATCATCTATTGACCCTCTACCAAAATACTTCAAAGAATTACCATATTCTGAAAATTAGCCATTTTCTTTGTGAACCCTGATTTTACAAAGAAATAAAGAAGGAAATCTTTAAAAATCTTCTACTCCCAAACCATAAGGTATAGGGCTTTGATATTTGGTACAAATCATCATCTATTGACCCTCTTCCAAAATACTTCAAAGAAATACCGTATTCTGAAAATTAGCCCTCTTCTTGGCAATCCCTGATTTTACAAAGAAATAAAGAAGGTAATCTTTAAAAATCTTCTTGTCCCAAACCATAAGGCCTAGAGCTTTGATATTTGGTATACATCATCATCTATTGACCCTCTACCAAAATACTTCAAAGAATTACCGTATTCTGAAAATTAGCCCTTTTCTTAATGATCCCTGATTTTACATATAAATAAAGAAGGAAATCTTTAAAAATCTTCTTCTCCCAAACCATAAGGCGAAGAGCTTTGATATTTGGTACAAATCATCATCTATTGACCCTCTTCCAAAATACTTCAAAGAATTACCGTATTCTGAAAATTAGCCCTCTTCTGAGTCATCCCTGATTTTACATAGAATTAAAGAAGGAAAACTTTAAAAATCTTCTCCTCCCAAACCATAAGGCCTAGAGCTTTGGTATTTTGTACATATCATATGTATTGACCGTCTACCAAAATACTTCAAAGAATTATCATACTCTGAAAATTAGCCCTTTTTCTTTGCGATTCCTGATTTTACAGATGAAAAAAAGAAGGAAATCTTTGAAAATATTCTTCTCCCAAACCATAAAGCCTAGAGCTTTGATATTTGATACATTTATCAGCCATTGACCCTCTACCAAATGACTTCAAAAAATTAGCCCTTTTCTATGCAATCCCTAATTTTAGTTAGGAATAAATAATGATACCTTTGAAAGCCTTCTTCTCCTAAACCATTAGGCTTACAGCTTTAATACTTGGTATGTATTGATGTCTATACTTCAAAGCATTAGCATATTCAGGAAATTAATGCTATATGGTGGGATCATCAATATACCTTGGATTAAAAGAGAAATCCTTAAACATATTCTCCAAAATAATTAGACAGAGGGCTTTGCTATTTTGTTTATATCAAAGCCATGAACCATCATACTCAGGGAGCGATTTAGGACCATTGTGGTCCTCTTGTTTTTACAAGGTTTATGAATTCGATTGTAAATTAATTTACAGCCCCTCCCTCCCCGGGGTGCTCATCTCAACCATTTAAAAGAAATAAATATTATAATTCTAGATAAATATATGATAAAAGCAAAATTTGGTGATTTTTTCCAAGTTTTCTTTTGTCATTTTAATCTTAACCAGGGTTATGCACTTTTACCATATTTTACAAAATTTTAAGGATTTTACAATGTCTAAAGCCCGTTTCAGAGTTTTAAGGGACAACTTTGTTTTCCAAACCTCTATCAATGACTTTTGCAACACAGTTTTGTTCTGAGTTATAAAGGATCGAAAATTTTTACTGTGAACCGCGTTACAACTTAATTAAATTAAATGAGGCAATCATAATTTTAGTCATAAAACTCAAAAATTTATTTCATTTTGACAAGCTTTTCCGAAAATTATAGAAAATTATTACACCAATAAAACACCCATGAATACGAAACAAAACAATTTATTACAGTTAATCAGGCTTGAAGTTTTTACTGGTGATTCATCTTTGAACTTCGGGGAAAATGCGGATCTTTGTTTCGAACCTTTTTTCAAACAACAAATGAAAGCTCTCGTTTTTAAGTATTTCTTTTCACCTAGCTGGATAGAAAAAAGTGACAAGAACATTTCTACCCAGAAAGAATTTCGCCATTCCTATACAAACGCCTTGACCTTGACACAGTCAAAGGTCACTATTTCATAGCTTGGGTTTTAAAATATCATTTGAAATGATTTGTCCTTGGTTTTGTTTTCCAGCAATTAGGTATTTGGAAAGAAGATACAACGCGCAACAGTGTTCTGCTTATAATGTATAGGTTGATTGCTACGAAAGCATTAATAAATTTATAAGGTAGCTCTCGAAACTCACAATCCAGATGTGTTAACGTCCCTGAGAGAGGCAGTGACTTAAACTCACATGCAGCTATAGAAGCAAATAGAAGATTTTGTATCAAAATCCTAACATTATATTCCGCTTATGACTATTTTTATTAAATAAATTCCATTAAATGATAGAAAAAACTATTGTATTTTTGTAGCCTTGTAAGCTGAACAAAGATCGAAATGTAACCATAATCTCCTTTATGCAAACTCGATCCTCGGCGGCGGCAATTATCCTTTCCGACATTTGTCTCTCACCAATGGGTGGATAATCGTAAACCTAAGTGGGAGAGCAGCTGGAGGCTAGAAAAGGGTGTTTGGTAGTACTGGTGTGAGAAATGCCAGGAATCCATTGTTAGGTGCTCAAGCCGCCGCGATATGACTGAAATACTGTTAAAAGTGGCGTTAAACCCCATTCAAACAACTATTTATGAAACATCAAGTGTCGGGATTTTTTAATGACATTTAGATCTTATAAGAAAATGGATAATAATTACAGTAGATGAATTGAAAATCTGTAAATGTATTCACTTGTTTCAGTAAAAATCATTGATATGCATAGATTGTATTATATGATATATTCTACATAGACTCTCGAGCTACTGAGAATTTTACGGACCAGTCTGTCGGGCCTCAGATGCTATATGGACTTCAGCTTCAAATATATACAAGCTATGATTGGAAATATACTTAGGGAAAAAGTTTAGCAATTTTTTTCGACCTACATTATTTTTCAACGTAAATGTATAAACCTTATAAACTCAGTCTCGTTTGCAATTTTTAAAAGCTAACTAACTAATTATGAATTAAGAGCACGTTTTCCTTGCTTCTAAAGGCTGTCTGGCGCAATTTTGCTGAAACACGTTCTGCACGTGCTTCCACATGTACGTGAAGTCTATATCCACAATATCTATCCGAGTTTATTGTTTAGCAACAATAACAAGATAACTCATTAAAACATTTAAAAAAAAATCAAATTTGACGTCGCCCAGGGCTTAACTTAGACCAACGGAACGTAGCCATCGGTATGCTGGCTGTTGGTATGATGGTAAAAGAGGTGGCTCAACACTTTGGCGTGAGCCAAAGTTCCATTTCAAGACTTAGAACAAAGTATCGTCAATTAGGCACCGTCAAAGACAGGCTACGTTCAGACAGGCCACGTAAGACTACCCAACATGAGGACAATTACATCGTGACGTGTTCACGGCGTAATCGCTTCCTCAATAGCACTCGTATAGCCGGTTTGGTCCGAAATGCAACGGGAACACGGGTCTGTGCTCGTACTGTAAGAAACAGACTTAGTTCGGCACGTTTACGCGCAAGCCGACCTTACGTAGGCATTCCTTTGACACGTGCCCATAGACATGAAAGATTGAATTTGACAAGGGTACAGCGTCAATGGCCAATACGAATGTGGAATCAGTCCTATTCACAGACGAATCCCGTTTTAATTTGATGTTTGCGGATGGCAGGGTACGTGTTTGGAGGCGTGATGGCGAAAGTATGGATCCCGCCTACGTTATTCAACATGACCTATTTGGAGGCGGCAGCGTCAAGGTCTGGGGTGGTATATCATACCGTGGCAAGACTGACTTGGTAGCTATTCAGGGAAACTTAAATGCCGTTCGATACTGCACCGGAATTGTCCAGCCATTGGTATTGCCGTTCTTGCGTCAAGGGCTTGCTACCATTTTTCAGCAAGATAATGCCCGCCCAAATGTCGCTCGGCACATTTTGGACATTTTACAGACTAATAATGTTGATGTGTTGGATTGGCCAGCCAAATCACCGGATCTGTCTCCGATCGAACACCTTTGGGACCATCTGGGTAGGAGAGTAAGAGACAGGAATGACGTTAATAACGTTAGAGACCTGGAACGTGTTCTGCGTCAGGAATGGGGTCATATTCCTATGGCCATTAATCGTAGGCTCATTTCCAGCATGAGAAGACGCTGTGATGCCGATATTGGCGCAAACGGTGGACACACAATATATTAAATCTTTGTGTTACTTTTACTTCCCTACCCCTACCATGTTTGATGCTGTACAATAAACACGTATGACCTTGAAATCATCTGATTTTTTTAAATACTTTGGCTAACACATAAAAGATCGATGCGTCAAAAATGGTTTGAATACAAAGCTAGACACCGGAGAAATTGGCTGTAACGTACGAAATTGCTAAACTTTTTTCCCTCAGTATATTTATGGACAGATAACATCGGACGTACAAGAACCTTAAATCTAGATTGATTAATTACTGAATTAGTGCCAATTTAGTGTTTCAAGACATCATTTTCTGATGAGATGCTGCTCTTGTTTCAAATTTGACCAATCGCGGCTGCCAATTAAGACCGGAAGCAAACGTTGAAACCCAACATTAGCCTACAGTTCTGTGAAGCATTTTGGTTGGTTTTGGAGATTTTAACTGTAGTGACGACTTTTAGGTCGCAAACCAACCATTTTGCTTTTTTTGATATAAGATATTGGCAACATTTTGTTCAAAATTACGCCGTTTCATACCGAAATGAAACTCCCTATTTGATTCAGTTGGCGAGACTAGTGGAGTCAGTGGGCGTGACAATCGATACTACATTACTTGTTAGTCATGATGTAGGCGTCTTACGAATCTGGCAATGAACCAAGCTTCGTATATGCAAGTGACGGATTGCAACTAACAACCAAAAACGATTTACCAGTCAAATCGTTCATGTAAACCGGAAGTGATAATGTCTATAGCTTTTGTTGGTTTAGTGACTTAATTGTCGTAATTGACGGACCTCTAACCCCGTCCACGGACTCAAACAAGAATATTAAAGGAATTTAAGATACATGTATTTTCCTTTGTTTTTGCTGCTGCTGTTTGGCAAAAAACAGTGTGGGTAATAAAGGAATATTTAGATTTTGCAATATCTTCTCCAAAGATATTTTTGTTGGGCTCAAACGGGCAGTTTGGGTTGAAATGAGTTAATGTAAATTCGGAAGAGACCCTTGATAACCTGGAGAAAACCCTGATGTAATACGTAGGGACTCCTTTGGGATCCAATTGACCAATCTCGTCTGTCAATCAAGGAATATATCGACCAATCAAATCATTTCATTCCGGAATTGAGATTTGAACTATATTTTTTGTCGTAACTGCAGCTGATTTAAGTCACCAACTAACCATTCTACTTTTTTGTTACATGCTACAGGTCATAAACTTTGTAAATTAATGCCGTTTAAAATCGAAGCGGGACTTGTTGGAGTCAGTGGGCATGGCAAAAGGAATAAGTTGCTGGGCCAGCGATTGGTCTATTGAAGCGATGTTAGTTTCGATCCCTGGTTTTAGTTGTAAGAATGGGAAAATTTGCAAAATAGGATGGTTGTATAAAAAAAAAGGTTTGCTTCCGCCCTCAAATTATATCAATGATAATGAGTTATATAAAAACTTCTTTCAAAATTGTCCGGGGTTCGATCCCCGACGGCGGCACTCATCCATTCCGACTATTTGTCTCTCACCAATGGGTCGATGATCGTAGACCTATTTGGGATAGCAGCTGGAAGCTAGGAAAGGATGCAATGGTAGTACTGGTGTGAGAAATACCAGGATTCCATTGTTAGGTGCTCTAGCCGCCGCGATATAACTGAAAGATTGTTGAAAGCGGCGTAAAACCCCATTCAAACAAACAAACAAATCTTTCAAAATGGCAACTAACACTAATATCATTAGTTGACATTAACATAGCCTCAAATAGTAAAATACGGGCTACTCATGCAGTGCGTTTTATCACTAACAGAATAGTTCTACCCTTAGATAAAGTGAAATTGTCACTTGACATTTTACAAAAATAGCACCTACAAGCAGATATTTGACAACTAAGATAATTTTTAGACACTCACAAACAAAAAAAATATATTTTTTTCAGGCTCCAAGTTTCAAGTTTCCATTCCTATTCAGACGATACAAGCTTAAGATGAAGTTGACCTGCTGACGGTCATCTCGCATAACGACAACCAATTATTTTTCTAATATCTTTAGTCCACACAGACTCTTTTTTGGCATTTTATTGTGTGCCATCGCTTAGGATGACGACCGATTATAAAAACTTACTGATTGACTCTTCTTGTAAGGAAAGAAAACCAACACAAAAAATTTCGCTACGTCTCATGCTTACATTTACACATATCACAAGCTAAATCGCCTATAACCTGTGATCACACAAAGCTACTAGCAGTCACCTCGAAAACATCGTTTTGAACACTGAGTGCTAAGTGGCTAACACTTTGTGAGAGCGATATATCGTCGTTGGGCATGCGAAATGTTGTAACTCCAGATTTATTCAAGCTGAAGTTACGTTATTTTGCAAGCCGAACGATGATATACCGGTGCTTTGTACCGAATTCCATGCTTATATCACCGACTAAAATATTCTGCTCCAAATCAAGCTAAGCCGTTCAACTTTTATATGATAACCTATTTTCCAAACTTATATTATTACTGCTCTCATGAGAACAATACTGTATTTCTAACACTTTTGATAAGCTTTTATGTATAAAGAAATACACTGCCACACTGTACCTCTTGCTACATTATAATTACTAGAACATTACAAAGAGGATGGTGTTGTTATCTTCATTTGTTTTTCAAGTTTGACATTCGCCTGGGTCAAATGATTAAGACAAAATGTAGGAGAATTCATAACCCAAACTAAAGAACGCCCTTACAAATAGTAACACTTTCTCCTATCGAAACGCATAGAAGTTTTAGACTTATTTTTGTTTTCCCTTCTAAAAGTTTTGTCGATATTGTACGGAAAATAAATTATCGAAAAGGTTAATAAAAAAGGCGACAAATTCTGGCGATAAAAATCATTTGGGTCTAGAAAGATGGTTTCATTGGTCGACTGGTAATTTGATTGACAATCGCGATTGGTCACTATGAATTTGCCTTGTTTAATGTCTCTGGCTATAACTTCGTTGAAATGTTATGTTGGAGGGAAGTGGTCGTGACAAGATTTTGCCAATCGACGGATCGTGACTGAAATTATTGATTTAGACCATAAATGGGTTTTGAACTCCGACATTTGCCGTCATTTTTGTTAATCTTTAATGTTTGGTTGGCGACTTAAACGTCGTATGTACAGCTTTTTACAATCACTTTTCTTTTTTCTTTTTTTTTTTTTTTTTTTACACGTTACAAGCAATTACAATTTGGTTTTTTTAGTGTGTGTGTTTTGTTTTTTGTTTTTTTATAACGCTGTTTAATGTCGAAGTGAAATTACCTAGCCTTATGGACGATGTGTTAATTTCTTCAGATCCAGCTCCAAAATGGGTCTCTTTTGAGAACCGTTTCTCATTCTTCATCCAAAATTGATCCTAAATTGATTCTGACAATCTTATATCCAGGAAGTCTAATGTGGGGTATTTTTATCGGTTGGATACCAGTACAACTACGAAAAGTTGGCAATAAAAGCATAATTTGACAGAATTATGATCTACCATATGCAATTTATGTCTGACCGTTTGGCGTAAGATGCATCATAGTCGACCTGTTCTATAGAATCAATTTGATCTGGATTCATTCGGGGGATATTTTGAAGGATTCTTTTTCTTATATAAATTTCATTGCAAAGAAGTATCCTTAATTTTCATCAATTTCAAGCTTAAATAATCGATGTACAAGAATGACCTTAAAAAAACGCTCCTGCTTCTCAATTCTAACTACACAATTGAGCCTGTGCGTGACATTTCCAACAATTTGGCATGTGCGTGACTTTCACACATTGAGCAACCTGGACAGCCATTTGGGGCAATTAGAATATTCGCTGATTGTTTAAAGAATCTTTGGGTCAGTATCTTTCTACAGAGCGCAGAGTGAAGACTCTGGTCAGACTGTGCGGATGCACAGGCTGATCTGAGTCTTTACTTGGCGCACCTGTGTAATGGTTGGAAATGTCACGCACCGCCTCAATTTTTTCCATTCCCACACAAGGGCGGTTTTAACGCCTCTCAGTAATAACAATACGGAAAATATTGTTTAAACGAAGAAATTGATTGCAACATGCAATTTCTTCATTTTAGTCAATAATTTATACCAAAAAAACATGATTAAGTCTAAAATTCGGTCAGAGATTTTAATTATTGCTTTTCCTTCATTTTAAAATTTTGCAATTTCTTCATTTTACACAATAAGTTCTACCAAGAAATTTGAAAAAGCTTGAATTTCCTTAATTTTTAAAAAATAGCGATGTGTTGGGTTTTTTGTTGTTGTTGTTGTTGTTTTGTTGTTTTCATGTCAAAGATTTGAATTATTGCTATTCCCGCCCTCACACTATTTGAATACAATATTCTGAGTTTTGCGAAAATCAGAGGTCATTTATCAAAATTCCCCAATAGCCTACGTAGGCTGTTAATCAATTTTAGATTACGCCGAGACAGTTGAAATGAATATTGGGTATTTCACGTGGAGCGCATAAGCGTAGGAATTCAACATTCAGTTTGAATTCGCTCAAACCAACGTCATCGTTGCGTCATCAGGAGTCATGTTCGCACGCCGGTCTCCTATAAAAAGCTGTAAGAGTTAATATGAGTATAGACACTAACCGTAGTTTTGCGCTAATCTCTTGATGTGACATGATTCATTACTTTGGTTGTTTCCTTTGTCACTTTGAAATTGAATCCTATGCAAATGGGGTCATGGGGTGCCGACAAACTTACCTGGAATTCCGTTCAACTTTTCCTGTATAACTTCAAAAGGCCACTTCAATCCACTCAGATTGCGTTATATGTAAAACTTACCTGGAATTCCGTTCAACTTTTCCTATATAACTTCAAAAGGCCAATTCAATCCACTCAGATTTCCGTTGGGATAATATCTGGCTCATATTTAATTATTAAGAGTCGGTAATTTGGTAATATTTTCTTATCTATGATTCAGAAACATCGATAATTTCCTTTAAATTGTTGTCTGAAACTCCTTTCAATTTAAGGCCATTCTAAAATTTTGTCATCTGGTAATGGATTAAATGAAAAAAAACACCGCTTTTTGATCAGTAGGATAATAACATTTAACATAGCAAAAAACAATACCGTTTATGGTGTGTTCGAGAGTGTGTGTGCGGTTGTTTTCTTACATAAAAGAATGTCTTGACCTTCGGATAAACGACTGCGAATTTCGTATCGACAAATCTACAAACAACGCGTCAAAAGACTACTCTTTCTCGCTTCTAATAAAACGCAACTTTCCTTCGACAGCCGTTAGAATGACTCTCTTGGGGGCAATAACGACGTATTACGAATGTAATAAATAAGCTTTTTATTGCTGAAAAAAAGCAGGCTTAACACAAACTTACTTCAAATAGCTACTCGACACGCGCATACAGGAAAACTGTGTATTGGTCAAACTGGTTTCCCGCTCTCGTAGTTTGGTGAACTTTTTAAAAATCTTGTGCAGAAAAGTATTCATCAAAGTCCGAACTTTCGAAAATTATGGAACCTCAATTAGGACCTGTACATGAACCTATATGGGTCCGAATTGGTAAAATTTCCGATTAGGGACCAAGAATGGTCCCACGCGGGCATTTTGTCCTGTTTCTGCCGATAAGGGACCAATATTACAATGTTCGGTGAGTTAACTATTTTTCTTTTAATTGTTGTTGTTAGTTTGTTTGTTAGTTGTTCTGTTGGGTTTTTTTTTTGGGGGGGGGGGGTTGTTTTGTTTCGTTTGGGGGGGGAGTTGTGTTACAACAGGGTTACAGCTTATCGATACATGTTCAAGATTATTGTTTCACTCCCCGATTAAAAGATGTGAAATACGAACCCATCGCCTAATAGCGCATGTGTGATATATGAGCATCCGAGAATAAAATATGAACAAGAAGGCAAAAGTGAAGGTGTCATATAGGGCTAATTAAAGGACGATGATTTTGCCAGTCCACATTTGTCTACAAAGAAAATTATTCAAAATCAAAGTACTGGACGTACTGAAGGCCAGAGAATTCTGAAACTGAAAGGCATTTAATTCAATTTCGTTTTTGTGTATGAATATTCAGGCGTTAACTGAGTATTTTTTCATACATGTACTTCCATGAACAACGCGCAACTATTTGAATGTTTACGCTCAAGAAGATATATAAAACTTTTAATTAAAACTGGTATAATTCATTTGCTTTGTTTAGCCTGATTACATTACAGTATAAGAAATGACTAGGATATGTTTGTGTTCATTGATATTTCATGAACCTAAATACATGTATTACCATATCACGTCTCAATTTTCAATAAGTATATTGGAAGGAAATTCAACTCATCAACTATGGTGTACCGTTTCGGTCAAAAGTCTATTTTAAATAATAAATAACGCATAAATAATACAGGCCAACCTGTTAGATTTAAGCGTGTTTTGAAAAATATAAGCGTGAGCGCGTAAGAAATGAGAACATTCAAATTGTGCGTGCACTAGTTAATTTATGCGCACATTTATACTTTTGGGCGCTCATCATTTTAGCGCGTACGCATCAATTTTCTGGGTGCACCTATATTATTTACACGTCTTAATGTCCAATATGTATTTTAGAAAGTAATACATCTCACCAACTACATAATACATGTATTATCAAATCAAGTCTTAATTTTCAATATGAATTTTAGAAAGTAATACATTCCATCAACTACAAAATACGTGTTTTATCAAAACACGTCTTTATTTTCAATATGAAATCAATATGAGATGACATCCCCGGCGGCGGCACACATCCTTTCCGACATTTGTCTCCCACCAATGGGCGGATAATCGTAAACCTAAGTGGGATAGCAGCTGGAGGCTAGGAAAGGATGTAGTGGTAGTACTGTTGAGAGAAATACCAGGAATCCATTGTTAGGTGCTCCAGCCGCCGCGATTTGACTGAAATACTGTTAAAAGTTGCGTTAAATCCCATTCAATCAATCATCAACAAAATACACGTATTATCAGAGACATCAAAGATTTTCAGTATGCATATTTGAAAGTAACATATCTCCCCGACACAAACATGGTGACAAAAATGAGTATTTGAAGTGACTTTATCAATCCGTATTAGTTTTGTCACCTTCACAGCAACTTTTGTCATCAAACGTTCTTTTCCGATGACACAACAAGAAATCTATATGCTCAAGTTCAGTAAATGAGAAACATTGTTTCAATGTCCTGTCGAGATCCATAAAGATTTCGGCAGTTTTTGTCCATAAGAAGTTTCAATGAAACCCTGCTTTTTTCACAAGACAAACATTTTTTTTCTGACCATAAATAAAAACTTTCTGCAAAGTTGGTTTAACCCATTTCTACACAATCCCTCTTTTAGGCGCCCAAAGATAAAAAACAAAGCTCTGGAAAACATTGTGGTTGCTTGTTACAAGTTATTTCTATATCATCCACCACATTTTCTACCCAAAAAGCCAATATACTTAGAGTTTCATCAAATGAAAATTGTCGCCTTTAGTTTCTTTCAATTTTGACCAGCTAAAAGCGTTGTAGCCTGGTAAAGTGTTAAAATAGTATTGTAGTATTGGCGTTGAAAGAAATATCGTCGTTTGGCGAGCGAAATGTCGTAAATACAGCTTGAATAAAGCTGTATTTACGACATTTTGTACGTCAAATGACGATATGTTATATGAAATTTCCAACTTCCCTCCAACAGCAGTTATGAGTTAATCAGTTCCTACACCAGCATTGTTTTTAAACATACCTCAAGTAAACTGCTTTAATTATAAACCATTGTTGGAAATGAAGCAAGCATTGTTTTCATTTTCCTCAATGTTTTCTTCTTTGAAAGACAAAGGATTTTGAAATTTCATTAATATAAAATCGAAATCCGCAAATACTCTCAATTTCAATCCTCTCATAAAGTTTGTTGTCCATGAATCTCATAGATCATGGTATATGATCATAAACTGTCAGGCGTTTATCGATGTTGTTGTTTTTGTTTAATTTTCTCCCAGATTATCAAACATGGATCTGATTCGAACAACTATTTCGAAACCAGTTCACACACAATAACCCTTTTAACGACCCCATTGAAGAAAGTTAAGTAAAGACAATGTCGAAATGAAGAAATTGCTTGTTATTAGCATTTTCGTAATTTCCCTCACCTCTTTTAAATCAAAGTACTGAAAAGTACTGTTAGCTAGCAAAGCATTGTTTTGTTCAGTAATCTTCTTTGTCAAACGTTTTCGTGATAAATAAATGAGGTTAAAGTAACCAAGGAGTTAACCCACTCCCACACAACCCCTCCTTTTTAAGCCCCACCAAGAAAGAAAAATGTGGAAAACAATATGGAAAATGAAGAAATTGCTTGTAACAAGCAATTTCTTCATTTTCCGTATTGTTTTCTACCTTAAGAGATACTTATTTTAGAATTTTCAACAATTTGAAATTGTCGTCTGTAACTTTTTTTGAAGATCGATGTGCTCAAGTGAGCTAAAATACCTAGGAGATGAATTTGCATGCAGAGTATTCAATATTCTTTAAATACATATGAACTACTTTTATGGCGTAGGCATTTAACAGATTTAGTGGTTAAGCCTCCAGTGGTTGTTTGCACTCGTTGAACTTTGGGACGACCTCAAAATGTTGTATATTAACTTAAGCTATCAAAGCTGACGCTTTCCTAGCTAAAAATGTTATTAACTTAAATGTGTCGTTAGCCAAGTTCTATCAGTTTTGACCTGTCAAAAATGTTGTTGTCTGGTTGTGAGTTAATACTGGTATTTATTAAACATGATTGTAAGGATGCATAAAAATAAGTTAACTTATTTTTCAAAATTAAAAGTTTGGTAACCCAATTGGACAACTATCAACATTTCTCTTGTGTGTTCCGAAACAATCTTTTTCAATCAAGAGATGAAGAGAATATTTTTTGTTTTCATAGAGGTATGAACCGAAAAACCTAATCACACTGTATGAATACGCGAAGCGGATTCATACATAAGTGTGATTAGGTTTTTCGTTCATACCTCCATGAAAACAAAAAAAAAATATCTTCATTTCTTATAATTTAATAGCATCGAGCGAAAAATGCAACAACTCAACAAATGTTGATACCTTTTTGTAGTGAACTATTTTGTGCGTAAGCATTCAAAATGGCTGCGTACTCAAAATTTTGTTCATGGAGATATGAATTAAATTTTTCGACCAATCAGATCGCTCGTTTTTGATAGACGAAACTAACAGTTAAATTATTAAGCTCATGATATATATTCTGTGAAAATTCAAATAATTTTAAACAATTTTTTATATCAAACATTCTTTGTCAAAACCAAAAAGAAATATTGCATAAATAGTGTACAGAAAAAAATTCTCGAGACTTAGTAAAAGGTTTGAGCAAGTTTTAAAAGGCAATTCCTGCCAAGATGGTATGGACTTGGACTGAGAGCATGTCTTTTAAAATCAAAGTACAGAAAGTACTGTAAGCTAGCAAAGCTTGGTTTTGTTGAGTAATCCATTACATCTTAGACTGGTCAAAATTGATAGAAGTTGCAGACGACAATTTCAAGTCGGTGGAATTTAGAAAATCTTTTGCCTTGTATGATAAAAAACAGTTTGGACGATGAAGAAATTGCTTGTCACAAGCAATTTCTTCATTGTCCACAATGTTTCCGAAAGCTGCTTTCTTGAGATGCAAGTGAGCTAAAAATACCTAAGAGATAATTTGCAGGAAGAGTTTGCAATATTCCGGAAAAACATATTAACTACTTTTTATGGCGTAGGCATTCAATGGGTTTAGTGGTTAAAGCCTCCAGTGGCATTTTGCACGCGCTGAACTCTGAGAAGACCTCAAAATTTGTCTGTTAACTTAAGCCATCCAATGTTAACTGCAAGACGTTTTATTTGAAAGACTGTTAACTGCAAGACGTATTACTTGAAAGACCATGTTAACTGTAAGACTCGTTTGTAAGATATCAAATAAGCAAAGAAAACGTTTTTTTTTTTTTTTTTTTTTTTCTTTTTGACGAATAACTTTATTCGCAGGCATACAAATAGTTTGGTATTCATTTATTTATTCATTTTATCTATTAAATTTTAAGGAGGTAGGAGACATTTCCCAGTCAATTAAACTGCAGGAATTTCGATAAACATAACTAAAAAAAAATCATCTAGTCTCATGACGAGTACCATAGCACATATATATGGTGTAAAATACAGCTTTTATCTGTCTTGAAGTTGAGGACCTCTCTACAATGAACCAATCGATTGATCTTATATTGTATTAAATGAAGCAGATATCGAGAATAATTGACGAATAATTACTGCTAGATAAGATCAGTCACGACCTCCTAAATAACAGATGGCAGTGATGCTTCACATATTTGGAATAGGTTGGAGCCGCACCCCAAATTGGCTGATAATATTATGAAAATATTTTAAACAAGTTCTGCCTACGCATCTCGTGTCTCTATAAGAATAGCGTATATACAAGTCACAAATTGAGGGAGAATAATTGTTTCATCTTCCTAAGGTTAGGAGAAAGGCCCTCACGGCTACGCACCATTGCTAAAAAACTTCACACGAAATTTCAAATCATATTGGGTGGTAAATCTACCATGTAAAGAACGACATGATTTGCCAGTCGAAAACTCTTGTTCATTATTTGGGCGATCTTCCTTACACCCTCGGTGTCTTGTCTGCTATGTCATCATGCTCTCGCCGCGACACACCAAGTCTTCTACGTTTAATGCGGGCATCTTGCGAACAGCTTAGGAAAATCGCGTGAACATAGGGAAGCTGTGAGGAATCTAAAAATGAGGTTAATGAACGTCAACGGTTGCGAAGTACTCTCTCTTAACAAAAGAGAAATTCAACAGGAGTTTCAGGAGGCCCCCCGAGGCCTCCTACTCGCACTTTGTCACTTGCAAGTTAAAACGTATCAATCTCGTTTTCATAGTAAATGTTCACACACACAAACACACACATACATGCACTCAAATATAGAAGTCGACGGCTAAAGAAAGGATCGTTAGATTTGAGATTATTTTATTCGTACTCTATATCACCTTAACCTGGTTGTCGTTGTCGGTCTGTGGATCGGGAGTATTAAGAGGCTGTAAAAAAACCTTAAACATTTTCGCCTTCGTTCTATACATGATTTTAGCTAGGACAAAGCGACAGCTTTGATAGCTTAAGCTAACAAACAAACATTTGAGGTCTTCTCAAAGTTCAATGAGTGCAAATTGAAAGAAGTTGTAGATGTTTATTTCAAGTTAGTTGAATTTAGAAAAAAAATGAGGACAATGAAGAAATTGCTTGTCACAAGCATTTTCTTCATTTTCCACAATGTTTTCCAAAGCTTTTTTCTTGAGATGCTCAAAAAGCGGAATTGAATGGGTTAAGTAGCATGCTTTTTAAAGAGTTCTTTTCAATTTGAATACAGTTGGCATTGTTCCTGAACTACTATTTGAAGCAGTCTAAGATTGTGTCATATTGTAATGGGCTAACTTCCGGGTTACTTCACCTCGTTTATTTATCATGAAAAACTTTGGCAAAAAAGATTTCTTAACAAAACTATGCTTTGCTAGAGTACAGTACTCTCAGTACTTTGCTTTTTCAATCTGGCTGGGTAGTTGTTACCTTTGTGTTCATTTTTGAACAGTGCGCATTAATTTATACAATATTTAATACCTCCGATCATGATTTGTAATTCCTGAATTGTAATCAAAAGACCATACAAAGTTTAATTGTCGTCTGTCGTCTCCACTTGACTGAGATGCAAATCGTTGTCTGAAGACCTAAACGTCGTAACTAAAACTCGTTTAAGTCACTAAACAAACAGAATTGCATAACATAAGTGTCGAATAACACTTCTGGTCTTATTAATTGATTTGATTCAATATATGATTGATAGCGACGATCTAATGATGGTCCCGAACGTTTTCTGGCGTGTACCTTTGTGGGTTCGAGCTGTCTTGGAACCTTTCCTGTCGACACCTGGACATTCGGTACTATTGATGATTGATTGCACGGACAACTACGTTAGTGACGACCGGGGATAAAAGTAAATCTTACTGAAATGATGATTTCTCACAAGAGTGAAGGCTGAAATAAATTTTCAACCATGAGGTGCCTTCCTCCATGCACTCAGTGCACTTGCTAACAAATCTGAGTCTCTTTACAACGGCTTTCTGTAAATGCTTATTCAATGTCCCCGACCAAATACGTTTGACACGATTGGTGTTGAAATCTAACACAAGCTGCAAGGCGGAGGTAAAAAGGCGTGGCCAGTGATCCGTCAATGTGGTACACAATATATAGGAAATAGTATGTCTCGACAGCGATACAACATATTTGTGAGCTGCGGAGGAAAATTTTGATATTTCACGAGACCTAAGGATGAGAAGCATATACAAGATGTTGACTCGCAATCGTAATATATTATTTCGTTTATTTTTTACCTATTTTTGTTAAAAAGAATGCTATAAAATAATAAGAAAAATCTGTATTTCTATATTAAAAATCCCTTCCCCTTTACCGTTCTGCTCCCTTGTATTTGTATTCCGACTCCATTTACAAAGTGAAAATGACGTCATCTTAAAGTGAATTGTATGGAACCGTATTTGACATCGTCAGGTACAGATCTTTTTCTGACTTATCTGATTATGTGTATATGGAATGTCAATATCTGGCAAGAAATATTCAGTGGTGTGTAATACAGTATAAAACTCGAAGGAGGAGAAAACATTTGGAATATTTCGAGACGCGGGGTGTTATAGACAGAAACAGAGGGAGAAAGAGTGGGAGAGACAAGAGTCGAATAAGAGAAAACCTTACTAATTAGGCTAGCTTCTAGAATTGTCTCTGCACACAGCATTGGACAATAACATGTAGTAGGTATAATAAGATGTTATGACAGATTCTTTCCTTTCAAATTAAAGAATGGCTTTTAGTTTTGTCAGTAATTTCTGAGAATGTCTAAAACGATTCCCAAAGTGACGATAAACACGCACGATTTAGCGTGCAAGTGATTCGCCCGATTACCGTTTACCTAGCTCTGTACCTTTGGTTAATTTGTAAGAGAGCGTATATCAAATTATAATCGGACTCGGGTTAACCCTTTCAAGTTCAATCCCTGGTGTTACAACCCTTTGTTTACATACTTGAGAAAACATTGTAGAAATTGCTTGCAACAAGCAATTTCTTCTTTCACCACAATATTTTCTATCATATAGGACGGTTACTTTCTGATTTGTTCTTACTTTTCAATGTCGTCTGATACCCCTTTGAAATTGGACTAGTTTAAAATTTTGAATAACAATAAAGGGTTGAACGTAACATAGTGGTTTTCGTTTAAAATCGAGGCGACAGATGGGTAAATAATAGATTTCTAACGGCTATTTCGATACTAACCCTTTACAATGACGGAATCATAAATCGAGGGACCAATCAAATCTTTCTAATAGACCGGAATGGTGTCAATCATTTCTATTGGTTAGACGATACAAACGTCGTAGCTACAGCTTATTCTATTCGACTTTTATTTTACGTTCCTGACAACGAATTATGCAAATTATTATCGTTTGATATCTTGGTCGAACTACCATGTTAGAGGTCAGTAGGCGTGGCATACGATTCGTCAATCTCTAGTTCCTGAATCATATTCGCATAAACATGAACTTGGACTCGATCCGTCTCATGACTTGTTCCTATATCCATAAAGCTACAAGAGATACCATCTCATCCTCTCTAAAAGTCTTGATCTGTCAGTATAAAACCACGATTTAAGCCGTCAACGTAAAGGGAAGATTTTTCGTATACTTAGATCATCTTCATTACTTGTCAAAAGTTTGCATTCTTATAATTCCTATCTTTGTCAAAATCAAACATGTTAGAAAGTTACCGCTTCTTTTATTTATATATCTTATGTAGTTATCGTAGGTGAGAGTGGAAAATATCGTACCTAAAGGGTAGTCACGGTTCTTTGGTTGCCCATTTATACATGGATTTTAGATTATTTCAACTGGCGGTTCGCAGATCGATCAAACATTGATTGACCAATCGCGACTGTTAATCAAGGAATCAGTCGACCAATCAAATCATTCATTCAGCCCGGAGGTCAGATTGGAACTCCAACACTGATCGCCATTTTTGTAGGTTTGGCGACCTAAACGCTTGTACAAGCTGTCTGTAAAGTTTGAACGTAACCACCTGCACTTTTATCAGTCAATGCTGAAGGTTAGCGAACGTTTCTTGTGAAGAATAGGAAGCTTTCGTTTTGATCTCAAAAGGTTAACAAATTAGTGTTGAAGTTGTTGCTAAAAACACAAAATACTCTTTCTAGAGAACTTTACTCATACCTACCGCTCGCATATTAGTATTAAAAAGGCTGTTGTTTGTTTGCTTTATTAACCAAATAAACGATGTATTGTTTGAACTGTTTTTCCTTCCTCTGAGGGAATATGTGGTTTTTAGAGAACCTAAGAGAATCTAGTGAATATTATTTCATTTTACAATCACAAATGAACAGTTTCTATATCCACACTTTCTGAATACAATACCAGAATCGTGATATATTATGCCATCGGTAATTGACCAATCGCTGACCCGCCCATTGACTCCCTAGGCCCCGCCCATTAACTCCAACAGGAAGTTCCGCTTCGAATTTTAACGGCGCTATTTTGCAAAATTTATGGCCAGTAGCATGTAACAAAAAAGTAAAATGGTTGGTTGGTGACCTAAACGTCGTAACTACAGCTTGAATAACAAATTAAAACTAACATAAAACAAGCAGTATACAATATTCATTTAAATTGACGCGGCTTATATATTCTTTGTTTTGGTAAAAATGTTAAAAACAGTATTTTTTTTTTTTTTTACCTTTTTGAAACAAGTTATGAATATGCTGAAAGATAAAACGCATGTGAAATACCAAACAATATCAAATACAAATGTTAAATTTTACTTGTTTAGTATTATTTAAGAAATAATAAGTTGCAGTTGTCTCCATAGTTTTCGGGACTACTCTTGGTAATTAAGCACCGTAAAGGTAACACAAGGAACTCCTCCCATATTGATTAAAGTGAAGTTATGGACTAGTCTCTTTAAGCGTCAGCTTTGATAGCTTAAGTTAACAGACCAAATTTTGAGGTCGTCTAAAAGTTCAACGTGAGCAATCTGCCACTGGAGGCTTAACCACTAAATTCGTTAAATGCCTACTCCGTAAAAAGTAGTTTTTATACATTTCAGGAATATTGCAATTTCAGTATACAAGTTCATCTCCTAGGTATTTCAGCTCACTTGAGCTTATCGATCTGGAAAGAAGATTCAGACTACAATTTCAAATTGTTTAAAGTTCCAAAATATTTATCTCTTCAGGTCAGTCCTTTCGTGTGACATGATTTAGGACGTTGGCTGCTTCGCTAGTAAATTTGTAACCTTCATTTGACTTTGGGTCATATGCAAATTAGGTCAATCGATGTCGACAGCCGAATTCCGTGATATCGAAAAATAACCTGGAATTCCGCTGAACCTTTCCGATATAACCACAAAGGCCTATTAAATTACCACAAAGACAATATCTGACTAAATTTAAAGTATTAAATGTTCGTTTGTGTGTATTTTTCAGCACTTGGTATTTTTTTCTTTTCTAAGTTTCAGAAACATCGATACCTCCCTTTAAGGAAATACCCCGCTTTTTTCTGATAAGCGACCTAAGATTTTGGCAAAAGAACTTTTCGGCATATTGTATTCAAATAGTATATGAGAGGAAACAAAAATTATTAAAACCTGTGACATGAAAATACATCGATACCTACCTTTAAGCTTATTAGTTAACCATGAAAATATCTGACTCAAAAAGTATTAAAGGAAGGTATCGATGTTTCTGAAACTTAGATAAGAAAATTTGCAAATCGCCTAAAAATATGCTTAAGCGGACGCTAAATACTTAGATTTGATCGCCAACCAACCATTTTGATTTTTGTTACATGTTACTGCAAAATAACGTAATTTTTATGTATAAGTAGAACTTAATTTCAGAGGTGAATGGACGTAACCAGCGATCCGTCAATTACATTGTGGATTGGATTATTTTCAATCTACTTTGAAGTTCTTAGACTCGTATTCCACAGACATTCAAGACGATATTAACCCTTTATATTTTTTTTTAAGAATTTGAGACTTGTCTAAATTCAAAGGGCTAGCAGGCGACATTGTAAAGTATGTAAAAGTAAAAAAGTAACCATCTTATCTTATACGATAAAAAATATTGCGGGAAATTTCTTCTTTTTCTACAATGTTTTCTTCTATGAAATATCACTGGGACGTAAAAATCAGTGATTATACGGGAAAGGGTTAAGATATCTCTCGTCTCGTAAAACTCATTATGATTGATCGAAGAATGTTGTAACGGTAGCTTCAAATGATAACAACGCTCCATCTTAATTTGCCGGTAGTTTGACAGTCTAATCCCGAGATTCAAGGGTCAGGCCCTGAATCATGTTTTGTACAGACGATGGTTACGGTTCCCTGCTATAACTGACAGATCGTTGATCACGCCTACTGACCTCGTACACGGTATTTCGTCAGAGCCTTCTTTACATGATATGTAGAAAAAAACAAAATGCAAATTATTGTTAGGTGACCTGAAGTACAGCTTGAATAAGATTGAACGACGATTGGATTACATGACAAACAAAATGCTTTACTTAGTGTCGGAGGTCAATATGATTGGTCAAGCGATTATTTGATTGACAGCGGCGTTCTGTCAATTAACAAAAAGCACTTATAAGGTAAAGGGTTGCCTCGAAGGGATAACATCTGTACGAGTTAATAAACTTTTTTATGAAAGTTTATATTGTCTTTATGATAGGAAACTTTGAAGAAAAAAAGAAAGAAGACAATGAAGTCATGTTAAATACATTTTCATGATGCGTTGTACTTTTAATGTCTAACTGTATGTTTGGTCTCTCTCTCCTCTCTCTCTCTCTCTCTCTCTTTCTCTCATGCATTGGAATGTGTTGTTTCGTTTGTTCTTTCTCTCTATATATGTGTCTCTCTATCGCTATCTCTTCCTCTGTCTGTCGCTTTCTCTGTCTGTCTCTATATGTCTGTCTCTCTGTATGTCTTTCTGTCATGTCTCTCTGTCTCCCTGTCTCTCTCTTTCTCGGATGTTTTCAAGAATAAAAGGTCCTTTGTATCATCGGGTTACATATTATTGTTCTCCAATGTATCGTGCTGCTTTCTTAAAATATTTTAGTAAAGTCTCATAAATTTCTCGAACACATTATGATTCATTGTTCTATGTTACGAATAATGACATTTTCCCAATAGAGCTCATTTTCTGAAACAGGATATAATCTTATGGGCATATATATAGTCCGATAGGGATGACCTAAAAACTAACTCTGGTGCATTTCTCTAAAATGTTCAACCTTTACCATATCTACAAATGTAAGAGTTTTTTTATGTCAGGTAAGATATAGATAATAACTTGAAGAAAGCATTTTTAAGTTTAGAAACTCCTTTTGAGTAGAAATAATATATTTTAGACATTGCTTGGAAGATTTAAGCTTCACTGTGAAATAAACAA
Organism: Fragum fragum; assembly: GCA_946902895.1. NCBI lineage: Eukaryota > Metazoa > Mollusca > Bivalvia > Cardiida > Cardiidae > Fragum > Fragum fragum. The sequence goes on along the minus strand of OX336370.1, from coordinate 58,801,286 downwards.
TTTGGTAGCAGTTAATGGGAGGTATCGATGTTTCTGAAACCCAGAAAAGTATCTCAATTGTGAACATTTAATACTTAAACATGACTCAGATATTGTTTCCGCGTTAATCTTATAGGCTTAAAGTGGCTTTTTGGGGTTATCTAGGAAAGGTTCAAAGGAAATCCGTAATATTTTTTTTTAAAGAAATCATGACATTCCGTTGTCGATATCGCATGACCTCATTTGCATATGACCTAAATACAAAAAAGAAAGATATTTCACACCAAGCAGTCAGCGAAAAAGTAGAATAAGTGTAAATATCTATATAAACTCTTAGACAGTTTTGACTGATCCTCACAAAAATTGAAATCGGTTAGCGTACATAACTCCTGATGACGTCATGTTGACGTTGGTTTGAGCGAATTCAAACTTAATGCAGAAACCCAACGGTAAAACGGTAAAACTATATTTAGATAGCACGGAATTCGGCTGTCGAATCACTGTAACATAATCCATGATTCGAGCCTATTATGGAAGCTCATATATTTCTTTCATGAAGAAATTAGTAGAGTAGCCACGGTCCGAATCCATAAAATCAATACTAGATATTATGTTGATGGGTCGAAGATAAACTCGCCCATCTGCTGCCAATACTTTCTTGAATGAACATTTTTGACAGGAAGATGCGAAACAAGATATTTGATTTGTTAACATAGTTTTTTGGCCCCTTATAAAAAGGGAAGTAAATGCGCAAGACGGGGGGGGGGGGGGTCGGGAGTTTGAAATTGGATAGATCACGTATATGACTGTTGGGGCTTATGCTCCCAGAGTAGTCTAGAAGTAATAGATATTGTATGATGTAAACAGCAGTTTAGAGTTATTGTTAATTTATCCACTATACGATAATTGAGAAGAAACATTGTAGAAACAGGAGAAAAAGCCGAGATTATATTACATAACGCTTAGGACAGTTTTGGACTGATCTTTACAGAATTAAAGACCGGCTAGCGAACATAACTCCTGATGGCGTTACGATGACGTTGGTGTGATGTAATCTAAACCAAATTCAAGGTTCCAACGGTTATTTCCACCACGTGAATGATCATATATTCTTCGCCATGGTCACGGATTTATATAAAAATAGATTGATAGCCTAGGTAGGCTATTAAGGAAACATCTTGCTTTTTTCTGATAAGCGAGCTCAGATTTGTGCAAAACTAATTTTCGGCATAATGTATTCAAATAGTATACGAGAGGAAATAAAAATATTTAAAATCTGTTACATGAAAAAGCATCGATATCTACCTTTACGATTTACTGAGTTTATAATGAAAATGAAAGATCTTATTTTTTAAAAAAGAAATGGAAAAAAATAGCATTGCGTAACGCAGAATAAGTCAACGAGCACACCCGAACAGAATCGGCGTTTATCGGCTAAAGACAACAATCAGATTTGTTTGAATAGTTAACTGCAACAAAGCATTAAACAAAGTAGTCCTAACTGCAAAACACATAAAACTACTCAGACACATTACTGTTGGCTCATATATGGAATGACTATGTATAGGCTATTCAAGTTGATTGTCTTTGTGAGCTCACTAGTCTATTACAAACCACCTCTGTCTGAATCTTAAAAAAACTAATCAATAATACAGATATATGTACGTGTCTTTTTTCTTTTCTTTTTTTCCCCTTGATTTCCCTCCCTGAACTTTATCCATGTTACGTTCTGCATTTATGTTACCTTTTTCTACAGAACTAATACTTAAATGAATCAACCAGAACATAGTGTCAAAGCCTGCGAGCATACGTTATACTCTCTTAAGGCTTAACAGTCGACCCTTAAACACTTTGAACTAGACTACCAGTTTCAAATCAATTACCACTCCACTGCATGTTTTGATCTATGTCTTAATTTGTTGTTTTTTGTGGTAGTGATGTGGTGGTGGTCTTTATAGGCTTAACGTGGACAGGTTCTAATATCTTGTTAAGTGTATGGTGCTCGGCCAATTTTCTTGGGCCCGATCGTACTTGGGATAAATCGACTCGCCTTTGAACTTGTTTTAAATCATAGAGCACTTGACTGTGACTTAGATATTTATTTAAAGTTAAACGTAATGTATTACAATGGTGATTCATAAATACGTTTTTTTTTATTTTTTTTTTTTTTAATTGGAATACATGATAAATTTAATGTTTCTATGGTGAATAGCTATGAGTAAAGTTTAGATTTAATATACACGGATATACATTTACAGAAATGGGTCACAAGGAATCTGAGGTTCATTTATAAATGCAAGAAGTTACCAATAAATTGAAGATTATAATTAGTTTTGGCAACTCTATTATTTCAACTCACGATTCTCTGTCTAGCAATAATCACGATTAAAAATATAATGCGTTATCTATACAGTCTTAATTGTCTCACTAACTAGATGTATAATTAATGAAGGTACGCGTGCATAATCATGCTAACCTCGTTGCTTCTTTCGTCGATACTTATTAAACTGAGAAAAAAATGTTCGACGCTATGCGAGCAAAACGTCGTAAGTACAACTTGAATACAGCTGTAGTTACGACATTTTGTGCGCTGAACGACAATTTGTGTAAATGGCTAACAGAAAAAGAAGATCCATACATTAAATTGGGATTTACCATACGATTTGATTCGGCTGTCCTTAAGGCATTAAGAAGACTTTTTAGTGTCTTTGACATATTTAGTAAAACGTGCAAAATTCGAGTCTTTGGTTTAGAAATTCAGAACAAATCTTAATGCAAAAAGTCATTGCACGCAACAAACACGCCTAAACCCGATTCATAGAATATCGGAATGTCATTCGTTATCAGCGTTTTCTTGTGATATATAGCCAGAAGAACGTCTGAAAGTGTGAGTTGGATCCCTGTTCGTGTGAACTCAGTCATAAATTATGCATTTTGAAATCATTCGTATGAAGAGCTCGCTAGAATTTGGAGGGCAATTTTTCTGTGATTTACTTTTGGATAAATACTTTTGCAGAAGCTAAGAAAGCACAGAATATTATCTTAATCCTTTTTTGATTTTCAAAGTTTTAGTCGTTGTTTTCCTAATTTTGACAATCACAGGGCCATAAAACCTTGAAAGGGTTAAGAAAACAAGGTTGTTGTATTACCATTTACTTCATCATAAGGTTGACAATTTTACAGCACATAGGATTATACCATAGCAACCATAGTTTAAGACGCTGTTTGTTTGAATGGGGTTTTACGCCGCTTTCAACAATCTTTCAGTTATATCGCGGCGGCTGGAGCACCTAACAATGGAATCCTGGTATTTCTCACACCAGTACTACCATTACATCCTTTCCTAGCCTCCAGCTGCTATCCCACATAGGTCTACGATTATCGACCCATTGGTGAGAGACAAATAGTCGGAAAGGATGAGTGCCGCCGTCGGGAATCGAACCCGGGACCTCTAGATTGACAGTCCGACGCGCTACCAACTGCGCTATGACGGCGGCCCAGTTTAAGACGCGGATTTGGTTATGTGTTTCAGTTCGATTACATGTCAGTATTGAAGAATAGCATTAATCACTCTTGTTTACCTTAATTGCTGGAAAATGCGGTTTCAGGACTCGTATTATCTATTCTTCAACAAGGGTCTTAAAACTCCTAGAACATTGACACGATGAAAAATAAAGAAATGAACATATTATTTTTTGTTGTTAGTGTTTCCATAAAATTATGATAGATTGAAGTAATGGGGTTTAACGCCACTTTTAACAGTATTTCAGTCATATCGCGGCGGCTGGAGCACCTAACAATGGATTCCTGGCATTTCTCACACCAGTATTACCACTACATCCTTTCCTAGCCTCCAGCTGCTATCCTATTTAGGTTTACGATTATCCACCCATTGGTGAGAGACAAATGTCGGAAAGAATATGTGCCGCCGCCGGGGATAGAACCTATGACATCCCATGATTGAAGATTAGGAGTCTGACGCGCTACCGACTGCGCTATAGCGGCGGCCCTCAGCTGTTAGAGTAGGATTCCAAAGTAGGTGCATAAGACGAACAAGTATGTTATTGATTTTATTGATCAACCGAGCGCAAGATCAGCAGATAAAGGTAAATTCAAAATTTGACCTTTGGCTGTGCGACTAACTTTAGAGAAGGAGTTTGAATCATAGTGTAGAGACTGAGTACACTTGCAGAACGATGTTTGTATATATTATATTGAAACTCCGTCCATATGTTAAGAACATATGGACATGTTTGATTATGCTTCTAATTTACCGGTTACCAGGAATCCATTGTTAGGTGCTCCAGTCGCTTCATAACACAGAAAGTTTTTTTCCAAACGTTTTCCTAAAGGATCGTCAAAAAGCATCATTTGGGAACATGTTTAACTGACACGTAGATCTATTTTTGTCGTTAACCTGATGCCAGACTTATTATTTTCAATCATACTTCGTTTGACTGGCCATAGCTTAGTCTAATTGATCGATTTGAGGGAAAATCGTAAAACGAACAAAAGAGGGGGGGGGGACTTCTAAGAAAATTACAAATAAATTCATTCATAAGGCATAACAAGGAATGTGTCACAGACACGGAACCCCACCCCACACCCACTCCACCCAGCTCCGCGCACATTATTGCTTATCACATGATCTTCAGTTGTGACCTTGAACTTGAGAGTATCCACAACAATTTTACTAATGCCACTAGTACTCTTCAAAGGGAACAATGTGCAAGTCAATCAAAAAATGTAGAAGATAGAGGTAAGTTTACATACAAATCTGCAAAATGAAACATAAATAGACGGCATGAAATATTCGAAACAACTCAGCATTTAAGTAAATTATGCCCAACTAAAACTAATTCGAGAGGAATTCTTATTTAGAACATAGGTCAAAACGCATTCTTATTTACAACATATGTCAATACCTGTTCTGGTTACTACTTTCAATTGACCGATCAAGGTTGTCAATCAAAGAATCATACGACCAATCAAATCATTCTATTCGATTGAAAGAGAACTTTATACTCCAACATTTGCCGATATTAATGTTGAGCATTTTTGTTGGTTTGCCGACTTAAGCGCCTTAAAGGGAGGTATCGATGTTTCTGAAACCCGGATAGAAAAAATTGCCAAGTGCCGAAAAATAAGTTTAAATGAACATTTAATACTTAAAGGTAGGTATCGATATTTTTTCATGTCAATTATTCTTATTCCCTCTCACATGCTATTTGAATACAATACTTTGAAAAGAATTAAAGACCGGCTAGTGAACATAACTCATGATGACGTAACGATGACGTTGTTTAATGTAACTCACACTAAATGCGAGGTTCCAAATGCTATTCCCACCACGTGAATGGCCCTTTATTGTTTGCAACTGTCTCGGGTTAATCTAGAAATAGATTTATAGCCTACGTAGGCTAATGGTGAAATACCCTGGTTTTTTTCTATTAGCGATCTTTAATTTTCGCAAAACTACTTTTCAGAATATTGTATTCAAGTAGTATATGAGGGGGAATAAAAATAATTGAAATCTGTTACATGAAAAAACACCAATACCTACCTTTAACTATTCCGATGTGTAGGGCTGCCAACCAAACATTTTATTTTTACATGTTACTGGTCATATATTTTGAAAAATGTGGTCGTTGAATATCAAATTAAACTCCCTGTTGGATTTATGTAGCCGAGGCCAGTGGACGTAGCCAGAGACCCATCAATTAACGTTTTCTAGAGAGAAGTTCGTTCGGTTAAGACAGAGCTATAGACAGAGTAGCAAGTATTCAGAAGTCTTGAGAAGACGCTATATTCTTTATTTGATTATTAGTTTGTATCTTCGGGGCTCTTTCGTGCGGATTTAACGCTGTAATTAGTACAGTTCGAAGAGTGTTTCGTTTATCAAGGCATTGCTTGTGTGAACAAATTTAATCAGTAGGCTCAAAGACTGGATAAACATGATTGAATACCACTTATCTATAATTTCGATTTGGTTACTTTGTGTTATTGTTTGATTTTTCTTTTGGGGGGATTTTGGGTGTTTTTTGTTTTTGTTTGTTTGTTTGTTTGTTTTTATTTTTGTGTGTGTTTGGCTTTGTGTTGTTGTTTTCTATTTATTGTTTTTTTCTAATCGACTCTTTTTCAGGAAAATTTGATCAAGGAAAAGTATCTACTTTTTCAATAGCGATTATAATGTAATATTGAAGATAAACGTGCTTTCTTTGTGTTCAATTTACTAAAATTTACTAGATTGAAATGTTATGTAGTACACTCCTAATGTCCTTTTTTGAAACATCGGTATTTATCGGGTGAGGTCGTTAGTTTTCGATAGCGGAGGCCAATGACGTAGTTGATACGTTATTTAGAACCACAAATAATGTAATGTTCGGTGAAGTCGAAAGATAACGTATTTACATGATAAATTCAGATTTAATTCGGGTTGTACTTCGACGATTTATTTGGCGTAACGTAACGCAAAATAAATACTGCTTTTCAAAAATATGAACATTGGATTTATTACAAAACAAGCTTTATCCCATTGTTTCAAAAGTCTGAAATCAAATAAGTCAGACAGCTTGAAATTGAGAGCAAACTTTTCAAAAATAAACTAGTATAGAGCTTTTCTAAATGTCTAAGATTTAAGGTCCCCTATCATATGTCTGTAGCTAAGAGATTCCCTTTCCTTAAACACTGAACATGGTCTGGTTGGAGAAAATAGAAAATTGCGTTTTCTTAGGAATAGTTAACGTATTTTACTTGTCAAAATTGAAAGAAGATGCAGTTGATAGAATGTTGAATATATCAGTTTTTCTGGTAAGAAAACAAGTGGAAAATGCATAAATTAGAATGTTGAATATATCAGTTTTTCTGGTAAGAAAACAAGTGGAAAATGCATAAATTGCTTGTAACAGCAATTTCTACATTTTCAACACTGTTTTTCTTGGGGCGTACAAAAGCGGTATTATGTTGGAATGGGTTAACCAATTCACTTACAGTTCTCTTTATCAACACGGTTGGTTCTTAGCAAAGCGAGAAACGCCAAGATTAGATATTTCAGAAACAGAATGATATGATACAAGGTTTTAAGCGGTTAAATTAATATTCAACTCAAGATTTCAAATATTCATGAACTAGGATAGCATCTGAACAATTTCGTAAATATCCCACGCAGAAATTATCGAGCCAAAACTACAAGCGTCACGTGGTCGGTATTTACATATTTATCAACCTAATGGCGTAACAATATACCGTCAACTGTTCCAGAAAATAATGTCTTATTTGGAAGGGTTCCCAGCACGGGCTATAATTGAAAAATCGAACAAAAATTATCATACCACAAGAAGAAACTATTGTCTGGATATGTTCTTGTTGTCTTCACTGTCCGGTTGTCCTTTATAACAAAATATAACATTATGAATTTTATCAAAATCTTTTCTTTTTTTCAAACAAATGGTTTAATCATAGACATAATATGTAGTTACCACTATTAAGTCTTAGAGATTGTCTGTTTTTTTTAAAACGAGCACGCAAAGGTTTTGGTTTTTTTTGTATCAACACTAATTCTCAATCATATTTTCCTGAACAAAATCCTATATCACCTTCCTTGTTGCTCTCTTGACATATTCTTAATCAAACAGTCGTTAGGCGTGCAAAATATCGTAACTAAAGATTTATTTAAGCTATAGTTACGACATTTTTCTCGCTCAACGACGAAAAAATTCGAATAGAAAGAATTTTTGAAGGTGAGAACGTATAAAAGCCACGTAAAAACTTTCCAAAGGGGGAAATCATGATAATATGATGTCAATGATAAAAAGTATATTGTCGGTGCCCGAGCAAAATGTCGTAACTACAGCTTTAGTAAAGCTGTATACAGTTACGACATTTTGATACGATATAACTACTAATCAGGATACAAAAATTAAATGTCATGTTGTTATACTTTTCTTAGACAATGAATTCTTGTGTCCCTAAAAGATCGCAGTCACAGAACATCTAAGGGATGTTTTAGACATAAGCTTTGACAAATATAAGATTAATATTTCACAAATCGTTCCCACACAAGATATCTTTGTTTGATACTCTGCAACCTTTTTTGTTAGATCCTTAGCGATATGCGGTAGGTTTGTATAACTTTATTCCCGAAGTGAAGAAAGTTTGGGGAGAAAGAACCATCCCCCCCCCGATCATTCTTCTCCTTTAATGCAAAAAGACCCGATTGAGCTAAATGTTAAATCAAAGATAGAGCGTCATTATGCGCGAGAATTGGATTGCCACATGATGACGTCATCGCTGGCTTTGTCCCAACGGAGCCTACGTTAGTAGAACGAAAACTACGAAATTAAGGTTAGATGTTTTTAAAGAGTGAGTTTATCACTGGTTGGTACAAATGACCAATCGCTGGCCTGGTCCACTTATTCCGTTGGCCGACCAACCGACTCCGACAGGATATTCCGCTTCGATTTTAAACGGCGTTATATTGTAAAATTTATAGCAAATTCAATCAATTATAACCATTGGCGCGTAACAAAATACAAAACCAACAAAACAGTTTGACACAAATGACGGCAAGTGTTGGAGTTAAAAGCCCAATTCCGGACTGAATGAATGAATAGATTGGTCTACTGGTTCCTAGATTGACATCAACGATTGGTCAATTATCGAGTGCTTGTCAAATGGGAAATATCGATCATCCATCATGAGGTATTAAATATATAGTCTATTCAATACTTTGAATGCTATAACTTGGAAAGAATTCGTAAAAAATACAACCCTTTGGCGATTTTTTCAGACAGACGGTATTTTTCTCTTGAAAAGGATTCCACAAAAACGGAAATATCTCTTACGACGAATGCCATAACTCAATTGCGGAGTCAATTAGTTGAAATTGACACAGGGGCGCGCCATAGAATATCTCTCCCGGTATAACATCGCTTTTTTTGGCTGGCAATTGAGGTACAACAACTTCAAGGTACTAATAACTTTGTTGTTCATATGTAAATGATTTATTCCTGTACAAGATTAGTGACACACAAAGGGTTTTCAGAACAGTTATTGATACAGATTGGTTTAAACCCGATATTTCACAATGAATTTTAAATCAACGATTAAACGAAATTTAAGAAAAAGATGTTATGTATTAAAACTTAAGAAGACGTAATAAAAAATTGTAAGTTCCGATCAATTTTGACAATGACTCACTTTCACGACGTTTGAAGAAGAAAAATGATAAAATATCCAGGTTAGTTAGTTCTTGGAAAATGCAAAATATGACGGTTGAAGGTTCGGACTATCCTGCACTAACATACTTAATAACTGTAGAGCAAGCATGCCAAAGCTTACGTCAAAGAAAGTATAACCTATTGTGGATTTAAACGCAACCCGAGTTTCGCAATAGAAGGAAATATTCTAGGAGATTTCTTGTTGTTTTGTTGATACCCTGCATAGTTATCTTTTGTCAGAGTACTGCATCGTAAATGTTAAGCAAGCGGCAACAGGATCTAGAAGGGAGTCCTCCTGTAACGCCATTCAAGGAGTATCTCTAGTTGGATTTGATTTTAAGTGTTGAGTACACTTGACTTTTATTTTCCTAGAGGATGTTATGACGTCATCTTATTTCAAATAGTTTGTATTGACCTTGGTATTTCTTGTCCTAAGTGACCAATCGCTGGCCCCGTCCACTGTATTCCGTTGGTCCAGCTCATCAGCCCACTCTACTCAAATTACATTTGCCTCGTTAGGAGGTCATAATTGATGGTCATTCATGGATATCTGAAACAAAAACATATTCAAAGCGAATCTTATTTTGTCATTTTCGAGACTCAATATGATATATTCCCTGTGTCCTGCTTTGAAACATCGGAATTAATCAGGTGCGGTTGTTAGTCTCGGGCGATGTCGATATCGACTGCATTGCTAGTCTAGCAAATGACGTAATTGAGACATCATGGAAGCAACAGATATGGCAAGTTTCGGTGCAATCGACATATACCGTTAATTCCAGTTGCATTCAGGTTGTACTTGGTGATTAATTTAGTTTTGCTTCTTTCTTCTTTTTGTTTGTTGTTGTTCTTTTAAGTTATGAACAGTCATTTTCATTTCAAAATCAGCTTAATCACCTTCTTACGAATGTTTGAAAGTATTACAGGTCAGAAATTTAAAAATGAAAACCATTTTGAAAATCTTTGCAAGAGCCGCTGAAACGGTATAAACCTTTCATTCAGGATAAATCGAGCAAAGTTCAATTCGTTTTTCTGCCATTTACTCTTTTTTTATGAAAAAATAGATGTAGCAAAGCTTGTCAACAATATTTTTTCGCTTAATTGTTACGGCACTCGATGATGAAGATTTTTTCGGATGACAAAGCGTTTCCGATTTACTTAAATTCACAGAATGAATCTGCAGCAAGTTTTTTTTAAAATGTCTGTTCTTACGATGGATTCTTTACAATGATTGGTTGTATTGAGAATTAAGAAACTATCATAGTTATGGCCATATTCATTTTTCAAAGCCCATGAAAAAACACACACTCTCACAGACATAGTTCTAAATAAGTAGAATCTGCATGATTAAGAGATATCTTTGTAAAATATTCATGATAAATTGATGTAGGAAGGAGATGCGGTTGATAACTGATGCAAATTACTATTTTGAACTAAGTAAAATTCTGTTTGTACATTCCAAGGCGGTTGTCTTTGCGAATATTTTGGGGTAGATCAGTTCTCTGTATCATTCTGTTAAGATTTGGTTAGTTTTACCTATATATAAGAGTTCAAGGTCGATGTGAAGCCTTGATCTCTAACGGATCGATCTGAAAACCGATAGGGATCACCTTCATCCAGAGATACATGTCTGCGTCGATGTTGGTTACCATAGCCTTTTCTGTGTCAAGTTATCATCCGGACAAGATTTGTCTACAAAAAGTCAATTTCAAGATCCCCTTGTGGCCTTGACCTTCCTTCGATTGATCTGCAAATCTATAGGAATCAATATTATATATTAATGCCTGTGCCTAAATTGGTGATCCTAGCTCTATTCCTTTTCAAGTTGTAATTCGGATAAGGCATCTCAAGGTAAATTTCGAGGTCACGCTGTGACCATTGACCGAATTGATCTTAAATCAGTGTGGATCATAGATACAGAAATTAACGTCCGTGGCAATTTCAGTGATTCTAGCTGTATTCTGTGTCAAGTTAACAACGGAGAAGGTTCTGTCTACCGACAGGTCGACCGACCAACCGATAAGTTCAAAGCAATATAACGTTAAGAAGACTGTGAAATTAACAAGTTAAATGACTAAGAATGATTTTGTTGCGAAACGGAATGCGCGGAGTGAGTGAGTTTTGATCTAAATGAAAAATATAGAACTACTTCCATTCATATTGAATTGTATGTTGTACTATAAATAGAATTGATTATTAACTGGAACCAATAAAATTTTTCTGAATCAAAGTCAGCTAATCAAATGGCATTATTATTTTAGCGATCAGAATGAAGTTTTCAAATATCTTGAATGAATAGAGTATTTTGAAATATATGAAAATAATACGAGTGATTTTGAATGAAAATGGGTAGGATGAAAGCCAATTTTATGATATTCTTAACTCACGTCGTTGAAGGCTTTAGGTGAATTCGAAATTCAAATTGTATTTTTTCAAATGCGTGAGTCAGGTTTGATAAAGTCCTTGTATTGAGAAACTTTGAAATAAAGCCCTTCCATGTGTTAATAAAAAACTTGTATTTTTCAACTTTCTCTGAACCAGTTATGCCAGGCAAAGTTTATAAGTATCTGTTAAAGGTATGTATCGATGTCTTTGTCATGTCACAGATTTTGATTATTCTTATTCCCTCTCATATACTATTTCAATACAATATTCTGAAAAGTAGTTTTGCGAAAATAAGTGGTCGTTTATCAGAATAAACCAGGGTATTTCCCTTATCGTAGGCTGTTAACCTATTTATAGAAGTTGCAAATAATCGTCTTCAACTCTGTAAAGATCAGTCTAAAATTGCCGTAAGCATCAATATGATACAAGCTTTCCACAGCTTTGCGCTAACCATGTGGAGTGACATGATTTAGGACGTTATTTGTTTCGTTTGTCAATTTGTTACCTTAAGTTGACTTTGGGTCATACGCAAATAAGGTCGTTCCGGTGTCGACCATGGAATTCCATATCTAAAAAAACTGGCATTACGCTGAACCTTTCCTATATAACACCAAAAAAAGCCATTCAGATTACCGCGAGGACGATATCTGACTCAAATTTAAGTTTGAGCGTATTTCAAGGCAATTGCCAATTTTTTCTTACCAAAGTTTCAGAAACATCGATACCTCCATTTAAAGTGGTGAATTCCAATATGTATACATGGTAAATCTATTTCGAACTGTACTACGTTGTGAGAACTGTGTGAAAATTGACGCCATTTTCATAGATCACTTGAATATTTTGCCTGCGTTTGAACAATGTCTTTTTGGATATATATCAGCATCAACTAGAACAGCCGCAAAGCGGACTTATATCCCTTGCACACACACATTCGCGCGCACACACCAGCCTTTAATTACTCATATGGCACAAATGATCTTTTACCTACGTGATGCACAAAAATATGGCACATACTCGGGTCATAAATAACTTTATATAGAGTTCAAGGTCTTAGGTGAAAAGACTTATGAGTGGACAGGAAGGCAGACATGGTGAAATCAATATACTCCTTCTACGTCATAAGTGAGGGATAAAATAAATTTTAAACTATTTGCACTGTTAATGAAGACGATTAAAATATTTTCAGGAAACGGAATCGATGTCGAAGGCTGCCAGAAGTCAGTTAGGATGTACATTTAAACATGAATAGCATGAGTGTATTTCTTTCAACAAAAGCACATTTTCCTTTTATTGTCAAATAAATTTAACCCACTAAAATAAGAGTCTTTTATTACAAGTCGACCCCCCCTCAAAAAAAAAAATAAAAAAAATATAAAAAACTGTGCATCCAGATCTAAACATTTCAAATATGAAAATACCAATTGTACAAATTGATAAACATCTAGGAAATTTTATACCTGATGATGGTACCTGGGATTACCATATCAAAAGTTCGATTGATAAGGCATGGAAAAGATTGAATTTTATGTGAACTCTAAAAATGTGTTTAGATAGGAACTCTCTTCAGATAATTTATTTTTCTTTTATACTTCCATTGATAGAATATGCAGATTTATTATGGGAAAATTGGCCAAAATATCTTAAAGATAAACTTGATAAAGTACAAATAGAAGTGTCTAGAATCGTATCCGGCTGCTCGACATAAGTTTTTCTCGACGAACTCAATATCGAGATTGGGAATCTCTTCATGAAAAGAGGCGGAAACATAAATTAATTTATACTTTAAAATGGTTGAAGGTTTGAGACCTAGCAGCCTGAGCCAGTTAGTTCCTAAAAGTATTGAAACTACATCTTCACATAATCTTAGAGGATCCAATAAACACAGAGTTTTTCATGTAGAACGGAGCATGCCATTGAGGTTTGGAACAACTTACCAATAGAAATAATGAGCCAAGACTCTTTATCTCTTTTCAAAATCTATTTAGATATAAATAAACCAGCCCCTAAAAGGTTATTCTCTATTGGAGAAAGGAAGCTTTAGACCATTCACACTTGAATTCGAAATAAATGCAGTTCTTTAAACCACTATTTAATTCATACAAACATTGTTGACTCCACGCTTTGTACTTGCGGGGGTAGAGACGAGTGAACACTTCTTTTAAATGCAATAAATATAACAGTATTAGGAACACCCTTTCAGATATAATTAACATTGATATCGATACTCTTTTATTTGGTTAAGACGATTATATCTTCAAAGACAACGAAAAAACTTCCTGGAAGTCCAGAGATAAATTAATGAAAGTAAACGCTTTCAAGTCGAATTGATTAGGAACGTGTACGCAAGTAAGAATTAGCGCTTAGAGTCTTTTACAAAAACTAAATGCAACAATAAGACGCTCAAAGAACACCCTTATTGCCAATCTTCATCTTTTTCTTTTGTTTTGATAAATTACCCCCCCCCCATTCTTTATTAAATTTCTTTTTCTTGCCGAAATAGTTATAATACGCAGTAATAAACGAATAATTTAAACAGTCCTACGTCTCTTGAACATCATGAAAGAGAAGAACAATAAATGCTCTGCTTACGTTCTCATCCTTTTTGCGTGGAATTAGTGTGTCATTATTAGCTGTGCTGTAAAAATGTTAATTCATGCAAATAAAATATGTTTAAACTAAAAGTTTCTATAATTTATATTTACAGCGAAGACATACAATTATACATGAACATATGAAAATATGACAATAAGGAGATAGATAGACAAACGAAGAAACAAAATAGACCAAAGTTGTGAAAAGGAGAAATACGGAAGTAATGAGAGAAACATTAGGACAGACACAAGGACACAGGTAGCGGTTCAAGGCTTACTGACGTTTTTTTTACGGAGAACTAAAGCCATATCTTCCCTCAAATTATTCAACAAAATAAATAAGAAAACCATTATCGAGGGTCAAAAGCATCAATAATTATGAAGATTGAAATTGAAAGATCAAAATAATTCTGCACGATAAGCCTACATGTCATGAAAGAAGTTGCGATATTTTAAAATATCACCCACCACAATTTAAGGTTTGTTTACATTAAACCATGACGTCAGTGATGACTTTTTAACTTTCGCTAGTCGTTCAAACAACTATCCCAGTCACGGAAATTTACGAAATCGCACGAAAAGAAAGTCATAAGCACCTGTGTATATAACAGTCAATACCGAAGATAAACGAGTTGAAATTGATAAGAAAAGCACAAAAAACTCGTACCAGAGATGTGCAATCATACGTTAATTTGGCATATTGTTATTAAGAAGGCCCTTGTGTGATTAAATAAACGATGGATTGTTAAAACTGTTTTCCTTCCTCTGAGGGGATATATGAAATTAATCGTAACGTAAATAAAAAATTATCCAAAAAGGGATGCAGGATTGATAAAATAGTTTGTATAATAAATTGTTTGGTTTCGTTGTTTGCATAATCAATTTATGCTCAAGACTTTTTAAAAATCGTCCCATGAATTAAGTCGTGAGTATATCAAATAGGTCCTTTTATCAAGTTCAGTCAAAATCAGAAGTATAAACGAAATAAGGTCGTAAATTTACCCAATTTTGAAGTTGTACTTACTTCACTTTATACAGTACCTTTTAAAGTTAAAACTTTAATAACTTGTACAAACCCTTAGAAAGTTTATCAAGACTTGCGTACCCTGATAAAACGATATCCACGTATGTATATGTGAAAACTTACTCTGTTTTGTGAAGTTACTGAAAACGAATCTTTAGAAACCCATTAACACATTATTTGTCGAGTTTTCTTATTCGAAACAAAATTTGATTTTGAGAGTTTCGTCTTGTAAATTCCTACAGTTATAGAAATCCTAAGATATATCTTAAATCATTGGAGTTTTTCTTGCATTTGATCAATAAAAAGTTTTATCAAAACGTACCGGGTAAATTCAAAGACTTTGTATGATGAAATAAATACTGAAATGTATTTTTTTAAAAAATCGAACTTTTCAGTGTTAGAATATTTTCTTATATTTCATGATACATACATTATATTCAATTAAATTAATATCTTCATGATATCTGATAATCCGAACTTCCACTTGTGAAACATTTTGCCTGTAATTAGGGCACTTTTTGTTTTCCCCAAATCTTTTAGTAGCTTCCTTTCAATTACACGACGTTTTTGTCTTGATGAATTGAATTGGGCACGCGACATTTCCTGTATCCTGAAAAAGATAAATTTTCCAAGCCGAGATTTTTATTTTTGCAGTAAGCTCAATCGGTTATTTTCCTCGGACTTTTGTAAAGAAAAACGAATTTAGTGAATATGGAATATACGTTTTACGTCTTTGTATACATTTCTAAGCCCCAAAAATCATAGTAAGTAATTATAAAACACAGTAATGGTGATATCAAAACCTTGAAATATCGGTTTACTCAAGCTTTAGTACGAGGTTTGATCGCCTAACGACGATACATGTAATTAAGAAATGATTACGACCTTTCTACCTGTTTCCATCACGTCTTAAGACCCTTATTGACCTTGAATATATGTCAAATGGAATTTCCAAATTCGAAAACTATTTCCTTTGTTTACACTGAACACTTCATCTAAATTTGGATATAATTAAAAGGCGACCACCGAATTGCGTCTTTGCTCACAGAATGCATGTAAATAACTAATATTTTACCAATATTTTACAGCTAATAAACCGATGACACTTGAAAGCTTAGTTTAAGCTTAGTTTGAGAAATGTTGTGTATGTTGGATCCCTACCGATAAGCTAGTTTTTCTCTAAATGACACTAGGAGGAAAACATCTTGTATATGGCTATGGCAAATAATATGCAATGACTGCAACTTGGTATTTATGCTGAGGAAATTAGAGTAAAGCTGCGTAATTGAAGACAATATATAGACTTAGTAAGTTGTGGTTTGCTGTATTGAGTGTTTTAGAAAACAAAATATTGTGAGGAAAAATTGAGAATTCAAGTGTATGAGCTAGTTAACCTACGAAACAAGTTGGTTTGTTTTTTACCACAAGATGTTGTTCACCCATTTTTATCACCAGAACCAATTCATATTCACACTGAAAACGTATGACAATAATACACCGTGACAGTTTCAATGAATATAGCACCACTCATTCGGTGTGAAGAACAGTTGGAATCCCGCATTCAGTTTGAATTATATTCACTATCGTTACATCATCAGACGTTTTATTCGCTAGCCGGTCTTCTATTCTGTAAAGATCAGTCCAAAACTGCCAGAAGAGATATATAAACATTGCCACTTACCATAGTTTTGCGCCAACCGTTTGATGTGAAATGTTTCAGTACGTTAGTTGATTCCCAAAGTTGTCACTTTGTTGTCTTATGCTGCCTTTGGTAATATGCATATGAGGTCATGGGTTGTCGACATCCGAATGCCGTAATTTCTAAAAGTAACGTTGAATTTCGGCGAGTCTTTCCTATATAACCTAAAAAGCCACTTTAAGCCTATCAGATTACTATTAAGACAATATCTGACTCGTATTTTAAGTATCCAATGTTCGTTTGGGCGTATATTTTGGTAATCGACAAATTGTGCTTGTCTAGGTTTCATTAACATCGACGACTCCCTTTAAAATTGGGCTTTATCATTTATTAAAACTTATAACTTAATAAGATACGAAATTTATCTCAAAAAAGGAATTGCCTACAAAAGTGAAAATATATGCCACACTTATCTATAGTAATGTACTAGATTTGGTCCCCTTGTATACAGTATAAAATTTCATAAGATAAGGTTATTAAAGTTTAAGCGGTTGGTTAATAGTATATCTCATTTGGGGGAGTGGGGTCAAATAAAGAAGGATTAAACTAGGCATTTAATAAGAGACTGATATACTGTTAGTGGGTAGAACAAAACAGGCATCAATGTTGTAATTTTAAAGGTTTTTGTTTGTAAACAAGTGAATTTTATATACACCCCTTGAAGTATAGTTACTCTGTATTCGTATACATTTAAAAAACATGAATTATATCTGGTGAAATTAAAGTTTTAATTGACTTTGTTTCTCTTTTCCTTTTGAAGACAGAACTTTATTTAAATTTTTTTCCGAAAATCCATTATCATTTGCATCTTTCTAAAAAGCAAATGGTTTCTAGAAATTTTCCAGATAAAAGAGAGTTTAATGATTGATTGAATGGGGATTAACTCCGTTTCCGAAAAATCTTTAAGTTAGATCATAGTGAAGTTCTTGTAATACATGTGATTTCGGGGTTCACAGGTTTTATGTTGGCGTACTTAATACATTACAAAATGACATAGTAAAAAGTAGACGGGCTAGGACTAAAAACTGCGACTTTTTATTTCTCTAAAATATGTATCTACCATACAAGGACCTCTACTATAAAAAAAGGCGTTTACATTACTGAGAACTGTTGACCATCAAATTAATCACACAAATATATGTATAAATCAACTAAAGCATAAATCCGGTGAATTAGAATTTAAAAGTACGTATCTTTGTTAGATACATGTACTTAGACGGTAAATTGTTTGTCCGTGAAGTAATACCGAGAAAGATGTTCAGTTTTAGGCCCCTATGTCAATTCCGACTAATTGACTCCGCAATTGAGCTACGGCCTTCCTCGTAATAGATTTTTTCCTTTTCTGTCGAACCCTCCTATAACTTTGTCTGTAAAAAAGTCAGAAGGAGTTTACACATGATTTAGAAATTAAAGCATTATATAGGATTGTATGATATTTAATGGATTTGTTATATATAAATATATATACTGCATTTTATAATTATCTAATTGACCTTAGCTAGTAGTGCTTATAGGGTTTAAAAGAATCTGAACACGAGCTGTCGGTAAAAAAGCAGAAATCATGAGCATTGAATTAATTGATCATCTATCAATATGATCCGTTTTCGAGGAAAAGCTGCTTACTTTCGGTGATGGTATAAGAGATATCAAAATTTAATATGCAAAAAATGAATGTGTTCTTGAGTAGGAGTTTAGGAAAAATATCAAAGTTGAAATTTACTTCTAAGATCTTAACCATTTTTAACTCACATGAGCACGAAGCGTTCGGTTGATTTGTTTTTTACGCTCATCAACTGCCGTCTGTCCGCAAACAATCAGGAAAAAGAAAACTCCCACATATTCTTCTCAGAATCTTACAATCAACACGATGTGTTTGTGAAACACTATGCCCCCGAAACAGGTATTCTTTAGAAACGGGTGATTTTTATTGGGTTTTTTTTACTTTGTTTTAGGGAAAAGGGTTATAAATTTTACCTTGACCTTGATGAAATGACCTTCCCCAGCTGCGCCTTGTTGAGACCTATCTACATACGAAATATAAGCATTGTAACTTAATTGGGGTTGAAGTTATAGCTATTGTTTAGTTGGCTGTTTGAGTTTTTGAGCAACGTTTTAGGGAAAATGGTTAAAATATACCTTGACTTTGATGAAATGACCTTCCCTACTTGCGCCTTGTTGAGACCTGTCTTCATACCAAATATTAGCATTGTAACTTAATTAGGGATTAAGTTATAAGAAAATGTTTAGTTGGTAGGTTAAGTTTTTGAGTAAAGTATTAGGGAAAAGGGTTAAAATCTTGACCTTGATGAAATGACCTTCCCCAGTTTCGCCTTGTTGAGACCTATCTTCATACCAAATATTAACATTGTAATTTAATTAGGGATGTAGTTATAGGAAAATGTTTAGTTGGTAGGTTAAGTTTTTGAGCAACGTTTTAGGGAAAAGGGTTAAAATTTTGACCTTGACCTTAATAAAATGACCTTCCCCAGTTGCGCCTTTTTGAACCCTATCTACATACCAAATATTAGCATTGTAACTTAATCAGGGATGAAGTTATAGGAAAATGTTTAGTTGGCAGGTTAAGTTTTGCAGACAGACGGACAGACGGACAACGGTAAAACAATATGCCCCCGATGCGGGGGCATAAAAATCAACCAAACTTTACAGGAATTATTCTTACACCATGCTCTTTCAAAGCATTTAAATTTTGAAACAATGAAGAACTAGGTTTCGATGGCAACAAAAAGGAAAAATTCTTTTAAAATATTCTGCAAAACTATAACTTAAAGGGCTTTTGCTGGCAACGTCAACCAAAATAATCTTAATCATTACTACGGGTGCAAAATGAACCCTACGTTGTAGTTTTCTTGATTTAACAAAGGGGTGTTCCAAAACCAAAAGGTAAAGAGCTCTCAATATCATATTGCGCTTATGGTCCGCAACCATTACACTTAAAACATATATCTCTGAGTTTGAGAAGGAAATCTTATAAAATCCTCACTTTCCAAACAAAAAGGTTAGAGCTTTCACATTTTTTATTGCAGAAACGCAAAATTACTGTACGAAAATAGCCCAACATTTTTCACTGTATTCTGAATTATTACTCTTGGGTTACCATAAGCTTTTTTGGGGTCCCGTAATTTACCTAGATTTAAAATAATAATCTTAAAAAACATCTTCTGCCAAATCATTAGGGATAGCTTCTTAAATGTACTGTTGCCTTATAAAATTACTCTACCAAAACTTTAAGAATTATATCTTTTGGATCAATATAATACAAACCCTACGCTGTTTGAAATCTTTAAAATTTCGAACTTCCTTAAAGCAATAAAATGACTTATAAGTTTCAATATTTGTATAAAGCATAGTCTTATAGTCTGCCAACTATCACAGCAATAGTGATCAGCTGCGCGATTTGGACCATCATAGACCTATTGTTGCTAATGAAATATGCATTGAAAATAGGATAGTTTATGGCTGAAATTGTTTTGATATTCTTTATACTTGTGTTTAAATCATTACCTTTTATGATCAGTGGGTAAGAACCATCAGTTAACACCTTTTCGACCAATACCTACCTTTGAATGTTTGTTATAATATTTGTTGGAAAAAAAGCATTTTGAAAAAAAAAAGGACAAAGCCATGTAGGAATAAATCTAGGGCAATGTAGAAAGCTTTCAGTTCGATTTCACATTCATAAACTGTGCAGTGAATTTGGAAGTATTGACGGTGTACTCATGTTAATTTAGTTTGAACAAATATTAAATATTGATCACTTGATGCGTATAATTCGTATTTTATCATTATTTTACCTTGTGAAGTTCGATATTTTCAAAGTTTTTGTAAGACAACAAGGGTTTCTATATAACTTTTAACGATCTTTAATTCTTCAACATTACAAAATGTGACAATAAGTTTTTTCTAAAACTTCAGCCTGATCTTAAGTGGACATTTTCTAATCTTCGAGTATTTCGTTTTGATAAAAAATATAAAAAAGCAAAATACGTCATTGTCTCAAACTGTATTTGTTCATGAAGTCACATGATTTCATTGTATTGACCATGACCGCTATGATTATAGTAATTTGAAATGACGGACAAGGGCAATGTACAGTATCAATGGAAACATAATTGACAAACCGCTATCCCGCCCACTGCTTCCTTTGGCCCCGCCCTCCGACTTCTCCAGGAAGTTCCGCTTCGATTTTGTACGGCGTTATCGCCAGTAGCATGTTACAAATAAGTAGAATGGCTGTATGGCGGCCTAAACGTCGTTACTACAGCTTGAATATGCTGTAGTCACGACGTTGAAGTCGTCAAACCAACAAAAAGTTTTGCAAAAACGGCGGCGAACGTCGGAGTTCAAAGCCTAATTCCAGACTGAATGAATGATTTGATTGGTCGATTGATTTCTTGATTAACAGCTGCGATTGGTCAATTACAAAAAAAAGCACAACAAACAACCAGAGCTCGATTGAGATAAAGGTAAAGGATAGGCATTCAATAGTTTATTACAACGCTGATATAATTAGTTAACTCAAGGAAAGCCTCGGTCTATTGATGGAACACTATTCAGACAACAATAATTATGGTGTTAAGACTTACAAAAGGCTCAAGAAGATACAAAATACCAATCAAATGAACAACACAGATTTTCGTGATCACGTGATTGGCTATATCGGACTTCTCCGTTGAAAATGTTAATGAAAAAAAAAGTCGATGGACTATAGTATGGAATACACCTATCTATCCCCCGTCAGCGCTTACACAAACTAGAATTTTATCCAGAAAACTCCACGTGATGTATTACAAGCACAACTATTTTTATCGAAGATGTTTTTGCTGGTAAATATTGAAAGTAAACAAAAGCAACAAGTGAACACCTATTAACAACATTTCCAGCCGAATCTTACACGTATACATGTGATCTTCTGACCATCTTGAAAGAAATAAGGCACATTTTGATTAAGCAGCATTCCACTTTTGTTGCATTTAGAAAAGAAAAACCGTATCAAAAAATGTTATAAATGAGGAAAAAACTTCTACACACGAAAGGCAAAGAACAGGATTGCTTTTACCTTAGTTATCTATTCATTTTCCCTGTTGAATTCTTGTTTAAAGGTCAAATTCAAAGAAATTTTTATTTTGTCTTTTCATTCATTATTTTTCATGTATATGGTGTTAATTAAACACACAAACAATATTTTCGCGATTGCAGACCGTGCACATGTACAAAAACCTATTCGAAATGTCAAGATTTAATACTGCCCCAAAACAGAGCATCGCTTTCTTCCCCTGTACATTCCCCAAACCGCTTATCTCCCCTGCATTTGTGACGTCATAGTGGAAGCTATCTGTTTTACATGTCCAATGGTTGCTGTACTTAATACAGGCGATAATACGTAAAAAATCGATTTCAAAGCAGAATAATGACGAAAGCGTGCCCATTTTTTTCATCTCGGATATTGTCCTTCCAATATATTGACCAAACGAGACTTTCAATAGAGGAATATACCGACCAATCAAATAATTCATTCAGCCCGGACCTGAGCTTATTAACTCCAACATTGGTTGCCATTTTTGTTTACCTTTTTTGATTTGCCGGCTTAACATTGTAACTACAGCCATTTCAAGCTGTAGTTACCACGTTTAGGTCATCAACAAACCATTTTACTTTTTTGTTACATGCTACTTGGCATACATTTCGCAAAAGTACGCTGTTAAAAATCCAAGCGGAACTTTCTGTTGGAGTTCATGGGCAGAGACTATGAAGTAAAGGGCGGGCCAACCATTGGTCAATTTTGACATATTCAAGAAAACTGTGTGGCAAAAGGAGAACTTACTTATTATAAGTCATTTCCCTTTATTCTCACCATTTTCACCTCTAGTCATACTCTCATTTTTCATTGATCCCATTCCAAAATGACATAATTTTAGACTAGTCCAAATTGAGAGGAGGTGCTTTGAATTTAATTGCTGTCATCAACTACTTAGACCTGTGTTTATTATTGATATGAACATATTTCCCTCATAAACAAACTGTTTATCTAGAATTCCAACATAGTTTCAAAATGTTCCTTTTACATGGTTGTTAGAAGGTATTTCCTTTTTTTATATTACCAAAAAATCCATTCAGGCATATTAAGGGGTCGACACTAACAGTGTTCAGGGATCCCTTAAAATAGGAAGGGACCCCAGCAATTCCAGGCTAGAGATTCCATTAGGATCCTTCAATATTTCTCCAGTAAAATAGATCTTAAGGTATCAACTAATGGTTCTGATAATTTGTTTGCTTGCCTTTGTAGAAAACATTGTGGATAATGAAGAATTTGCTTGTACCAAGCGATTTCTTCATTTTCCACAATCTTTTTTTGAAGTTTTTTTTTAAGTTGGGCTTAGACGGGGGACAGGATTGTGTGTGAATGAGTTATTAATGGACAAAAAATTTTAAGAACAAATTAAAAAAAAAAGTTGTTTTTTTTTTTCCATTGAAAGAGGTTGCAGATGACAACTTAAATTGTGCCAAAATTGAATAATTATCGTAAATAGGCTTCAAAAAAGTGAGAAAATTTGCTATTGCTAGTCACAAGCAATTTCTCCTTTTCCTGCAATATTTGTCACAACTTTCTCCTACTGTGAGTAAAGATAGAGGATGTAGTTGTAATGGAGGTACAGATAATTGATAAAATAGTGGCTATCATTATGTTCAATTTTTTCAAAGATCACAATAGTCACTAGCGGAAAGACAAGCTACTGATTGCTTGGTAAAGGGTAAACTAAGACTATGGTCATGTCTTAATTAGTGTTTTAAACAATACAGGAAATGATTACATAATATATTCATATCGCATCCTTTCATGTTAGACAAACTAGTGATGTATATGGCACCCTTGATTTTCACCCGTGATCTATGTTTATTCCAAGGACTGTATAACTCCTTTGTTAAATCCCTTATTATTCCATTGCAACTTCTTATGACTTTGGAAATAAGCTAAGATGATACTGGAAAAGGTCATAATTTATGTCATGTATGAATTAATCTTCATTTGTTTATAACATGACAGAAAACATAACCTTGGCAGAAAACATTGTGGGAAATGAATAAATTGGTTACAACAAGAAATTTCCCAATTTTCAACAATTTTAATCAAAGCCTTTTCTTGAGGTGTGTCACAAAATGGTTTATAATGGATTTAAAGAATTGAAAGGTTGACAACCAGAATTTTCTTTCTTTCCATGATTGTTTTTGAATTACTGTTTCTACCGTACACTTAAATTTTGCCCGTATTCACATTACACATGACTTTCCTTTCTTTGTACATGCATTTAATCCATTACCATACAATTCTTATTTTGAATATGAAAATATTATAAAATGGAAAAGAGAGTGGGAAAAGGAGAGATTTCTTGTTATCAGAGATTTTCCCTTGTCTCACAATGGTTTCTACCGTATATGTACCCAAATTTTCATTCCAAACACTTAGAATTGTCACCTGCAATCTTGAATTTGAACCAGTCTCATTTTTGTCTCTTATAGACCGTTCCAGAAATTAATTTCTACACGCTTATCGCCCTTGATTCCTCTCGCGCGCCGCCATTGCGGTACTGAAACAAAAACCCGGAAGTAATAAAAGATACAAGATAATTTTGACACGATATGTTCATTTTTTTCATTTTTTTGTATTTACTGGAATATAAACTGAAAATGCCGTATGAGCGAACTGGAGGAAAGCAATGTGTAGTCATCGGATGCACAAATAGCCAGAAAAAGGTGTTTGATTGGAAGAATTCGATCTGCATTGAACATGAAGTGGAACACATAGACTGTCCGTGTCTGCCACCTTTTAAGTTTCATTGCATTCCTGCCGATGCAGACAAACGAAGACTTTGGATTAAATCCATAAACAGAAAAGAATTCAATCCAGCCTCGAAATCTTTGGTAAGTGACAATATTAATCTATGAAATAAACAAAAGTAGCTAACACGGGTTGGGGTAGTATAATATTTTCTTTTAATTAACCTTTTACTAAAAAAGGAATATATCTCATTATATGATATGGGCAATGAGATATCAAGTGTTTGTAAAATCATGTTTGGGATTTATTTACAGAAATATTACACTATCCCCATCAGTGTTGGCTACATGTGGAGATTTATATCTGTTGAATTGGGAATACTTCTGGTCAAGGAATAAATTAAGTTAAAATTGAGTAAGACTGTTATGTAGTGTGGTAATATATGAGGATAGCATATTGATCTTAACAATACCAAGTTGATTCAAAAGTAAGCGAACAGTTGTGTTTTTCCGTTTATTTATCGTCGCTACCGTAGCACATGCCCATATGAGCGACGCCCCCAGAAGACGGTTAGTTATTACGGGGGATAGTGCAAGGATATAGGACGAAACTATTGAGAGCTCCGCCTGGTTCTTTAACGTGCTCGATGGATAGCATCGTCACACGAGCCTCAGTTTAACGTCTAATCCGAAAGACAATTAGTAAGTTAGTTGATATGGTCAGCCCAGGGCTCAAACTCTTGAGGTTTGAAGTCAAGTGCTCTACCAACTGAGCTAATCGGGCTGACAGAAAGTGAACAATATGTAGATTTCTGTGTTTTAAGTTTCTTTTGAGTGTGAATCAAGCAAGAAAGGTAAGAGTGGCATGAATCAATCAGTTGTATTATTGCTTATGATAAATCCATTCGCACACAAGCCCTCCTTTTTTATGCCCCAAGGAAAAAAGCTTTGGAAAACATCGTGGAAAATGAAGAAATTGCTTGTAACAAGCAATTTCTTCACCATCCACAATGTTTTCTATCCAAAATGATGAACAATTTTACAAATACATCAATTTGTAATTGTTGTCAGGACCTTCTTTCAATTTGGACCAGTTTAAAATTTTTTACGTGGAAATTAGTTGAACACATGAACTTTTATTCATCATAATTTGACAACTTTATCCGTCTTAAACAGGTATGTTCAATCCATTTCAAAGATGGAAAGCCAACAAAAGAAAATCCCATTCCAGTATTAAACATGGGTTACATAGTCACTACAGACACACCAGCAAGACGTCCTCTCATAAGAAGGTCCTTAAACTTAAATGTTACACCACTCCCAAAGAAACAATTAGCTGTCCCCTCAACACCTCATTTGCCTCAATTAGATTTTGAGAGCATGGGGAAGCTTGTTGCGACTCCAATGCATCAAGAAATGAACAATTCTGCACAAGGTATGTGTGACACAACTTGCTGTTATCTTAATCCAAAATATTGCTATAATAAAGTAACTCTAGTGGATGCCTGTACTCAGACTCTAGATGAAGTTTTGTTAGACCACTCATATCTTTATAGTAAGAAGACGAGAAGTGTTAAGTGTCAGCAACCTGTCTCAGAGTTTTCAATGGAGAATGTGACCACAGATTTTAATGCACGTTTTTACACTGGATTATCATTAGTAGTGCTGTGTTCACTGGTCAACACATTAAAAGACTATGGAAAAAAAACTTCCCTATAAACTCCAAATAGGAGACCAGATACTTGCTGCGCTTATTCGACTCAGACTAGAATTAACATTTCATGACTTAGGTAGGAGGTTGAACATCTCAACTCAGTTGATGAGCTGTATATTTCATTCATGGATTGACATTATGGCTAAACATTTATATTCAAACTGTGTCTTGTGGCTGCCAAGAGAAACAATCAGAAGAACTCTACCGTCATCATTTAAGGACACTTATCCGAACACCACTTGTATAATAGATTGCTCTGAAATCTTCATTCAAAGACCATTCCAACTAAAAGCAAGAGCACAAACTTGGAGCACATATTAAAATAATAATACAGCCAAGTATTTAATTGCTATAGCCCCAAATGGTTTCATCATGTTTGTGTCACCCTTGTATGGGGGGAGAGCCAGTGATAATTACATATGTAAGAATAGTGGATTTCTGAATTACCTTCTACCAGGTGATGAAGTGATGGCTGATCGGGGTTTCACAATCAGTCAAAAACTTTGTGCCGGGCGAATTAAATATAATATTCCTGCATTCATGAAAGGCCGTAGTCAGCTTTCTGAGGAAGAAGTGATTGACACTAGAAGAATCGCAGCTAACATAATTCATGTTGAAAGGGCTATCATGCGAATGAAATCTTATCGCATACTAAACACTAAAATGTCTCAAAAATCACTTAAAAAAGCAAACAAGACAGTTGCTGTAGTTGCTGCTCTTTGTAATTTACGAGATGAACTAATAAAAGATGAATCAGATAGTGAATAACGGTGTAATAAGGAAAACATGAAATTCTTCCGCCATTGACTTTACCCTTGTTCAAACATTCCCTTGGTTCATGATCTTAGGATTATGATCTTTGCTAATCAATGCACAGTAAATATATATACAATTTCATGCCTTTTTATAACCTTGTTATGTTAGAAATATTTCAGTATTGCCTACACTAATAGAGCTGAAAATAAGTCTAAAATTTTGCTGTCCGCTATAATATTTTCAAGTTCTTTCAAAACAGGGTAAAACAGAGAAGACTATGGTATTTGGCTGAAATATTCTCCAAGAATTTTATTTTAATTTTAAGATTGTCCTTCTCTTAATACTCTATTTGCAGCCTAGAAATCATTGATCATCCTTCAAACCTTCTAAATATGTCTTAAATGAAATACTAAGGAAAAGGGATAATTTGCAGTTAAAAAAGAATGTCTGGCCTCACATTTTTTTCAACTTTGTTTTTAATATATTCTTATCTTTAAATTTAACACTCATTTTTCCAAAATTTTCAACCCAATTCTGCACAATACTGCTTTTCCAACCCTCAGGAATGTGTTTAAGAAAACAATGTTGAAAATGAAGAAGTTGTTTGTTTTCCACATTTCTTTCTTATCCAAAAAGACAGGAATATCTAAAATTCTATCTAATTGAAATTATTTTCTAAACCTTTTTTTTGGTTTTTGAGCAGTCTAAAATTTTGTTGTTAGGTAATGGGATAATTGGCCCTTCATAAGACAAGTTTTGTCATGGATGACACAAAATTTAAGAAATTGTCCCTTTGAAATGAAGGATGTTGAATTAAAGAAAATACTGGTAACATCATGCTCTTTTTACACAATGTTTTAAAATTTTCCTCTGTGCTACTAAATGATAATGAAGGAAATATGTGTGGAAGATATTATAATGAATAGACTAAGAGTTCATTCATCCTTATCTGACCAGAAAATGCTCTCTAGTAAAGTGTCAACATGATTTGAAGACTGGTAATTCATTAGTGTGTGACAAAAATGTAGTAACTACAGCTGGAATAATTATGTGGTTAGCTCATTTTGGTCTTCCAATGTCAATTACTTTAATCCATTTACCATTTGACAAAATTTCAGACTGTTCTAAATTCCAAGAGTTCCAGATGAAAATTTTTAGTTGATTATTTTTGACCAGGAAACAATTGAGAAAAAATTGTGTAGAATGAAGAAATTGCTTGCAAAAAGCAATTTCTATATAAACCACAATTTTTTCTACTCAAAAAGTTAAAAAAAAATTAAAATTTTAGGAACTTCAAGTTGTCATCTGCAACACCTTTGGATTTGGACAAGTCTAAAATTTTGTTATCTTGTTATGTGTTAAATAAACTTACGAAAACGTAAAATGGCCACTCTGGATTCAGAAAGTCACCAGCAAAGTCTTTTGACCCTAGATAGTCTTTGCAGTCTATCCTGGGTCAATACTTTTCACATTTCAGATTGTTTATGTGAGAAGTTGTATTACATGTTGCGGGGACATGTACAGATTGCTAAATGATCAGGCTTTAGGGTAGTGCAGATACATCTGAGTATATACTTTGTGAACTTACAACACCCAGTAAAATGTATTTATGAGAAAGATAATTAATCCTGACACAAATAATATGTTCATTATTATAATTATTTTATTTTTCAATCAGTTGTGGTCTTAACTCATTACCAGATAACAAAAATTTAGACTGTTCCAGATTCAAAGATTTCGCAGACAACAATTTTTGGTGGGTGAAATTTTGTAGGATTATTTATCTTTAAAGGTAGAAAAAATTGTGGATTATAAAGAAATTGTTTGTAAAAAGCAATTTCTTCATTTTCTACAATGTTTCCCAAAGCATTTATTTCATTGAGTGTCAAAAAGCATCAATGTGTTAATGATTTGGCATTTGACTATCAAAAGGTGCCAATTGTTTCCATAAGATATCAGCATAACTTCTTATATTCTCTAGAAAGTTGAAGGCGGCCAAAATGAATTTCATCTGTCAACCTGGGAAGTAAGTGTTGGAAGTAAAACTTTCTTATTTTGGGAAGTACATTTGAAACAAAAAGTTCATCATATGGGACATCAAGAATCAATTGTTCCTCAGCTATCCAAACAACAAATTTACACATGGTTGACTTTGTGCAGAACATAGTCATTTGCATTTGGGAAAAGTATCCATTTTTACCTCTTGGATTAAGGAAAAACTTTCCATCTCTACCTCTCTGAACATCATATTTATCCGAGTTGATAAGTTCACTTAACCTTTTTGTGGGACATTTTATTTCTAAAATCGTGTTTTCGCTTACTACACCATCAGGGCTTGCTGCTATGTATCGTTCTTCGTTACAAATCCGTAATCCGCTTTTGTCCACTGTCAGACCTGTTTCTTCTTCAAACCAATTACGCGCAAAAGGCTCACATGTTAGACCATGGCGTGTTGCTGCTGATCCTTTGAACATGTTATAGATGTGGTTTGTCACGAATTTGTCAGGATTTGCACGCTTAGTCTTTGGGAGGCTTGCTGTAATGCGAATCTTCCTACTCTCCATCCACAGCACTGATGACTGTTCTTTAGTCTTTTCCTGAATTTGTCCTACACTTGATTCACTTATATTTATGCATTTACTTGGGAACTGTTGGCAAGAAGAACAAGGAATTGTTGATATTGGCATCTCCCAGTTTGCATGGTGAGAACCATGAATAAGAGGTTGTTTTTCAACAATAGTAACTTCTGGAGCTGATAAGACTCTGTTAAACAGTGTGCCTTTACAGTTCCATAAGGGTTTCATTTCACTCTTGGTAACAAAGTCTTGTAGCTGATGATGATCTAAGAACTGTGTTGGCTTCAACACACTGTCATCAACTTTTACCTTCTTATTTACTGTCTCCTCTAGTATCTCAGAGAAAGTGTCATGTGAAGACAGAACTGTTGAGGCTCCTTTACCCCACACTTGTAGTCTATCTGTACAGGTTTCACCAGCAATACCATGCTCCCAAGATAAAATAATTGCATAAAGTAATGCAGATATGTGACTACATGTCCTTCCGGCCCCGGCTGGACATGAACAATATCCAGTATTCACATTGGAGTCAGAGATAGCTACCCAAGCATCATATGCACTTCGTCCAACACCTGGCTGTCTTGGAGATATAGTAGTTTTCAAGAAGTGAGCATCATCTGTTTTATAATCAAATATATTACCCAGCCATTCACTCTCAACATAGTTCTTTGCATAAAGAGATCGAAATGCCTTCATCTTTCTTCCATCATAGGCTTTTCGGTGGAGTAAATAGTCAACTAAATCTTCATATTGAAGGTGTGGCCATTTCCTTTGGTTGTTGATAGTCCAGGTGGCATCTTCACTTGGTAGTTCTGTAGTTCAAAGAAGAAAGCACTATTTAATATCACTTCCTTATCAAATAATAAAGGTTATAAAAGTAATAATAACGTGTTTACAACAGCTCTTGCATATTAATGTAGAAAAAGGAAAATGTATCTAGTGCAAATCAATGATGAACCAAACTAAATATAGCAAGTACAGCTTCTATTATAAGGTTGAATAAGGCCTGTACGATTTTTTTAACGACAATTAGCTGATCCACGGAAAAGAAAATACTGATTATCGTTTGTCCGATGATCACTCAAATAGGCCTGTCATTTCGAAAGAAAAATATTCATGATCAAGAAGGACCGTCGGTTGTATGTATATTTTCTTCCGGAAATAATTCAGGTAAAATTGAGATCCCGATATGAGAGTTTTGCCGTGTAATTCTCAAATATGCACGTAACAGTGCTTGTTAATAGTTAATTATCAAGATGGGATCATAATCGTAGTGATGTTACTTACGAATATGCTCTGTCGAGTCCATTTATCGCTTGTTTTGTCGTTGTTTATGGTGTAGTCGTATCTCAGAGTGTTTATTGTTTCAGTACCGTAATGGCGGATGGTCACATGATCGCCAATATGGCGGCCGTCTAATTCTCAGAAATAGAACGGTCTATTGTATGGTAGTGGGTTATGCAAATAAATTGTAGAATAACATTGCATAAAATCCAAGCAACACAGAATAAAACATATGAAGCTTTTAGATGTTATTTAATTTCAAAGTCTCGTCTTATCAGTATATCTTGCCATTTAATTATAGTTATTTTAGCTCAGCTGTTCTCAAAGAAAACCCGAGGTGTTGGGATTGCCTTGGTGTCATTGTCGTCGTGCGAAAACTTAGACATTTGTGATATCTCTGGTTCTACTAAAGGCATTCACTTGAAACTTGACACATTTGTTCACCATCAAAACAGCAACCTATACTATCAAGGGGGGGGGTAACTCTAGATGCATTTTGTTCACTATCCAGCACCCAACAACCGCGCATAGGCACCCGTAGGCAGTGCTCTTGTTTTAGTTCAATCAATTTGAAAAAAAAGCTTAATGAAATTGCCTAGTCTCGGGATGAAAACACATTTTAAACCTTGAACATATTCCTTTTTGAATTGATTGATTGGATAGGGTTTAACACCACTTTTAATAGTATTTCAGTCATATCGCAGCAGCTTGATAACCTAGTATTTCTCACACCAGTACTACCACTACATCCTTTCCTAGACTCCAGCTGCTATCCCACTTAGGTTTACGATTATCCACCCATTGGTGAGAGACAAATGTCGGAAAGAATATGTGCTGCCGCCAGGGATCGAACCCATGACAGCCCATGATTAAAGATTAGGAGTCTGACTAAGCTATGAAACTGATTGAATATGGACCAGTCTAATTTTTTTACCGTCTAGTAAGAGGTTGATAGCAATCCCGGCTTATATGCAACTGACTTATCCCTTTCCTGTTTTAAGAAATTTTAAGACTGGTCCAAATTGAAAGAGGTTGCAAACGACAATATAAATTTGATGCACTATGAACTGAAACCATGTGGTAGAAAATGGGAAAAGGAGAAATAGCTTATTAAAAGTAATTTCTTCTTTTTTCACAATGTTTTCTCTATTATTAAATCACAGTGACGTAAAGTCCCATGCTTTTACAGGAAAGGATTAAAGGATTTACAGGACTTTTTCACACCTTTTTAACAGATGCCTATAAAGACTACCTTCCCAATATTATAATAGTTGACATGCTCATGTTGATAATACTGAAAGGATTCCACTGCATCAGGGGTTTTTAACTTATTGTGCATAGATAACAAAATTTTATACTTGTCCGAAATTGAAAATTGACAAAGCCTGCTTAAACAGGGGTGGGATCGACACATAGCCTAGAAACATTGAGAGAAAAGGACAAATTATTTGTCATAAACAACTTCTGCTTTTCCTGCAAAGTTTCCATATTTCTTTAGGGTTTCAAAAAGCTAGGGTTTGTGACAATGGGTTAATACTAAAATTGACAAATTTAAGGCAGGTCTAAAACTTGAAAAGCAGGCAAAATTGAAGTATGTTAAAATTGAAAAGTAAGTGTAAATTATGTATGTAGTTTTAAGAAATGTCATGAACAATGAATACTTTTCTCTGTATAGTTTCTACAGCTTAGTTTTCTCCAGAGCATGAAAATAAGGGATAAGCGCTTTTTCTCAATGTCAAAATAAGATCATAAAGTTAACTACAGAGAGTATTGGAATCCACAATAGTCCTCAGAGGGAAACATGTCTCTGATAGCAGTCACCACATGTGAAGGAATCACTTTCCTCAGTCCTTTCGCAATCGTCTAGAGGCCAAGTGTCTGTGTAGCCTAGAATAAAAAAATGTAAAGAGATCTTAGCTTTTACACCAAAATTTTTTTGGTGATGTTTAACTAAATGATAGACAACAGAGTTGGGACTGGTCCAAATTCAAAAAGTAGCAGATGACAATATAAAGTTGATGATCTTTACAGGCTTTGTCTTACATACTTTTTCTACAGTGTTTCCAAGATGGTTGGTTGGTGATCCAAATTGTAACGCTGCAGTTACAATGTCAAGGTCCACAAACCAAGAAAAATGCCTAAAAGATGTCCAAAATTGCAGTCCAAAGTTCACTTTTGGTCTAAATGATGAATTAATTGTAAAAAAAATTCTTTGACAGCTGACAATTGGTAAATCACTGAATTTTAAGAGTTTAAGTGTTGAATGGGGTAGTAAACTTTGTATAAGGACAAATTGCATGTTACAAGCAATTACTCCTTTTCCCACTATTTTTTTGCAAACTACATTGCTTCAGTATGTCAGAACATTGGATTGTGTGGTAATGGGGTAAGTTTCCTTGCCTAAACCTTTTTCTGTTCAATCCCTGATTTTACATCCCTGTAAATTTATGAATAAGAAACATTGTAGAAAAAGAAGAAATGTATCAAGCAATTTCTTCTTTTTCCACAATATTCAAAATCCTACTGAATGCTTACTTTCAACTAGAATCCACTTTGAATTTTCGTCTGCAAGTTCTTTGAATTTGGACGGGTCTAAATTTTTACAAAACAGGAAAGGGTTAAAAACAATGTAGGTCATTTATGAAAATTAATTTAGCATTATAACAAAACAGTGTAAAAGAAAATATTTTACTTACTCATGAATTCTTTTGTTTTCCTCAAGTGGGCCTGTCTGTAACGAATGGTCATAGTAGGTAACTTCCAATACATGAATGTTGAGACAATTCACCCGGAATGCAATGTGATCTGTTATGCATGTCAATCCTGCTTCAACCTTCCCATCTTTACTGTTTGTTGTCTTGCAGCACTTGGGTTCTGTCA
The DNA here is from genome assembly GCA_946902895.1 of Fragum fragum. Taxonomy (NCBI): domain Eukaryota; kingdom Metazoa; phylum Mollusca; class Bivalvia; order Cardiida; family Cardiidae; genus Fragum; species Fragum fragum. Next base: position 58,767,386 of record OX336370.1, on the reverse strand, counting down.
CAGTTGGCATATTCACACAATTCTTGCACTGGCACCTGTGAAATTGAATTATTTATTATAATTTTCATATTTGAGAATGATTTACAGTCCATATTTACAGATAGTAAACAAACGTTAATGTAACTTATCTGACGGGGGCCCAATTGTAAACCATATACCAAGAACTGTTTTAAAACATTGGATAATGTAGTACTGATTTCAAGCAACCAAAACCATTTGAGCCAGTGTTTGACATTTGCATATAATCCTGTCTGATCAGACTTCACTTTCCACCTAGTAGATAGCTACAGACTGAAAGTTTCTTATGACAGCCAGATAATCATCTAATGCACTATTTGGACAATAAGACTGGAAATGTCATGCACATAATTTCTTATTCTCGTCTTAAATTTACAAACGAGATGTTTGATCGTAACTTTTTGGTAGAAGAAAATTCAGAGGATTTTTTGTTACTGTGTTAAAGGTAGGTATCGATGCTTTTTCATGTCACATATTTTAAAGTTTTTTGTTTCCTCTCGTATACTATTTGAATACAATACGCCGAAAAGAAGTTTTGCTAAAATCTAAGGTCGCTTATCAGAAAAAGCAGGGTATTTCCTTAATAGCCTACGTAGGCTATTAATCTATTTTTAGATTAATCCGAGACAGTTGCGAAGGTTATATGATCATTCACGTGGTGCGAATAACCGTTGAAACCTTGAATGTAGTTTAAATTACACCACACAAACGTCATCGTGACGTCATCAGGAGTTATGTTCGCTAGCCGGTCTTTAATTCTGTAAAGATAAGTCCAAAACTGTCGTAAGTGTTATTACGAATATTTACACTTACCGTAGTTTTGCGCTTACCCTTTCATGTGACCTGAATTAGGACGTTGGCTGTTTCGCTAGTAAATTTGTTACCTTCAGTTGACTTTGGGTCATATGCAACTGAGGTCATTCGATGTCGTCAGCCGAATTCCCTGATATCTAAAAATAACCTGGAATTTCTCTTAACCTTTCCGATATAACCACAAAAAGCCACTTTGGGCCTATTATATTACCACCAAAACAATACCTGACTCAACTTAAAGTATTAAATGTTCGTTTGAGTGTATTTTTTTGGCACTTGATAATTTCCTCATATCTAGGTTTCTGAAACATCGATACCTCCCTTTAATAGTCCCCGGATAATTCAAAAGGGGTCTCACTCGGAAACGTCACTTCATGGGGATCTTTATTTAAATTCGTTGTTCAAGTGAGATTAAAACGTTTAAAAAGGGAGTAAATTAAATTTGTTACGATTCTAATGTTTATAAAGGGCAATATTCGCCGCAAATATTGATCACTCACCATGTTGACACCTCAGGAACATTATCGTCAAAATGAATGCAAAAAGAAGACGAAGAACTATAATCATCACTATCCTCCGATTCCGTAGTAATTGCCCTTCAAATTGGTTTGTACACATATGGCCTTAAAGTACCAGAAACATCAATTTCTTCTTCGGGAATATCGCTAAAATCGCTGTCATACTCTACGTCCATTTTTAATAAACTTCCACTATGACGTCACAATTCAGGGGAGTTAAGCATTTGTATCCAATAGTTAAGGGACATAAGCGATTCCGTAAAAACGAAAAGGTAAAAATAAAACTCCAATAAAGTGTTTTTGAAACATTTTTAAGAAAAATCAATGAGTATCAATGCACATGTTTATTAATGGAATTTTGAAAATTTGAGTTATGTTACCCCTATGGATTTGCCCTTTAAGGTCAATATTGCTAGTTATTCTAAAAGTGCCAAGACTTGATCACTCAGTCTCCCGACTTGAGCGTTAAAAAATGCCAATGAAGGTAAGGCTTTGTTTGTTTGAATGGGGTTTTACGCCGCTTTTAACAATCTTTCAGTCATATCGCGGCGGCTGGAGCACCTAACAATGGATTCCTGGTATTTCTCACACCAGTACTGCCATTACATCCTTTCCTAGCCTCCAGCTGCTATCCCACATAGGTCTACGATTATCGACCCATTGGTGAGAGACAAGTAGTCGGAAAGGATGAGTGCCGCCGTCGGGAATCGAACCCGGGACCTCTAGATTGAAAGTCCGCCGCGCTATCAACTGCGCTATGACGGCGGCTCAAATGCTTGTCACTATCGGTGCTTCGAGTTTAAGGTAACGTGTGCATTTCAAAGTCGGCCAGGAATTGCAGAGAAGTAGAATTCGGAGGTAAAAATATAGACACTATGTCCGAGCACGACCAAAATGTTTTCACACAGTGCGAATATGATCCTATGAATGACCAATTAATTTGTAATACAAAACATTCCAATCGTGCGTAAAACCGACAGCTTCGCTTATCAGCTTTATAAAGCAACTTCGTCTAACCGGACCGTTTTAACATTGTTACTCTAGAATAAGTAATATTATTTGGTATGAAACAAACACCTTTTTTTTCTTAACAATATGTTATGATTATATATGTTTCATAAATTCCAATATATTATAAATCTCCTTTCTTTCTTTCCATTCACTCGTAGTTTTGATAATTTTGCCAAATTCAGAACACTCACACGAAAGTACTGTACATTAAGCCGACAGCTTTCAATGAGCCATATATCGCCTTCGTCCTTCTCGCCTCGATCGGGCGTATTAATTTATGGTCAGACCCGATCTACTTTTCATGCGACAGAAGATCACATTAATTGCGGTAGATGTTTAAACATTATGTTTTCACATTAAACTCTGCATGGGTTTGAATTTTTAGCATTGTAACTTTAGCCTCAGATTGCTTACGCAATCTCAGGCTAAAAACAATCTTTCAATTGCCATAATATATGTCTGTGATGTCTTTTTGTTGCTGCAAAAAATATTGTGATCAATCAAGTCTCTTCGGAATAAATTGCCATTTACCCAGCAACGTACTCAAAAATTGCAGTATTTTAATATGCGCAAATGCCCCTACATTTTCGAATCGAATGAACTTAATCTTACGACGAAAAGTCTACGATATCATGTCGTTTCAGATTTATGTGCTTTCTAACATAGCTATAATATCGGGGGGGGGGGGGGTCGAGCCCGTTTGCGGTGAGCGAGACAAAGTTGTCACTATGACAAGTCGGTGTATTTGCGTTGGTTAGTCCGTTAGTCTGTCCGTCCGTCCGTCCGAATTTGTCCGGACAATTACTCATACATTTATGGATGTATTTCAAAAGAAGTTGGCACCATTGATCTCCATCATGAGTAGAATTGCCATTTGAAAGAATGTTTGGGTAGTTCTAATGTCTAGGTCAAACACTAAAATTGTGTTTGTCCGGAAAATTACTCCTACATTTATGGATGGGTTTCAAAATGCTTTAGCACAATTATTTTCCATCATGAGTAGATGTGCCATTTAAGAGAATTTGTCGGATAGTTATAATGTCAAGGTCATAGCTCAAGGCCAAACACTAAAATTGTGTTTGTCCGGACAATTACTCCTACATTTATGGATGGATTTCAAATTAACTTGGCACAATTATTCTTCATCATGAATAGATGTGCCACTTGAAGGTTTTTTTTTTTTTTTTGATAGTTCTAATGTCAAGATCACAGCTCAAGGTCAAACACTAAATTTGTGTTTGTCCGGAGCATGATGCCTACAAAACTATGCGGGCTCGACAGCAGTTGTCCTGGGACAACCATCTAGTTTTGTTGCTTTTATTTTCACTCACAAACTCCTTGAGGCGTATATGCGACGCGCTGCGAGGCTCTTCTTCACACTTGTAAAACCCCAATTACTCAATCCGAAAGATTGTACTATCGATCTCATTTCTTAACTTTATAATAGTAACTTTAAATGTGGGTATCGATTTTTCTTATGTCACAGATTTCAATTATTTCTATTCCCTCTCAATTACTATTTCAATAAATATTCTGAAAGTAGTTTTGCAAACAGAGGTCGTTTTACAAATTAAACCGATATAATTCCCAAATAGCCTACGCAGGCTATTAATCTATTTTGCAATGAATAATGAGTCATTCACATAACGCGTATACCGTTGGAATCCCACATTGAGTTTGAATCGCTCAAACCAACGAAATAGCTACGTCATCAAGGGTTATGTTCTCTAACCGGTCTGTAAGGATCACTTAAAACTGTTGGAAAGAGTTAAAATTACATAAACACTTACCTTAGTTTTACGCTAACCACTTGATGTGACATTATTTAGGACGTTGATTGTTTCGCTTTTCAATTTCTTACTTTCTGTTGATTTTTTGTCATATGCAGAGGAGATCATGCAGTGTTGACAACTTCAAAAATAACGCGGAATTCCGCTGAACCTATCCAGTAAACTACAAAAAGCTTCTTAGAGCCTATTATATTACCATGAAAACAATTTTTGACATATATATGACGTATATTTGTGCAATTGGCAAAATTTTCTTACCTTGATTTAAAAAACATCGATACCTCCCTTTAAGGGCAGGCAGTAAATTCAGGTAGTTTGAAATACATTATTGGTACTCATTTGTATTAAAAAATATTGTTTAAACGCGGGTAAGATTGCAATATAGAAAATACGTGTTGTAGAACCTAGCACTGAAAAAAACGACGTCTAATTTTCAATAACACATATACTCGCCTTAATTGTAATACCGGTGTCATGCAAAATTGTTTGAATTTTTCGCTTGAATAATAAGGTGTATAAAGATGGAATGACAGCACTGTTTCACAGAAATAGAATAAAAATAATACTGTTACTGCCATTTGAAATTGGCTCAAAGCAAGAACCTGCTTGAAACTTGCTACATATTCGGAGATACCTTCCGGATTTACAAATTACTGTAAAATTTCTGAAAATGAATTATGAATAAAGTATTTAGAATAATTAGCTCAGGTATATCAGATCAACTGCATTTAAATCTCTAAAACAGAAAACTTTAACAGTACATGAACCGTTTTAAGTAGTACCCCTAGTTGATTACGTTAAGTAAAGGGGGACACATTTATCAGCCGGAAACTACAACCATCGTATACAATAGCAATGAGACATCGGTTGCTCTCGAAAAGGGCGACTAAAACACGCTCGGCTGTTAAGCGCTGGATAGTTAATAAAATAAATCCAAATAATTTTAAGATCAAGATACTTAGTCTAATACGTTTCCATAACCAATTTGTATACCAAATAGGCTTTCGGTTTTACTTTTCTCCGTCAAACACGATTCCTGGACTTTCGCTTCGCGTATTCATACAGTGTCATTAAGTTTTTAGATTCGTACCTCTATAAAAACAAAAACATATTCTTCATTTCTAAAATGAAATGTTTTTGAGTTAAATGTATAATCATAAGCTCCGTGTTTGCCAGTCCGATAAGTTCAGTTGGTAGAGCACTTGACTTCGAACCTCAATATCGCTGATTCGAGCCCTAGGCTTACTATATCAACTAACAAACTAATTGTCATTCGGATGAGACGTAAAACCGAGGCCCCGTGTGACGGTGCTATCCAACGAGCACGTTAGAGAACCAGGCGAAACTCTCGGCAGTCTCGTTCTGTATCCTTGCACTATCCCACGTAACAACTAACCATATTCTTTGGGCATTGCTCATATGGGCATGTGATACGGTAGCGACGATAAATACACGGAAATACACACACACGCTCTGTGTTATTGGTAACTACAGTTTCACGGATATTGAACAATTATATCACCGAGTCTGGTTAACTCAGTTGGTAATGTCAAAATTCTTTCCGCAATTTGATAAAAGGCATCTCAACATTTGTCATTTGTATTCATTTAGTCAATTAGAAAATAATAAGTACTGCGACTAAGTAGTGTGGTAGGCTGGTGTCTCGAATCGACTGTTGTGGTTATGAGAAACGACAGAAAGTCATGGTAAGGCGTATTAGCCGACGCGACTTAGAAGGAGGTATCGATGTTTCTGAAACCTAGATAAGAAAAATTACCAAATGCCGAAAAATGGACTCTAACGAACATTAAAATACTTTAAGTAGATCAGGTATTGTCTTGGTGGTTATCTAATAGACCTAAAGTGGCTTTTTGTGGTTATATCGGAAAGGTTCAGCGGAATTCCAGGTTATTTTTAGATATAACGGAATTCGGCTGCGACCTCATTTGCATATGACCTGTTCAAATGAAGGTAACAAATTTACTAGCGAAACAGCCAACGTCCTAAATTATATCACATGAAAGGACTGATCTTTACAGACCGGCTAGCGAACATTACTCCTAATGACATAACGATGACGTTGGTTTGATGTAATTTGAACTAAATGAAAGGTTCTTACGGTTATTCGCGCCACGCGAATGTCCTTTAATCTTCGTAACTGTCTCGGATTAATCTAAATATAGATTAATAGCCTACGTCTACTAGGCTATTAGGGAAATACCCTGCTTTTTCCTGATAAGCGACCTCATATTTTTGCAAAACTACTTTTCGGCATATTGTATTCAAATAGTTTATGAGTAGAAATAAAAATAGTTAAAATCTGTGACATGAAAAAAACATCGATACCTACCTTTAGCAGAAAAAATGATGAAAGTTGCGTTAAACTCATTACATCTGTTACAATCTTGTCCCTCCAAAACCAATAAACTTTCGAATTCTTATGTGAACTGTCTTCAAACTTCTCACAAAAATACGTAATATTTTACTTTGAAATCATTATATGCCCTTTGTTGCTGGAATAGACAGATCGCTGTCGTAAACCAAAAGATTTACGAGTGAAATCAACCACTTAGACCGGAAGTAAACTTTGAACTCAGATATTTATGTAAAGTATTTTTGTTGGTTTTTGAATATTTCCCAATGGTCCACTACAAAAATACAATGGTCCACTACAAAAATACACAACTGTACACATAAGAGTAAGAAAAAAATCTTGGACTCGATTTTAATCCAAGGCCTTCCGACGCTTATGTTTTTGGAATGTAGTACGATCTTATATCCATCTAAGTAAATGATCACTATTCCTTCGGAAAAAGCAGTATATTGCTGGCTACTTTATTCACACAAAAAGGTAAAGACGAAAACCCGGAGAAAAGATTCCGAAACTGACGATATTTGATCTAAAACTTTCATCCAAGTGAAAGCTTCAGAACGGAGAAATTAGAGACAACTGAGAAAGTTTGAAGCCGGGTTACCGCTATATAGAGTCACAGTCCTTTTGTTGTACTCAAATTCGCCGCAATTTAAGCACTGTATTATTAAAGGTGGGTATCGATGTTTTTTTTCATGTCACAGACTTATCCTCTCATAAACTATTTGAATACACTATGCCGCAAAGCAGTTTTGCAAAAATCTGATGTCGCTTATCAGGAACTAGCAGGGTATTTCCCTAATAGCCTACGTATGCTCTTCATCTATTTTAAGATAAATCCGAGACAGATGCGAAGATTATAGGGCATTTACGTAGTGCGAATAACCGTTGGAACCTGGCATTACTTTAAATAACATCAAACCAATGTCATCGTTACGTCATCAGGAGTTACGTTCGCTAGCCGGTCTATAAAGATCAGTCCAAAACTGTCGAAACCGTTATTCCGAATATAAACGCTTACCGCAGTTTTGCGCTTAGCCGTTCATGTGACATGATATAGGACATTTGTTACCTTCATATGACTTTGGGTCATATGCAAATGAGATCATTCGATGTCGACAGCCGAATTCCGTGATATCTAAAAATAACCAGGAATTCCGCTGAAACTTTCCAATATAACCACAAAAAGCCACTTCTGTGTTGCATCCAGGGCGCGCGATTGCGCAAATTGCGCTGTTTTTTTACTTGCAGTCGCGCATTTTAAAATATCCGTGGGTGGCATCTCCCGCGGATCTGGAGATAATCTCCCGCATTTTAAAGGGTTATGCGCAACAAAAAAAAATGTATTCTTGTAAAATATTCTCGGAAACAACTGCTTTCTGTCCTGTAAGTTGTACCGTTTCAATGTTAATCTTAGCCAGTTTAAATTGACATCTACCCGGGGAAATCCCGAATGACGTAGTTGTCGCATTCCAGAAAATACCCTTATCTGGGGGAAGTACTCACAGACTCGGTCATTCCCGTTAACTTTGAGAACAGACCTCGTAGAACAGACGAGGATTTCCGATTGGAAGTAACCAAATCCCGAACTATACGGGAATGACCGAGTGTGTTCCGATTACAAGTCGATCAAATGACGTAAGTAGCCGGTATCATTCGTCACAATTCGGCCGATGCCGTACCTACATCTATCGCAAACTCCGGAGATCGCCCGAGGATTGCCGAACGTAGCCGGTATAGGGATATAAGTTATTTAGGAATATCCCGGGAATTTCAAGCGTGGCTGTTACTGTGTTAAATTTTCGAACGCGGAATAGTTTGAAACCGTATAGATTATTAAACAGGATAATGCCACCTAAACGGATTACAGATTTCTTTACGACGGGAACTGACACCCACAGAATTGACCCACAACCGAGTTGTTCATCAAATAATGACGAACCAATGCAGGAATCTTCGCCTCCGAGTAGCCCGGTCCCGAAAAAACGTAAAACTTTCGAGCCGAAATTTCAAGAGTCGTGGAAAAAGAACTATTCCTGGCTGATTTACGAAGATAGGAGGGTATGTTACGCGAACTTTGTTTAAAATCGGGCAAGAAAAATCCATTTACAGCCGGTTGCTCAAATTATAGAACATCAACACTCGCGAGACATTTGGAATCGCACGACCATGTTCAATCAATGCGATATTGTGTACACCAATCAGAGTTTTCCGCCGCTGTATCCTACGCGCATAAGATAGTTGCGTCCAAGAAAAAAACCCCTAGAAGAAGACATGAGGAATGCGTTTTATATTGCAAAAAATAACATCCCAATAAGAAATTACACAAGCATGTTGGAACTTCAAGAAGAGAATGGCTTGGACTTAAGTGATTTGCATGTTAGTTCTAAAACAAGTTATGATTCACGTGCCACGGCAGAGGAGTTCATTGAACTGTTTTCTGAAATGATTGAAATTAAGATTAATGAAAAGCTGAAAATAGTGAGTTTTTATCATTTATATGTGACGAAAGTACTGATATCTCTGTTCAAAAGAAGCTTGCTGTGTATGGTCGTGTTGTGAATGAGGATTTATCATCAGAAACTATTTATCTTGGAAATCTAAAGTTGTCCGATGTAAGTGTTACGGCGGACGTATTGTACACTGTATTAAAGGATTTCAGTTATCAAAAGTTATTTGATTTTGTGCAGATGGAGCAAGTATAATGACAGGCAGCAAAAGTGGTGTGGCAACAAGGTTAAAACAGCAAAGTCCACACATGATTTCGGAACATTGTATGGCCCACAGATTGAATTTATGCTCTGTCAAGGCTGCTGATGATGTCCCATATTTAAAAGAGATCTTCCAAAAGGTATTGATTGACCTATATTACTATTTTTCTAAATCATCCTCACGGACAGAAGAATTAAAAGAAATCCAAAAGGTCTTAGATTCGCCAGTGATTAAGATGAAGGAAGTCCATGAGATAAGGTGAATGTCTTTTTACAACAGTCTGTCATCTGTGTATAACTCTTGGAAATGTCTTGTTAAGTATTTCAAAGAACACCAAAAGGACATCTTTATATGATGATGGATATCATTTCTGCACTTGCAGCTATGAATATGATGTTCCAAAAAGTAGATCTTGATATTTCTGCAGTAAGACCAGTAGTAGATACTTTTTTTCTCAGCTATTAAGTTGGCAAAATCTGGTAAAAGTTACTACCAACTGTTATTCAAAACAGACCATTTTAAAGTAGTGGAACAAAAAGGGACTGTGTGTGGAGTGAGACTGTCCAACGATTCAAATAGAACAATCAGGGATGCACAGAAAGAATTTGAAAAGCCAAGAGATAGTTTTCTGTTAAAGTTAGAAGAACAAATTGAACGTAGATTCCCAAAGAACAATACAAGTGTAGCAACAGCTTTCCAAATATTTGGACTTAGGACTCTATCCTTTTTAAGTACAGATGAGCTACACTAACATGGACAAAAAGACTTGGATATACTTATAAATCACTTTGGTTCTGAAATGAAATCCAGTGTAACTTCTATTGTAAGCACACCACTTATTGACCCAGAACAAACGAAAGCAGAATGGTCTTTACTGAAACCAATGGTTCTTTCTCAGAAGTATCCAAGGGACAACACTCAGACATTATGGAAAATCCTAGTTCAAAATCATAAAAGTCAGTTCCCCAACCTCATTAAACTAGCAAAGATATCTTTCCATATTCCATTGTAAACAGCTGATTGTGAACGTGGTTTCAGCTGCAAAACCATATACATACAACTTTTAGGAATCGACTAGACCCAGTTCGCGTAAACCAGCTCATGCTGATTCAAATTGAAGGTGGCAAATCTTTTGACTTTGAGGCAACAGTAGCATTGTGGAAGCGAAAAAAAGAGATTTTACAAGTGTTAATAAGCTGTAAGTATATGCTTAACTGAGTGTTGTTGATAAATAATTGACTTTTCCTTAGGAATGTAAATGACAATGTATTGTACATATACTCAAGGCAGTTTGAAGTTTAATTAAGGTTAGAAAGTTCGTGGTATTTGCTGTGCGCTCAAACTTTTCACTCCCCCCTTTTTGAAATCTGATGGGGAATCTCCCCCTTTCTAGGCTTAACCTGGATGCAACACATCACTTAAAGGTAGGTATCGATGTTATTTTCATGTCACAGATTTGAATTACTTTTTATTTCCTCCCATTAACTATTTGAATACACAATGCCCAAAGTAGTTTTGCAAAAATATGAGGTCGCTTATCAGAAAAAAAGCTTGGTATTTCCCCAATAGCTCCCTTATAGCCGACGCAAGCTATTATCTATTTTAAGATTAATCCGAGACAGTTGCGAAGATTACAGGGTATTCACGTGGCGCGAATAACCGTTGGAACCTTGCATTTAGTCCAAATTACATCAAATCAACGTCATCGTGACGTCATCAGGAGTTCTGTTCGCTAGCCGGTCTGTGAAGATCTGTCCTTTCATGTGACATGATAAAAGGACGATGGCTGTTTCGCTAGTAAATTTGTTACCTTGATTTGACTGGGTCATATGCAAATGAGGTCATTCGATGTCGACAGCCGATTTCCGTGATATCTAAAAAATAACCTGGAATTTCGCTGAAACTTTCCGATATAACCACAAAAAGCCACTTTAGGTCTAATAGATTACCACCAAGACAATACCTGACCTAACTTAAAGTATTTAATTTTCGCTTGATTCTATTTTTTGGCTCTTGGTTTTTCTTTTCTACTTTTTTAGAAACATCGATAGCTCCCTTTAAAGATATCCAAATTCCCGTTCAAAAAAATAATCATACCAAGGGATGAGCTTATTAACGAAACGTTATCAGAATTTAGAAATCTGAACCTTTCAGATTCCCTCTATCTGCACATAAATTTGTCAATTAAGAATCTATTTTGTTTAATTAAATGATTTATGTGTGTAAAAAGGACGTTACTTATATTCGCGAGATTTTACTTAAGCATCAATACTATTAATCGATTAAATAAATGGTGGCCCTTTAGTGTAAAGATGTCGAAAAAAAACACAGTATTAAAATGAAATAGCCAGTGTTATCTTTTTCTCCTTATTTTTCGCGTGTTTGATTGTTTGTTTGTTTGATATGTTAATTCTTTAACCGAAACTCTGTTTGAAATAGGATTTACCATTTATTTAGGATAGAAAAGCAATGAGATAATTGTTAAGAAAAAAATATCCGTACAGTTTTCGATATACATATAGCTTGTCATATTCAATCGAAAATGTATCTCCTTAACAAACACAAAGTCATGACTGTGAACAATGATGATATAAATAATACTTTTTCAACAACAAAAACGACCAATCATTAAAGAGGTTCTCTTATGATTCTTATATAAAGCAATTTAGCATTTGGACGATCCTTTATGATTGTAATGAAAAAAGTAATATTTCAAAACGTCGAAGAAAAAAGAATCGATACGATATACCCTTTACTTGCCAGAGCTTGGCTGTTTAAATTCTTACAAATTAAGATGGAATAGACTTATTTTCTGTTGCTAATATTTCGACATTCTTGGCTTCGATCAATCAATTTGAGTAATAACAGACAAGAAGATCATCTAGACTGCTTAACTGTTATATTAGTTTACTTATAAGTTGTTCAGGGTAAAGTATAATTGTTACTGAAATTTGATTGGAAAAGAACTTATTTCAAGAATAAGTTCAAGAAGTTTTAAATCTCAAAATTTATAATATTTTGTTGTTGTTGCCACATGAAATCTAGAACCTTATCATCGTTGGAATTCTATATTTCAAAGATGTCATTGAAAATAAAAATTAAAAAAATCAAAATTAAAAAGAAAGAATTCAAAATGTTGTAGGACTACTTTTCTTGAGGACAAATTTGCGGACTGACAGGCAGATATTGCGTATAAATTCAGTTCTTCATTTAACTTTAAGTGATCAATATCATATACTTCTTTTCCCTAAAAATTATAAACACGCATTTTTAGCTCACCTGAGCACGAAGTATTTTGGTATTTTGATCCCCCTCTGTCCGGCGTGCGGTGTCCGTCAATAACTTTAAAACGACATCTCCTCCCAAACCGCTGGGCGGATTTCAACCAAATCTTGCAGGAATGTTCCTTGGGTGGTGCCCTTCATAAAAGTGCTAAAAGAATTGAAATCCGTTAAAAACTCGGTTTGCCATGACAACAAAACTGAAATTTTAAAAAAATCTTAAAATACTATCTCCTCCTGGCCAGGAAGGGCTAGAGCCTTGATATTCTGCATGAAGCATCAGAACATAGACCTCTTTCAGTATTGCTAAAATCATCTACCAGGGGTCCCCAGGAGCGGTACCCCCCGGGGTGGGTGGGTTATACGGAAATAAAGAAGGATTTTAAAATGACATCTCCAAAATCACAGAGCGGATTTCAACCAATTTGACAGAAATGTTCCTTTGGTGGTGCCCTTTAGAAATTACTTAAAGAATTGAAATACGTTAAAAACTTTAGTTGTCATTGTAACAAAACTGAAATTTTAAAATAATCTTTTAAAAAACTCCTCCTGACCCAAAAGGATAAGAGCCTTGATCGCATGAAGCATCAGTACACTTACCTCTTTCAGAATTGCTAAAATCATCACCCCCGGGTCCCCAAGGACGTAGCCCCAAGGGGGGGGGGGGGCTCATATAGAAATAAAGAAACAACATCTTCTCCAAAACTACGGGGATGATTTCAACAAAAGAATTTAAATCTTTGGTTGCTATGACAACAAAAATAAATTGATAAAAAAAATAATAATAATGACCGTAGAATCGAGTCGATGAATCTTGAATTTTGTATGAAGCATCAGTACAATGACCTATTTCAAAATTAATAAAATTTTCAGAGCCACAGGGCGATTGGGCTCAAAAAGAAACAAAGAAGGCAACACTTTCAAAACTATTTGGCCGATTTAAATCAAATTTGGCACAAGTTGCCCCCTTTTAATAATTACTAAAAGATTTACCAAGTTAGAGTATTAGGCCTTGAAGAAAAAAAGAGCCTTATATAAGGTGAGCGCCAGGGCAGCTGGCCCTCTTGTTGCTTTTTTCACGGTCGATCTTAAAAAATGTGTGTGCAAGGATGATGCTCAAAAAAATTGTGTTGTTTTTTTATCGCAGCAAATCAATCTTTAACAGAGAAAAGTCAGGATTTAGGGCTACTCGAAACTCTGGATTATTTACTTGTTCATTAAATTATTCCTTGTTTTAACCCATAAAAGACGACATGCAAGAAAAATCAGACTAAACGTTTAAGCCCGGCAGGTAATTCATTGTCTTTCTGCTAGTATTTTTCTAAAATGATATGTCGCAAAGCACCATTTAACACTGCAACTAGGAGTGCAATATTCCCTTCAACGTCACTGGTCATAATAAGATGTTTAAATAAACTTTTGATATACTGACCAATATTTCCTTTGTAGTTAATCTGACATGAAATGCATACAATATCTTATCGAGATAAAATATCTGTTTAAGCTTTGGACACATTGGACAGAAAATATGAATTCTGAACCAACACAAGGGTTTTTTGTACGATTATTCTAAACCTTTAATTGTCTCCGTTTCAAAGTCGTAAGACATAAATTCGTTTTTTGAGCAGGTTTTAAATTTATATACACTCCGGTATATTTGATTAAACTATATAAAAAAGTTTTATTAGTTAGGCTGTTCTGATAATTGAAAATTGATCGAAATAGTGCCTTTATTCTTTCTTCTTACAGAGTTACCTCCTTGTACGAGCTTTTCTTTTGATGGCTAAAATTCTTTGAAATATTTCAGATGATTCCTTTTGGTAAAACGAGAAATATAACATGTTTTAGTTAAACTCAGACCTCGGTTATAGGAATATCCCGGGATATCTTTTGAAACAGCCGAGCTAGAATTTCTAAGGACTAATTTCCTACACTTTCCTACGTCAAGTAGTGCTGTTTCAATTGTCATAGCATCCATTTTATTTTTAATGATGTATTGATATCAATGGCTCCATTAAAATCCATTTCAGTTCTTGATGGTATATTGAATACATTCGCTACAGCTGCACCCCATAAAATCCATTTCCATTTTTGGTCGAACTTTGAATAAATTTACTACAATATGCATCCATTTAAAAGCATTTAAATTTTTGATGGTATATTGAATTTATTTGCTACATATTTATTGGCCAATTAAAGTTAATTTCAGATTTTGATGATGTATTTATTTCATTGGCTACAAATGCATCGTAAAATCCATTTCAAGTTTTCATGGTACATAGAACTCATTTGCTACATCCATTAAAAATGAGTTCAGTTCTGGGAAGTGTATTGAATTCATTGCATATTTATATATGTGCATCTATTCAAATCCATTTCGGTTATTGACGCTACATTGATTTCATTGACTACATCTCCACTCTTTTAAGTCCCTGTCATAATTGTTGGTTAATCAAAATCATTTTCTCAATCTGCATCAATTTAAATCCCGCCCCTTTTTGTTCTTCTTTTTAATTGTCGAATATTGAAGATTTACTACACTTGCATGCAATAAAATCCATTTCAGTTTTGATGGTATACTGTATTAATTCACTGCATCCATTAAAAATTTCATTTCAGTTTTTGATGGAATATTGAAAACATTTGCTACATCATCATCCAATAAAATTAATTTCGTTTTTTGATGGTGCACTTATATTGAATGCATTGGCTACATATGCACCCATGAAAGCCATATTCTCCTAAAACACATTATAAAATTAACAAGAAAACCATACTCCAGGTTCATGAGCATAAATGAATATGACGATTGAAATTATAAGACTAACATAATACTTCGCAGTAAGGCTACAATTCATGACCCTACACAAATTAAGGTTTGTTTACATCAAGTTCTATCGTCAGTGATGATGTTTTAACTTTCGCTAGTCATTCAAACAATTAGCTAGGTCACGAAGATTAACGAAATCGTCCGGAAAGTTTAGTCATCAGCACTAGAACATATAACAGTCAATGCCGAAGATTAGCGAGGATTTCCGGTGAAGAATCGGATACATTTGTCACGATTTCAAAATGTTAACAAACACAAATTGAAATAGACAAGGAAAAAATCAAAGCGCTGAGATATGTATACAGGAGATATATAATCTGGGCAGAAAAAGATTGGTGGTCGGATTATCGGAGGTGCCACTTTCTACCCAAATCTACTATCGATTATACGCAGATCTGATAATTTGTGCGCTAGAGGACACAACCTGTCCGCAATAATTTTCATCCCGTTGAGGTATTGTAACGATATATTTACATGTATATATCGTTACATATTTTTCAACCGATCAAAATGCTTTGTAGGGATCTGATAAAGGTCACCAAAGGATCCTTCCTGTGAATTTTGGTTGAGCTTGGTTGAATTATGTTCAGTACTTTCTGAGAAGAAGATTTTTTAAGGAAAAGTTGACGGACGGACGACGGACACACATCATGACAAAAGCTCGTTAGCTTTAAGCCAGTGGAGCTAGCGAGAGAGAGCTAGAGAGTGAGAGAGATGGGGGAAAGGAGCATGTAGCCAGGTTCGAACTAGGAGGCTCTTGCGTGCGATGTGAGTATTATACCACACAGACCAATTTCGTTATGTAAATATGCGCTTTATAATCTCCAGATAAAGAGAGCGAGAGAGGGCGGGTGGTCGTTTACCAGGTAAACATGATTATGTGCACCTCACAAAAGCGTTATGTAGACGTTGCATCCTTTGGGTAGAATTCGGAGGTAAAAATATATAGACACAAAGTCCGAGCACGACTAAACTGTTTTCAGACAGTGCGATTATGATCCTATGAATGACCAGTTAATTTGATAAACAAAACATTCCAATCGTGCGTAAAACCGACAGCTTCGCTTATCAGCTTTATACAGCAACCTCGTCTAACCGGACTGTTTTAACATTGCTACTTTAGAATAAGTAATATTATTTTGGATGAAACAAACACCTCATTTTTCTTAACAATATGATATGGTAATATATGTTTAATAATTTCCAATATATTATATATCTCCTTTCTTTCTTTCCATTCACTCGTCAAGTTTTGACAATTTTGCCAAATTCAGAACACTCACACGAAAGTACTGTACATCAAGCCGACAGCTTTCAATGAGTCACATCTCGCCTTCGTCTTTCTCGCCTCAATAGGGCGTATTAATATATGGTCAGAACCGATCTACTTTTCAAGCGATAGAAGATCACATTGACTGCGGTAGATGATTTTACATTATGCTTTCACATTAAACTCAAACGGGTTTGAATTTTTAGCATAGTAACTTTACGCAATCTCAGGCTAAAAACTATTTCTAGAGAGTATCACTCATACCTTGCTTTTGCATACCGATATTAAAATGGCCATTGTTTGCTCTATTGACCAAATGAGCGATAGATTATCTCAACTGTTTTTTCTTCCTCGGAAGGCAGATATGGCTTTAAAATCGATTTCACTTTTTTTACGAAAGGCGTGCATTTTTTAACCTGGTGGTTTATCCCATTTCGAACAAGCATAAGAAGATCTCCATTTTCTGCCGAGAAGATTTTATTTTTATTTTTATACGCCACCGGTAGCGGTCGTATATTGGCGTAATCTTCTCCGTCTGTCCGTCCGACCGTCCGTCCTTACGTACGTCCACTTTTCTCGCAACTCCTCCTAAGTTTCTGGATGGATCTTTTTGAAACTTGGTCAATGTTTTCACCTTAAATGGTAGATGTGCATGAAGTAAGGATTTTATGGTTCATTGATTTTCGAGTCAGTTATGCCCCCTTTAAACTTAGTCTCTGGGGCTTATTGAAATAGCAGCCTTGTGAATGTAACTCCTCCTAAGTTTCTGACTGGATCTTTTTGAAACTTGGTCAATGTTATCACCTTAATTGGTAGATGTGCATAAAGTAAGAATTTTATAATTAATTGATTTTTTTTTCAAAATAAGTGGTGTCTACAATTATTTTCGTGAAACAGCAGCAAAGTGGCGGCGTATATTGTGACTATGGCACTCTTGTTAAAAACGGTATTGAACCATCAGGCAAGTAATGTGAAATGTGGTAATATTGAAAACAATATGGAAACGTTAATATACCATTAATTAATATATGCTCCCTAATATTAGAATAACATACGAACGATCAGTAAAAAGGCTTCATCCTTACCTTAACAATTGTATGTTCTAGAGTTGACTTCAATCAAAGTATCGCCTCCATTTTAATGCTCTTTTAAATACTACGGCCATTTTGATACTCCCTTATTTTGCAAGGCTATTTTAAGCATTTTAATTTTGCAACTTCGATTTATAACATGTAATTTCATTTCTGTCTGTTTTTCCCCCTTTCTTTTGAAAACCGATCCATTGATTGTTTGTCTGTTTCCATTTTTGTTTGTATGTTTGTATGCAGTCGATTTTCATTTTTCAAATATTTTAAATTTCGAGAAATTTATGCACAAAATGAAGCCGGTAATGTGCAAATAATTTTTTGTTCATTGTTCGTTCTGCGATATCGAACTTATCCATAGTATCTTAGAGACTTGCAGTCTGATTGATTTTCAAGAAACTAAGCCAAAAGCACAAGAGTAAACAAATGATGTTGTTTTTCTTTAGAATCGGACATGGTTGGTAAACTTCATCAGAAATGACGATACAGCAAGTTAAAAGACGTGGCGTGTAACCAAAATGTAGCGTTTACAATGCATACATATTTGCACCCGACGGACACTTCCATAGCTTCATCACACACCTATTTTATTGATACTGATACAGTCTAACAACTCTATCAACAAACAGATAGTTTACTCTATATGTGTAGTAATATGCAAATGAGGCCATGCGGTGGCTCTGACCGAATTCCGTGCTATTTAAGAATAAGTTGGATTCCGCTGAAGTTTTCCTATATAACCATAAAAAGTCATTTGAAGTCTAATGTATTACCGCAAAGACAATATTTGAATCTTATTTAAGTATTAAATGTTCGTTTGAGCGTATTTTCGGCAGTTGACACAATACTTCCAATCTAGGTTTCAGGAAAATCGATACCTCCCTTTTGTGTGTAAAATAATAATACAGTTAAAATTATACAAGAAATAGTTCATTTGTCGTTGAGTTCGATCATAGAAATACAGGTTCTGAGGCAATGAGGTGCCATACATAAAAATGCACCTTTTCAATGTGAAAATTATCTTTTTGATCAAGCAAAAGTTCGTATCACTCCATCTTTGACTAATTGACACGTTGACTCTCCTATAATGTACAATGTGTAATGACATTTTAAATAGTTATTTAATTCGATTTGAATTGGGTTTACGAGCAAGTATATGTATCAGTTTGTAAGATATAAGCAAAAATGAGGTAAATACGCGACTGTTTTTGTTTAGTTTAAATACTTGAATAAGATCTGTGTTTATATAATCTATCATAAAGTTCGGGACCTCTCAACAACGGGCAAATCAAATGATCTCACATTGGGTTAAAATGAACAGATATCGAGAATAATTGCAAAAATGTGCTACAAGATCCGATGACTTGTTAACGCCCTCCCATAAACTAGATAGTTTGTTTGAATAGGTTTGACGCTATTTATAGTCATATCGCGGCGGCTGTATCACCTAAGCACGGGTTGCTAGTATTTCTCACACCAGTACTACCACTACATTCTTTCAGAGCCTCAAGGTTCTCATCCCACTTATGATAACAATTATCCACTAATTCGTTGGAGACAAATTTCGGAAAAGAATCGGAGATCGAACCCTTGACCTAAACCTGAAAGTCCTAAAAATACATTTTAAAATGGGCGTCGATTACAATTAATATGCACATTATGTTATGATAGCTATCAGATTTAAATAAACTCGAAATATTTAAAAGCATTTTAATTAAATTTGATAAACGAGATAAATTTCTCGATCCTTTTAAAGCGGCTCTTTAACCGATTTTCATCAACAAGATGTTTGCGGAGCGGCGATTATACGCCCGAAGGGGTGTTTGGAATACATGTATAATATTTCACCATAAGTTTTTACGTTAAAAATGGCCCTGAAAACTGACCTAGACAGGTAAGATTAAACTTGAAATCAACAAAATGGCAGTGCCAAAAAGAATACAATTGTGACTGGTCTTACAAGAGGAAAATCTTGAAAGTGTAAAAACGTTTTAACTTAGTGAGACTGCGCAATTTGTGCAGGCTGAGCAGGATTGGAATTTTCACATTTGGAATATATTTTGAATCTAGAATGATTATCCTACCTTACTATATAACATTTTTTGTGTTTCGAGTTAAGGCTGATTTATGCACTATTTCAACACTAGGATTCTTCACTGTAAAACACTGTTTGTATTTATAGCACTATGGGTCTCATTGCACACAAAAACACAATGATATTAAGCAATCCCCTAAAAAGGGGGGAGAATTCATTTATCACTGGAAAGATAAAATTTTAAAGTCTAAAGCACATGTACACAGTATGGAGAATCATTGAAATAGATTGCAATCAACGCTAGACACAAGCTATACGCATTTTAAAAGTTGCTTACACTATAAATTAGGTAATTTTTCAATTCAAGAGCAGATCATTGATGAGGAACTTGAGATATCTTCATTCTTAAGGTATAATGTTTCACTAGAGACTATACAAACTCATTATGTAAAGTAACAATTTCTTTTGATTTAAACTGTAGGAGGAGTTGGGCACACAAGAAATATGGTGATTTATTTCAATTCAAGGGCAGATAATTCAAGATGGACTGGTGTGACTCGAAATTTAGAGGTCATATGCACACTGTGGTTTTTTGTTGTTGTTTTTTTTTCCAGTTCAGGGGCAGACAGTTCAAGAACGACTTTTCAAAGGTCATATGCACAACTAGACTTCATAGAGATCCTTGTGGCAAGTTTCAGTTTGTTCCCATTGATATTGTAGGAGGAGTTGCGCACACATAAAATACAGTGATTCTTTTCAATTTCAGGGCAAATAATTCAATAACGACTAGAGTGATTTCAATGTCAAAGATCTTATGCACAACTAAGCATCATAGAGAATCGTTGTAGCAAGTTTCAATTAGTTCCCATAAATACTGAAGGAGGAGAAGCGCATACAAGAAATATAGTGATTTTTAAATCAGGGGCGTATAATTCAAGAAGTGACTTGAAATTCAAAGGTCTTATGCTATAAGACATCATAAGGAATCATTGTGGCAAGTTTCAGTGCATTCCCATTGATAGTGTAGGAGGAATTGCACACACTAAAATTGCTAACAGACAGAAAGATCAACGGACGGACGATCGGGACCATAACATTATACAGCCCTTCGTGCATATGAGAATTGTAGAAAAAATATCTGCTTTTCCAATAGTTATTAATGTTATTTTCACGATATTTTTTTTCTTCAGGTTTAATTGACTAAATTCACCATCAATTCATTTCAATGTGACATATTCTCAATGCCCTACTTTGAACTGTGGAATTTATCTTGTGAGGTCGATTGTTTTCGAATGATGTTGATAACGACTGTATTGCTAGCGGAAGCTAATGACGTAATTGATACGTCATGGAAACTACAAATAAGACAATTTTCGGTTCAATCGCCAGGAAACGTATTTAATAGACGAATTCCGGTTCCATTCGGGTTGTACTTCGCTGACTTTTTACGCGTTACGATTTTGCCTCTATCTTTCTCTTTTTTAAATTTATGAATAATCATGTTCATCACAAAGTCGGCTTAACCACTTTCTTACAAATGTCTGAAAGCACAACAGTTATAGATTTGAAAATTGACAGCCAAAACTTTTCTCTTATAATCTGTGCAAGAGCCGCTTTTACTTAGTAGGTTAATCCACTCAAACCATTTCATGACTATAAATGGAAATCATATTAGAATATACTTTCCTAAAAACTGTTTGGATGATGCTATCTGAATGAAACAGTTTTTTACATTGTATAACTGTTTTAAACTTCAGATGATCACTACACTTACTATTTCGAAATTTAAAAAAACGCGTATTTTTTGTTGATTTGTACATGTATCAGTCATGTTAAAGAAATGCCTCACAGATCAAGTAAACAGTATATCAAGCAATCACGTGCTTGAAAACCCGTGCGTGTTTGTTGTCTCTATGGGACCTCTCTTAGACGATCTCAGGACCTGCTGTCAAAACAAGAAGCCATTAATTAATATACAAGGAAACGATATGTCATAAAACCTTATTAGACTTGTCTGGATGTAATAGTCGGATGTTGTGTGAAGCGACAGTTTTAAGGGTTTTACCTGACAAGCATCATCTCTAAGAAATCAGAACGTTATGTCTCTAGGGCGTAGAAATAGATTATTTTATTACATGGCCTTCGACCCGGGGTTTAAATAAACAAGTTGAATATTTTTGATATTAGACAGGTGGTATTACGATTGTGTAATAACTACGCTAACAAATAATTCGAAGCCTATGGTAACGCCTTTTCGTTACTGCAAAAATGACGTCATAACGCAGGTAATAACTTCATTTTATAAACGGCTTTTTATTTTCAGCGGACTAACATATATCGATGAATTGATTAATAGATATTTACAGCAAAATTAAGGTCATTCTATGAATAGAATAACGACAGAGCCTTGTCTTTATCTGTTTATTGATGACACGTTTAACGAACTCGGTAATCCATTACCATTCATCCTCTATATGGAGGATTTATTTTTTTATTAACCCAACTGGATGCTGTTACTGTTTATATACCCTCCTTCTTTCATCCATGTTGCTTTCTTTGTTTCGACTAATTTTTCTTTTTCATTTATCTGAGACTTATTGAAAGACATGTGAAAAATCTATTTTCATTCTCCATTGAAGAAAAAGAGTAATAGTGCAATAAATTTATTTGCTTTTCTTCTTTCCTGATAAAACTTTCGATAGCATAAAATTAAGTGTCATTAGAATACGTTTATTCTAGATTTCGTCTTTCAAGATTCAAGCGTTCTAATCACCTGGATTTTTATACTTCCGTGAACGGAATATTTATCACGCATCTATTTTGCTCAAATTAGATCAATATGATTTAATTCAATAGTAAATATTTGCTTTCTTTTGGTCGAAGGCATTAGATAATACGAAATGAGAATATTTCGGATGGGGTGTGCTTTATTTTGTTTGTCGTCTATATTGTTTTCATTTACACTGTAAAAAAAGTGTGTTAAGTTACACCAAAAAAGGTTGACAGCAACACCAATATTCGTGTAACATTTCTCTACACCAAAGTAAGTGCGAATTCACACTTTCTGAGAATAGTTACCTCAACGTTGGTGTTAAATAACACGAACAATAGTGTATAATTAGCAATGAACATTTGGTGTTACTTTACTCTTTTAATGGTGAAACTTCAAACTATTTTGGGTGTAAAATTTCCCTATACACTAATTTACAATAGTTTACACTGTTAGTGTAACTATACGCTAAATTCGGAGAAAATTTACTCTTTCAGTGGTGAAACTTCACACAATTTTGGGTGTAAATTTCCCCTAAACACTAGTTTACCATAATCTGCACTATTCAGAGGAACTTTACTCTTTGAGGGGTGTAGCCATTTTGGGTGTAAACTTTCCCTTTACGCTAGTTTACAATAGTTTACACTATCAATGTAACAATACGCTAAATTCAGAGATACCTTACTCTTACAATAGTTAAACTTCACACCATTTTGGGTGTAAACTCTCCCTACACACTAGCTTACAATAGTTTACACTATACAGAGGAACTCTACTCTTCCTTGGGTGAAAACTTAATCCATTTTTGGTGTAAACAATCTTTTCACAATAGTTTTCACCGCAAGTGTTACCTAACGGTAAATTCAGAGAAACTTTACTCTTTCAATGTTGAAACCTCAACCCATTTTGAGTGTTAACTTTCCTTTTACACTAGTCAACAACTGTTTACTCCATTAGTGTTACTATTGGCATAATTCAGAGAGACTTTACTCTTTAATTGGTGGAACTTCGCTCCATTTTGGGTGTAAATTTTCTTTTTAAACTAGATCGCAATTGTCTTCACCATTAGTGTTACTATACGCTATGTTCAGGGAAACTTATGGGTGCCCTGTGTTACTGAGGTTGCTAGAGTCACTTCCGGTTAAGATTGCTGCGCTTATTACCGTGAATGAATCCGCATGAGACTTTGGTGCATTTTGGAGACAGTGGGGATTCTACTGCAGTTGTTTAAGCAGGACATATAGCGCCAAGGTAAATAAACGTCATTTCACTGATCATATCCATAATATAGACATGCAGTGTGGCTTTTGTTCAAAGAAAGTTATAATGATATCAATCACGTTTCCATAAAGCATAGAAGTGACGCTATTTTCTTTATTAGTTGTGGGATAGATGGTTTTCCGATTACGTCTCATATAGCCACATTATTTAGCAATGTGTGGATCTGATTGTGAAAACGAATAACTATCAATTTGAGTGTAAATAAATGTCTAGGGTTGTTCGTGTTCCCAACCTTCTAGTCTATGAGTCTACCAGTCTAATAGTATAATTTTGAATTCGGTGGCGCCATGTTGTGTTTTCGGTGAGCAAAACCGATCGAGTTTGAAGATCCCTTCAATTGAAGGCTGTGCATAGGGTAATGAGGGCTCAAATAATTCAGTCTTAATATTCTCTTAGTTTAGGGCCTGTTACATGCATCCATATCTAATTATGGAAAGTGTTTAGCCTTTGTCGGTTTACTAAAATTATTGGGTGGAGTTATCACCTTTCTGTTTTTATAGATATTTTTGGCCTTGACTTTTGATTCTTAGGGTAAACATGCATCTAGTTTAGAGCTTAATTCAATAAGATAGGCCTACAAGTAATTTTATGCTTAAAGTTTGGTTTGTCGAGGAATAGTACAGTGATGTTGAAGTTTAGATTCGCAGATATTGTGGACTCTGGTCGTTCAGCACATGTTGTGCAGGTTGAACAATGGCTTCACTTTCTGTATTTGAAATACAAGTTTGGTAGATAACCCATTTACCACTAAATTCATAATTCTATTTGCAAATTTTTTACCTAATAGAGTCGTCAGATTATGATGTCAAGCATAATGTGGCAATTCAGTTCATATCTCATTTTACAAACTGTTTGTCATTTAAATCATTTAAATACAGCCACATGCATACTTCTGCAATTTCCATGGGTAAAGCTAACTTTTTGTGGTACCTAAAGAGAATTTGAAGCAATTTGCTTGTTGTTTGGATAAACATTTCGTCTTGTTCTAGTCTTTGTTTTGGTTGCATCATGGGAGTGAATATTCACTAGCTGCGATATCGTAGCCCTCTTTCTGATAATCTGCTGGAGAGGGCTACGACTCCCACCTTCTTTGCGTTTTGTTGCAATTCCTAATATTGTATGTTTTGTGATAAGCGACTCTCTATGGATGAGTTCCTTACATGCATTAATATTGTGGACAAATTCTATCAAAATAATAAGAATATCAATTGTATCAATCATTTAATACCGGGTTCTTTTGAGTTTATAAAATATTTCCCAAGTTTGGCGGCCATGACATTTTGTTGGTCATGTGATCTGTTATTACGTCACGTTGTTTACTATTGTCATGCTATCAAAACAGGTGCTCGTAAAAAATCGTAGTATCTGTTTTTTTCCTACCATTGATAAAATTTCACGTTCAAAGATACTGAGTCTTCAATATCTTTATTTTATCTATCATATTCAGTTAACTCTTGAATTACTTTCATACAATTTTTTTTCTTATTTTCTATCAGAACTGTCCTGTTTTCAAAAAATACTATGTGTTCCAAATATGGTGACCTAAATTCTCATTTTATATCTCGCTTGTCAAACAGCAAAAATGGCTGACATTTGATTCAAAATTGCCGAAAAACTTTGAGTTTTCGATGGTGCAGCAAATTGGGACTTAAATGCATAAAATATCCGACTTTTTTTTAGATTAACATTTATTTACATGGATAGATAAATGGTTAAGGTCAGTTTTGGTATGAAACTTGTGTTTATACTATTTACACAACTTACAATAATCGACCCCAAAGTGCCCGGAGTGAATCACTCCGGGCACTGCAACAAAGAGCGAAGAAGGGGGGTGTCGTAGCCCTCGCCAGCAGATTATCAGAAAGAGGGCTACGATATCGCAGCTAAATATTCACTTGTTTACTGTGATGTTGCAAACAATTTACCCTGTGTTGTCCCTATGCTGTGGGTACTTGATTTAGAGGTTGTACAAGATAGTCCGAGATATGGATATTTTCTAAGGAATTTTTGTATTTGTATTTCAGTTGGTATGGGAAAACAGTATCTAATCATTTTATCACGTTGAGTGCCATTACAGTAAGAAACCTGCACCTAAAGCCCTTTTAATCAGAGTTAAAATCCTATAAAGATGTGAACAAGGCTGCACCAGTAAAGGAAGATTCATATTTATGGAAGACATAGGTACCACAGCTAGAGATCGTGTGAGGAGTGGACTGATAAGGGTGAACAACTATTCAATGAAAATGTGCAGCACTTCAGACAGAAATTGATAAATTTGAGAGAGAATATTGATAGATAGTTGATATTATGTACCTTTTAAGAGAGAAAGAAAATGACTTGTGAAAGGAGGAATCCGTTAATGCATCATGTTATTTGGAAAATATTGATTTGGTTTTAGAAAAGAAAGACAAAGAGTCACCAAAGGGTTCAGAAGCTTCCAGAGTGTCTGTGATATCAACAAAACTAGCTAGCTGGGGAGATTGAACTGCTTGATGATCAAAAGAACATTGCCTCTATAGAGGCAGAGTAGAAGAACTCGAAAGCTCACTCGAAAGATCTGAGATAAATCTATAGCGTAAACTGAATTTGACAGTTCTACCTTTGACTTCCGTTGAGAAAACAGAATATTTCATAAATTTATTACCTAAAGTTGATGATTAACTGATTAGTGTTCCTTTAACCCTTTCCTGTTTTTCAAAATATTATACGGGTCCTATTTGAAAGGAGTTGCAGACGACAATTTAAAGTGGGTGCAATTTGAAAAGAAACCAACCTACTGGTTAGGAAATATTGTGATAAAAGACGAAATTGATTGTTACAAGCAATTTCTTCTTTTACCACAATTTTTTCTCAATTATTAAATCACAGAGACGTAAAAACAAGGGATTGTACAGGAAAGGGTTAAAGGCAGAAGCCAATAAATTTGTGTTGTCAGAAACAAGTGTAAACAAGCAACCTGACCAAGTCACATTCATTTAATCTACTCCCACATAGTGGTGCTTTTGGACGCCCCTCAAGAAAAACAACTGGGAAAACATTGTGTAAAACTAACAAATTGCTTGTGACAAGCAATCTCTTCATTTTCCCTAATGTTTTCTACCCAGAAAGTTAAAAAAAATCTAATATTTCATAATCTTTAAAATGTCCTCTGCAACCCTTTTCAATTTGGACCAGTCTAAAACTTTGCTGTCTGGTAATGAGTCGAGAAAGAGCTACTTCTTAATAGATTAGTTGAGTTTGATGATATTCCATAATTTTTTATGCTCTTGAGAGCAACTTTCCTGAGTGTTGTTACTGGGCTATGTTTGCAGCTTGGAAAGAAATTAACCTTTTGATTAAATATTTTGGGACTATTTCAAGTTAACCCTTTCCTGTTCAATCCTTGGTTTTTACTTCCCTGTAAATTCATAATTAAGAAAAAAATGTAGAAAAAGAAGAAAATGCTTGTAACAAGCAATTTTTTCTTTTTCCACAATATTTTCTACCCTTTGAATTTGGACAAGTCTAAAATTTTGCAAAACAGGTAAGGGTTAACAAGCCTTGACTACATCAAGCTTCAATGCAAATTTTCCCGGAAGAAGTTTAGCAAAAATTTGGGATATGTTGGAAGATAATTTTTGAGCCCCTGAAATTGTGCATCATTCCTTAACTAAAAGAGTAGAAAATGTTCCTAGTTAGGTTAGGATTTGAGAAAACTCTATGACTTGGCCGATGTTGAGAATTAGAAAGAGGACCCAAAGTTTGCCCCCTTCTTGCATATTACGACTCATTGTCTTGTATCAAATTGCCATACAAAGTTCAAGAAAAATGGACAAATTCTGCATGTAGTTTTAAGAAGCAATTTAGTGTTGCATTTATATTGACAATTTCATTAAATCATTACTTGTGCACTTTTGTACTCATCACGCGACCTTGTTTTGACATCCTTTTTAGCTCTACTGGCCGAAGGCCACTAGAGCTATAGCCATGGCTTTTTCCCGTCCGGCGTCCGTCCGTCCGTCCGGCGTCCGTTAAACTTTTCCTTGTTTACGTGATAGAGTCCACAGTTTTAATCAGATTCCCTTCAAACTTTCACAGAATGACTGTACCATCATAAGGATCGCTCCTTTAGAAATTGGGTCAGATCCGTCAAGAAACATGGTAAATGGGCCTAATTAAAACTTAATTGAAAAATCCTCGTTTACGCAATAACGTCCACAGTTTTCAACGGATTCTCTTCTAACTTTCACAGAATGATTGTACCATCATAAGGATCGTTCCTTTCGAAAATTGGTATGATCCGTCAAGAAACACAGGAAAGGGGGCCTTATGAAAATTTAATTAAAAATTCAAGTAAAAATCCTTGTTTACGCGATAGAGTCCACATTTTTCATCAGATTCTCTTCAAACTTTCTCAGAATGATTGTACCATCATAAGGATCGTTCCTTTCAAAAATGGGTCAGATCCGTCAAGAAACACGGGAAAAGGGGCCTTATGAAAATTTAATTAAAAAATCCTCGTTAACACTTTAGAGTCCAGAGTTTTCATCAGATTGTATTTAAACTTTCACAGAATGATTGTACCAACATAAAGATTATTCCTTTCGAAATTTGGTATGATCCGTCGAGAAACATGGGAAAAGGGGCCTTATGAAAATTTAATTAAAAAATCCATTAAAAATCCTCGTTTACGCGATAGAGTCCACAGTTCTCATCAGATTCCCTTCAAACTTTCTCAGAATGATTGAACCATCATACAGATCATTTCTTTGGAAAATGGGTATGATCCGTCAAGAAACACAGGAAAAGGGGCTTTATGAAAATTTAATTCAAAGATCTTGTTAACACTCTAGAGTCCAGAGTTTACCTCAGATTCAATTCAAACTTTCACAGAATGATTGTACCAACATAAGGATTGTTCCTTTTGAAATTGGGTCAGATCAGTCAAGAAACATGGAAAAAGGGGCCTTATTATAACTTAATTAAATATCCTCGTTTACGCAATAGAGTCCACAGTTTTCATTGGATTCTCTTCAAACTCTCACAGAGTGATTGTACCATCTTAGGATCGTTCCTTTCGAAATTGGGTATGATCCGTCAAGAAACATGGGAAAAGGGCCATATGAAAATTCAATTTAAAATTCCATTAAAAATCCTCGTTTACGCGATAGAGTCCACAGTTTTCATTGGATTCCCTTCAAACTTTCTCAGAATGATTGTACCATCATAAGGATAGTTCCTTTCAAAAATGGGTCTGATCTGTCAAGAAACACGGGAAAAGGGGCCTTATGAAAATTTAATTCAAAAATCCTAGTTAACACTCTAGAGTCCACATTTTTTATTAAATTGTATATTAACTTTCACAGAATGATTGTACCATCATAAGGATAGAACCTTTCGGAATTTGGTCAGATCTATCAGGAAACACCGGAAAAGGGGCCTTATGAAAATTTAATCGAAAATTCTTTTAAGAAATCCTCTTTAACAATCTGGAGTATACAGTTTTCATGGGATTCCCTTCAAACTTTCACAGAATGATTGTACTATCATAAGGATTGTTGCTTTCGAAATTTGGTGTGATCCGTCAAGAAACACAGGAAAAGGGGCCTTATGAAAATTTTAATAAAAAATTCTCATTAATAATCTAGAGCCAACGATTTTCAACGGATTCTTTTCAAACTTTCACAGAATGATTGTACCATCATAAGGATTGTTCCTTTCGGAATCGGATATGATTCCTCAAGAAACATAGGAAAAGGGGCCTTATTAAAATTTAATTCAAAGATCTTTGTTAACACTCAGTTTTGATCTGATTGACTTCAAACTTTCACAGAATGATTGTACCATCATAAGAATTGTTCCTTTCGAAATTTGGTATGATCAGTCAAGGACCATGGGAAAAAGGGGCCCAATCAAAACTGGATTGTAAAAGTCCTTGTAAACACAACAGAGTCCATAGTTTTCAACAAATTCTCTTCAAACATTCCCAGAATGATTATTACATTAAATGGATTGTTCCTTTCGGAAGTAGGTTTGATCCTAAGTTTCATGGGAAAAGGGGCCCTAAGAAAATTAATAAAAAAATCTAAGTTAACACATAATGGCCCTAGATTTAACCTGATTGACTTCAAACTTTCACATAATGATAATACCATCATAAGGATTGTTCCTTTCAAATTGGGTCTGATCCATTGAGAAACATAGGAAAGGGGGCCATAGGAAAATTCAATTAAAAAAATCTTAATTAATGCTTGTAAGTCCACAGATGAGATGGGGTTGTCTTTATACTCAAACAGAATAATTATACTTTTGTAAGAAGAGTTCCCTTTGGAATTGGTTCAGATCCATCAAATTACATGGGAAAAGGGGCTATATGAAAATTCAATTAATAAAACCCTGTTAACACAATGAAGCCCACAGCTTTGAATGCCTTTGATCAGATTTTGTTGAAACTTTCACAGATTGATTGGAAGGTCATAACTATCATTCTTCTCATAACAGGGTTTGAACTGTCAAGAAACACAGGAAAAGGGGCCTTATGAAAATTTCATTTATAAATCCTTGTAACCAAGTCCAGAGCTTTCATCGGATTTCATTAGAATAATTGTACAATAATAATGATTGTTGATGTTTGCATTAGACCTGATCTGTCAAGTATCTCAGGAAAAGGAGCATTATGAAATTTAATTTTAAAACCATTATACCACAATAAAGTCAACAGTTTTCATTAGATTCTGTTAAAAATTTCACAGAATGATTATTCAATTATGAGGATTCTTTCTTTTCAAATTAGGCGTGACCTGTCTAGTATCATGAAAAAAGGGGCCTTTTGAGAATTTTATCTATAATCCTTGTAACCAAGTCCAGAGCTTTCATTGGATTTTATTCAAACCTTCAGAGAATCATTTTACAATAATCACGATTGTTGATGCTGACATGAGACCTGATCCTTCAAGTATCACAGGAAAAGGAGCCTTATGAAAATTTTATTTTAAAAATTTTACACAAAGATAAAGTCTGCAGTTTTCATCAGATTCTGTTCAAACTTTCACAGAATGTCTTTAAACTCAAACAGAATAATTATATTTTTGTAAGAAGAGTTCCCTTTGGAATTGGTTCAGATCCATCAAATAACATTGGAAAAGGAGCTATATGAAAATTCAATTAATTAATCCCTGTTAACACAATGAAGCCCACAGCTTTGATCAGATTGTGTTGAAACTTTCACAGAATGATTGGAAGGTCATAACTATCATTCTTTTCATAACAGGGTTTGAACTGTCAAGAAACACAGGAAAAGGGGCCTAATGAAAATTTCATTTATAAATCCTTGTAACCAAGTCCAGAGCTTCATCGGATTTTACAGAAAATGTTCACAGAATAATTGTACAATAATAATGATTGTTGATGTTTGCATTAGACCTGATCCGTCAAGTATCACAGGAAAAGGAGCATTACGAAATTTAATTTTAAAATCATTGTACCACAATAAAGGGACCTTTTGAGAATCTTATCTTTAATCCTTGTAACCAAGTCCAGAGCTTTCATTGTATTTTATTCAAACCTTCAGAGAATCTTTTTACAACAATCACGATTGTTGATGCTGACATGAGACCTGATCCTTCAAGTATCACAGGAAAAGGAGCCTTATGAAAATTTTATTTTAAAAATTTTACACAAAGATAAAGTCTGCAGTTTTCATCAGATTCTGTTCAAACTTTCACAGAATGTTTGTACCATCATAAGGATAGTTTCTTTCCAAATTGGGCCTGATCTGTCTAGTATCATAGGAAAAGGGGCTGTATGAAAAATTATTACCAAATCCTCATAAACACAACAATGACCTCAGTCTTTATCTGAATCTCTTCAAACTTTAATAGAATGATTGTACCATCATTTGGATTGTTCCCTTGTAAATTAGGTCTGATTGGTTAAGTGACACAAGAAAAGGTACCGTTTAAAAATTTCATTACAAAACATCATTATTACAATAAAGTCCTCAGTCTTTATCATTTTCTTCAAACTATCATTAGGATTGTTCCTTTGTACATTGGGTCTGATTTGTTAAGTTTCATGGAAAAAGGGGCCTTATGAAAATTTTGTTATGATAAGTGGATGTGCCTGGAACATCATTAAGTTTGACAATTTCATTTGATCATTACATGTGCGCTTTTACACTCATCTTCTTTTATTTATTGTCTTTTCTATCTTGCCTACGTTTATATCTACAAATTTGGTTAACCCTTTCCTAAACGGCAAAATTTAGACTAGGCCAAATTTAAAGCTGCTGCTGTTAACAAAATGAATTTTATTTAATAATGAAATAATGAACATAATAGATGCTAATATTTGGTATGTAGATACCGGTAGGTCTCAACAAGGCGCAACTGGGGAAGATCATTTCATCAAGGTCAAAATTTTAACCCTTTTCCCTAAAGCAAAGAAACCCATAAAAATCACCCATTTCTAAAGAATTCCTGTTTTGGGGGCATGGTGTTTCACAAACACATCTTGTTCTTCTTCAAAACTTCCTGAGTAGTCGATTGTAGACCAATAAAATCAATTATGATTTATGAAGGAATAAGAAAAGGAAAAGCTGTATGCATACATAGTGGGTCTTAAACAACCCATAAATGGCCAATACTATTGACAATAATAATATGTAATAGATGTACTGATCATTTTTCAATAACAGCAATAAATGATCAAAACTAGTGTCAATCCTGTAGACTGACAATATTATTGACCCTGTATTGGTGATCAATACTCTGATTCAATGTATATTGGCATTTGTTAACACATTAATATGCAATATTTTATAGTCCATGATATACCATAACTTGATATGGATAACATATGTTAAATTTCTTTTCAATTGATCCTTTTCGACTATTTGTCTCTCACCAATGGGTCGATAATCGTAGACCTATGTGGGATAGCAGCTGGAGGCTAGGAAAGGATGTAATGGTAGTACTGGTGTGAGAAATACCAGGATTCCATTGTTAGGTGCTCCAGCCGCCGCGATATAACTGAAAGAACGTTGAAAGCGGCGTAAAACCCCAAACAAACAAACAATTATTATAGTGGTAGAGTATGATAAATCATCAACAGAAAAAAATGTCTGCAAGTACATGTGTCCCTCTTTGATTCCTGAACTGAAATAGAGCACAAATATTGACAAAGGAAATCATGCTTCCAGAGATTTACATTTGATAGTTCTGTGAAACTTGTTTTATAAGAAATCTATTTTATATTAATTTAATATTACTGTCAATAATACTCTAGCGTATTGACCATATACTTTAATAATTGAAATTAGCTATTTTAATTACCATGTGTAGACAAATGTTCTTGGATGCTTACTTGGGCAGTTTGGTCATTGTTTAATAAATGTTAATCTTTTCATGTTTTGGATTTTATTATCTTTGCTGTTTTAATATTCTCAATTATTTAGACTTCACCCAATTACCAGGTAACGGAATTTAAGACTGGTCCAAGTTCAAACGAGTTAAGGACGACAATGTATATTTGATGAGATTTTTAAAAATCTGTCTTTCAGGTTAGAAACCATTTTGGACATATGTTGGAACAAACATTTTGTCATTGTCCGGAATGGTTTCTAAACTCTTTCTTCATGGGTGTCATAAAGCTGGACTGGGTTAAATGAAAAATTGATAAAGATTGATTGGCCAAACCCTGGGTTCCTGTCAGGTTTAATTTCCATAAATCTGCAGTCCATCACTAGTCATTTCGCCTGCCTTTAAGTGTTACGTAACACTAATTATGGCGTTAACAAAGTCTTATAGTGATGAAAAGATACACCAATATTGGTGGCAACTCTGCTGCCACCATTTATGGTTAAACATTTTCTTCTACGTATATGTGTTAAAAACACTAATTATGGTGTTAATGAACTCTTACAATGGTGTAAAGGTACACCAATATTGGTGGCAACTCTGCTGCCACCAATATTGGTGTAACATTTTCTCTGTTTATCGGTGTCAAGTAACACTTATTATGGTTTTAATGAACTCTTACAATAGTGTAAAGCTACACCAATATTGGTGGCAACTCTGCTGCCACCAATATTGGTGTAATGTTTTTCTCTGTCCATCGGTGTTAAGTAACGCTTACAATAGTGTAAAGCTACACCAATATTGGTGGCAACTCTGCTGCCACCAATATTGGTGTAATGTTTTTCTCTGTCCGTCGGTGTAAGGTAACTCTTACAATAGTGTAAATTTACACCAATATTGGTGGCAACTCTGCTGCCACCAATATTAGGGTAATGTTTTTTACTGTTTGGCAGTGTTACTTTACACTTAACACAGATATATCGTACACTTTTTTTAGTGTGACTTTTCCCGTGTTAAAACAGGTGTAAATTTACACCATTATTGGTGACAGCAAAGTTGCCACCAATATTGGTGTAAAGTGCCGAATTATTTTTTACAGTGTAGTTATGACCTATAACTCGGATTTTGAATTTCGATTGCAAGACGGAAGCGTTAAAGGTAGGTATCGATTTTTTTCTCATGTCACAGATTTTATTTATTTCTATTTCCTCTCGTATACTTTTTGAATACAATATATCGAAAAGTAGTTTTGTAAAATCTGAGGTAGCTTATCAGAAAAAAGCAGGGTATTTCTTTAATAGCCTACGTAGGCTATTAATCTATTTTTAGATTTATCCGAGACTGTTGCGAAGATTATATGATCATTCACGTGGTGCGAATAACCGTTGAAACCTTGAATTTAGTTTAAATTGCATCACACCAACGTCAACGTTACGTCATCAGGAGTAATGTTCGCTAGCCGGTCTTTAATTCTGTAAAGAGCAGTCAAAACTGTCGTAAGCGTTATTACGAATATAAACAATTACCATAGTTTTGCCCTAACCCTTTCATGTGACATTAATTAGGACGTTGGCTGTTTCGCAAGTAAATTTGTTACCTTCAGTTGACTTTGGGTCATATGCAAATGAGGTCATTCGATGTCGACAGCCGAATTCCGTGATATCTACAAATAACCTGGAATTTCGCTGAACCTTTTCGATATAGCCACAAAAAGCCACTTTAGGCCTATTAGATTACCACCAAGACAATACGTGACTCAACTTAAAGTATTAAATGTTCGTTTGAGTGTATTTTTCGGTACTTTGTATTTTTTTCTTATCTAAGTTTTAGAAACATCGATACCTCCCTTTAAAACATGCACTCTTGAAGCGCCAAACAAATATATTACGAAAGAACAGGCATTGTGGGCTTACTTGGAAACTGTATTTGTCAAGATTACTTAGTAAAACGTCTTATAAATGTAGATATCGATGTTGTTTTTCATGTCACAAATTTTAATTATTTTTGTCGAGGCCGCTTGCGGTAAGCTGAAAATAGTTGTCACTATGACAAGTCGGTGTGTGTGCGTTAATTTATCCGTTAGTCCGTCCGCCCGCCCGCCCGAACAATTACTCCTACATTTATAGATGGATTTCAAAATAACTTATTCTCCATCATGAGTAGATGTGCCATTTGAAAGAACTTTTTGGATAGCTTCAATTGATTGATTGATTGATTGAGGTTTTACGCCGCTTTCAACAATCTTTCAGTTATATCGCGGCGGCTGGAGCACCTAACAATGGATTCCTGGTATTTCTCACACCAGTACCGCCATCACATCCTTTCCTAGCCTCCAGCTGCTATCCCACATAGGTCTACGATTATCGACCCATTGGTGAGAGACAAATAGTCGGAAAGGATGGGTGCCGCCGTCAGGGATCGAACCCGGGACCTCTAGATTGACAGTCCGACGCGCTACAAACTCCGCCTTGACGGCGGCTGGAATAGCTTCAAATTCAAGGTCACAGCTAAAGGTCAAGTACTAAAATCGTGCTTGTCCGGGGAATTTCTCCTACAATTATGGATGGATTGGCACAATTGTTCTCCATTATGAGTAAATGTGTCATTTAAAAGAATTTTGAATAGGTTCAAGTTCAAGGTCAAACTATAAAATTGTGCTTATCTGGAGCATGATACCTACAAAACTTTGCGGGCTCGACAGCAGTCGTCCTGGGACAACCATTTAGTTATTTTTTCTAATAAAGTATTTGAATACGATATGCCTCAAAGTAGTTTTGCAAAAATCTTAGGTCGCTTATCAGAAAAAAGCGGGGGCTTTCCCTAATAGCCTACATAAGCTTTTAATCTTTTTTTAGATTAATCCGAGACAGTTGCGAAGATTATAGGGCATTCACGTGGCGCGAATAACCGTTGGAACCTTGCATTCGTTGTCTGCACGAGTCATAGTCTCCGAAGATTGACCTGTCTCCGGGACCGTATCACTTATCCAGATTGGGATACATATTACCACGTCGTAACACTATATTATATCGCCAAAAGGTAGCAAGTGGAGAATTGCAATAATAACTGCATTTGTTGCGAAATCAAACTTAATTGTCGCCGCAAATTAATTAGAAAAATAATTAATTTATATTGCGAAAGTATTTTTCAAAAAATTCTGTTGTTTGCTTAAAATCTATTTATACTCTTTTTCTTAAAATATCTTTTTGGGAAACCGAGAATATAAGTTGTTGACTTTTCCCCATTTAAATATGGCGATATTTCGAATAAATTTTACCAACAAGAAGAGGCGGTCCAAAGACGGAAGATCGTCAGCTTAAGAAGCTAAAACATATTTAGGTTTTGGTCAAACAGTATTTGTGCTTGGAAGCTGTTATGTCTGGCAACGATGTTCTTGCCGTTTTACCGACAGGTTTTTGTAAAAGTCTCATTTATCAGTTGTTTCCCTTTGTGATGAGTCTGAAGGACAGGATTCCTCTTGAAGTGACCAAGTATGCTGTACTAGTTACTACGCATCTAAATAGCATTATGGTAGTTCAGTGTTCCTCGTTATCTTCACAAGGAAAAAGCTCCTGTGCCATTGACTTCATGTGTACCGAAGCATCAACTTTTGATGGAGAATCAGGTTCAGAACAAGACTACGAGGAAGGACGTATCACCTGTACTGTACCTCTAGCTGACGTTGAGAAGGGGTCATTCAGGGCTGTTTTTGCCCTTCACAAAGCACTTATGAGAATAGACATTGGTACGACTTGATGGGAAGACTTGCTAGGCATGGTATCTTGTCAGCATTACCATTGATGAGGCACACATAATACTTGAGTGGTTAGTTTTTAATTATTGTCTGATTCCAGCCAAATTTTACTAAACCATTCCAACATGACACTATTTTGACCAGCCCAAATTCAAAGAAGTTGCAGACGACAATTTGAAGTTGATGAAATTCCTATAATCATTGTCTTTTAGGGTAGAAAACATTATGGATAATGAAAAAATTGCCGGCCTCAAGCAGTTTCTTCATTGTCCACAATGTTTTCCAAAGCTTTAAGATTGAGGGGCGTTTAAAAGCGTCATTGTGAGGGTATTGGTTAAGTGATCCTTGGCTGATACAGCTTAAAATGAATTCATAAATCTTCTACTAAACCTCTATATATCTGGTAACCAGCAGTTTTCCCTTCATTCCCTTTTACAAAACGATTTAATCATTTTGGATTGCATATGCTGTTGTCTACAGAGGCCTTCAAACAAGACTAGTCTAACATTTTGTCATTTGGTAAAGAGTCAATGGAAAATAAAACCCTCATGATGGGCTATTTCTTTTTTCCAGCCAAGATCTTTTACTGCAAGTTATATAGCACAATAGTTCAATAATATTATGGGTCTTCAATACTTGAGAGTCCTTTTTCTTTTGTCAAACTCCAAAATATTTTAAAAGTTCTGTTAAATTCTTTTGGCTTAAACCCATTCCAAAACAATGGCACTTTTTGAAGCACCTAAAAATGTTAATTGCTTGCAACAACCAATTTCTTCATTTTACACAATGTTTTCTACCCAGAAAATTGAAAAGAAAAACCTAGAATTCGCATAACTTGAATTGATGACTGCAACATCTTTCAATTTGGACCCGTATAAATTTTGTTGTCAGATATTTTTCATAGCCGAGTTATTTACAAATATGAATATTCTTTAGCTACATGTAAGCCAAGCTAAGCTCCAATAACTCGGTATCAATTTGGTCTTGTAATCAGGGGGTTTCAAGTTTTGAATCCTATCTAAACCTTGACTAAATGATTGATATGAAAAAAATATAGTAAAGTATAACCAGTAAAGATTCATTACATCTGAAAAGAGAGACAGTTCAACCTTGATCAGACTGCGCAGTTTTACAATGGTCAATCCTTTTCGCACCTCATGGGGGGTCTATTTTATTTTTTTCTGGCCCCTATTTTGACATGTTATCATGTTACACCTGTTTTTATATTGCAGACCCTTTCTGTATGGAGGAGTCAAACATTTTGCCAGATACTAGGGGGTTAAAATACAGTCTGTGCTGTCAACCATGATTTATTTTTTTTTTTTTTAATTTCTATTTCGTATTGTGCAGACTTTCAATTCAGGAGTCTCGCAATTATTGGTTGGTTGTGCCGCTAGAATAAAAAATATTCAAACTTATGGGAAGTGAAGGTTAAACCTTCCTGTACAAACCCTGGACTTTACGTCGCAGTAATTGTACCGATTCCAAGGAACAAACAAGACTCATGTTCTCTAATTAGTTGTTTAATACCACTGGTGCGGTAAAAGGCTACATAAAATAAAGAAAGAAAGAAATATTGTAAGTGTTTGTGTAATCAACCATCTCAAACCTGTGCCCTTTCTAACTGGTAAATGTGCAATGAATTTCAGTAGCATAAGTCGAATGCTAGTACAAAACACAGCACACATACCAAACTAAATCCACAAGTGTGTTTCAAATATACAGCCACTACCAAGAACATAGGGCAAATCAGTACAATATTTGTATGCGTACATCTAAATATGATACAACAAACTCTACTTAACATAAAGGTATCGCAATCAAGTTTTACCCACAATAGTTCAGTTGGATGCAGACATTATAGGTCCAGATCAGTCTGCACATCCGTTTGTGCTGATCCTATCCTACATCCTTTGCTAAAGCTTTATGTACAACATCAATATGTCGCGAAAAGCATAAGGAATTAGATGACGACAAAGCTTGTATTTATACAAATAGTACTCATTGAATGGAATAACCATTCTCTTGAACAGATTTGACACTCTAAAAATCTGTTAATATTTTAATCAATAATTAATTATCCAAGTCATAATCTCATTCAGATAATAAATCTAGTGTTTATTTTTAAAGACATATTAATAGGCTATAGAACAGCAATGCAACAAACAAACCGACTCAAATTTACAGAGTACCTACAACATAGGCCTTACTGCATTACACACGAAAGCTGATGACAGAAATGGATTTCTCGATAAACGTACTTAATGCTTAGCACAATGGGAATAAGAACTCTGGTCGTTACCAATAATTACTAGATACAAACTTTAATTACAAATAGTTGATGAGATATTACGTAGCTGTATCAACAGAAACACATGGCTGACATGTGCGAAATAATGGGTCGAATGCATTTGCAGCAAAGGTCGGAAAATGACCAGCGTATTGATATAAATAATGAAGTGCACGTGCAAGACTAATCTTTATTAAAACTAATCTTTGTATTGCATTTCCTTGGATACTCACACTGGTGACAGCTTAAAACAAGCAGAAAAATCTGAATTGGGAATATCATCTGTCGAAATGGCGCTGAAAAATGGCGCTAACGGACAGAAAAAACAAGGGAACAACTCGTTCAATGCGTCAAAAGTATATCAAGGCGGTCAATAAAAGAAGGGAAGCAACTATGTCGGAACACTCCCCACCTGACATTGACAGCATTAATATTGTTACGGTTAAGCTGGATCAATTCCCGGTGAAGTTGTTTATTAAAGGCTATTCAATTCGGGTTTGGTAGAGT
This sequence comes from Fragum fragum, assembly GCA_946902895.1. Taxonomy (NCBI): domain Eukaryota; kingdom Metazoa; phylum Mollusca; class Bivalvia; order Cardiida; family Cardiidae; genus Fragum; species Fragum fragum. The sequence continues at coordinate 58,727,715 of OX336370.1, read as the reverse complement.
GGTGTAAATTTAAGTAGTCTATTCTGGGAATACCAACGTTAATTGTGGAAAGAATAAGCATCTACGGTTTCAATTATATTCCTCCGATTTTATTAAAGCCCTCTCTGAGCTTTAAAACGAAACAGACTCTAGTATTATAGTGACTTGACAATGATATAACTTACATCTGGATCAATATTTTGAAAGCAAATGTCGCAACTGCAGCTCCGTTAAAATCTTACAGCACCCTTAAAATCTTCCCCACTGCTCAAAGTCAAGAGAAATGATAATGTACGTCTAAGTGATTTCAATCGACCACAGGAACGTAAGAACTTGTATAAAAGAATGTAAAAATGCCTCAAATGTGATTCGGACTAAATTCTGCTGATTAACGTACAGTTTTAGTTTACAGTTTGTCGACTTTTCCTCATGACATTTAATTTCCAACTAGCCCAAAAGCATATTTCAAATAACGTGGTCCTTCTCCAAAGCTTTCTGAAATCCGAATCCCCGAACTACCAAAAAACGGGCAGTTTATATACTGATACGGACCAAAAATTGGTAGAAACGAGATAGAAGGACGGTAGATACCCGACTTTGGTAGCTACTACCGACGCGCAATCGTCTACCATCTACCAAAAACAGGTAGCTACCTTCTAAACTTATATACCGATATATGGCCGATATACCAATAATTTGGTAGAAATCCGAGTGTAAAAAAATAGCGACCTAGATTACAGAGAAGTTAGCTAGGGTGCCACGACTTATAGTTAGATTACAAGTTCAATGTGACTACTACACACACCTAGATAGATTGAAACTTGTGATGAGGGTTAGAATTACACGGCGGAACGATGACTAAGCACAAAGTCAGGCATAACAATCCCACAATGCAATTCAAACAAGGCTGAACTCGTGTAAAGTTTACCGTAAACAAAGATTCCAACTTGCGAATCTTAAGCGTAACTGCCCGAATATATGTGCATAAGTTGTCGGAGTGGAGCTTTATGTTGACAAATCATTCAGACATTAATAAAATACGGGATTTAAAGATAAAACAAATGAATTCCGTGGATACACGAAGCTGGGAAACAAGTAGAAGTGCAGAATCTAAAAATAACTCACACAAGGAAAACAGACAAGAACAAGATAAAAATAGCATTTTAACCGTTTGTTTATATACGCAGGCTAACAGGCCACTCAGTGTCTATCAGTCTGCATATTTTACGTATGGTTATTTGCTTCATGTTTTGCAGGCTGATGAACGTCAGCTCTAATTGCCTTAAAAAAACACCTAAGTTCGGAAGCAATGAACTTTGTAAATGAACCAGTAAATAAGAACTTTCTGTCCATACCATCAACATAGGGCAAGGTTTTCACATAGATAAGCTATATAAATCACGAAACTACAGTCTCTGATTGGAACCTGGGGCGTTTCCATACCCCCTCGTCTTTATGGCAAATTCTGTTGCCATCCACCATTAAAGTTCATATACTTTAACGAATACAAGGAAAATCCATGAGTTCAGACTTGTTATATAAACACCTTTCAGATTCACAGTGCCTAGATTCATACGTAAACTTGAAATTCACGAATTTTGAAAGGTTTCTGATTTAAATATTAAAATTGAATTTGAATTTTACACATAAAAGTCACATATTTGACTAAAACAACAACTAGATAAATATATTCTAGCGTGAAGGCACAAAATGATGAAGTCGATTGTGGTAGGCCCCGCCAAGTTTAAGCCCTACCCACTTTTTGCCCTCCTGCCATTGACGGGCTAAAAGTGGACCTACTCTACACTATAGTAGGCGAAATAACCAGATACTCCAGGAAACCACTAGAAACGTTTTACCGTACTCTTCACCTTCTTTAATAACTAGGTTGTCCCACAGGATTCAGTAGTGTCTACAGGCCGGATTATTTGACTCCATCTTTTCTCGTCTTGGCTTGTCCCCTGCAATCTTGGAACGTAGTATAGGTCTAATATCAGAATCTTCAGATTGCTATAAAGCAAACTGTTCGGGAGGCATGGACCAACACCAAGTTTTATCTGTCAGTTTTACTCCTTCGCGAGACGTTCCTGGCACGGGTTCATCTAATGACGAATGAGTCTGAACCTTATCAGTCTTATTCGGCTTACTTTCTTCCTCCGAAACATCACCAACACGAGACTGTCGTAGTGCTATGATACTAGCTCTTCTTGTACATTTGAACATGGCCCACATTTCAATGGTTCGCTCATGTCAACATCACTGCACTGGCAATCTTGTGGTGTAATTCACCGGGATAGAGCATCGGCATGAGCCATCTTCTTTCCGGGGCGATATTCAATTTCGAAATCATAGGTTGCAAGGATTTCTAGCCATCTAGAGATTTTACCACTGGGTTCTTTCAATCTGAATAGCCATACCAACGCCTGATGACCTGTCCTAACTACAAAATGTCTACCTAAAAGGTACTGTCGGAAGTACTGAATGAAGTAGACGACGGCCGATAATTCCTGCTCTGTTATGCAATAATTTTCCTCAGCTCTATTCATGCCTCTGCTTGCGTATGCAATCACTCGCTCCCTACTAGACTGAACTTGAGAAAGCACCGCTCCGACACCTGTTCCAGAAGCGCCAGTGTCTAGGTAAAAAATCCCTGCATTGTTCAATGGGTAACCCATCACTGCTGGACTAATCAGAATCTCCTTTAAATGGTTGAATGATTGTTCGCAAGCTTCACTCCAATGAAAGACACACTCTTTCTTTGTTAGATCCACGAGAGGGCGTGCGATCTTGGCAAATTCCTTTACGAATCGGCGATAAAATGATCATGTGGCGACGAACTGCTTTACTTGTTAGCGTTTGTAGGACGGGACCACTCTGCAATCTTGGAAGTGTTTACGGGATTCGGCAAAACACCTTCTTTGGAAACGAAGTGACCCCAAAACACTACCTCGGTTTGTAGCACATGGCATCTCAGGCCAGCCTTTTGAATACGATCAAGTACCTCCTCCACTCTGCTCATAGGGTGATCAAAGTCGGAACCATATACTATAATGTCGTCTATATAAACTAGGCACGTCTCCCGTTGGAGGCCTTGTAATACGATTTCCATTGTCCTTTGAAACGTGCTTGCCGAATTATTAAGCCCAAAAGGCATCCTGGTCATCTCAAAATGTCCATTCTTGCAGCAAAAAGCACTCTTGGGTATGTCTTCTTCCTTTAGGGGAATTTGGAAGTACCCACTACTAAGATCAAAACTACTAAATAATGGCTCCGGCAACTGCATCCAGACAGCCCTGAATACGAGGCAATGGAAACCCGTCAGGTTTGACTAATGCCTTCACCTTACGATAATCAACGAATGGCCTGATAGCTCCCGATTTCTTCTTAACCAGCACTATAGGGGTTGCCCAAGGGGATGTACTCTTGCGTATAACTCCTTTTTGTAAGAGATTCAATCGCATTCTTTTCATCCTCTGCGTGCGCGAGTGGCACCCTCCGAGGATGCTGCTTAATAGGTGTGGTCTCACCGGTTTTAATACTGTGTTCGGCTTAGTTTGTAAGGCCAATATCCCATTCAGATTTCGAGAATGTATCGTTATGCTTTATCAATAGGCTAGCAATAGATTGCCTTTCAGGTTCGGGCCTGCCCGCACATGATTTTTGGAAAAGGTTTAAAAGATATTCGGGTACATCTTCTTCGCTATATTGGGCGACTGGTCTGTCAAACACCAACCTTTGACTTTCAATCGGTTGTATTCTGCGCAGACTAGCAAAATTTTCGGACTCGCGTGCATGATCAGCCCCGGATATAGTGCTGACAATCATCTGAACGGATTCTGCTTTTCCGATAAATGCATCTTGTCTTAGAGTAAATTCAGTTGGAAAAGGATTAAGCAGCCGCACTTTGCAAGTTGGCCTTTCCTTTGTGCTCACTAGCGTACTCGCCATTTGCAATGGGTAGGTTTCACGAAAAAATTCCGTCGGCTCTATAATAAAATCATTGGTCTGACTGTCATCTTACTCAAATCTCTCAACGAACACATCAACTACCGCTTAAGACTGCCCGGGCACTTTTACGTCATCAGCTACGATGACACGCCTTTCCCTTCCTCAACTACCAGTCAGAAAAACGGGCACTTCAACCCCACCTAACACAATTTTTTTTGAGAGAGCAAAATATCGTCTGGAACACCATCACTTCCCTTGAGCATGTCGTAACCTAATAGAGCGTCGTCCTCTATATCTGCTACGAGAATTCTCTTCGCATCGAAATTGGTCCAAGAGTTAACTCAAATTCCGCTTTACCCTTGCCCCTGATTGGTGCTCCTCCTGCTCCAACAATGTTCGTTGAAGACACAAGACTGGGCCGAATATTCTCTGGAATCATACTGTAAAACTTAATGGATATGATTGTTCGTGAAGCTCCCGTGTCTGCAGTATAAACTACTGCCTGACCATTGACACTTCCTCTAACGTAAACTCCGTCGGTTAGACCGCGTTCTGCTTTTTCATGGTGGCGTTCTGCAAAGTCAAACCCGCGGAATTTTGACGAGTCTGGCCTAACGTCATTTTGACGTTCCCACTTTTGGCCTTCGACTTTTACTGAGACCCCACTTTGGCCGTAAGATGGAGTCTGTTGAAGTTTAAAGGCTTATCCCCCTTTGAAAATCGCTCTCGACCTTTGTCCTTGTCAGGGCAGTCTCTAGCGAAATGCCCGAGCTTGTGACAGTTAAAACACCATTTGCAACCCTTTCCCCCATGGCATCGATACTTCTCTAATTTGCTTATCCTTTCTACTAACTCGCGTATCAGACCTTCTTCGTCGTTGTTTTTTCTGGTTCTGGCCTTATGTCTTTATTCTTCGGTCTTGCATTGACCGTATCTCGATCATCCCGATATCATTCATTACGTTCTGTAGCCCGACGTGTCTGAAATCGACCTCTCCTGTCATTCTTAGCAATCCCCTTTTTTTGCAAGTAATTTACTTCATAGTAGACCGCTTCGTCTATATTTGACGGCTCTTTGTTAAATTCGAGTTCGAACTTCGATCTTCGTCCATGAGCCCATCTTTAAACCTACGAACTAAGTCCTCGTCCCTTGCCCTTCGACTGCGGTAACCATGGGCTTTGTCATAAAGCCGTTTTAAGTCCGCCGCGTATTCTTCTAACGTTTCACTAAGGCGTTGAGACCTTCTGCAAAACTTGGATGCGAAAGACCGTGCTGTTTCGATAGTTTTAGATCTGATCTCCATTTCCTCTCGTAACTGTCTGTAGTCATCCAAAATCGTCGGGGGAAGTTGTGTAAAAGCGAATTGCGCCGCATGCCCTTCTAGTCTAGGCAAAAGCTGGTCCAGCATTTCACTTTCGATTAAGTTGTTTCGCCGAGATATTGCTTCAAATTGCGCGACCCAGGTAGACCATTCATTCTCACCATTGAAAGGTTGCATCTTTGCCATTGGTTGGCTTATGCTGCCATGGAAATAAGCTGAATAAGGTCTGCTTTCAGGGGTGGTCGTTACCACGCAAGTTTCTAGACTCTAACGGAAATGGGTATCCGCCAAACATGTTGCTGCAGTTTCTGTCCGCGGCTCTCGTGCATTCGACCCTGTTCAAAATATTTTTCGTGTTATAATATTCGGATCCATCGAGGTTCTGCCGAAAACCAAAGTTCTCGTCACCCACTTGCCGATGTGTTTGGGTCGACGCAATGTTTGCTAACAGGGCTCGCCGGTCTTTAGAGGCGTCCTGACGAGATGATCTGGCCCCCTGGTAATTTTCATCATCGATGTCCGGAGCCCTCTGATTTGAATTATCACCATCCCTTGACCTAAGGGTCTTTAATTCTTGCATGACATCAATTAATAAACTAGCCATATTCGTCATCTGGTGTTGTAAAGCGCCCTGTTCAATACGAAGCGAAGTGTTAACTGCCTGGTCAACGTGTCCGCTATTACTAGAACCACATTCAGATATTGTATCTGCCTGACCTCCGTCGATGCTACGCGGTCCGTCTGTGCGTTCAATCCGCCACGATGGTGAAAGCTAACCTCACTATCAACTTGCACTGTCGGCTGCGACATTGTTAAACTTCATTTTAATCAGTTTAAAGTCAAACATGTTTCCGAATATCAGCTGACCGATCCGGAGTTAGGGTTCGTATCACTGGATCTGATTTAACAAAACAGATCCCACCTCTGCCACCAAGAAAAGGGTTGTGTTACGGTTCAGCTGGTTCAATTCCCGGTGAAGTTGTCGGGCTCGATTAAAGGCTACTCAATTAGGGTTTGGTAGATTGGTGTAACCTTAAGTAGTCTATTCTGGGAATACCCACGTTAATTGCGGAAAGAATAAGCATCTACGGTTTCAATTATATTCCTCCGATTTTATTAAAGCCCTCTGTTAGCTTTAAAACGAAACAGACTCTAGTATTATAGTGACTAGACAATGATATAACTCTTACATCTGGATCAATGTTTTGAAAGCAAATGTCGCAACTGCAGCTCCGTTAAAATCTTACAGCACCCTTAAAATCTTCCCCTCTGCTCAAAGTCAAGAGAAATGATAATGTACGTCTAAGTGATTTCAATCGACCACAGGAATGTAAGAACTTGTATAAAAGAATGTAAAAAATGCCTCAAAATGTGATTCGGACTAAATTCTGCTGATTAACGTACAGTTTTAGTTTACAGATTGTCGACTTTTCCTCATGACATTTAATTTCCAACTAGCCCTAAAGCATATTTCAAATAACGTGGCCTTTCTCCAAAGCTTTCTGAAATCCGAATCCCCGAACTACCAAAAACGGGCAGTTTATATACTGATACTGACCAAAAATTGGAAGAAACGAGGTAGAAGACGGTAGATACCCGACTTTGGTAGCAACTACCGACGCGCAATCGTCTACCATCTACCCAAAACAGGTAGCTACCGTCTAAACTTTGGCCGATATACCAATAATTTGGTAGAAATCCGAGGGTCAAAATACAAAATGGCGACCTAGATTACAGAGAAGTTAGCAAGGGTGCCACGACTTGTAGTTAGACTACTAGTTCAATATGACTACTACACACACCTAGATAGATTAAAACTTGTGATGTGGGTTAGAATTACACGGCGGAACAATGACTAAGCACACAGTCAAGCATAACAATCCCACAATGCAATTCAAACATGGCTGAACTCATGTAGAGTTTACCGTAAACAAAGATTCAAACTTGCGAATCATAAGCGTAACTGCCCGAATATATGTGCATAAGTTTTCGGAGTAGAGCTTTATTGTGACAAATCATTCAGACATTAACCCTTGTCATGCTGTATAAATTACCTTACTGAATTGCTGTCAAATCAAAGGGCTGAAAGCACTAATAGAACTTGCTGTGCAAAATTCATTTTTTTAGAAAATAACTTATTAAGCAACTCTGGCAGGAAAAGTACAAGCAGGAGGTATAGACTAAGATCAGTCAGCACATAAGTGCAGTCTGATCTTAGTCTACACCTCCTGCAAAAACCGGAATATTCCGGGTTCAGCATGACAAGGGTTAATAAAATACGGGATTTAAAGATAAAACAAATGAATTCCGTGGATACACGAAGCTGGGAAACAAGTAGAAGTGCAGACTCTAAAAATAACTCACACAAGGAAAACAGACAAGAACAAGATAAAAATAGCATTTTAACCGTTGGTTTATATACGCAGGCTAACAGGCCACTCAGTGTCTGTCAGTCTGCATATTTTAAGTATGGTTATTTGCTTCATGCAGCTCACGAAATCACCATTTTCAGGTACAAACAGAAAGGTATGTGACAAAGTTAGACTGCTCAACTGTCAAACTAAGGTATTTAGCAATTAGTGTAGACTGTAATCATACTGCACATGTTATGCAGGCTGATGAACGTCAGCTCTAATTGCCTTAAAGAAACACCTAAGTACGGAAGCAATGAACTGTGTAAATGAACCAGTAAATAAGAACTTTCTGTCCATATCATCAACATAGGGCAAGGCAAGGTTTTCACATAGATTAGCTATATAAATCACAAAACTACAGTCTCTGATTGAAACCTTGGACGTGTCAATATCACTAACATTTATCCAAGGTACAGACTGAGATCAGACTCTGCATCTGTATGGGCTTATCCCTGCCTCTGCCTCAGTCTAACTGAATGAAGACTAACTTAAGACATACAGGACATACAATCAACATATTCACGCCTTGCAAATGAAGCATATCGTCGTCGCCGCTCAAAAACAACGCAACTACAGCTGAATCAAGCTGTAGTTACGACGCATCAGAACGACAACGACTACACATCAACAATAAAGCAAGTAGAGTGATTTTTTTTAAGATATACTGCTGGTGTAGATTACAGTAATACTTGCAGCAAAGTTCTGTTTCAGCAACTTATTCATAACAATGGTTTGTCTTACTGATTATTGCTTGACATGCTATAACAGAAGTAGATTTGTTGACAATTAACAATCCCACTCAATGATTAAACATGTTATCTTATCAACAGTGTGACACCTTAAATTTCTTGTACTAACAAGACTAAGTAGAATAGTAGTACCATGACAGGGTGAAAGTTTAAAAGTATCAATAGTTCTCAAAAGAGCTACCGAAGCTATAGCCAATTCCGAAGCATCAATGAATAAGTGAAGTTCTGTTCTAACAAGGGTATATTCCTGAATCAAATGTTAAGGAATACAGACCCTAGGTATTTGGAAATGGGTCAAGCTAGCTAAACAGCTTCTCCATTCCTCCCATGTATAGAGAAGGTTTTCTGGAAGAGGAGTATCCCAATCTATGGTGAATTCGGTTAATTGTCTTTGTATAATCCTACCCCTGAGAACTATGGGGGCGATAAAACCTAGACGGTCATGAGACAAGTCTTCTTGAGGAAAGGCATTCATAACTTCCTTTGAATCGGAAACAATTTTATGCAGTTTTTTGTGACCATTATGCTGCAAAGCATCTTGGGTATCCTTGATTAAACTAATTGCTTCATTTGCCCCCTTAACGGACACCATCCCATCATCTACATAAAAATTATCGTTTACAAATGATTTTACCTTTGGCTCAGAATGTTCAACTGCCTTCCTTAGACCATAAGTCGCAATGGATGGTGATGGACTGTTACCAAAAACATGTACATTCATCCTGTATTCTATTAAGGGTTTACTTAAATCGTTATCTTCATACCAGAGGAACCTCAAGTAATTCAAATACTTTGCATCGACCTTGAAACAATAAAACATTTGATGTATGTAGCACATCATTTAATGGAACTCCCTTATATTTTGAAGAAGAATCAAATACTGACCTGATCTGTTCAGGTTTCTTAGGGTGATAGACCCCGAAAATTGGTAAAAACCATCATTCCTCACCTTCTGAAAGGGGCAAAGCTACCTCTGCATATTTATTTTGAAAAAAAACTTATCCATGAATTCCTTGAAATGATCCCATTTCTTATGATCACCTTTCAAACCTTTATCAAGAGTTAAGGCACGTTTTTGAGCTTGTTCAAAGTTGTTAGGAAGCCGATGCCTATTTTCCTTGAAAACCCAATTACCATCGGAACCCTTTCTAAAAGAATCATCCATCAATCTCAAAAATTGCTTATCCTCCTGTGAAGGCCCTATGACATTACCATCCTTAGTTTGACCAAAAATGTCCAAGGAAAAATAATCATTGGGTTTCACATTAATAGACAATTTACATGGTTCAAAATTGACTCTCTTCCCACAGAATGTAAATTTGTTTTCATGACATTGACTTTATTTGGGCTATGAATCTTCCCTAGACAGACATTACCTACCACCATCCAACCTTATGCTAACTTCTGGGCAAAGCGGTACATTGTTGACAAATAACTTGACTTACCACGTGATGTGCTTCAGGCAAACCCCTTCTAATAATGAGTGATATCTCAGCTCTAGGATCTAATGGGGATATTTGATTTGAAATTTGTTTCAAATGGTCATGAAATTGGACTACATCACGGGTGGGAATTTCTTCCCTGTTATTGGGTATCTCGTTACGCTCAATTACAGAAGGTATAGTGAACGAATGGCTTGAACCTAAGGTTTCTATAACTAAATTATACCCTTACCTCCCGCTTACAGTCACGGTGCCTCCACATGATGAAAGGGAATACTCGATGGGGTCGGACCTAAAATTCAATGTCTCAAATAAAAACGACTTGGCTTAAGTTTGGTTAATTTGGTCGTCTATCACTACATAGGTATTACTGCCTTAAATTGTTCCCCTTCTGGGTAGACACGAACCAATATGGCTTGAGCGCAAGATCTACCAGTAAAATTCGGACTGTTACAGACAAAGGTGCACTTTGATTGATTGGCAATTGCTCACCAACTTGATTTTTCAATTCCCCATCTTGATTTACATTTATGTTGGGGGATGCATTGCTGAACTATGGTTTCTACTTTCACAAATACTACATCTGATGACTTTCTTGCAATATCTATTAGTGGGACAAATTTATAACAAAGTTTATTTTCCCTTAAGATGTGCTTTCTTTCGATACATGGTTTCCTTTTAAATTCTCTACAAGTTCGTATACTGTGAGACATGGTATTATGAAGGAAGCAATTACTTCTTTTCGATTCTATTGAGTCTTTAAATTGGGTTTCAATCCCCGTTTTCTTGTAAAAAATGCCTTTATTTTTCAAGCTCTCACTTTTTTGAGGCATACTAACTGAACCATGCTGAACCATACTAAAAGCTAGGGTCGTTTAACATTGAACTATCTTCATTTACAAATTGTACAAAGACAGAACATTGTGGATATAACGTATTATGGATTCTCATGTAGTCTGTAGCTTTCTGTGTCCATTTTCCTGTAAAAACCCTCGGAGCTTTAGTACGATAGGGGTTATGCCTCCGGAAGGGTTATTGTACCCAAGCGAGTCTCGGTTTAATGGATCCTCCAGTGCAGACTCGATCTCGGTCAATAAATCTGATAGGTCATACAGTTTTGCAAAACTTCCCGAATCTATCTTAGGAATGAATTCAGCCTCTTTCGAAGTGACGCATCAATTAATTCAGGGGCGCCATAGCGCTCATCTAGTCTGCTCCAAAGTCTAATCAACGATTTCTCTATGTTGCGTCCATTAGCAGCTTCAATCCTCATAGCATGTCTCTTTGGTTCTGGTCCCAAGTATCTAAGAAGCAAATCAAACTCTTCTCTCGAAGAAATGGGCATTTCTTGAGATAAATCTCTAAAGTTCGTTTTCCAAGGAAGATAATTCTCTGGTCTGTCGTCAAAGACAATGAAGCGATGCAACATAAGATATTTCCTTAACAGACTATTTGTCAGATCTTCATGAGGGCTGGATGGCAGAATACGACCTTTAGTATACATGTTGTTGTTGTTCCCGTCTTTAAAGTTAGTCGTTGACAGCGATTACCTATCAAAATCAAGTTTTTCTCTTAGTGGATAGGGTGTTTGTTTATGTTCGAGATTCAAAAGCTGTGGTATCTGATGTACTATTGAATTCACTTCTGGTTTTTGTTCTTCATAATTAAGTTCTAGTTCCGAAACTTGAACTTCTTTTCTTTTGGCCAATAAATCTAAATCGGCTTGAATCTCCTTTTTTTCTTCTACTAAAGCCTTATCTATTGATTCTTGTTCTTCTAACTTAGCTTTCGAATGTTGCAGTTGGGCTTCCTTCTCCGCAAATGACAACTTAAGTTTTGCCGTCTCCACTTGAAGTTTTCTCGTGTCTGACAATTGTGAATTATATTTAATTGATCTGTTGGATCTGATTTCACTTAGATGGTTTTCGATGTCCTGTAACATTGAATATACCTTAGTCTTGACAGCACTCGAAATGAGGCTATGCGCTGCCTTTTCACTCTCGGGTTGTTTTGTCCTAGTTTGATTTAAATATTTCACCAAACTCATTGAAATTTCTGTGTAGTTTTTGTACTGTTTTATTAGTGCTGCCTTGCACGTCTCTACACTCTGTCTCTGTGGACTTCTCCGAGGATCGCGTACTCGGCATCAATGTCCTTACTGATCAGGAGCAACTTTATCGACTCGGAGTGCAATTTTTCTTCAAATACTTCCTGGCCTTTTAAGGTAAGGGCTACCCTGCTCAAATTCAGTGTTGTTTGTTGTAGCCATGCTCAGTCCTTTTACTGTTCTTATTCCAAGGAACAAACAAGACTCATGTTCTCTAATCAGTTGTTTAATACCACTGGTGCGGTAAAAGGCTACATAAAATAAAGAAAGAAAGAAATATTGTAAGTGTTTGTGTAATCAACCATCTCAAACCTGTGCCCTTTCTAACTGGTAAATGTGCAATGAATTTCAATAGCATAAGTCGAATGCTAGTACAAAACACAGCACACATACCAAACTAAATCCACAAGTGTATTTCAAAGATTGCAGCTACTACCAACAACATAGGGCAAATCAGTGCAATACTTGTATGCGTACATCTAAATATGATATAACAAACTCTACTAAACATAAAGGTATCGCAATCAACTTTAACCGACACTAGCTTAGTAGGAGCAGACAGTATAGGTCCAGATCAGACTTTTACAAATTGTGGACAACGCACGACGGACGAGACATTCAACGATCACAAAAGCTCGCCATGAGTACATTGTGGTAAGGTTAGCTAATAAACAAAAGTAAAATGAAAGAGGTCTATACATGTAAGCAAATGTAAAATTATACTCTCCCGTGTTGGCTTAGTTAGAAAAAAAAAAGAACTTAAATGCCTGGAGATGCATTTCATCTTCCCGTTGCAGACAACTTCAAAATCATATAGTACCATAAAAATACTGAAAATCATTCAGAAATGCCATTTTGAATGTGATAAGTATGTGAAAACAAGAGTACCGCCTACGGTGCCTACACTCGGCTGTTGGGTGTTGGAAAGTTGATAAAAAATCTAAGTCGAAAAAGGGGAATAAATCGCACAAAATGCATCTAGAGTTATCCCTCTTGATAGTATAGGTTCCTCTTTTGAAAGTGAACATGTGTGCGAAGTTTCATGTGAATGCCTTCAGTAGAACCAGAGATATCACAAAATGTCAGTTTTCGCACGACGACAACAACAACGAAGACGTAAAGGCTATCGCAATACTTCGGATTTTCTTGGAAAACAGCCGAGCTCAAAATGAGGAAAAAGCAGAAAATGCTCATTTTGAGAATATTATGCTTTTCCCTAAATGTTTTCCAAGTACTCTGCTGCATAACACATAAATGAGTAATCATGCTTTAGAGTTGACCAACGTTCTTTTCTTACAACCTAGTTAACAAAAGTAAGTTGAAAAAATTACCCCTTGTCGTGCTGAATAAAATCCTCAACAAAATTTAATTCAAGTCAAAGTGATACTTGACTCATTAAGGTTGAACATTTTTTTTTGTAAAAATCCTATAACAATTTGGGTTTTAACGCGACAAGCAGGAGGTGAGGACTACGATCAGAATACACATATATGCAGTCTGATCTTAGTCTACACCTGCCAAGACAGGAAAATTCATGTTAAGCAGGAAAGTGTTAAAAGGTGCTGAATTTTGACAAAATAACTGAAGTTAACTCCTTGATAGTACATATTTCCATTGTGATATTAAATACACCTACAAAAATCAAATACATATATTAACTTCAATAATAACAGAGTACTACAGAGCATACTGGTTAAACTTTGTCTTGCCAAGACCCACAACAGAAAAACATCTCTAAGTATGAGTATTAAGCTTTGATAAAGCTCTGGGTTGACTTATTAAATAAAGATACAAACCTGGTTTGCTAAAGCATGAGCCAACGGCATATACTCATCAGACAGTTCTTAATGGAGCTTCCTGATATGAATCAGCTGTTTGATAACATTTTAGTGCCTATACAAGTTAATAGATTGAAAAGATAGAGTTCTGTGTAATTTCTCCTTTTGCCACCATCTTTGTTTGGCATATTTTTCAAACCTTTCTATGTAGAGTGAAAGAAGAGATAAAGTTGAAAATGATTGCAAGACTCTCTTTGGTCAATAGGAACAACAGGGTGTGGTGTTTGGGAAATCCAAAAGAAATTGCTCATACAAAAGGCTCATAAATTACATATGCAAGTACTATAGAATACTTCAACTACTAACCACACAATTTGTTTTATTGAAATTATGACAAATTGCATTGGTCAACTTACACCAATACCAGCATGATGTCTGATACATGATATTTCCACCATTTTCTGAAAGGTTGCTATTTGTGTATTTCTTGAATCCATTACCATGCTGTATATAGCTGCTACAGTGTAATCTGTGTCCTTTAGGCTGTGGTAAGCTGGTCAGCATATTGCAATCAAAATGTCTAGAACAAGTGGACATCTTTGCTCCATTTCTGTTTTGACTTTCTTGAAATAAGTCTTATCATTTAGTTGATGAAATGATGATCTAAGAACACTTTTTTCTCTGGTACCGAATAATCTATCCAACTTAAAACTGATTTAATGAAGAAAAAAATCCTTATTGCACCTGCCAAATGTGGTAGTTGCATTATCTTGAAAGCCATATTCTGGGAGTCCATATCTAACATTCTTGAAATACTAGAAAGCATTTCTGTTTCAAGTGAAGGGCAAACCTCTGCTTCAAATGACTTTAGTATACTATGTTCGCTGTAAATAGAGGCTGTGTCACGGCGACAATAATTAATGTGATCTTCACCTGCATTTGTTTGAGGTTTGTCTGTGCCAGCAGGATACAAATGTTCCAGTGATTTAAACTCTGCAACTGTGATCTCAGCATCTATTTCACTGTAAAGAGAAACCACTCTTGGCACATTTTGGGGAAATTTCAGAGACATTTTGGACTTTATGTTTTCATTTCTGTTTTTTTTCCCAATTCTATCACCAAAAAAGCTTTCTTTCATTTGGCGATGCAGAATGTATTAATGTTCTCTTGAATCTGCTTTCAACACCGTCCAGTAGTTTGCCCGACATGTTTCTCCAAGAGATTTTATCTGTGTAGTCAGGCAAATACATGTGTCACAAAGGTACAGTTTATCTTTAATATTTCAAGCTTTGAAATATCTATCTTAAATATTGATAACAGATCCATGTATATAGACTGTAGAGCAGCATTTTTCCAAATCAGTCTTAGATTTGAAGATGACTTTTTAGCACATGCAAAGCAAGCCCTTGGGAAGGCACTTTTCACTGGTGTTTTAGGATATACCTGAATATTTCTAGGGGTTGCCGTTATGGGAACCAACAATTGGTATAATCAATAAGACAAGATAATCAAATAGCTCTCACTATAGTTCACATATCAAGTATTTTGCTGCAAGGCTTTAATCTTCACCTGATAAGGTATAAGAAAATGGTGCTCAAAATATGTTATAGTTTTCTCCAATCCACCAAATGTTAAACCTTCACAGCTCTGACATTTGAAAACATTGTGGGAGAGGTAGTAGCTCATTATGTGCAATCCCTGACAAAAAAACTATATGAACTGGTGCTCTTTTCCCTATTGATGACAGTTTCAATATTTTTTAATCTTTATTTATTGCCTGCAACAAATAAAAATACATGGAGCATTATGCATTATAATTATGCTGTGTAGAATTATGTACAACTTTCTCAAAAGACCATAAATTTAATTCATTTTAAGTGCTTCGTTGTGGAGAGGAAGTAAACCACTGTGGTACAAGAACAGTGAACAGAAAGAATAACATCACATAAAACCATACAGGAGAGACCATAGTTTCTGCCTTACCTGCTCCTCTCAGTGTCACCAGGCCATGTAACTGGTAAATTGTTGAAATTGGCTAAACTTTCTATCTGGCTAGCCAGTTTACAGTGCTTATTAATTCCTGTTTTCCTTTCATTCCTGTTACAGTTGGAAAAATATCTTCTGAGAAATGACCGAGAACGAGGCAAAAGATCGCAATTTTTCTCTTAAAAGGAAGGAGAATCATGCAATTCCAGGAATAATGTTGGGAGCACTTTTAGAATGACCTGATACAACGTCCACTTTAAATACTTTCCAGCCGACATCATAGGCATCAGACCCCTATCTTCAACCAGGGTATGTAAGGGGTTTGATCCCCGGCGGCGGCTGATATCCTTTCCGACACTTGTCTCTCAAGGATGGGTTGATAGTCGTAAATTCAAGTGGGATAGCAGCTGGAGGATAGAAAAGGATGTAGTGGTATTACTGGTGCGAGATATACCAGAAATCCATAGTTAGGTGCTTTAGCATGCTTAAATGGCAATTAAGCAATCATCCGCCTTCGCTTAAAGCAGCTGGCGTTTGCAATCAATTGCAAATTTAGAAAAAAAATCAAGTTGTAAACTTATTTATCAATATATAATGCCGTACCTGTAGTCCAAGATTTGAAGCAAGCATTTCAAGGGCGCTGACATAGTAGTTCGACGGAATCGGCCAAGTTGTCACGAATGCCACTTCCCAGAATGCTCAAATTAGAAAAATGCCACCTATCGGAAGATCACGCTGTGCAGTTAGTTTAAATTACCTCAAACCAACGTCATCGTTACGTCACCAGTAGGTTATGTTTGCTAGCCTGTCTATAAAGATCAGTCCAAGTAAGCGTTATTACGAATATAAACACTTACCGTAGTTTTGCGCTTAGCCTTTCATATAACATGATTTAGGACGTTGGCTGTTTCGCTTGTAAATTTGTTACCTTCATTTGACTTTGGGTCATATGCAAATGAGGTCATTCGATGTCGACAGCCGAATTCCGTGGTATCTGAAAATAACCTAGAATTCCGCTGAATCTTTTCGATATAACCACAAAAAGCCACTTTAGGTCTATAAGATTACCACCAAGACAATACCTGACCTAACTTAAAGCATTAAAGGTTCGTTTGAGTCTATTTTTCGGCACTTGGTAATTTTTTCTTATCTAGGTTTCAGAAACACTATTACCTCCCTTTAACTAAACGAAGAAACATTGTCTTGTTCGACAATTTGGTTGACCAAGCGCGGCAGTCAATATGGAAATCAATCGACCAATCAAATCATTAATTCAGACAGGAAGGGAACTTTGAACTCTGCGGCGAAGGGTTGATATGTTCGAAGCGCCTGTTCGAAGGATATCGGCTTGATTCTGCTTAAATTCAAAAAGCCTACTCTCTACCAGGTGAATGATCTTGGACTGGCCAAATTTGATGGAGGTTAAAGACGACAGTTTTGTTTTGTTGTGTTGGGTTGATGTCTCGAGAGTGGCTGATGATTTCGTATATAGATTAACCTCTTCTGCTAGTTTGCACTAGAGTATAACCAATAGAGCAGCACATTTATCCTTCTATTGACGAAATACAGACTAACACGTGAATATTTCATAATAGTCTCTGTTTTGTTGTTGTTGTTTGTTTTATTCTTGAGACCCAATAATAACTTTTTATCCCCTTGATGCAATAGGAAGTTACGAAGACTATAAATGGGGCACAAGGACGGCGTTCTGATTTTTTTTAAATCAATTATATAGAAATTTTCTTGCGTGTATCATAAAATCAATTTTTTTTCACCTAGTAATGTGACCAATTTTGAACTCATGCACCATCTTACTCGATAGAAAAAAAATTATGAAGTTGACTATTTCATGTCAAAAACGGTCACATTCGAAGGCGAAGTCCTCGTTTTCTTCAACTGGCAAATATGATAGATCGATACTTTTCACACAAAGACGATGCACGCTTCGTACATCTAAAAGCAGGTATGAATATGTCTTTTACCCAAATGTAAAAAGGTCAGAGACCATCAATCTATTTTACCACCTCCCAAAGAATGCATATTGGATTTGTTCCCAAGGAATGTATGGGACTCGCTGACCAGGGTATACGATCATCGGCTTTATATGATACCCTATTGCACTCGGACATGCTGTGATTTGGATTTACATAAGCTTCCAAAGTTGTACAATGTACGAGATCCTCTGTTAGAGACAATGACATTCGTCTGCTGGGATCTAGGAGTAGCTGTGGTTCTCGGATAATATGATGGATGGTCCGGTCATTTTCAAGCCGTTTAGGATTTCGATCTCCGATTGATTGGTTCCTCTTTACAAAACCCAACCCCCGATTCTTTCTAGGTCTGTTGTCCTTGAAAGTGTTGGGACAGAAACAAATGGTGTTTTCTCCTTAAGATTTTCATGTTAATTCGCCCTCCCTACCGACATAGCAATATGTCCCAAAATTGACCCGAAAGGGTTTAAATTGTTTGTCCTAAAAGAGAAATTAGGCAGAGATTTAAAGGGAGGTATCGATGTTTCTGAAACCTTGATAAGAAAAAAATTCAATTGCCTAGAAGTATTCTCAAACGGACGCCAAACACTTAAATTTAAACACTTAAAGCCGCAGACAGATGACATATTTTATAAGCCATGCTCCAGCCCAATTGACCCGAAAGGGTTTAAATTGTTTGTCCTAAAAGAGAAATTAGGCAGAGATTTAAAGGGAGGTATCGATGTTTCTGAAATCTTGATAAGAAAAAAATTCAATTGCCTAGAAGTATTCTCAAACGGACGCCAAACACTTAAATTTAAACACTTAAAGCCGCAGACAGATGACATATTTTATAAGCCATGCTCCAGCCTAATTGACCCGAAAGGGTTTAAATTGTTTGTCCTAAAAGAGAAATTAGGCAGAGATTTAAAGGGAGGTATCGATGTTTCTGAAACTTTGATAAGAAAAAAAATTCAATTGCCTCGAAGTATGCTCAAAAGGACGCCAAACACTTAAATTTAAGTCAGATACTTTCTTCGCGGTAATCTAATAGGTTTAAATTGGCTTTTTTCGGTTATAAAGGAAATATTCAGAGAAATCCATGTTACTTTAAGATAACGCGGAATTCTGTTGTCGACACCGTATGACCCCATTTGCACATGACCCAAAGCCAACGGAAGGCATCAAATTAACCAGCGAAACAGCCAACGTCCTAAATCATGTCACATCAAATGGTTAGCACAAAACTACGGTATGTGTGTATATTCGTTTTGGACAGATCTTTACAGAATTAAAAACCGGCTAACGACCATAACTCCTGATGACGTGAAGATGGCGTTTGGTTTGGGCGAATACATACTGAAAGCGGTATTCCTACGGTTAAACGCACCGCGTGAAATTGCAACCGTCTCGGCTTAATCTAAAGATAGAGTAACAGCCTACGTAGGCTATTAAGGAAATACCCTGGTTTATTCTGATAATCGACCTCAGATTTTCGCAAAACTACTTTTCAGAATATTGTATTGTAATAGTATATGAGAGGGAATAAGAATAATCAATATCTGTGACACACACACAAAAAATACCGACGTCGATACCTACCTTTAAGGCCAGTTTAGAGTCTATCCCATTTATTTTGGCCAGCAGCGAGTCGTGTTCTTGATCCTAGGGGCATTGACTTTTCCTGTTTTGTAAAGTGTTAGACCTATCAAAAGTCAAAGGTTTTGCAGACGCAAATTTAAAGTGGATTGAATTTGAAAAAAAACCATTCATAGAAAATTCTTCTTTTCCTACAATGTTTTCTCAAGTATAAACAGGGGCGTAAAAACCAAGAACTGAACATTAAAGGGATCATTTATACCCAGGCCTTGCCAATTCTTACCTTAAGCTGTACGTTTCTTCAAAAACTTGAAAAGAAACTAAAATATTTGTTGTAATATTTGAGTCCATTTCGCAGAGTTATGAGTACACGAACATAACGAATGCTTTGAAATTAATATATTTAAAAAGCAAAACGGTGCCTTATATAGTCTTATTCTCTTGGTTCTTTTGGGTTGATTCGCACTATGTAAGGTGTGGGTAATAAACCAATTGAGCGTCCAAAATAAAAGGTAAAAGGTGACAATCAAAAAGATGTGCCTCTTGTCAAATGATTATCAATTTTACAGCCCATGCTAGAAACAACCCTTTCAAACACATAATAGTTTCTAGCGCCTTTGCTGATGTAATGTAACGCCATTATGTTAATGAATATGTAAATCATGATCACTTGAAGTCTGATGTAAAACTGGGTAATTTCCGCTTATTCTTCAGATGCTGGCTTGGTTTACGAATGCTTGAATATTGTTTGGAAGTAATTTTTGCGTTCTTGAATAAATAACTAAGGTCAGCGGATTCGTTACACAGTTATAATTTCAAACTAGTTTAGTGAAAGAAAATGCAGTCCATATGAGAAATGGTCGAATGAACCAATGGTCTTAAATGTTCACGGCGATGCCATTAGGAAAGAAATGTAGCACTTCTTATTCTATACAAAAAGAACAAATCAATACATAAATTCTTTCTTTTCCCACTATAGGATGTTTCGGGAAATCCAGAATTGAAATATATTTTGTTATAAACCTCTATTTATTGATTTTATTCTGATTTGTCAGTTTTCTTTCGATATGCTTACTTTCATTCTTGTCTAAAATCAAATTCCAGATAACATGCCTTTCTCAAAAATGTATTTCTTCATCTTGAAGTAATTCAAGACTTCGTGTAACATTTTCGTGAAACAGTTCTGTAAACTTCAAAAGTATGTGACTTTAATGAAAGTGATGTACGAAAATTTTTGCAGTCGGCATGTTTGTTGACTCTATAACATATATACTATAATTGATTAACTTACGGAAGACCATGCTATTCGAACACAAGTTATTGTTGAGTACTCTCCAACAAAATAAGACCGAAGATAACAAATACTAATGAAAAATAATATAAAAGTCGGTTCAAGTCTTACGCATATCATCGTTGTTTCCTATAGAAGTGAGATTTGATCTGATA
Source organism: Fragum fragum (assembly GCA_946902895.1). Taxonomy (NCBI): domain Eukaryota; kingdom Metazoa; phylum Mollusca; class Bivalvia; order Cardiida; family Cardiidae; genus Fragum; species Fragum fragum. The sequence continues at coordinate 58,706,976 of OX336370.1, read as the reverse complement.
AACCTAACTGTTCCGCATAGATTGTTAGTTGAAAAAAACTATCATAAATCGAGTAACGCTCGACCCATGTGGGGATATGTCCTAAACTTTCCTTCTGGTATTGCTTAGCATAGAGATTTTCAAAGCTACACGAAAACGAGAGACATAATTATTCTATCTCACATTTAGACATTATCACACAGTGCGATCAAGTAGTAACTGTTTACTTATTGGGAGGTGTTGATGTTTTTCACGTCACACCCTCTCATATATCATTTGAATACAATAGACTAAAAAGTAGGTTTTTTTTTCCGAAAATCAGAGGTCGATTATCAAAATAAACTAGGGAATTTCCTAATAGCCTACCTAGGCTTTTAATCTACTATTTGATTACGTCGAGACAATTGCAATGAATATTCACATGATAAGTATAACCGTCATCGTGACGTCATCAGAAAGTATATTCGTAAGCCGATGTTGCAGACGGCATTTCAAAAATTAATGCCAAAAAGAATAGAAAACACCATAAGAAAAAGAGATGTTGCTTCCTAACATTCTTTCGTTAGCAGGCATTTGAAAGTCATTTTCCTTGTCAAGTTGGTCAAAAATACCGTCTTACGTGAACGACTTGAGGCTTGCCGCTTAGACAGCAAGTGGTTATGTACTGTTGTGAGAAATACAAGCAACCCATAGATTGGTACTCAAAGCCGCCACAATTTAACCGAAATAATGTTGAAAGCGATATTAAAACACACTAATCAAAAAGGTTACTAATAGTGAATGTTTGTAGTGTTATAAGTTCTATCCTCACATTATATAACGTTGATCTGAAGGCAGCTATTTTCGAAATGCTAGACTAACTAACATTTTGTCTTAAAAGTCCAAGAACCTCTTAGATAGTTGAACACAAAACAATGGATATAATTTACATATTTTCGTTGGGCATGCAAAATGTCGTAACTGCAGCTGTAATAAAGCTCTAGTTACGACTTTTTGCACACCGAACAACGTTATGAAGATTGCATGTCTCTTTCAGTTTTAATTTTTAAATTTTATAAAACTTTCTAATTTAAAGTAAGGCTAAACACTCAATACATTTTCGTGATTAAGGGATAAACCTTTTTATTTTGTTTTTATTGTATTATATGCAAAAATATTTTTTAATGTTTTGTTTAGATGTTGCCAATTAGACATGGAATTATGAAATTTCAAGAGCCTTGTATCTTTGGATTATAGGATTTAATTCCGTGCGCATATGCCCATAAAAGATTCACTGCTTTATACAATACAGAGGTCAAAAACCAATAATAGACGGCCTAGTCAAAGACAGTATATATAGTTGTTGGCTGCAGTATTTCAAAATTCTTTTCTAGTATGTAATCGTACTATGTATAAAATCCGAAGCTTTTGTTCACAGTGAAATGGTTATTTTTTAAATCTTATCATTTCCTTGACTGCTTTCTTTTGCAATAGCAATCACTAATCACATCTTTTTAGGTGACATTCTTTGTTATGAGAGAAGTACATGTATTTATGACATGTTTTATTGATTCTGTCCTAAGTTCGAAATAGGCTCTTGGCAGGAATCTCTAAAACGGCAAGTGGTTATGTCTGGCTTTGTGGCTAGCACGTATTACTCAAAGGAGGCATGTTCGAAGTCTCGAAACCAAATTTCATCCCTGTGTCAATAGCTGTTAGATTGTTCATTAAAATTGAGTTGAGCTACAACATTGTATATGCTACTGAATGTTCAAATTATAGAGTGTTACCTATTGGAACCGGCCGCCATTATAGCGCAGTTGGTAGCGCTTCGGACTCCCAATCTTCAATCATGGAGTGTCATGGGTTCGATCCCCAACGGCGGCACAAAACTTTTCCGACATTTGTCTCTCACCAATGGGTTGGTAAAAGTAAACCCAAATTGAATGGCAATTAAAGACTACTAGTAGGAAAGGATGTAATGGTGGTTCTGGTGCAAGATATACCAGGTATCCACTGTGAGGTGCTCCTGTCGTCGCGATTTGACTGAAAAATTGTCAAAAGCGGCTTTAAACCCCATTCAGAAAAACCAACAAACCTATTGGAACCGTCTTCCGGGAATGTAAAAGGAGGATAAAGAGTTTAAGTAGATATATGAATATCATTTTGTAAATCTGCTTTATAGAAATTATTAAGGCTCGAATTAATTACTTCATATACTGAGAGCATATTCATGCAATATATCACTTTCTGTCACAAATAAAACACGACGGTCAGAATCTTTCACATGCAAAAGTCATTTGTCAAAATAATATTCTTCATCCTGTAAGTCCCTCTTTTCTTTGAATAATGATTTATTCAAATGTCTTAACGCATCAAAGAATTCAATTAGAACCCTGAATTTGTCGAGACATTCAATATTGTCAGCCATGCGAATACATGTTCCTGGACTCTATACAGTACTTATTGTTTGGTCGTTAAGACGAGACTGAACTGCAAAACCCTTGTTGATGTATGCCATTTCTAAAAGTTTCTGAAGAGAAAAGGAATAATTTTTCGTAGAATTGATACAAACCTTGTATTAGATTCGAGCCGCGTAGGGAAATTAGGTCATATGGACAGAATATCAAACTTTCTTAAGAAGCGAGAATCAAATAAAATGTTTTGTATGAGTGCTACGTAAAAGTATTCTATTTAAAATATTAAAACGAACCTTGCATATGTAAGATAATAGGACCCTAACCCTCTCTATCCAAATGAGGTTGTTTTATATCGGACGAATTTTACCGGGAAAATGACGCCATCTAACCACATCACTTCAGTGCATGTCTGGTACATATTATTTCGTTTTTGTTTTGTTTTGCTTTCTAGTCGAGCCCGATTTTGTCAGCCTGCAGTGAAGGTATCTTTAAGGGTAGAAAACATTGTGGGCAATGTGCAATATATCCTTTCTCGACAATGTTTTCCTAAGCTTGTTTAATCAGGGGCGTTAAAAGATGGAGTTGTGTGGGAATGGGTAATTTGTTCTCTAGGGTTACGGTTTATTTTATATGCTGTATCATAATGGTGATCAAACACGATCTCGCTTTTTGATGCCCCTCAAGAAAATATTTTACAATTACAGATAAATCACTTTTTTGTTAGCAATTTCTTTATGTTTTAAACCCTAAAGACAAAGATTTTCAAAATTCAACTAACTTGAAATCGTCGTCAGCAACTTCTTCCAATATTGACAGTCTGAAATTTTGTTATGTGGCTAGGGGTTGAACATAGATTGATTCAAAGATAAGAAGTTAGAAAGTGGATGTCTGTAAAAAGAAGAATAAACACCCAGAAGAACCATTTAATTTGTATGGTTGTAATATACTGAATGTTTTGTTGTTTTGTGATAAGTCATTATTGTTTGTAATAAACATATTCCAGGTTCAATTTTCTCTTATTTATTCAAATTTCTATTAGATACTGATACAAAAAGACTGATATAAGCAATGACAAAAGTAAGAAAATCTAACATATCACGAGGGAATATAAAATGTTAATATTACACTAAGGTTTAAATAGTTTTTTTTACGAACTTCTGATTAAGGAAACCCAATATGATTGAATACTGTGATTTCAGTTTCGTCTATAAAGATTCGAGTCTTTTGATTGACTTTTTTATCATTATTATTCAGTGTGTCCACTTCACGTATTCATGAAGTTGTTTTATGTTCATACCTAAATGAAAAAATATAATTGTGTTCATTTTTCGAATGAAACAGAAAAACATGTAGTGAGACACAGCATTTTCGGAACAGGTTTACTGTAATTAATAGATTCCGAAAATACTATAGTTTGCAGTAATCTGTATAGCATTGAGGGGACTGGAACCTTTTTTAAAATGGTCCGGTAAGAACTACCGAGCTCGTCATTAGGCCCGAAAATGAAGAGGACTAACTTTAGAGAATTCTTATTAATTGCACAAGCCGGTTTTATGAGAACCGTTCGAATAGTGTTTAGCACCATGGGTGTTTCGTACTTTATGAAGCAGACAGCGCTTCACAATTTATGGCTATGATTATAGTCAGAGGAAAAGGGTACAAAAATGCAAATATGGGCAATAATCTACGATTGTTTAAAATTATTCAAGAACCGTTTAGCCATTATTATACACCCCACAACGAAGTTATGGGGAGTATACTGGAATCAGTTTGTCCGTCTGTCTGTCCGTCCGTGGACATAATTTTTTTGTCCTCATCTCCTCCCACATTTCCAAACCAATTTTGCTGAAACTTTAACGAAATCTTCCTTGCAATGGGAACTTGTGCACCTACAATTTTCATAATGATTAATCAACTTTTTCAGGAGTTATGCCCCTTTTAATTATTATCCTAAATAGAATATATAAAATGGTGTTCTCTCTGTTTAACCCTTTCCTGTTCAATCCCTGTTTTTTACGTCCCTGTGCTTTTATACTTGAGAAAACATTGTGGGAAAAAAGAAATTGCTTGTAACAAGAGAACTCTTCATTTTCCACTATTTTTCCTTACTTACTGAATGGTTATTTTCAAATTTAAGCCACCATAAATTTTTGTCTTCAAAACCTTCGAATTTGGACAGGTCTAAAATTTGCAAGACAGGAAATGGATAAAGAATAACTCGCATTATATTCCCCATATCTCACACCTTGTTCTTTCGTTTCGAACAAGGACGGGAAAACAGGGGATAAAGCCTTTTTCGGCACGAGTTGCTGTGATTTCATTAATACAGTTGTATGTTTAAAAAAAATAAACAATATTACATATAATTGAGATCAAACTTCAATTTGTAACATCGAATGGAGACTAAAAAGTCATAACTATAGCCCACATTGTCTCTAGTTATGGTATTCTAGTCAACACAAGCATAGTCATCTTCCCCCGATACTGGATTTAGTAACCCCAACTTCATTGTAGCGCATCTATCCCTCGGACGAGTCTTAAATTTCATCGCTGTTGGCATACACTCTCAATGTTTTACCGGAAGCAATTTAATTTTTATCCCATATATTATTGCTGTATATTGTCCAAATTGTACCTCTATGTGCTTTATGTTTCATCACTTAAAAGAGTTGTTCTTATTTTCATGTACATATTATCAAATTACAAAACGATAAACATTTTGATGCTAAATAAATTATCTTTAGGATAACAATTCTCTGTCAGATTGTTAATAAACAACATGAATATAAGCACAAATGTTCACTTGAAACATTCAGTCAAATATCGGGAATTTTGTAAATTTGTGAAATAGTTTCATTTATCAATGATAAAAATGTTGTGTTCTTCAATGATTATCCTATTTCAGTATAGTAACTAAATTGTTTCTTGTTTCATTATTATTTAATATATAAAATCTTGGATCTTAGTTTTATGTTGTTGTGGTTATTTAAAGGGTTTATTTTGCAGTAAAATTCTGGTCAAATGTCTGGGAAAATGGGAATAAAAAACTGCATCTCATGATAAAATCAGCTACTAAAAAAAACGTGTTTTAAGTGAAAATAAAAGATCTGTTCTGTTCTGTTCTGTTGCTAAAACTACTGGCCAGATATTGATTAAACTTAGCAGGAATGTTCCTTTTGGCCAATCTTCTCCAAGGTTGTTCAAAGAATTTAATTCCATTCAGAACTCTGGTTGCCATGACAACAAAAAAGGCGAATTGCAAAAATCTTTAAAAACCTTCTTCTCTGAAACCATAAGGCCTGCAGCTTTGATTTTTGGGTTGTAGCATCATCTAGTGGACCTCTATCAAAATTGTTCAAATTATGGAACCAGGGTAAAAATTGGCCCATCCCCAGGGGGCACAAGTTTCACATGGGTGCATATAGTGAAAACTTAAATATCACATAGGTGCATATAGTGGAAACTTAAATATATTTTTTTTTATGAAACAGAAAGGCCAAGAGCTTTGATATTTGGTCTGTGGCATCATCTAGTGGAACTCTACGAAAAATGTTCAAATTAGGCCTCTTTGGTCAAAATTGGCCCGTCCCCTGGGGTCACAAGTTTTACATAGGCTTATATAGTGACAACTCAAAAAATCTTCTTCTCCAAAACCATAAGGCTTACAGCTTTCATATTTGGTATGTAGCATCATCTGGTGGATCTCTATCAAGATCGTTCAAATTATGGCCCCAAGGTCAAAATTGGCCCATTGGGATCACAAGTAGTTGAAGTTTTACATAGATGCATATAAGTGAACACTTTTAAAAATATTCTTCTCCAAACACAAAGGCCTGCAGCTTTGATATTTTGTATTTGGCATCATCTATTAATTAACTATTTCAGGGGTTATTTCCCTTTGAATTATTATCCTATATACGGGTAGAATATATAGAGAATAAAAATTTTGTCCGCTTCTTCTTCTACAGTTCTTACCCAATTTTACTGAAACTTTGAGTATGTAGCTGCAGTTTCCATTATAATTAACTATATCAAGAGTTTGATTTATTTTCTTATATACAAGATATAGAGAATAGATTATAACTCCTGAGCAGGTTGACAGATTAAAAAAATAAAAGTGGTTCACATGTTTATAACAGAACATAAACGCCATGTTCGACGTTGCACGAAATCCACTATTTCCATCTTCAATGTTGAACAAATTCCTATCTTTTTTTACACAATCATTGCCCCTCATTGACTTTAAATTTGTAAAAAATATTGTCCACTTGATAAATCATGAATGGCCAACGTTGACTGTTATATGCAAAGGTGATGATGATTTAACTTTACGGACGATTTCGTTAATCTCCGTGATCGAGCTAGTTGTTTAAATGACTAGCGCATCACTGACGTAATAATTTTGTGTAAACAAACCTTGAACTGTGGTGGGTCACAATTTAAAATATCAAAACTTCTTTTATGAATTGTAGGCTTACCGCAAACAATTATCTTGATCTTATCATTTCAACGGTCATATCTATTTCAGCATTTGGGCATCGAGTATAGTGTTCTTAATTTTGTTGAGTGTTTTAGGGGAACATATTACTTTAAAGGTCTTTCGACTTTTAGGTCTACCAATCGTTCTTTGTCCTGCACCTAGTTCATTTGATATCCTTTGAAAGGGAAGACCAGTCAGCATATCGCTATGAAAACGCATTATTGTAACTAAATAATGTTGGACTTAATGCTTTGAAGAGTAAAACACGAATAGAACTGTTTTTAAACACGATATAAGGGACATACCCTCCAGACATGACAATATTGTTGTGTTTTCTCCTTATTCGTACTTTAACTTAAAGCGAGTCTTTAAAAGATTCAAATAGGAAAACAATTTTCCAATAGTTATTAATGTCATTTTCATGATAAATATTTTTTCTTTCGTTTTAAATCTTCTAAATTCACTATAAATTTAATTTCTTTGTCGTACTTTGAAACATCGGAATTTATCGGGTGAGGTCGATGGTCTTCGGGTGATGACGATAAGGACTGAATTGCTAGCGATAGCTAATGAGGTAATTGATAAGTCATGGAAACCACTATTTTCCCTCATAAAAGCAGCTTAATTCCCTTCTTTCAAATATCTGAAAGCATTACAGTTACAAAATGAAAATGAGAGCTATTTTTTTCTAATTTGTGCAAGAGCAACTTTGGAGAGAACTCGCAACCCAAACGTCAATATATTGCTCTATACGAAAATAAACCGATATACATTTATAATAATATTAACTTGAATGACAATCAACACCGCCCAAAAATTATGTTCATTTGCTCTTTTTCTTACCTGAAAACATTGCTGTAACTACTATAATTACAGAGATCACAGAAACTGTCAGGCGTTTATCTTCTTCACAACACCAAATATATTCTTTATAAATATCTTGGATTTTCTCAGAAATCAGTTGATCTGTAAAAACAGGGTTTGTTTGCTTTTGAAATGACTCACAGTTTATACCGTAATATTTTAATTATTATTACAATATATTTTTATCATTATGGTGATTTTGGGTCTTTCTTTCAAACCCATTTTCTGTGTAAGCACTTCTTTTAGTGACCACTATACCAGTGGCAAAACTGGAGCCAAAAGAAAAATGTATGGTCCCCCTCCATCGGTAGTTAATAAAGAATAGTTCCTTTTAGGGAACCTAGAGGGTACGAAACGGAGATCTCCTGGGTACTAAAGTACCCCGGCGAAATGAACGAAAGCCAAAGTTAATGCAAAACAAATAATTGACCAATCGCTGTAGCCAATCGAAGAAAAAACGGCCAATCAAAGCATTTGAAATCGAAGTAGATTTCCTGTTGAAATGAAAAGGCGGGTCAAAGTAGTAAGTCGGCGGAGCCATTGATTGGTCAATTATTCCAAGCCGATTTTATCAAAATATCACGGATATAGATGGTAAATATGATGGTTCAAAAGTGTCAAAAGTGAACCATAATGTAAAGTTTTTTTACGTATTCGAATTCATATTAGTCTAGCTCGAATTTGTACGCGCATGTAGTTAATCATAACATAACCAAATATTTATTTGTTTTGACATTAAGCTCATAGTCATAACACTAAATAATACAAATATAGCATGACAACGAAATAGAAATCAATATGAAAGAATGAAAATTCAAAACATTTTAGGACATATTAACATGTATTACAGTAACGATTTGTTATTACTCATTTACATTTGCCCAATTATACTAGTCTAATATTGGGTTGTCTGGTAAGAGTTGATTGTGTCATATTAGTTCTGCCTGGCAAATTTCAGGTGGTCCCTACCACAACCTCGTTACTACAGCTTAAGAATGTTGTTTCTGTGTTTTGTTCGCCCATGGTCGAAATGTACATTGAGTACATCCGAATTTAACAATGAATAATGTACATTCAGAAGTTGACATTAACCTTTGTCATGGTGAATTTTAAATCCTCTACAGAACTGTATTAAGATCAGAGGGCTAACAGCATTTGAGGTTACAATTGCAAGTCAATATTTATATTGAACTTTTCTCTCCAAGCCAATTCTTGCTAAGAGACAAAATAGGTGGTGTTGACTAAGATCAGACTGCAAATATGTGCAGGCTGATATTGGTATATACCTCCTGCCAGAGGAGGAATATTCTTGGTTCAGCATGAAAAGGGTTAATCTCTATTGCTTGATATATAATGTTGTTTCCGTAATGTAATTTTAACAGAAACAGTTATATTGAAAAACGAAAAGTCAAAAAATATGATTCCCAATGACTCTTCGCCCTTAAGGGGCAAGTTTTTTAAAAACATGCACGTTTTGATTCGATCAGTGATTTCATCAGAAGTTACTGTCTGAACATTCTTGTTCTCCGATCAGACATTGTGAGCTATAGTAGAAATAAAATTTAATTTGAAGTGTCGTCTGGAATGTCTGCTTAGAACTTAAACCAATATAAAAGCAGTTAAAAGTATTATCAAAATAATTTTCGTACTAAATTCAGTTCCAATAAGCCTTTATAATTGACACGGTTTATTTTGCTAGTATTTTGCTGTGATGTATTTTACCCTTGAATCTGAAAATTGAGTATAATTGCAAACGTTACAAAAGACAAGTTTCGTGTTTTGCAGGGTAAATTTTACCGATTCGTAAGTTAGTGTTCCATTATTTTTGATTCCTCAGTTCTGAAAGTCTTGTGGTTTCGTTTAAATGCATTCTTACTACAAGTCTAAGCTTCGGTTTCCGGAAACACCTTTTTGTTTTTGGTAAATCGTTCACCTTTCGAAAAGATACATCTACCATATGGATAACATAAATGTCGTCATTTGAGCTTTTGTGGGATTCCTTTTGTTGTTGTTGAATTGTTTGTTTTAATGCTAAGGAACCTTTAGTACAATGGTACATATAGAACAATCCAAAGTAGGTAGATATATTTTGATATTTCGAATTGTTGACTGTAAAATTAACAACATATCCATGAGATCTCGTAAGTCAATATTACACTCTATGAATCGGCCCATTCCGACTCCGTAACGCTTTTAGACGCCCCCAAGTAAAAAAAACTTTGGAAAACATTATTTTCTACCGTGGAAGTTGAAAAAAATCAAAATTTCATAAACTTTGAATTATTGTCTGCAACTTCTTTCAATTTAGGCCAATCTAAAATGTATCCGTCTGGTAATGGGTTAACACGGTGTTCAAAGTTCGGGCACAAACTGAAAGAAAAAAGCGCTTAAATGAATCAACATAAAAGAAAGGAAACTTTAATCTTATGCTTGTAATATTTTATTACAAGCCACAGGAGACAAATAAAAGTAAGCTTACACGAATCTTGACACGATTCATTTCTTTGTTATGAATAAAGTGTCTTTCCTTTCTTCGGGAAAAAATACAGTATGTCGTATCATTTCATGTAAGAATACGAAATAATTTGATAGAGAGTTTTCTCCAGATTGAAAACAATGTAATGCTATTATGTCATTTAAATGGTGTCCGTATAGTTAATTACACTGCTAGTTGACTGTTACCATAGATTTTACAATTACTTCAAAAGACCATACAAAGGAGTCTTCGGGATTCCGATAAAAATATATTCAAATTATTTTTGAAGCTGCGGCCTTACTTTTTGTTGTTATCGTTTAATGATTTTTAAGTTCGTGAGGGTAAATTAAGCATTCCTATTTATGGAATGACGTTGATAACGGCCGAGCTCGAGCTAAAATAGAGTAATTACAAATTTACACGTTAAAGGTCAACATGTAAAAGACACGATCTGACTTCTTTCGGGTAATTTTTTGAAATTTGTTTGCTTAACCAAGTTTTGTTTTCAAGCCATATCTTCACTCCGAGGAAGGAAAACAGTTTAAATAATTTATCGTATATTTGGTCACTGAAGCAATTAAGGGACTTCCTACTATCAATATACAAAAGGAGGATATGAGTGATGTTTCTAGAAAGAGTATTAAGTGTTTTTCTTGTCGTTTTCAACTCTCGCTTGGTTTACATTTTGAAATCGATATAAATGCACCCGATTCTTTGACGGAAATTAACGCTTATTTCGACATTCTCTGTTAAATGCACAAGTGCTGATGCTAAACTTTACGGACGATTTCGTGAATCTCCGTGGCTGAGCGGGTTGTATGATTGACCAGCGAAAGTTAAAACAAACCTTAAATTGTCACGTAGAATGACTTGATCTTATAATTTCAATCGTCATTTTCATTTATGATTTTGAGCCCGAAGTATGGCTTTGTTATTAATTTTGTTTTGGGTATTGGGGGGAAGATAAGTTTTTAGATATAAATCTTTTCTCAAAAAGTCTTTACAAGATCTAACAACATCTCATGTGATCTAGGAATATGTCGGAGATTAACCTGCAGGCAGAGTTTAAACTATTCCTGAAATACATAAGAGTAAGTTTTAACGGCGTAGTCATTCAATTGGTGTAGGGGTTAGGCCTCCAGTGGCAGTTTTCGCTCATTGAACTCTGAGACCTCAAAATCTTGTCTGTTAATATAAGCTATCAAAGCTGACGCTTTGCTAGCTAGAAAGTCCTATCTATATATCACGATAACAATTATTACACAACAACACAAAAGAGGCTAGCATCATTTTTCCACATAGATTGTTTTGACCTTTTGGTCGAGCCCAAATCGAATAGAATCAGAAGTGTCAAAAAACTTCTCCTTGCTTCTAATATAACCCTACGTGTGTCCAACATCCATAAAAATGGTTCTTTTGGGAGCGACATAGTCCAAAAGTAATAAAAAGGTTTTGATGATGAAAAAGCGACCATAAGCAAAAAATCATTAGAATAGCCAATCCACACTCTTATATAAGAACACTTGCTGACTGTTGAAACTGATTCCTTTTTTCAGTTGTTTAGAAAGGTCCGAAAGATATTTTACCATCAACGGAGTATGAGAAATAAAAAAGGATGGCATGATATTAAAAATGATAAGAACTTACCACAGAGTTTCCTATGATATTCTGTTGTTATGCTGTTTTCAAAATTAAAAAAGAGACGCATAAATCTATTATAAACTTTAAAAAAAAACGCCTTGATATCATTTAATTTCCATAATTGTATTATTTGTGAGTAAACCTTTTGAAAAAAAATACTTCAGTTCGCATGCTGAAATATGAGCTATGAAATGTCTTATCCATTGAAACAGGGTGAAATGTCTTATCCATTGATAAGCTTGTTTTGTCGATTGAAACAGGATCTCTGCAACTTAGAATAACAGATGCTTGAAACTTGCAGTCGTGTATCAGGGATAGGTTTTACATGTCTTTTATCGGATTTATATCTGCTCTGTATCCACTTACTATTTTTTCGACTAATTTATTTTACTGTTTAACAGGGCACAGAACTAGTTTCTTGTCCTATTTTCGGTAACTATGGATCACAGAGTCTCGAAACATGGCATGGTGAATTGTCTAGAGGACCAGCCGAGTATAGAGCGAAATTTAATTGCTCTCTGTCCTCGTAACTATGAATCATTAAATCTTGGAACCTGCTGTTGTACATCAGATGGATGTCCTATGTGGCGACTACAAATTCGAATCTAACCAGTGTCCAATTCTTGTATAATGACTTTGTTTTCATACATACCGAGGTAAATTGCCATATCTGGACACAGTTTTTATAGGAACTGAGACTATATGGCTTTCTAACAGAATTTAGGTTAGCCTAGTGCCTATTTCCTGAATACTTTCAAACACAGCATGGAACAGTCTCAGTCATTTGCGAATTTATCGTCAAACTTTTCACTTGCAAGATGTCAAGGGCGTCGCTTAACGAACATAAGCTTACCTGATATTCTTCCCGTCTTAGAATTCTACAGCACATGGTAAAGTGGAAAAGATGTATGTTAACCATCTCAGCAACCACAAATTAAAGGGATTTAAAACTTCAGATTTGAGTCCTGCATGCCATTTTCAAAATTGAGGTCCACCATTTTCTTACTTATGCTTTTGTTTAATTTACAACACGGTAAAGGCAACTTTGTTGTACTTTTGTTGTAAGGTCGAGTATTTTCCAATTTTTCTTTAAATATAGTAGGGATATTCTTTTTTTTCTGAAAAGTCAGTGGATTGATTCTTTTTGTTTGTTGTTGTTGTTAGATCCGACATAACAACGAACTTTCATCTCACAAACGATAACTCAAACAAAAGACTGCTGCTATATGTAATTTGATGGAAATCTCTTTAACTCTTTATGAGCAGTATCTTTATTATGGCAATTTTGAAACATCAGAATTTCGACGGGTCCTTCACAAAGCCCTTTTGCATAACTGAGAGATCTTCTTGGACACTTTATTCACTCTTTAAAAGGAATTACATTATTAAAATAATTGACCACATGCTGCTGTGAATATAGGAAACAAACCGACCAATCAAATCATACATTCAGTCCGGACCTAAGCTTTCAACTCTGAGATTGACTGCAATTTTTTGGTTATGCGACTTAAACGTCGTAAGTACAGCTTATTCAAGCAGAAGTTACGACATTTTTCAATAGTTTTCCTTTTAAGATGCTACTGACAATAATTTTTGCAAAATAACGCCGTTGAAGATCGAAGCGGAACTGCCTGTTGGCGTTGATGGACGGTGTTCTAGGGATTCCATGGGTGGGGCCAGCGATTGGTCAATTATGTTAACAAAAGTAATGGTAGTTCGAACTTCCACGAATCAAGTATTTTAGTGCTTAATCAGCAAGGAATATATTGAAAAATCACGTGCTCGAAAATATATGCGTGTTTGCTGTGCTCTTTTCACGAGAATGTTCCTAGACGATCTCTAGAAATACTGTCAAACTAAAAGCCATTGATATCTAAGGAAGTTGTATGTCGAGAACTCGTATTAGACCTATCTGCATGTAATAGTCAGATACTGCAGGAAGCGACAATTTACAGAGATTACATAAAGAGGAGTTCTTACTGGTTTAATCATTCCTTCGCTTTCTCTCTCTATCTGAACCTCACCCACTCTATCCTATCTGTCTGTTACTCTCTCTATCTATCTATCTTTCTTATTTATTTCTCTCTCATTCACTTTTTGACTAAGACTTGAGGATTGGTCCGTCAAAGTATTTAATCTTTTCTAGTTTTAAAACTCGTTTCAAAAACAGGGCAAATATATTTAAGTTCCATTTTAAGTGTTGTGTTGGGAACTGTCAAGTTACTGTAGCCGTTATTATACATCAAGGCGCATGAATTCTTAGTGATTTGTAGCGTAGGCGTTTGTGTCCCATCGAAATGCAGAAATAAGAGAACAGGGTGAAAAGAAAGAGACAAAGAGCGTGAAAGAGATCGAGTAATCAGCATAGGAAAACAAAGAACATGTCAACAATGTAATAATACCTTTATATGGAGAAAGAAGCATTGTTCGCTTCCGCATTTAAAAAGCCGAATTCCTAAAAATATGATGTAGGTATGTTTATCAAATATGATCAATTTCTCCATCACACTCCTACACGAAGTAACACTTATTGCCAAGCTTACACGGGGGAACACTAATTGCTCGAAGTGAGGTTGGCTTGTGGCGAATCTTTATTTCCTTCGTAAATTTGGTTGATCAGATCGCAGTTAAGACTTTGAAAATAGGTACTCTATAAATATAAATTTGACACCTTAAGATACAGATTCGAAAGAAACATGGCGACGTGTCGACTTGATATGTTGACAACTGACCAATCGCGGCTGTCAATCAAGGAATAAACCGACCAATCGAATTATTTGTTCAGCCCGGACCTGAGCTTATCAACTCCAACATTGGCTCCATTTTTTGTTTATCTTTTATCTTAAACATCGTAACTGCAGCTAATTCAAGTTGATATTTTTAATTATTTACATTGACTTTGAATGCTGACCGTATGGTATTCAAAGAAGGTAAAGCGCTTTCATTTTCATTCCTTAAACATTTAAGAGGGAATAGAATCATATAGAAATTTAGAGTTGCGGTATACCAGAAAGGCGGTAAAAGCCGATCACGAAGTGCGAAACGAACAAACTAGCCGCTACCGCATGTGAAGAAAAATACATTTGTCAGATTTTGAATTGATTTTTTTATGAATAAACGTTTTGAATATTTTCTCAACTGACTTGACGGAATATTTAAATATGGTTTGGTTTATGAGTTAAAATATTTTTTCGGTTGCACAAAATTGGAGATATAAAAAAATTTCCTTTGTATGAATAACAGCATATTTAAGCCACTGTTGCAGATTTTCGTGAAAATTTGATATAGGGAAATTATCTGCTTTTTCCATAGCTATAATGTCATTTGCAATGACGTGATTGATATGTCATGGAAAAAACAAATAAGGCAATTTTCGTTGCAATCGAGAGGTAACGTATTTACCCGATGGTTCCAATCGTTGACTTATTCGGCATCTTTTATCGTGAAATAATTTTACTTCTACGAACAAGAGTCGCTTTAAATGCTCATTTGAGAGTATTTTGGGGCATTTGAATTATTTTCTTGTTTAAGATTCGAAAACATATATACCTCCCGTTAAAGTAAAACCAGTTGCCCTATACGACGACACTAAGCCCATTACAGAGGTGAGTTTGGAAATATACCGTAGTGTATAAAAATAAAGCAGCTAGCCTGGTTATCGAAGGGTGAAAATTTCTGCGAAATCGGCACAGTCTGACCTGGGTAGATGCTTTCACTGTTATACAAAAAGGACCGCCTTCGCTAAGCGGATATCAAAATCACATAAGTCAATTTCCTAGAAATAAATTGATTGACAGATGTTGGTCATGTTTCACTATTTATTCTTTATTCGCTCCTTTTGGTTAACATTTTTAAAAAGAAATCATTTAATTTGCCATCTGTTTAACCCATTCCAACACTGTGGAATTTTAGACCGGTCCAAATTGAAAGGAGCTGCAGACGACAATTTCAAGTTGATGGAATTTTGATTTATTTTTTTTTTTTGTCTTTTGGGATAGGAAACATTGTGGATAATGAAGAAATTGCTTGATCCAAGCAATTTCTTCATTTTCCACAATGTTTTTCAAAGCTTTTTTGTTGAGGGGCGTAAAAAGGAGGGATTGAGTGGGAATGGGTTAAGGGTTGGAATATTGAACGAAATTAAAGACGACTTTGAACACCTAACTGTTTCTGCTCCCCTCTATCGGCCAATAAACATGCCTATTAAGATGTTATCTTGTTTAAGGAAATGAACTCT
This sequence comes from Fragum fragum, assembly GCA_946902895.1. NCBI lineage: Eukaryota > Metazoa > Mollusca > Bivalvia > Cardiida > Cardiidae > Fragum > Fragum fragum. The sequence goes on along the minus strand of OX336370.1, from coordinate 58,690,900 downwards.
GGATAGAAAATGTCATTACCGATCAGATAAAACAGTGATTCATATTGTCTTAGAGAAATTCAAGAAAACTCTCTACATCACTGTAACAGCGCAATATGATACTTTCGGGAATAATTAAGAGATGAAGAGAATGTTTCTTGGTTGTCATAGATGAATGAACCTAAATCTTAATCACACAAGTATATAAGTTAATTTTTAGTTTCGTCTACCAAAAACGGGCGTTCTGATTGGTCGAAAAAAATTATTCACAACTCCATGAATAAAATTTTGAACACGCAACGATTTTGTATGATTCCGCACAAAATAGTCCCATACAAAAAGGTATCAAAATTTGTAAAGCTTTTATTTTTTTCCCGCTCGATGCTATTGAATTATAAGAAATGAAGAGAATATTTTTGTTTTCATGGAGGTATGAACCGAAAAACCTATTCACTCGATGTATGAATCCGCTTCGCGTATTCATACAGTGTGATTAGGTTTTTCATTTCATACCTCCATGAAAACAAAAAATATTCACCTCATCTCTTAAATGAATCCACTCCGCGTACACATTCAGTATGATTAAAAATTAGGTTCATACCTCAATGAAGATACATTTCTATATATATTCAAGATTTATGCAATTGTGTGAAAATAAGGGTAATTGTATCAATAGAATTCTGAACGAAAATATCGTGATTTTAACCTTTGACATGCTGAACCCGTTAATATCCTGTTTTGTTAAGGAGGTCTAATTAAAGATCAGCCTGCATAAATGTAGAGTCTGATCTCAGTCTTCACCGCATGTTTGATCCTTTCAGCTAGGGTTGTGTTTAAGATTTATTTCAAAAGAAATATTGATCCTTAATAAGGTCAGTCAGTGCTTACTGCTCTTTGATTTTAATGCAATTCTGAAAAGGAGTTCTTCAACAAGACAATTGTTTTATACATGTATTCTGTTATAGTAAGTACTTTTAGAAGATCCCGAGGAAGGAAATCCCACAATTATTATGAGCGATCGGGAGAGAGACCCAATCAGTTATTATGAATAATAAATAAGGTAAGTCCCTTGCATTTTTGCAGGAATACACGGTTCAAGAGATGCCATACATCGATAATGGAATTTCGTGTGTTAGTCAATGAATTTAAAATTTGATATTTGTTCTTTTATCATAAATGTCCACTTTTTTAAATCATTCATCCGTGCGAGTCAAGTCCGTTTAATTTACAATAGTCAAATCTAACCGGACGTAATATTAAAACTTTCATCAAATAAATCCGTTGAGATCCGTTGTCTAGGAAGACCTGTCTAAACGCCAAGTTGATTTTTTTCATTTTTAGCTAGCAAAGCGTCATAGAAGATAACTTAACAATAACCATGGTTTGCTATAGCTAACAGTTCTTTTAGTACTTTGATTTCAAATTTCAGAGTAAACTATAATTTTGGTTCTCTAACGTGAACCAATGTATATATGATAATTGATTGGGATTTTACGCCACTTTTAATAGTATTTCAGTTAAATCGTGGCGGATTGATTACCAACCATATTTTTAAGACCAGTACTACCACAACGTCCTTTCCAAGCCTCCAGCTGCTCATCCCACATAGGTTCAAGATTATCCATCCATCGGTTTGAGTCGAATATCGGAAAGGATTTTCTTCGTGACTTGGGATCGAATCCTGGACCACATAACGGCCTATCAATATTTGAAAAATTGTTGAAGTTAAAACTGTTGTACATTAACCAATCGACGGTTTTTAATGATCCAGATTTAAAGGTAGGTATCGATGTTTTTTTCATGTTACAGTTTTTTATTATTTCTGTTTCCTCTCGTATACTATTTGGATACAATATGCCGAAAAGTAGTTTTGCAAAAATCTGAGGTCGCTTATCAGAAAAAAGCAGGATATTTCGTTAATAGCCTACGTAGGCTATTAGTCTATTTTTAGATTAATCCGAGACCGTTGCGAAGAAAATATGATCATTCACGTGGTGAGAATAACCGTTGTAACCTTGAATTTAGTTTAAATTACATCACACAAACGTCATCGTTACAACATCAGGAGTAATGTTCGCTAGCCGGTCTTGACTTCTGTAAAGATCAACCCAAAACTGTCGTAAGCGTTATTACGTATATGAACACTTACCTTAGTTTTGAGCTAACTCTTTCATGAGACATGAATTAGGACGTACGCTGTTTCGCTAGTAAATTTGTAACCTTCAGTTGACTTTTTGGTAATATGCAAATGAGGTCATTCGATGTCGACAGCCGAATTCCGTGATATCTAAAAAAACCTGGAATTCCGCTGGACCTTTCCGCTATGACCACAAAAAGCCATTTAGGCGAAGACAATATCTGACTCAACTTAGAGTATTAAATGTTCGTTTGAGTGTATTTTTCAGCACTTGGTATTTTTTTCTTATCTAAGTTTCAGAAACATCGATACCTCCTTTTAAGGAAATAGCAGAAGACAATTATTTGTTTATGAAAAGTTTGTTTTTTTTTAATCTGGCAGTAGAAAACATTGTGGATAATGAGCAATTTCTTCATTTCCCATGATGATTTCCAAAGCTTTTTCTTGGTCGTTTCAATAATGGGTCCATAGTGACGTCATCAAAACGTTGAAAGTTTCCCAACATCCTTCTGTAACGTCATTCTGGCAGATTTTCCCAGATGACAGATCATGTATTATTGCAAACTCCAATATTCAAAGTAATGAAACTCGATTAAAAAGCACCTACATAAATCGTGTTAGTATTTGTTTTAACCCTGTTCTGTTCAAACCCTTTTTACATCCTTGTGTTTCTACATCAGAGAAGACATCGTGAAAAAAGAAGAAATTGCTTGTGACAACTGAATGGTTGTTTTTCAAATAAAGTAGACTTTGAATTGTCGTCTGCAAGAATTTGGACAGGTCTAAAAATTTGCACAACCGGAAAGGGTTGAATAATTATCTACATAAATGATCTTACCGGGCAAAGCAAATCAATGGACAAAATCAATTGGGTTACCGTATTCGACATTTAAAAGAAAAAATTACAATAGTAACAACTCCGATAAGTTTGTGATTCAAGTGTACTCAAAGTTAAGCTTTCTTGTTGCTTGACAAATGGACTTGCAGATAAGCAAAGAGTTGGGTCTTAATAATATAAGACGGAAGGCAAGGGGGGTTTTCCGGGTTTTTTTTTATTTATTTATTTATTTTTTTTTTGCTCCTTTTTGGAATCTTTTATTCGGACACAGTATTGTCCGAAAGATAGTTATGAATATTTCCAACACGGGTCAAAGGTTGCACTCGTTGTTATTGCTTTTTCAATTAGTGTTTTCTCCGGAGAATTTCGATATATCCAATCATGGGAGGTTTTCAATAGACAGAGAAACAAGACTATAGAAGGATTGAGCAGACATCCATGTTAAATTGATTAGGATTTTGTATCTCCGGGGTTCTTTTGTAAGGGTTAGCACCATACTTAGTGTCGTCCGAAAATTGCTTCATTTATTGAGACCTTCTATCCTCCTAAGGTTAACAAATTAGTTCGGTACCAAATTCTTATCTTCTGCTTCTAATTTCAGGGGTTTGTTCCACTGTTATTGTATTTTTGTAATTGTTTGTACTTATTTTTTTATTAATATATACGCACGAACATACACATATATATGACCCCGTCTGAAAACATTGTTAAATCACTGCATTTTTTCAGATTTCTAAGAAAAACTGTAAGCTTTTTTGAAAAGAGAGAAGAACACTTGAGACCTTACTGACAGTGGGTGTGAGTGCGCGTGTGTGTATTTGTCTGGGGGGGGATTGGGTTGGGTTGTTTTTCTTTTTTTTGGGTTGTGTGTTGTTTTCTTATTTGTTTTGTTTGGATGTGTGGTATCTTTTGTTTTTCAATTTTGCTGTTGAAGTTGTGTTTTTGTTGCTGTCGTTTTTGTTGCTGTTTTTGTTATTTGTTTTGTGTATCGGTGCGCGTGCTATTTTTGTCTATTATCTAAAATCGTTTCGTAATAAAACGAAAAGTCTCAGGTAAGTAATAAATCTTTGATATCGGACTAGTCAGAAATCGATTTAAATGGAACAGGGTGTATTCAAAGTACATTTTCATCGACAAGAATTTCAGAGAGTGGCGCATATACACTTGAAGGGGGATGTCAGTGGTATATATATATTTTTTCTTTTTCCTTCTAAGTTGTTAAGGGCGTTGAATAAATCCCAAAACATTTCTTGTACCTTACATAATCTTCACAAATTAGCTAGTTGATCTCTGTTGATCTCTATCAAGTAAATAATGGTCTCGTGCACAAATAAACACCACAGAAATTAATTGAGGACATTTTCAGTAAATTCCAATTGAAAATGTAAGAGGAGTTGCACACACAAAAATGTATTGTAGAAATCTTCACTTCATTTCGAGTGGAACTGTAGGAGGAGCTGCGCACGCAAAAAAGTGCTAACGGACAGACAGACAGGTGGAAGGACGGACGACCATGGCAGTAACATAATACGACCGTTTGGGAGTATAAAAAGTTTAGGAAATAACAGTATGTACTAAATCATCGGAAGAGCCTTGAAATACCGAGCGAAAAATTATCATGTCCAAATTTCAAGCATCGCGTTTCTGAATAAACATATTTATCAACTTTGGGTCGCTGGTTGGACCAGTAAATACTGTCCTTTTTGAAGTGTTCAAGAGCGCTTTGAAATTTAAAAAAGTCAGCATTTTTTTTTTTTCATAGACAAATCTTTTGTCTTACATATACGTTGTCTTCCCATCCTGCTACATTTGTACCATTTATCATTCGGTCGTCGTTTTTTTACTTTTGAAACATACACATGTATTCCTGTTGTAAGTAATGATCAAAGCAACAATATTATTTGTCAAAGCTCTTATTTCCACCATTCCTTGGAGAAATCTGATGAAGGGTAACGCAAGAATCATTTCTGCGAAATTTGGTTGAATTCTGTTTCGTACATTCTGAGGAGAAGCTTTTTAAAGTAACTATATAAAAAAAAACAACTCAAAGTTGTTTCATTTTTCTATTGATGCGTCGTTTAAGAGAACCAAAGATCTGAACCGAGTAATTTATGAGAAAAACTTTATTTAAACTAGATGGTTGTCCCAGGACAACTGCTGCCGAGCCCGCAAAGTTTTGACCATCAACTTAACCTTGAACATCAATGTCTCATAACAGAGAATAATTGTGTCAAATATTTTTGTATAAATCAATTCTTAAATGTGGACAATATTTTTTGGATAAGCTTAATTTCAACATTTGACCTTGACCTCTTACATTTAAGAATCGTTTTTTTTCTAATTTAACCTAACACATCTACCCATTATAGAATTTATTTCTGCCAATTTATTTTGAAACCCATCCTTCTATAATGTGGCTATGCTCCAGATAAGCTCAAGCATTACATTTGACCTTGAGCTTGCAGCAATCCAAAAAATTATTTCAAATGGCACATCTATTCATGATGGAGTTTAATTGTGCGGAGTTATTTTGAAATCCATCCATAAATGTAGGAGTAATTGACTAACAGACTAACGCACAAACACTGACTTGTCATAGTGACAGCTATGTTTCGCTCACCGCAAGCGGGCTCGACAAAAATCTGGTGCAAGACAAAGCGACCCTCGAACAGATTATGGATGAAAATTTTCAGCTCCCAATTGCGAAATTCTAATTTTAATGTATTCAGGTACTGCAGAGAATGGGATTAAGCTGATTTTGTGATGTAAATGATGTTCATTACTTAAAAAAAATAATAAAGAATGTAAGAAGCCAAAGTAAGTTTTCATGACGTATCAATTACGTCATTGGCTTCCACTAATCGTTATCGACATGACCCGAAGACTAACAACCTTACCCGATAAATTCCAATATTTCAAAGTAGGGCAAAAGAAACATACTTTTAAGTCGAATTCGGTACATATAACAAGAAAGAGCGTTTATCAGGAAAATGACATTAATAATTATTTGATACTTTTCCTGTATCAAATTTTCCTGAATTCAAGAGCCTCTTTAAGATTTTGTCTATTTTTCCTGAAGTTATTGTAATAAACGTCGAAATCATTCCATTGCTAGAAAATTATATTAGAATTAATGAATAATTCTAAGAAATTTACAGAAAAGAAGTTCTGGCGACGAATAGCTCTAAATCATGCCTTTTGACTATGAAAAATTGATTGGCTGTATACTCAGAACTAGGATGGAAATAAATAGGGAATATTGTGTTACGATAGAGATACAAAATCTTGTATTTGCTTCGCTTTGAGCTGCGCAGGAAAATTTTGATATTTCACGAGACCAAATGTCCAGTTGAATATCAAATTTTCCTCCACGGCAAGAAGTAAATAAAAGATGTTGTAATGCACATGTCATAATTGTCATATATACTTTTTTCCGAAATAAATTTTTCGTTCTCCTTTACCATTTGACCATGTTTATTTGCATTAAGACGTCACACACAGAGCGAAAATTGGCGTCATCTTGGACTACCTTATATTTTCTGAAATTTTCTTAGTATGAAATGTGCACATTCTACTAGAAATGTCTATAGGTATATGATAATACTTAAAAGCTCATTTCTTAAGATGATGGTAATAGATAGAAACAAAGTAACCATTTCTACTTAATCGTGGAAGTAAACTGAGAAAGAAGAAAAATAATTGTGTAAAGGTTCGTGTATACCAATTTTATCAGTCTCCTGTGGCTTGTAACGCAAAATTACAAGCTTAGGATTTCGATGTCTCTTCTGCTGTTTCTTTCACTACAAAGGGTAGGATGAAATTTCTGTATTAGCCTGTAATAAACTTGAAAATATTCGTTACCGTTTAGCATCTGGAATTCAATTTAATGTTTTAGTGGAATCATAATAATGTTATCTTAACGAGAAAGGACAAGACAATGCAAAAATGCTTAAACTCGTAGAAATCAACCTACTTGAATTCAATCCGAGAAAGTGACGTTCACAATGTTATCTATCTAAAGACGCCTGTCAAATCATTAAAAACTATGTTCTATACGACTCGAGAAAATATTTATTTAATTGTTGACAAAATGAAGATAGATCATGTTAACACTGAATCTAGCAACTCACATCAATTTAGAGTACACAAAGTATGAAATAAGACCATTTCAGACCCCTTAATTGATTGAATTAATTTACTAATTGGAGGATCACCGGCAACGTCTATTCACCTCAGAATAATAAAAGAAATCAATAGGTACAACATACTGAAATTGTGTGCGCTTGTTTATGCATTTATATGGAGTGTTGTATTGCCAATTAACTCCGTCGTGTACAGCTGTTAAGCTGCGTTCTTATCAGTGTACTGAAAGTATTGTAAGCTAGCAAAGCATAGTTTGTTAAGTAGTCTTCCTTGCTAAAGGTAATCATGATAAACAAACGAGGTTAGAGTAATCCAGGAGTTAATCCATTACAGCATGTGAAAATCTTAGACTGTTTCAAATTTAAAGAAGTTGCAGACGACAATATCTAGTTGATTGAATTTAGAAAACCTTTCCCTTGTTGGGTAGAAAACATTGTGGACAATGAAGAAATTGCTTGAAACCAGCGATTTCTTCATTGTCCACAATGTTTTCCAAAGCTTTTTTCTCGAGATGCTTAAAAACGGAATTGAGTGGAAATTGGTTAAAAAGCATGCTTTTCAAAGAGTTTTCTACAATTTTGAAGTTTGCAATATTTCTTAAATAACATAAGAGCTACTTTTTTTGGCGTAGTATTAAAATCCACGAAGATGGCAATCGAGTGAAAAAAACAACCTTAAAACTCTTCTCTACCAAAATCATAAGGTCTAGAGCTTTAATTTTTGGTAAATATTATCATCAGTTGACCCTCTACCAGAATAATTAAAAGAATCACTGCCCTTTTCTGTGCGATCCCCGATTTTACGTAGAAAAAAAGAAGGAATTGTTTGAAAATATTCTCCTCCCATACCGTAAGGCCTAAAACTTTGATATTTCATAAAATCATCATCATCTATTGACCTTCTAAAAGATTCTTCAATGAACTACCTCGAAATATCTCGAAAATTAACCCTTTTCTGTGCGAACCTTAATTTTATATAGCAATAAAGAAGTAAAGCTTAGAAAACCTTCTTCTCTCAAACCATAAGGCCTAGAGCTTAGATATTTGGTATAAATCATCATCTAGTGAAACTCTACCAAAATTCTTTAAATAATTACAATATCTTAAATTAAGACTTTTTCTGTGGGAACCATAATTTACATAGAAATAAAGAAGAAAATCTTTGAAAACCTTCTTCCCCCAAATCATAAGGCCTAGAGTTTTGATTTTTAGTATGAATCACCATCTATTGATCCTCTACCAAAATACTTAAAAATTTTAACGTATCTGCAATATTATCCCGTTCTGTATGAACCCTGTTTTTAGATAGAAATAAAGAAGGAAGTCTCTGAAAATCTCCCAAACCATAAGGCCTAGAGATTTGACATTTGGTATTAATCATAATCTATTAGCCCTTTACCGATATACTTAAAAGAATTAGTGTCTGGAAAATTAGCTTCTCTGTTCGATCCCTGATTTTACAAAGAAATAAAGAAGGAAATCTTTGAAAATCTCCTTCTCCCAAACCATGTCCTAGAGCTTTGATATTTGGTATACGAATCATCATCTATTGACTCTCTACCAAAATACTTCAAAGATTTAAAGCCATATCTTCCCCCCAAACAGACTTTTAAATTAATATGAAAACCATACTTCAGGCTCAAAAGCATAAATATGACAATTGAAATTATAAGATCTACATAATTCTACGCAGCAACACTACAATTCACGGAAAATGTTTCTGTATTTTAAATTGTGACGTTCCACAATTTAAGGTTTGTTTAAATAAAACTATGACCTCAGTGATGACGTTTTAACTTTCGCTAGTCATTTAAACAAATAGCTAGGTCACGAAATTTAACGAAATCGTCCTTAAAGTTTAGACATTCAGCACATGTGCACATAACAGTCAATGTCGAAGATAAGCGAAGAATCGTAAGCATTCTTCTAGCTTTTAAAATGTAAAAAAACACTAATTGAAATCGGCAAGAAAACACAAAATACTCTTTGTAGATAACATCGCTCATACCCTGCTTTTGCATATCGATATTTAGAAGACCCGTGTTTGCTTCAGTGACCAAATAAGCGATATATTATTTCAACTTTTTTCCGTCCTCGGAGGGCAGATATGGCTGTAACATATCTTAAAAATTGGCCTTTTTCTCTGTGATCCCTGATTTTACATAGAAATAAAGAAGGAAATCTTCTTCCAAATAATAAGGCCTAGAGCTTTGATATTTTGTGTAAATCATAAAGCCTTGAGCCATCATAATCATGAGAGCGATATAGGACCATCATGGTCCTCTTGTATTGAAATATTGATACATGATTTCTTAAAGGTAGGTATCGATGTTTTTCTCATGTCACAGATTTTAATTATTTCTATTTCCTCTCGTATATTATTTGAATACAATATGCCAAAAGTAGTTTTGCAAAAATCTGATGTCGCTTATCTAAAAAAGCAGGGTATTTCCTTAAAGGGAGGTTTCGATGTTTCTGAAACTTAGATAAGAAAAAAATACCAAGTGCCGAATCAGAGACTCAAAAGAACATTTAATATTTTAAGTTAGGTCAGGTATTGTCTTTATGGTAATCTAATAGACTTCAAATGTCGTAAGCGATTTTACGAATATAAACATTCACCGTAGTTTTGCGTTAACCCTTTCATGTGACATGAATTTAGGACGTTGTCTGTTTCGCTAGTAATTTTGTTACCTTCAGTTGACTTTTGGTCATATGCAAATGAGGTCATTCGATGTCGACAGCCGAACTCCGTGATTTCTAAAAATAACCTGGAATTCCGCTGAACCTTTCCGATATAGCCACAAAAAGCCACTTTAGGCCTATTAGATTACCACCAAGACAATACCTGACTCAACTTAAAGTATTAAATGTTCGTTTGAGTGTATTTTTCGGCACTTTGTTTTTTTTTTTGTTTTTTTTTCTTATCTAAGTTTGAGAAACATCGATACCTCCCTTTAAATTAAGATTACACTCTTAACCTCTCAATTTTACCCATTTATGATAATTTTACCGAAAAAAAGAAATTCGAAGAAATTACATTTTTCCGAAAAATGCATGGAAAGACTTTTATATATATATATATCGTATCGTATATATATATATCGATTATATAGAGCTTTTGTTTAGAGGATCCCAAAAGCATGTGTTCGAATGTGATTATTAACCAATCGCTGGTCCTACCGACTTACTCCTTTTGCCATGCCCATTAACTCCAACAGGAAGTCCAGTTTCGATTTTTAACGGTGTTATTTTGCAATATTTATATATATATATATATATATATGTGTGTGTGTGTACATGTTTGATTGGTCTCCAGTGTATTGTATTCCAATGTTCCAGTGATATAGAAATTATTCGTGAATTTCTCTAAAACAATATGGATCATTGTTTTATCTGATCAGTAATGACAATTTCCGTCCCTAGTTCATTTCCTTAAACAAGATAACATCTTAATAGGCATGTTTATGGACCGATGGAGGGAAACTTAAAGACTTTGAGTCGAAAACCCTACTAATAGTTCGCTGTGTATTTCACAATCAAGGGGACAGAGACATAGAAAGAAAGATTTTAGCATTGTACCTAGATATCTAAAAGGACCTAGATGCAAATTCGCTCTAGATACAATGGTGCTAAAAAGTGTAGAAAACATCGATACAAAGGGGTAATTATATTACGTTAGCGATACAACATCTTGTATTTGCTTTGATCTGCGGAGGAAAATTTTGATAGTTAATTACTCAGAATTACATTAATTTTGATATATACCTACATTTCTTATTAATTAACTAGACAAATGAATCAAACACTGTTTTTTTATAGAGTTTCTTCTATTCTTCTTTACCATTCTGTTTACGTTTATTCGCATTATTAAAGTCATCTGCAGAATAAAAATTACATAAGATTAGACAATCTTATATAGAACTATGTTTTACACTATTAGATACGGATTTTTTTCTGACGTGTCCGATTTTGTCTATGGGGAATATATATATATGTTATCGAAATTATTCTTCTCGATTATCGATCTTTTAGCCGTGAAGATGCCTTTATTTGATCTGTTATCCAAGATATCCAAGAAAGCCTATTAAATGACGTTACTTTGTGACGTTGAAAAATTCAATTATAGTTTTTATGACGTCATGTCTTATTATCGCTATACTGAGGTAGTTATAGGCACTTGGTAGCGCATCAGACTCCGAATCTTCAATCATGGGAGGTCATTGGTTCGAATCCCGGCGGCGCATGTCCTTTCCGACATTTGTCTCTCACCAGAGGGTCGATAATCGTACACCTAAGTGGGATGGATGCTAGCTAGGAAAGTATGTAGTGGTGGTACTGGTGAGAAATTTACCAGGAATCCATTGTTAGGTGCTCCAACCTTCGCGTTTTGATTGAAAAACTTTTAAAAGCGGTGTTAAACCCCATTCAAACAAAACAAACTGATAATTGCTACGCTTCTAAATAAACCTTTCAAAACAAGGAAGGTGAAGAAATTGTCTGTCACTAGCAATTTCTTTATTATCCACAATGTTTTTTTCCCATTATACAGATTTTTAATAATCCTTCAACTAAAAACAGTTGTCTGATACTGTGACTTCGAAACCAGTCTATTGGTTAACAAACAAATGCAGTCGTAACTTTGTAAGTTTTTAAGATATTGACTTGATAGTTTAGTCTAAAACTTGAAAGTGAAAAAAAATATGTGGGTAGGTTTCGAGGATTGCAGACTATTTCTTTTCGTTTTCAAGATTGCCTTAAGGATTTACAGTAAACTAATGTTGTTGTTTTTATAGTATATGCCTGACTGACCGATTTCAGAAAGTGATACTTTGAGATAAAACTTTTTATGAGTAACCTCCACATAGTGGTCGAATACCTCACAGCTATATACGCTTTACAATTGTGCGAGCTCGTCAAATAGACATTTTAGATATTGCTCAAATTTTACGCGAAATCGTTTCTTCAGTGTGACGTATTTTACAAGACAGTGATTGTGTTTATAACCCTGTAGAATTAATACTATTATAACGAATAAGCAATACTGAAGAATGTCTACATTTCGATTCGAAAGCATGTCGTATCCTAATAAACCATTTTTTTCTTTGGTGAGAAGAAATTCGATTTTAGCTCACCTGTACTGAACGTTCTGAAGAAGGCTACAGTGAAAACCCTATATCCAGCGTAACCAATTCCTACACAATAAGGCTTTAAAGCCCCTCAATATGAAAGCTTTTGAAAATATGGTGGAAAATAAAGCATTGCTTGTTTCTTCTGCATCTTCTTTGACCGGTCTAAAATTTTGTTGTGTGGTAGTTAGGGTAAGCGCATCATCTGCCAACAGTTACTTAGTAAGCATCACGCTCTAAAACACTCTGCCAATTTCAACCTAATAGACCCAACTCCTTCAGAATTTGCATGAAATATCGCCGCATTATTACCAAGATTTGCTAAAATTATTATTCTCGAACCCATCGTAGCTCAGCTCAAGAGGAGTTGCAATCTATTGGGGAAAAATTGTTAGGCAACGCAATTAGAATTTAGGGCACAACTTTAATGAATCGTCTCATGTTCCGGTAGACAAAGAGCCTGTATATTTAATGTGCCTTTTTCAAAATTACCAGAAAATTCTTTCATTCGAGGTGCCCAGACCTTAAGTGTTGATCCTAAACAGAAATGAAAGAGCAATTCTTTAAAACGACATCTTCCAAAACCGTTGCGCCAATTACAGTTAAAATGTTTTAGTTTGTTTGTTTTCATATTAAGTGGTGAAAGTTAAAAGGAAACCTTTCAAATCTACTGTCCCAGATCAAGTTGGCATAGAGCTTCAATAGTGTGGATGACACACCAGGTCATTGATGGTTAATGAACCCTTTGACTATCACAAAATACCCACTGCAAGAGTTCTGGCGAAATTTAAAAATGAATTAACAGCCTGTGTAGGCTATTAAGGAAATACCCTAGTTTATTTTGAAAAACTTTCTTTGATCTTCCCAAATCTGCTTTTCAGATTATTGTACTCAAACAGTATACGACATAAAAACAATTAAAGGTAGGTATCGATGTTTTTTTCATGACACAGATTTTAATCATTTTTATTTCTACTCATAAACTATTTGAATACAATATGCCGAAAAGTAGTTTTGCAAAAATATGAGGTCGCTTATCAGAAAAAAGAAGGGTATTCCCCTAATAGCCTACGTAGGCTATTAATCTATTTTTAGATTAATCCGAGACAGTTACGAAGATTATAGGGCATTCACGTGGCGCGAATAACCGTTAGAACCTTTCATTTAGTTCAAATTACATCAAACCAACGTCATCGTTACGTCATCAGGAGAAATGTTCGCTTGCAGGTCTGTAAAGATCAGTCCGTCCTTTCATGTGACATGATATAGGACGTTGGCTATTTCGCTAGTAAATTTGTTACCTTCATTTGATTAGGTCATATGCAAATGAGGTCATTCGATGTCGACAGCCGAATTCCGTGATATCTAAAAATAACCCAGGATTCCGCTGAACCTTTCCGATATAACCACAAAAAGCCACTTTAGGTCTATTAGATAACCACCAAGACAATACCTGACCTAACTGAAAGTATTAAATGTTCGTTTGAGTCTATTTTTCGGCACTTGGTAATTTTTCTTATCTAGGTTTCAGAAACATCGATACCTCCCTTTAAAACCTGCGATATATTCGACTCGATTTCAAAATGTAAACAAACATAAGTTAAACTTGATAAGAAACAAGATGTGTTTGTGACACACATTGCCCCGCCTTAACGTTTGATCTTGGTATGTGACCTTGACCTTATCACATGACCTTGACATGGAGAGATGCGTATTATGGAGATGTATCATCATGCCTAATATGAGCATTGTATCTTGAATAGGGTGGTAATAATTGATGTGTATATATGGGTAGATCAAGTCATTTCTAATGTTTCTTGGAATAATCTGTATTATAGGAAATGCATATATCAATTGGTGTATCATTGTGAGTGCAAATATACTCTCTATGCAAAATTTTATTCGACTTCCCCTATAGAACAGTCTTACATTCGCCTTTCTAAATATTCATAGAATGACGTTCAAAATTTGTGTTCATTACAAAGGTCGCTAAATGTGCGAAATATCAGAGTCTTGGTCCAACAATTCAGGAGATATCCTAATTCAATAAGTTATTGCACGCAACAAACACGACAAAAACCGATTCATAGAATATCCGAATGCCATTTGTTATCAACGTCATCCTGCGAGAATTGGCCTGAAGAACGTCAGAAGGTGTGATTGGGCTCCCTGGTGGTGTGAAATAACTCATAAATAATGCATTTTGAAATCATTTAGATGAAGAGCTTTGTAGAATTTGGAGAGTATTTTTTCTGTGATTTATTTATGCGAACGTATCGGTATTTTTGTATTGACTTGGCATTTCTTGTCCTTCCTATGTCTGATGAAGACGGGAAGTGAGTCAGTGTAAAATGATTGGTATTACATGTAACGAGTTAAATATCGCGACGGTCACTCTTGGTTACCTTAAACGCTAAATAATAGTTATCTTAATTGCTAAGAAATGGTGTTTATTGGACGTTCTATAGAATCATGTGTAATATTCCAGGATCACCGTGATACAGGCCAACCAAATCATTTATTCAGACTGGAAATTAACTTTGAACTCCGAAATATTTGTGGTTTTGCGACTTCAAAGTCGTAACTACAGCTTATTCAAGCTGTAGTTACGATGTTTAGGTCGCTAGTCATCTATTTTAAGTTTATTGTCAGCGACACTTCAATTAACAGATCCTTTACCTGCAGGTAAAAGGATCTGTTGCCTCACCAGCTCTCTGGGCTTGGTTTCCGGCCTCTGCCTAAATTTTGACGATGTCATCTATAGGAAAGTATGAATTCTTTAAAAGATAAAAACGCATTAAGATCTAACGAAATTTACTAACAAAATGATTTTTACAAATAAAATTTCACTAAAGCTACTTCTTTGGTGTCATTTTACGGAATTGGCCAGAAAAAGATTTTTTAGCGGAAAACATAGTTTAACCTGCTTTCAAAAATGTGCTTTAAAATAAAGTCCATTTTTAAAAGCGGAATACCTGAGACTTTTCGTGTTCGATATGATTATAACGTTAACGTCCATGTGACGTATCGATCACAGGCATGTTTTTATGAATAAAATTACATAGCGCCTAATATACATTGTCATATATCATACAGTATTATATATATGAATGCATACTTCTTTAAATTAGACCAATGTCAATATAATAGACTCAAAGTGAAAGCACATGATGTTGCGTATGAGACACTCAACAATATGACAAGAGTTACTCGCACGATACACGTCTTAAACCCATTACAACTCAACAAAATTTTAGACTGGTCCAAATTGAAAGAAGCTGCAGAAGATATTTTTAAGTTGGTGGAATTCAAATTTTCTTTGTCTTTTTTGATAGAAAACATTGTGGATAATGAAGAAATTGCTTGAAACAAGCAATTTCTTCATTTTCCACAATGTTTTCCAAAGCTTTTTTCTCGAGGGGCGTAAAAAGGAGGGCTTGTGTGGGAATGGGTTAATAGGCTTATTGACAAGATTCTTATCTAACTGAGGAATGGAACGTTTAGGGCATAATAAATATGATTCAAGGTACATGATTTATGCCCCAAAGGTTAAAGATTTCCTTTTAATCAACCGAACTACTTTTATTATGACCATTTTGAATTACTAGCGGACAAGAAAGCAAACTCAATTTAATGCGCAACAAATCAGTTACGGTATGCGTCGCCTTGTGACAAAATTATGACGTATTATGGACTTTTTACAGGGTAAATTAGAGGTGAATTTAATGTGAAAATGAATTTAATAAGTATTAGAAAAGAAGATCATTTTCCTACATCAAATTTTCATGGAAATCTGTTCAAGAGCCGCTTTAAATACTAGATCGCATGTCACAAGACAATCCAGATTATTTGAATATAACTCCCAGTCTTTGCAATGGCATTAATTTAAGGATAACGGTTAAATTCTTGATATTGGTATTGGAAACGACTATCTAGTTAATTGGTTACATGTTGAATATCTCATTGCTGTAGTAGTTTGAATTGGCTATGAAGAGCAGCAGCTGCTCTACTCATTTTGTTATCTCTACTATTATAGTTAAGTTTTTAAATATCATTAACTAAGAGGTGGTAGTCAGTTTTCTTTCTTTAATTCCTGGAAAGGCTAAGAACTGGAAATAGATACACAACTGTCTTCTGGAATCTTAAAATAATTATAGTGTAGAGCAAAGTAGTAACCGTCTCAAAGACTATCAACATGGGAATTAGAGTCATCTGGTGCCAGGCGGAGAGGACCAAACTGACAAGGCTCCGGGAACTAGAATCTGCTCCTCTAGAATGCAGTAATGTCATCTCCTGTTGGACCACATTATCATTGCTGATACGCCTTCCTCCCCTATGTAAATTGAATTCGGTGTATTCAGGTCGGGGTGAATTGCCGCGATCCAAGACAGGTTCACTCTCTGGTGTGAACAGTCCTCCGTCAGCAATCCATAGCTGTCCCATCCCCCTGGTCTTCTATAGCGCCTTTAAACATTCAGGTAACATTCAGCTTCCTCAAGAAAATAGGATGTGGGTTTTTCGTCCTGAGGTAGTCAAGTAGTCTGTTGGACACCAGAAATGTAAAAGCCGGACTCCTGCCAGAATGAAACATTTGCTTCTATCCTGTAAAAGTCTAGGGGAGGGGCTGTCTTGGTGTGCATTTTCAAATCTCCTATGCGTCTATAATTTCGCTAGCGTCCACAACACCAGGGGCAGAACCTTCCCACCAAACCATAGTTGGCGAGCCCGGACTTTCGGGGCGTAAGCATATGTTTAAATGGTTTATATTTTTCTGAAATTTACACTAGAATAAATGTGTGATATCGGAATCTTGTCAAGCAAGATAGCTAGGTGTAAAAGCTTGCTGTTCGCCCGTTTTCTTTTCATATTATTGAAACGGTGTTGGTAACATTGGAGATTTACCAAGTTAGATGTATTTATAGAGCATTGACCCCTTTATATAATTGGTCCTATCAATAAACGTCGACAAAATTGATGGCTTTCATTCAAAGAAAAAGAGGCCCATATGGCTTTATCGGTCACCTGAGTCCAAAGAGCACAAAACAGATAAAAGTCGATCAGATAATGCTATATACCAAATATTAAAGCTCTAGGCCCTCCTGTTTGGGAAAAGAAGAGTTTTAAATTCTCACTATTATAAGCCCTTTGTAAAATCCGTAGGCCCTCCTGTTTGGGAAAAGAAGAGTTTTAAATTCTCACTATATTAGCCCTATATAAGTTCTTTTAAATTCTCACTATAAAAGCCCTATGTAAAATCCGTGTCGTGCGGGGATGGGCTAATTATGATCCTATGGCCATAATTCGTACAATATTGATAGAGATCCACCAGATGATACTACATACCAAATATCAAAGATCTAGGCCTGTTTGAGAGAAGAAGATTTTTAAAATTTACACTATATTAGCCCTATGTGAAATTCGTGACATCCGGGAAATGGCTTATTTTAATCCTGGGACAATTATTTGTACAATCTTGATAGAGGTCCACCAGGCGATGCATGCTGTATACCAAATATCAAAGTTCAAGGCCCTCCTGTTTTGGAAAAAAGATTTTTAAAAAAATCACAATATAAGCCCTCTGTTAAACTTGTAATGTCCGGGAATAGGCTAACTGTCTCTGGGTTCCATGATTTATACAATCTTGATAGAAATCCACCAGATGATGCTACATACCAAATATTAAAGCTCTAGGCCCTCCTGTTTGGGAAAAGAAGAGATTAAATTCTCACTATATTAGCCCTATGTAAAATTCGTGAAGTCCGGGAATGGGCTTATTATGACCCTAAGGCCATGCTTCATACAATATTGATATAGATCCACCAGATGATGCTATACATACGAAATATTAAAGCTCTAAGCCTATCTGTTTGGGAGAAGAAGATTTTTAACGTTTTCACAATACAAGCCTATGTTAAACTTGTGACATCCGTGAATTGGCTAATTCTAATCCTGGGGCAATAATTTATACAATCTTGATAAAGGTCCACCAAATAATGCTGTATACCAAATATCAATGTTCTAGGCCCACCTGTTTGGGAGAAGAAGATTTTTGAAAATTTTACCATTAAGCCCTTTGTAAAGCTTGTGAAGTCTGGGAATGGGCCTTTTCTGTCTCTGGGGTCATGATATATACAATCTTGATAGAAATCCAGCAGATGATGCTACATACCAAATAACAAAGCTCTAGGCCCTCTCGTTTGGGAGAAGAAGATTTTTGAATTTTTCACTATCTAAGCCTATACTAAACTTGTGATGTCCGGGAATGGGCTTATTCGGTCTCTGGGGTCATTATTTATACAGTCTTGATAGAAATCCACGAGATGATGCTACATACCAAATATAAAGCTCTAGGCCCTCTAGTTTGGAAGGGAGAAGAAGATTTTTGAAATGTTCAATTTATAAGCCTATGTTAAACTTGTTACGTCTGGGAACGGGCTAATTTTGACCCTAGGGTTATTATTTATACAATCTTGATAGAACTTCACTAGGTGATGCCACATACCAATTATCAGAGCTTTGGGTCTTTTGGTTTGGTAGAAAATGATTTTCAAAGTTGTCATTTTGTAAGCTTCTGTACACCCCCCCCACACACACACACACCTTTGCACCCCCCAACCCCCTCCAAGCTCGGCCATTTCTTTACAGATTTTTTTTCTTGTGCAAACTTGATAGTTCTTGTCCTAAAGACTCGAAATACCACATGTGAATCTAATCTGAAGCCGGTTCACGACAAAAAGATTTTTAAAGGTGTACCCTTTTTCGCCCCTTATGGGGCCACAAGGGGAGGTAACTAAATGACGTGTACAAATCTGTTTTCAAGAATGTTTCCTGCCAAGTTTTGGTTGAAATCCATCCAAGAGTTCTTAAAAAGAAGTCGAAAATTTAAAAAGTTACCACACGACGCCCAGCGCACGACTACGGACGAAACACGATCGCAACTGGTCACCATGGCCTTCTGTCAAGTCAGCTAAAATTCTACTCAAATCATTCATTCAGACCAGGAGTGAAGTTTGATCACCTACATTTACTGTCGTTTATTTGAAGCATTTTATTGATATGGTGACCTAAACGTCCTAGCTACAGCATATTCAAGCTGCAGTTACGGCGTTCCGGTCGTCAATCAACCATTATACTTTACTACTACACGCTACTGGCCATAAATTTTGCAAAATAACGTCGTTTAAAATCTAGTTTATTAAACATATTTCATTGCCACCATTTTAACATGAAATATATACATATTGTTTTACATTACATAAATGATCATGGCAAAAGGGTCTGGCCACAAGTTCTTACAACTTAGAAGACGGCCATCCCCTTAAAATTGAAGTGGAACTTCCTGAATGAGTCAATTGGCGGTGCCAACGGAGTAAGTGGGCGGGACCGACGATTGGTCAATACCGGGTTTCCACTTTGGACCGCTATACACGTGCATTAAACATCTGATAATATATATATCTTCAACTTTCCATAAATGTTACACAAACATTAAAAAATAAACGAGAATGATTTCTTGGATATATCTAGTTAGGATTTGAATAATCATAAGCAGTCAATCATTTATAGTGACGAGTCTTACAAACTGATCAACAAGAGCCGTCAATGGCTTTTGATGACGAAAGTTTTATTTATAATTTAAGAAAATGTCAGATAAAACCCCTTTTCTCATGAAGGCAGGCTAGAATATATTAATTTTATAACTATAACTGGGAATCTCAAATTAGCAAAATATATATATATATATATATATATATATATATACAAAAGCCCTGAAATACGCTCAAAGGATGATTTTATACTTAAAATATAAGCCAGATATCATCTTCATTCTAATGTGACGAGTAAAAGTGGCGGTTTTATGTTATCCAGCAAAGTTTTGGCGGAATCACGACTTATTTTAAGAAGTCACTGCATACGGCTGTCGACACCGCATGACCTCATTTGCATATGACTCAAACGCTGCAAAAGAAAACAAGAGCTATGTCGGACATGGCCATCCCCCGCCGTAAAAGCTTGGTAGTAAACTGAAGTCAGTTAGATTTAAGCTTCTTGTGCACTGCATTTCTTCTCAATGAGTTCGATAATAGCTATTATACTTTCAGAGATATGCCCAGGACACAATCTAAGTCTTTAAAACAACAAAGGGCAATAACTCCAAAATTATGCAAGCAAGAGTTGAGGTTCTTGTGCACTGCACTTTTCCTCAACGAGATCTATCCTCTTATGAAGTTTCAAGTTAATAGCTATTTTATTGTAATGTGAAGGTACACCTTTGACCAAATGTTTTGTAGTCATAAAACATGTATAATGATTCTGTGATCATCATATACATGTTTCAAGAGCTATTCTCGAGCAAATTATTCGGATCCGAGCAAATTGAATACTTTTGGATCCGAACACGCAACCATCGTTTTCCGAATCCGAGCGCCAGCGGATCCGAAAGTCGGGAATAATTTTATTCGGATCCGAACTTTAGGATCCGAAACTCATTGGACATTCGGATCCGAACGTTGTAATTTTTTCAGATCCGTTTACTATCGAAAACACGTTACTACATTTTCGGATACGCACATTAGACATTTGTTTTCGGATTTGACAATCAGGTTTTTGATCCACACATTAATGATATTGTTTTGGGACAACGTATTATCGGAAAACGAAAGGGAAAAATTAGTAGTATATAGACTATTGTTGCCCTTTAAAAATTTATTATTCGGAAACGCACATTGTGCCTGTTTTTTAAAATCAAATTTCATGGGATCCGAACGTAACTTGGTTAGGAATTCGGTTTGGCACATACGGATCCAAATTATTCGGATATTTTTGTAGTGAACTAGCAAGTTTTTGGAAATGGCGAATTTTCCTCAGGGTTAGACTCAAAGCCTGATAGACGGAGATTCTTTACATTTATTTTTCTATGAAAAACTCAATTACCATCTTTAAAACATGGCAAATCAGGTAGACTCGGACTCCGAGGTTAGTTTCAATATGAATGACCCTGATGGGCATGGCGAGGAAGACTGGAGGTGGAGAGACAAGAGATAAAGAACAAAATCCAAGAAGTACAAAAGAACCCGAGTCTATAACTAGATAGGAAACTTTGCTGGAGGGGGCCAATACGGACACAGCAAGTGAGACAGCCTCCTCGAGTTCAAGTTCCAGTTCAACAAACTCTATCTCACATATTATTAACCCCAATATGGAAGAAGCAGACTCCCTGCGTGAGCCAGAAACTTGGAGATACTAAGGAGGGGAGCCATGCCAATCTGCCCACCAGCCAAAAGAGACTGGAATGCCGTCATTTGCTTGGACTGTTCAAGTACGAATACAAGAGCTGTTTGGCCCCCATCAAATCGGAAGTCTTTAACCGCAGATCAAAAGCTTATGGCCAGAGAATACATGGCTCTCTTCTTTGAAATCAAAAACAAAATGGTGGCATTTCCTGCTGTATCAAGACGGACTCTTCTTGATAAGTATTCATTCTTTGACTTGGATGCGGAGAAGAAGGCACAAGAAGAGGAAAATGAAGCCGTCAAAGTAGAGGCCAAGATTAGGCAATATAACCTGTCCTATATGACTAAGGTAGCAAAAGGAGAGATAAATAACAGGAGGACTTCCTGGAGCATCATTAGAAGTATTGAAAAGGCTGACAGATGGACTGACACTGATCATATTCCGGGACTCCTTGATAGTGGCAAATTAAAACTTAAGATTTGAAAAATTGATTTAGACAGGAGAAAAACCGTTTACTTATGATAGTTACTTATGATGCCCGTTGCAATAGCATGCTCAGGGTTGGGTTCATTAAGGTTGGTTTGAATAAATGTTTTACTTTTCGGTGCTGTAATGTATATTGAAACAGACTGGTATAATGGCATCAATTTTAATGTTCAAACATTTAAACATTGACATTGAAAGCAACTGTTGTTCTTGATTTTGTTTTCCTTTAAAGATATAATCCAGGAGGATTATTTAATAGGGGAGGGGGAAGTGTAATTTGAAGGTACACCTTTGACCAAATGTATTGTAGTCATAAAACATGTATAATGATTCTGTGATCATCACTTACATGTTTCAAGAGCTATTCTTGGCTTTAGCAGGTATTATCATGTATTTTCATATCGTTCTTATCTGGTAATATATGGGAAGACCTCACATTGTTGACTTCGATATTGACAGGTCGTGAAAACCCAATACAATTGAGTATTTTCCACTTAATGTGTTTGGCGAGCACATGAAATGCATTTTATACGATCATATTTAACTCAGGAATAGATCACTTACTTGTATGCATTAGTTCTCATAATCATTCACTTTAAATCGGCTCTTGTTCGGAAATCATTCTAAGATATTGTTTGGAAAGGCGGCCGGTGATTTGGGACTACTTGTTTCTCATGAGATTTACTCCTTGAGGTAGAATTACCCTCCCTTATACATAAAGACTGGTCAAAATGACTTAAGTAAGGTATTTACGAGTGTCTAGAACATATCTGGTCTAGCTTTCAGGTAATAATATTTACTTTTATAATTCCTAAAGGGCATTTCGGAAATCCGAACATGGACTACATTTTGTTCGCCGGACCGGTACATCTTTCGGATTTTTCCGAAAGCGGAACTATTTGACGATATTCACATAGGAACCTATGTTGTGATTGGTCACTCAATGCCTGACAACCTATATTGAAGATGAAGTGTATAGAGGCGCGAGATTATAAAAAGAGGATGCGTTCATGGAACGGCAGCTTTTCGATTAGGAACTTTGGCAAAACAACAACGAAATCTCCGTCTCTTTCGTTTACCTTCAAAATTCATTTTACCTTTAGTTCTTTACATTTTTTTTATTCTTATATTAATTAACAACAACATTAGGACCGGGACAGTCGGACCAGGACACGGACTAGGAGCACAGAGCTACTGGCGAGGTGTAAATAGATATAGACACTTACTGACGTTTTCAACATTTTTTTTATTTAAACGCTCATTTCATTTTCTTTTGACATTTTAATGTGAATGATCTTTTATTAATTCGTCCGTAATTAAATTCAGTTTTTTGTAAGTTTAAAAAAAGCCTGTTTATCCTTTAAACCTGAAATCTTTGGTAAACTCCCGTTCAGTTCGCTCACAGGAAGGATCTTGGCCAAACAGACTTGTGACGATCCAATCCGTGCGTCCGTTTGCTTTATGTATACATAAGTATATATATAGCGTAATGGCATTACTGTTCTGACCATTAGAGATTTATATGATGACGACCATTGACCGCTCGCACTCGTGCATCGTATCTCAGACAAGGCCTGTGTATCTACATTGCGTGTATGCACAATAATCATGTTACAATATTTTCAGAGATATGCTCAGGACAAAAACTAAGTCTTTAAAACAACAAAGGGCAATAACTCCAAAAATATGCAAGCAAGAGTTGTGGTTCTTGTGCACTGCACTTCTCCTCAATAAGATCTGTCGACCTATGAAGTTTAAAGATGATAGCAATTATACTTTCAGAGATATGCTCCGGACAAGTTTAGTGACGGAAGGACGGAATGACGGACGGAGACCATTACTATATCCCCTTCGCCGAAACGGCGGGGGATAACAAAGCGATAATTGAAACAACCAACGTCCCAAGCGCAAAACTACTGTAATTGTCGATATTCATATCAACTCTTACGACAGCTTTGAAATGGTCTTTACAGAATCAATAATCGGCTTGCGAATATAACTCATGGTGACGTCACGATGACGTTGGCTTGAGCGAGTTCGATCCAATAGCGTGATTTCGACGGTTAACTGCATCGCTAGACTGTCATAATATTCAAATTCTCGGCGAAATCTAAAAATAGGCTATTAAGGAAATACTCTAGTTTTCTTTGATAAACGATCTCTGATTTTCGAAAAAACTAATTCTCAGAATATTGTATCTAAACAATATAGAAAGGGGGGTGAAAAAAAGTGATACCCTCCTTTAATATGAAATTCAATTAAATTCCGACCAGTAAATTAAAAGAAATGGACAAAAACTATTTTTTATTACTACCCCTTTTCCGTGTTTATCACAATATATGACATTTATTTATATAGACTTATGGTCAAAACTTGCCAACACCGTCTGACTTTACGACGTGCTTAAATGTGTCGAAGGATGATGAATCTTTCAATTTTTTTGCCGCCAAACCTTCGCTTGCAGGTATTTTGAACTAATCGCAATTTCAAAATTTTGCCGCCTATATCATTCGCACTATTTGTCAAGTATACAGGCCTTATATATAATTCATGATAACTGATTAGGTTTCTCTCCTCTTCGCTCTTAATATATGACGGATTCTTCTGCTTCGATAATTTAGTAACGAGTGCAGTGTTTATAAGACAGGGCGTGTGTTCCACTTATTTCTATAGACCTTCTTTACTTCGAAATACCGTTATTTCTCATAAAACATAATAAGTAGTTATGCTAGGTGTACATACACACCCGGTAATCTCTGGCCTCGGGGGTGATTTTGGAATGGGTTATAGCACATTAGAAAAAAACAACACTAAAATATTAGTAATTTAACCGAAAGGGATAAGCACAAAATGCACCTTATGTACTTTTACGAGATGAAAGGAAAATTTTGTGTTCGTGGAGATATAAAAACGACCAAGAGTACTCATTTTGGAGTATGGTTTGTTTTTATAGTCAAACCTACTTATAAAACACTTCAGAAACAAATTACAAAGCAGTTTGATATATTTTATTGTGGAACTTATCTGTGCGCACCCATTCAAATCCGTTTCGTACTCAAAAGATTGTTAATATTGTTTCTTGTGGCTCGAAACGAAATTTTTAGCCTATCAGAATGCAATAATCTTGCTAAACGAAAGTATTTCATTCAGCTAGGAAAGCCATATCTTCCCCCAAAATACACTAAAAAATTAACAAGAAAACAAAGCTCAAAGGCATAAATAGATCAATATAATTCTACGCAGTAAGGTTTCAATTCACGAGAGAAGTTACGATCTTTTAAAATGTGACCCATCACAATTTAAGGGTTGCTTACATCAAATTATGGCGTCAGTGATGACGTTTTAAGTTTCGCTAGTCATTCAAACAATTATCTAGGTCACGAAGATTAACGAAATCGTCCGTAAAGTTGATTCATCAGAACCCGAGCATATAACAGTCAATGCCAAAGGTTATCGAAGATCTAAGGTGAAAAATCGGGTGCATTCGTCACGATTTCGAAATGTAAATAAACATAAATTGAATAAGCGATAGATTATTTCAACTTTTTTTTCTTCCTCGGAGGATAAATATGGCAGCCTATTTTCAGTGAATAGTAATTTTAAGTGTTTTTGTCTTTTTTTTTCTACCGACGTTTTGGATAGTTAAGCATTGTGAAATTCGATATGAATCTCCGTTTTAACTTCCAAATTTCTTAAAGGGTATGCCGTCGATTAAAGGTACAAAAGTTGTTCAATGTAAATTTCCGTGAAAACGCATTCGTCAACACCATCAAAGATACTTCATTTTTCCCACAATACCAGTGGTTCTTTCAACATGCACAATAGAAAAGTAATTGTTCAATCGCGTTGTCAATCAAATAAACAGTCGACCAATGAAATCATCATTTAGACCGACATTGACGGCCATTTTGGTGAATAATGCTTTGATAGTTTGCGACTCAAACATCTTATTCAAGCTGCAGTTACGACTTTTAAGTCGCCAACCAACCATTCGTATTTGTAACATGCTACTGGGCATGGATTTTGCAAAATAATGCCGTTAAAAATCGAAACGTAACATCCTGTCGAAGTCAATGGGCAGGGCTAAATGAGTCAGTGGATGGGGCCGGCGATTGGTCGGTCAAATGTTGCGCCTGTTGTGATCGTCTTTTAATTAACGTTTACTACAGAGTGGTTCTGTATATGTAATAATGTGACGTTTCAAAGCGGCTTTTGGACAGATTTTCATGATAAATGAAAAATGTCTGCCTTTCCAGTTGTTGTCATTTTCACTAAATATATTCTTTCTTCGTGTGAAATCAACTAAACTCACTATGAATCTAATTTAATGTGATATATTCCCTATGCCCTACTTTGAAATAAAGTAATTTATCCAATGAGGTTCTTAGTTTGCGGATAAGGTCGATAACAATTGATTTGCTAGCGGAAGCTAATGACGTAATACATGCGTCAAGGAAACCACAAATAAGGCAATTTTCGGTCCAGTAGATGACGTATTCACCCGATGAATTTCGATTCCATTCGGGGTTTACTTAGTGTCCCGAGTCTTGTATCGTATTTGCTTATGACCGAATAGTGTTCACTTCATAATACCTTCGGGGAGTTAATTAGTATTGTAATCAACTCTAGAACAGGCGTGGGGATTCATCCTTTCTAATCGGTTTTTCTTTATTTGTTTGGCTTTTTTTGTTGTTTGTTTGTCATCATTTTTTTTTTTTTTTTTTTTTTTTTTTTTTCATTTTGTTGTTGTTATTGTTGTTTTAAACACAATTACATAGCATTCAAATATAACCTTTCCCATTACCTTTTATTCTGATTCATACCAAGCGAAACTCTTGAAATTTAAGAAAAGAGAACACTTTAGACCAGTAAAGATTTATTGCTTCGGTGAAATAGATTGATATTAAGGGGGGATATGGTTAATAATGTTATTTTATATTCATCTCGAAATTAAAATAATCATGAGTCATAGCACAAGATGATTTTTAGCTAGCAAAGCGTCAGCTTTGATAGCTTAAGTTAACAGACAAAATTTTGAGGTCGTCTCAAAGTTCAAAGAGTGCAAACTGATACTCGAGACTTAACCACTAAATCTGTTAAATGACTACGCCATAAAAATAGATTTTATGAATTTCAGGAATATTGCAAACTCTATTCAAACTGTAAAGAACTCCGTCAAAAGCGTGCTATTTAACCCGTTCTCACTCAATTCCGCTTTTTAAGCATCTCAGGAAAAAAGCTTTGGAAAACATTGTGGAAATGAAGAAATTGTTTGTGACATATTTTCTTATTTCAACCATGCTTTGCTATCTTACAGTACTTTGATATAAAATATCCCTCACGGACAAATCGAGTGCAAACTTCAGGCGTCACGTGATCAGAATTTACATACCTATCAACCTAATGTCGTAACTATACACCATCATTTCGGTCAGAAAATAATGTGCTAATTGGAAAGGTTCCCAACACGGATCGTAACTGAAATCCTTTCAAAAACTTTCAATTTTAGGACTTGGATATTGACATTCGCTCTTACTCCTTTATTATCCATGCTGGATTCGTGTTTTATATAACACCTCGAAAGAAGGAAATCTAGAGGGCTGGTAACAAAGTAGAATAAAACTCTGACTAGGCCGCCAGAACGATAGTTGTATATATCAAACTCCTGTTTAGCCGTTAGCATTTCCCATTATCAACGCCATTATTATTTTCTAAATCCGTAATAAGTTTTTTAGAATAAATAGTACGATAAAAAATCTAATCATCATTTTATCATAATTGCGTATCATAAACATTCCATGGTTAATACTAGATTCGTTCGAAACGCAATTCAACTTATCAGGCTAGTAATCCTTTTGATATTCATCCAATCACGAACGAATTTGAGGTAATCGAGCCAAATGCAACTAGATATGTACTTATTGCAGCGACACGTTCGGTAACATCACAATGCCATGTACTTCTATGAGGTCATTTAAGGCGTCATGGACGGAATTTTAAACCAGAGTTTTCCCAATATAAAGTGTAACTAAACCAATTTTCCTAATTTTTTTTAAGGATGTTCCTTTGAGTATATTACGTAAAGTCGAATGTGATCAATCACTGATTTCAAACATTTGGAGCCACAATGGGGCCTATTCTAAGGCAACCCTTCTAAAATACACTCACTTCCACCGTTACAGCAAATTCCAGCTTACCTTTATTACTGTTCCGAGCATCTGCATATAAAAAGGTTTTAAATTAGTAACTTGTATACTGTTGGTCAAAAGTTAAGAACTACATATTTCCACCCGTGTAATGGCGTCAACCTATTGTACTTAATGATTGAGTCTGTTTTATGTCAAACGTGGCGGTATATTACAGGCCGAAACCTAGGCCCGCTCTAATTTAGAACCGTAAAAACTTGAAGCATTACAATATTGTAGAGCGGTTGTTCTTGTAAGAAAATATATAATCCAATCATTTTTAATGTTGCCATTTGGTTTCTTTGTACCTACGCTTACACCAAAATATGACCGCCACCTTGATGTTTTCTTAACTGGTGCTGAATAACAATCGGAATGATATATCATCAACCCCCATTACACTATGTTTGGGGGGTATATAGGAGTCAGCTTGTCGGTCGGTCTGTTCGTCCGTCTGTAGCTTTTTCGTGTCCGCTCATCTTCTCGGAAACTATTAGACGGATTTTATTCAAACTTCACTGATATAACCAGTATCAAGCGGAGATGTTCATATGCTTTTTGGTTACGGTCCATTGATTTTTGACGGAGTTATAGCCCTTTGGTGAAAAATCGTGTCCGCTCAAATTCTCAGCAACCATTAGACGCATTTGATTCAAATTTCACAGAAAGATTCGGTGTAAATCATGTGCATAGCCTATTTTTGTTATGGTCCATTTATTTTTGACCGATTTATAGCCCTTTAATTAAAAAGTCCAATTTTTGTTACGGCCCATTGGTGAAAAATCGAATTCTATTCAAATTTCACAGGAAGACCTAAGACGTCACTAGCCGTAATTTAAGAATAGGAAAAGCTCAGTTTTAAACTGCCTCAAAAGCTTATATAAAAATACACTGTCAACAATTTTGCATATGACACAATTCATTAAATTGGACGTGCCCTTCTCACTTTTTTTTTGTGTAGGTGTTTTGTTTGTGTGAGTGTGTGTGTTTTATAACTTGGGTCATTTGCAAAAGAGCTGACACGGTGTAATGGCGTAAATTCAAATAAAGAACGCCTAGTTCCACTAAACCTTTTTAGATTACATTAATCGCGTTCGATTATCGGATAACCATTATGACAATACCTGCTTTATCGAAAGGTGTCGGGAGATCGATGGCTTTATTTACATATTTTTAATGCCACCGATCTTAGTTGGCTTTATATTCTTTGTTTTTATTTATTTGCTCGTTGTTGCTAATGTTAGTTTTTATCATCATTGTTTAATTACATTTATATTAAATGTCATAAATTGTTAGGATACAATAGTCTGACAAGTAGATTTGCAAAAATCGTAGATAGATTATCAAAATTAACTTTTCGCGCGAAAAGCTGCAATGAATTGTGGAATATGTTAGTGGTGCGTCATACGCTTAACCTCGCGCTCTCAGACTGAAAATAGCGTGGAAATTCGCTCGCGTCTTAAAACGGCTCTTAAGCAGATTTTCATGAAAATTTGATTACGAAAAAGAATTTGCTTTTCAAATATTAATATCATATTTTCATACGCATAAAATATTTTTCCTTTAGGTTAAATCTTACAAATTCGCTGTACATTTGATTTAATACAGTATGTTCTGTACGCCCTACTTTTAAACACCGGAATTCATCGGAAGAGGTCGTTAGTCTTCGGATAATAACGATAACAGCTGAATCGCTAGTGGAGGCAAATGGCGAAATTAATATGTTTGGAAACAACACTTAAGGTAATTTTCTGTGAAATCGAAGAACAACGTATTTATCCGATGAATTCCGGTTCCAGTCGGGTGGAACTTTATTTACTAAATTGGCGTTAGGTTTGCGAAATCTGTTTGCTTCTTTTCTTTTTTTTAAAGTTATGAACAATCAATATCATCGTAAAATCAGAATTTACTATTTCTTTTAAACGTCTGAAAGTGTAAAAGTTAGAAATTGAGAGCAAAAATTGTTCATCAATAATCTGTACAAGCGCCGTTATTAAAGCCAATGCCACCTTGACGTCACCTTGAGTTATATGCGCTAGCCGATTTTCATTTTTGTAAACCTCAGTTCGAAACTTTCTTACATGAATGTATATGCACTTACAAACTATTTTTTGACCCATTGTTGTGGGGTATTTCATAATGTTTGTTTTAGTCCTGTTCACATTGTTTTATTGAATTAGATTTGGATCGTATGCAATTTGGGTCTCTCGTTGACGTCATTCGAATGTTATAAATTCAAAAGTAATGCAAACCTACCCAAAGCCATTTTCCCTCATCAATCAACTATGAAGACAATATATTGCTTGTATTTGTACAGTATTATATCCGTTTGGGATGTGTCTTCGGCTTTTGGAAAACGTTTCTTTCCCAGGTTCTAGAAATACAAATACCTTCACTGAAGAATTGAGCGCTCGATTGAGTGTGTTTTGGGGTATTTGTGAAAAATTATCTGTTCTAGGTTAAGAAATATCGATAGGCACTTTTTAAAGAGAAAGAAGAAGGTGTCGCGTGCCTAAAGCAATTCTTCAAGACCAAGACGTCTTGTAATTGAAGGGGAGAAACTAAAAGATATGAGGAAACAAAAATGTACACTAATTAAAGGCACTTGATCTTTCCTTCATAAAAATGAGGGTTTGTCTTGAGGATATCGCTATCCTTTCCGTCGCACGAAAATACTTTTATCGTAAACTTTTAAATGAAAGTTATACAATACTAGTTTTAATTGCATCAATGATTGCAGCATCCCCACTCTCCCCGTCGCTCGCTCTATTTATATAACTATATGTCCATTTATCTACCTGTCTGTCAGTATTCATTTATCTTTAGTTCTATATATCATGTCCTATCCTTCTTTCCCTCTCTTCCTTTTTGCAGAAGGTCACCTTCATCAGTTTTAGGCCCGAGTGTTGCATGCGTTGCCGAAAGAACCCCATGATAGGTGGCGAGGCCAGCATTTAATCGTTTAATATCACGACCTTTGACACCTCTAATTAGCGTCAAACCAAATTCAAACAAATCAACTCTCAGTGTACGCCTTAACTTCTGAGACACGTTACCTAACGTATCCCGTGTTTCTTGACAATTCATCCCCATTTCGAAAAGAATGGTCGTTATGACCTTACAATCATTCTGTGAAAATTTCAACAAAATCCGGGCAAAGCTGAGGGCTTTTATTTAATTTTCACACAGCCATTTTTTCCATGCTTATTTATGGATCTGATTCCGAAAAAGAATTATCAAGTATCTTTAAGAGCATTTATGACGAATTTTAATTAATATTTATAAGGTTTCTTTTCCTTTGTTTCTCGACGGATCAGACCCAATTTCGAAAAGAACAATTTCTACGATGGTACAATCATTCTCTGAAAGATTAAAGTCAATCTGGTGAAATCTGGGGACATCATTGTGTTAACTAGGATTTTTTCATTTCCATAACGCTTCTTTTCCCGTGATACTTGATGGATTGAACAAACTTTAGAAAGGAGCAATTATTATGATGGTTCAATCGTCCCGTGAAAGTTTGAAGAGAATTTGTTGAAAACTGTGGACTCTAGAGCGTTAACAAAGATCTAATTAAATCCAATTTTCCCTCGATACTTGACGGATCGGACCCACTTTCGAAACGAATGATCCTTATAATGGTACAAATATTCTGTGAAAGTTCGATAAGAATTTGATAAAAACTGTGGACTCTAGAGTGTTATCAAAGATTCTTTAATCAGATTTTCAAAAGGCCCCTTTTTCCCGTGATTCTTGGCGGATCATACACAATTTCGAAAGGAACGATCCTTACAATGGTAAAATCATTCTATGAATGTTCTGAAGAGAATCTGATGAAAATTATGGACTCTGGAGTGTTAACGATGATTTTTTAATTGAATTTTTATAAGGGCCCTTTGCTCATGTTTCTTGATGAATCATACACAATTTCGAAAGGAACGATCAATCTTTTCATAGTTCAATCGTTCTGTGAAAGTTTGAAGAGGATCCGATGAAAACTGAGTACTCTGAGTGTTAACTATGTATCTTAAATTAAATTTTCAGAAGGCCCCTTTTCCTGTGTTTCTTTACGGATCTGACCCAATCTCGAAAGGAACGATCTTTATAACGATACAATAATCCTGTAAAAGTTTGAAGATAATTGTTTGAAAACTGTGGACTCTAGAGTGTTAACGAGGATTTTTAATTAAATTTCAATTATGTCCCTTTTCCCATGTTTCTTGATGAATCTAGCCCAATTTCTAAAGGAGCGATCCGTATGATTGTATAATCATTCTGAGAAAGTTTGAAGAGAATCCGATGAAAACTGTTGACTCTAGAGCATTTAACAAGGAAAAGTTAAAAGACGGACGTGCGACTAGACGATCGCCGGACGGGAAAACGCTACCACTTTTGGTCTTCGGGCCTTTGGACAGTAGAGCTTAAAACCAGTCGTTCGTACACCTTTGAATACAATAATAATAGTTACAGACATCTTTTCGTCACATGACGTCATATATCGCAGTTGATTTCAATTTAAAAAACTTGCGCATGAATATCAGAGGATTATCATTTTAACCTATTCCCACACGATAAAATTTTAGACTGGTCAAAATTGAAAGGAGATGCAGAAGGCAATTTAAAGATTATGAATTTTAGAAGTTTTCAATTCCTTGGTAGAAAACACTGTGTTAAATGAAAAAAGTGCTTACTACAAGCAATTTCTTCATTTTACACATTGATTTCTTAGTGGTATTCTTTTAAGGGTTTCAAAATGTGTCATTGTGTTGGAATTGGTTATTTAAACGGTTTTATCACGAAAATAATTCGGTGGTTTAACAGTAAATGGTAAAGTTTTAAGGCAGGAATTATGTATCTCGAAACAAATGTATGTCCTAATCTTTTTATTTCTCGCGAAACAACAGAAAAAACTATATATCTTCCCCCTTCTAGGTTTGACAAGTTATTTAGCCCATTGCGGAGATATATGGGAAGAGTAACGAAAGACAACTCTGCTCGGATATTTATGAAATGTATGCCTTTTTAGGAAGGTGAAATATCGAACCTATTTCTAGGCGAGTGTTGTTGTATATGGGATTTATAACTTTGGAGACATGTGACAATTTGAAAAACCTGCCTATATATATACATACAACAATCATGGTAAAACATCGCATATCCACACCTTAAATTAAGTATTTCGTAGTCAAATCATACTTTTATTGTCAACATTTGTTTACTAGTATCTAGAAAACTAAATACCAATCTTTTAGACTGCTTAGATATAAGAACGTCAGGATCAATTTGGAAATAAAGACACTTTTCCAAAATGTTTTGATGTGATTTAATGAGTTTATGGAGAAACGAAAACTTGTTCTTACGATCACCCTTGATTCAGTTATTTGCAGGTAATTATAACGCACTAAACGGAAAAAAGGTCAATTTTAAACCGTTTGCGCCAAAAGAACGCGTGTAGGCGTACAAAATACATGTGCATCTATTAAATTCAGCCGTGCGCGCGTAAAAGAATATGCGTGAGCGCAAAGAATGACAAGAACACGCAAAAAATAGACGCGTACGCGCAGAAAATTAAGAGTATATATATTAAATTACGCGTGGAAGCTCAATGTTTTGGCGCACGTAATTATTTTTACTGGTACACCTGCGTTACTTACCCGTGCTAAAATGACTTAAGTTGGACCTTTGACCCAAGCGTTACACAATAGATAATATACTGATCGCTAGCCACGTCCACCGAGCCCGGCAGGAAGGTAGCAATAGATATTAAATGACGGTATTTTACACAATTTATGATCATTAACATAAAACAAAGAAGTAAAGTGGTTGGTTGTCGACCTATACCTAGTAACTACAGATGCTTAAGATTAGCAACAGAAAATACACCTTGTTGGACGCTCTTATGTAGCAACAGTGGATATAATTAAACTGACTATGAAACAATGAAGGTAATTCTTCTACTGAAACTTTACTTCAGTCTATTCACAAGACCGGAGTTTTCTCAATTTTTGGGAAAAGATGTACATCCAGGTTCAATCTTACTTCAGACCTATGAAAAGAATGGTGCAAAATAAAAAAATAATCATTTCTTCGAGTACTATCTCGTAATGTTTATTGCAATAAAAAAGACGCCAATTTTCGTTTGAAGTGAATTTAAATTAACATTACGTGATAATTCCTGGGAAAACAAAATAGTATTACAAACTATCTATAATGCTTTTATCCGAAAATAGTAATTAACCCATTACCAGACAACAGAATTTTAGACTGGTATCTATTAAAATAAAATGCAAATAACTTTTTCAAATTGCGCTGATATTGGAAAATAAGTGCCAAAATAGGGGAGAAAACATTGTGAGAAATTGCTTGTGACAAGCAATTACTCCTTTTTCCCACAAAGTTTTCAATGATTGTATTTCTTTGGGGTATCAGAAAGCGTCATTTTGTGGTAATTGGTTGATGAAATGAAAAGAAGAACACATTTTACAAAAATCTTATTTGGCCTGCTTGTTTTTATCTGAGACTCTTACTTTTAAATGGACTACAAACGTCTCCAAATTTTATTCCATTCATCACAGCAAAATTTTAGACTGGTCCAATTTGAAAGAGGAACTTGCAGATAGCGTATTTCATTATATTCCTAGTAGTGGAATCTTTGGATTTCCCACTGTCATAATTTTTTATATCATCACTAGTGATGATATCAACTTTCACTCCAAAAATCGGGAACTACTTTTTGTCGAGCCCGCTTGCGGTGAGCGAGTTGTCATTATGACAAGTCGGCGTGTGTGCGTTAGTCCGTCCGAATTTGTCTGGACAATTACTCCTTCATTTATGGGAGGATATCAAAATAACTTGGCACAATCATTCTCCATAATGAGTAGATGTGGCATTTGAAAGAATTTTTGGGATAGTTTTAATGTCAAGGTCACAGCTCAAGGTCATACACTAGAATCGTGATTGTCAAGAGCATTTCTTTTACAATTATGGATGGATTTCAAAATAAATAGGCACAATTATTCTCCATCATGAGTAGAAGTGCCATTTGAAAGAATTTTTTGGATAGCTTCAAGTTCAAGGTCAAAGCTCATGGTCAAACACTAAAATTGATGGTCAAGGTCGATTTGATGGTCAAAACTTTGCGGGCTCGACAGCAGTTGTCCTTGGACAACCGTCTAGTATTTCCAAAGGGCCAGGTCGATCCTGGTTAATAGCGATGACATTACATTCGATTTCTAAGCTACAAATCGATTCAAAAACAATAAAATAAGAAAAATAATGTTCATAACTA
The DNA here is from genome assembly GCA_946902895.1 of Fragum fragum. Lineage (NCBI taxonomy): Eukaryota > Metazoa > Mollusca > Bivalvia > Cardiida > Cardiidae > Fragum > Fragum fragum. Next base: position 58,655,482 of record OX336370.1, on the reverse strand, counting down.
CAACATCAAAATAACGTTATGTTATCAACTTGTTTTAAACAATTACGAACCTGAATATTTGTGTTATCATTGATGACTCAGACAAATGAATATTTTTTCGTAACGTCTAAAATCATTCCAGACCTCGAATACTGATGATATTGCAGTTAAAGTGATAGACACTCAAACCTTACCCGCATGAGCTTGTTTTGTACATTCAAATCAGGAGACTGAGTGATCACAGACTGAATAGCCCATGTAGTACCAATCTTGAATAGTCGATCGATGTTCGATATATCCCGGGGCCATTAGATCGACGATAAGATTGTCGCCCTTAGATACAGTATATGTTTCGTCCAAATTATTGTCGTGGCTGATACTGCAAATCGTTAAGAGTCTTTAAATACGGACTTCTCGTCAAAAAATTCCTTTTAAACCCTCGCTCACTTGGAAAAGCAATCCAAGATGGCGAACAGGTATTACTGAAAACAAAATTCGTTGTATCAATGCGCACGGTTCTCAGGGCCGAATATGACGAAAATGATTGACTCGTTTAACAACGCAATCTCGTGAGAGATTTTTCATATCAATAATAACCAGTTGATTATCCTCTATTTATTTAGTAAAATTCCAAATACCTTGGGTGTTTTTTGTTTTGTTGTTGTTTTTGTGTGTTTACAACATATTGTAGATAATAAAAAAATTGCTTGTAACAAACAATTTTATCATTTTCAACAATGTTTTCAAAAGCTTTATTTCTGAGGTGAGGTGTGTAAAAAGGTTGAATTGTGTAGGAATGAGAATGTTTCTGCTAGGATTTAAAAAATACTTGAATAAAAGAATCTTAAATTGACACGCCTCTTTTTTTTATCTGTTACTCTTAATTGGTATGAAATGGACTAGAAACTTCTCCATGTTTTTAAAGAGACAGAAAGAATGTTTATCATTGGGGTATGAAACGAAAAACATAGTCGCACTAAAGTTTCATACAGAAGTAATGTTAGTTTCTGTTGATACAACACCTCCTTGAAAACAAATAGAATTGTTCGTTTCATTTCTTATAATTTTATGTTTTATTTTTTAGTTTCGCCTATCAAAAAAAAACGAACGTTTTCATTTGAAAAAAAAAAAAAAAAAACATACCTCCATGAACACTATTTTGAGCACGCAGCTATTTTGTATGCATAAGAAATGTATCAAAATTTGCACAATATATATACATGTACTTTTTTTTCTTGATGTCATTTAATTGCAATAAATAAAGAGAATATGGTGGGAAACGAGAAAACTAATCCCATTCATGTATGAATCCGCTTCGAGTATTTATACAGTATGGTCCGTTTTATTTATTTTCATACCTCAATGAATAGAAATAAATATTCTTTTCATCTCTTAAATGTATCAAAAAAGAAAAAAAGACTTACAAGTTTGAGAACTACATTTGGAGTTAGCATATAAAGTAGTTCAATTGGTAGTATAATTGGTTCAGGGGGAAATTAGAGGAATTTTTTCAGCCAATTAGAATGCGGAATTTGGATAGACGAAACTAAGTTTGTGTTTTTAATATTGATATCCGTCCTGATCAGTATATCTTGAGATAGCTTGAGGGAAAACCAACTGAAATACTTATATATAACAAAAAGGTTTCCAAAATGATGCCTTCCATTCCACCAATGCCTTTATTTTCTTTCGATTGAAATTTACAGCTAGATTCTTAAATGTCCCACCAAATGAACATTCCTAATTGAAATTCGAAGATATCCAATTACACAGAAACATTCCTCTTACACAGGTGAAAATTTTCATATATTTAGCTTTTTGTACAATTTAGTGCAATTGCCCGAAATTGTCATACATGTATCATATACAATCAAAGAAATCGGACAACTTATGTCAAAGTGTTGATTCATGCAAAAACATGGTTAGAGTTTTCCAAAGTGATTTGAGGCAGATGGTTCGATGGAAATATCACGCACGCAAGAGTGGACGGACTCGTAACAAACTATTGATCTGGAAAATAGCCCTGCTAGATCTAAAACTTTGAACGGTTTCAACCCCAACAGATGTAGCAGAGGTGATTAACAAAACTATTTTGGTCTTAAAATTTCCCGATTGTTTTAACATATACTCAAACGAACATTTGATACTTAAATAAGAGTCAGATATTATCTTTACGGTAGTCTGATTGACTTAATGTGGCTTTTTGTGGTTATCTTGGAAAGAGTCAGCGGAAATCCACGTTATTTTTAGAAATCGCTGCATCCGGTTGTTGACACCGCATGATCTCATTTGCACATGACCCGAATTCAACAAAAGATAAGAAACTGACAAGAAAACAACCAATGTTATTAATTATGCTACATCGAGTGGTAAGCACACAACTATACGGTAAGTGTCTACGTCTACAGGAACTCATTTGACTGGTTTGGATTAATTTTTATAGAATTGAAAACCGGCTAGGGAACATAATTCCTAATGACGTCATGATTACGTTTGATTGAGCAAATTCAAATTTTCGTAGTAAAGGTCTCGGCGTAATCTCAAAATGGATAAAAAGCTTGCGTAGGCTTTACGAAAACACTGGTTTATTTTTTTAGATATCCTCTATTTTTACAAAACTACTTATCAGTTTGGGGAATAAATGTCGCGAAGGATATTCGGCGCGAGTGGGGATCGAACCCAGGACTAGGACTACCACTGCGCTTTGGCCGCGGCCTTGCACGGTTTGTATTGGGATCAACTCTGCAAAAACTTTTGAATACGGAATGGGGTATACTTGAAATAAGTTATATAATATTAAACCTATCTTTCATGAAATCTCTTCAAGTCCAACACAGTGCACATTAATCTAAGTTTCAAAATTCAATTTCTCCCTTTTTAGGAGGCAAACATAAGATATAAAATATTGTATCGAGAATGAAATCTTGGAAACAAACGTGTTTTTCTGAAAGACACTGTGTATAAGAAATGATTTTTCCAAGTAATTTGTCATTACCCCATATTTGGTAACTAGAACTCTGGGGTCTCATTCTCATTTAATATATGCTTGTCAATTTTGTCTATGCAAATTTTATGAGTCCCGCGTGTTTCGTTGCATGGTTATCAAATTTTACCGCGGCAAAAATGAAGGAACTTGGCTTTATATCCTGCATATATTATATACTGCTACAAAGCATCAACTATAAAGATCATGCCGTCGGGGCGCAAGCAAGATGTTGTAACTACAGCTTTATTACGATGTGATAACCGGTTTAGGAATAATTTGCGAACATTTGTTTTATCGTTTGCCCATCAAAGAAATATTCCATTTATTAATGATTCATTTAAACTCACACACATTTAAGATAAGACTGCTATTTTCATTTCAGTCCAAGATTTATAAATCAGCTTGAATATTCTTATCAGTTAACGGGTCGCCAGTCTTCCAAAATGACGGTACGTAGCTGTCAATCACAGAATCAATCGACCAATCAAATATTTTAATTAGAACTGAAGTGAACTTCCTAAATTGATCGATATTTGTGTTAGGAAATAAGTTGACTTTGCAACTTAAGCGTCGAAATACAGCTGTGGATACAACGTTTAGGTCGCCAACCAACGATTTTACTTCTTTTATTAGACCTAACTGACTATAAAATTTGCAAAAATAACGCCGATTAATCCGAAGAGGAACTTCCTGTTGAATTTAGTTGGTGTAGTCAGCGGTCCGTCAGCTCCCTCAATGTAGTTTGTCTGAGAAGCCAGTCGACCCTAGGTTGCGACACGTGATGAGAGACAGTTTGATGATTAAAAAAGGGGAATAAAATGCATTTGTAGGGGACGAATGAATAAGTTGTAGCGAAGAAATTTAGGTCGTCTACCAAAATAATAAAAAAAGTTCTAGGTGTGTGAAATGCTCATCGCACTTCCTATGTTAAGTACTGATTGGATTGGTCAATTATTTGATTGGCAGGCCTAGCCACTTATGGTCCTGATATGACTTTGGGGCTCGTGCACAATCAATTTTTACCTAGCAATGTGTCAGCTTTGATAGCCTAAGTTACGACAGAATTTTGAGGTCTTCTCAGAGCTCAAACGTGTGCAAACTGTCTTTTGAGGCTTAACCACTAAATCCACTAAATGTCTACGCCAAAAAAGGAGTTATTGTGTATACTCGAGCAAATTGTGTTCAAAATGACTGGCCATATGAATTAACTTTATTCAAGTTGTAGAAAAAACATTCAAAAGCATGCTACACAACTCATTCATATTCAACCCCGCTTTAAAAATCCCCCGAAAAAGGCTTTGGAAAACATTGTGGACAATAAAGAAATTACTTGAAACAAGCAACTTTCTTCAGTGTCCACAATTTTCACTACCCTACAAATGGCAGAAAAGATTTCTTCACAAAATAAAGCTTTGCTAGCTAGCAGAACTTTCAGTACTTTGATTTACACCAAACTTAGTCATGATTTTGATCAACCTTCGATATCACTTACGCATTGTCTAGATGTATACGTTAAGGTGAGTGATCAAAGGTCACTTTCGTCTATACCTGTATAGACAAAATTGACCTTTGATCACACCATAATTTGTACATCTAAAGTCTTTAGGCAAGGCTACTAATACCAATCTGGACAATCACTCATCAAAGGGAAATAACAACTTTTAGTCTGATGAAATTTGTCGATGTTGATTCTGTTTCTTTATGCTTCGCGTTTTCATTCTCATACAGTGTGATTATTTTTCTTAGATTCAAACTTCATTGAAAACAAAAGAGATACCTTCATTTCTTGAAAGAACCATCTCCTCAAACAATGTTCATTACTTCTTTGTTACACAAGTGAAATAATACTAATGACATTTTTAACCTCCGCATCTAATAGTTTTATGGATGATCCTGCTCATTTTTTTTGCCAGCTGACTCGTTTCAGAAAAGCCTAATCCTAAACTACCCACGGTCTAAAACTAATATTTGTGTGATTATGGCTTTATGAAGTAAATATCCTCTGTATAAACATTCATGCATAATTTATAATAATTTACTTTTTTGTATATCTGACCAAGAATGTCATCGCACCGCCAGCTCTATTGACTAAGTTAATGCCTACGACATGCCCGGGTTTTAACCGAAAGATGCACAAATTTGAAATACAACTGAACTTGGTGTTGATTTCACTATTATTATATACTGGGGTAGAGATTTTGTTTTTCGCTTTATTTCATGTTTAGCTCTATTTAGAAAAAAAAAATCAACGTCATACTAGAGTTGGAAACTGATGAGTCATTGACTATTTGTCCATGAAATTTTTGGGGTCAAATCTGATTTTGAAGGAGTCAAAACAACAACAACAAAAAATGGGGTTCAATACCCTGGTTGAAAGTCAAACATGCGCCCCAAGTCAAGATATATTTTAGCTAAAATGTGTTAAAATTATAGAACAGAAAATGCTAACCGTTGCTTATTGAAAATTTAACCATGCTTATCAGTTCTAAGGCTTAATAAATAATCCAAGAGAGCTCTAACTCGAGTGGATTATTCATTAAGCCTTAGAACTCAGAAGCGTGGTTAAATTTTCAATAAATAACGGTGAGAATGTTTTTTTATCATTCTATCATGACCTTTATTTTACTATTCCATGGTAAATAAACGTATCAAAAGAGCCTGTACCTGGTCCATCTGGCATATTACAGAAGCGTAGGTTGCACAAGGGTCTTGATAATGAGGTATTTTCAAGTCAGTCTGCATCAGAGAATGAGGATGAAAAATGGTGTTTGTGTGGTAATACGTCCTTGATCTTTACTAAATGGGTTGCTTGTAACAAGGAAACATGTGGACACCGGGTCATTTAAGATATTGTACAAGTGTTAATTTCATAAGGCGAGGTGATTTTTTTTCTTCTTTTTTTTTTTGTATCATTGTTCTGCAGTAGTGTAAAAATTTGACCATATGTAATCAGTTTATAAATTGAATGTTGAAAAATAAAGAATTATTTCATGAAATTCACATTTGTTTATAAATATTTGTTACCTGATGTTTGCCCACGCTGGCAGCTCTAGCAGTGTACCGTGTGCACTACAATGTAATAAGATTATGACTAACCAATCGAAGGCGTCAAAATAGACCGAAGAATGGCCTCGCCCAGACGCAGTTTGTTTGGATATGGATTTTATGGGGCAAGTTCACTTTATAGTTACTATTTCTTGTTTACAGTTCCTGCTGGAGGGAAGAAAAAGAAAAGATCCTTCAATGATGATTGGTTTTCTAAGTTTCCTTAGTTGAAAACAACACTAGGCTACGGAATGCTTTGTGGCATATGTACACGGGCCTCTGCAAATAACCCATTTACTACAGAAGAAGGCAGTTAAAACTGGCAGAATTCCACACTTACAAGACATCAGCAATCACAAGACCATATCGTTAGTGTTCAGAAACTAGAGCTTATGGCTAACACGGTAAATGCCCAGAAAATAGCTGAAAGCAAGAAAGTTGGGCTAAAGTCTGAAAAACTTAAAAACTATGCTAAACAACTGCGTCATGTCTACGTAATAACAAAAAATGATATCGCTAGTAACAATTTTGAAGATTTGATTATGTTCAGGTTCTTAACGGGGTATCATGTGATTACTATAAGAAACCTGAAATCTTGTGTGAGTTTGAGCAATGCATTGAAACAGTTATAGAAAAAAATCTGTTTGATAGGATTAATAACAGTGCATATCTTGGGGTTATGTTTGATGAAACGTGTGACACATCTGCTGAGAAAAAGTTGGCAATCTTTGTCAAATACGTAGAAATCGGTAGAGCTACTGTTGCCTTTTTTGGGAACATACATATAATAGATTGCAAGGCTACTGGAATTGAACAAGCATTGGTAGAGTTTCTCGTTGCTAAAGTATATGCACCGAAAACCTTGAAAAAGGATTTGCGCTAGGCACAGATGGTGCAGCTGTCATGATAGGGAGGCATAATGGTCTGGGAGCAAAATTGAAACGCAGAAATACAGAGCTTATACAAGTTCATTGCATAGCACATAGGTTGAATCTGGCAGTTTCCCAAGTATCAAAGATTGTTTGTTTGTTTGAATGGGGTTTTACGCCGCTTTCAACAATATTTCGGTTAGAGCACCTAACAATGGAATCCTGGTATTTCTCACACCAGTACTACCATTACACCCTTTCCTAGCCACCAGCTGCTATCCGACATAGGTATACGATTATCGACCCTTTTGTGAGAGACAAATAGTCGGAAAGGATGAGAGCCGCCGTCGGGGATCGAACCCGGGACCCCTAGATTGACAGTCCGACGCGCTACCAACTGCGCTTTGACGGCGGCCCAAGCTGGTAAGAACATTGAATACTGCCAGACATACCATTCCAAGATTCACTCCCTGTATGACTACTATACCAACTCTAAGTCCACGTATGACCGTCTTGTGAATTACAGATACTTTCGCATGGCAAATCTCAGCAAATATCAGAACCAACATCTGTGCGCTGGTTATCAGTTAAATCATGTGTAATGAAGACTTTCTCAAGTTACGATGCAATAGTAAAGTCTTTGGAGGCCGAAAAGGACCCCAAATCCATTGGATTGTTTCATTTTCTTGCAAATAGTTTATTCTTGTTGCTAACTGCATTGCTGATAGATGTTCTAAGGAATACTCAGTCTTACTTTCCAGAAGGACTCTGTTGACCTATCACACATACATACACTGTATGCAGACCTCCACAAGTACACTTGAGGCTATGAAAGTTGGTTCTGACCAGGTTGATAGGGTTCTACAAACACTGGGCAATGTTCCTGTTGCTAGAGTAAAAAACTTGTACAATGGGGTTGAAATCATTGATAATAATCAGCTAAGACAGAGGTTTTCAGATCTGAGGTAAACTTACTTCGATACCCTCATTGGAAACCTGGCAGACAGATTCCAATTAAATGACATTGACATTTTGAACTGTTTAGACACTATTTTGATTCCAATGAGGTATCCAGGTTCATTAGCAGAGATCCATCAATATGGGCAAAACCAACTTTAAACACTGTGTGACCATTATCATAATGAAATTGACAGGAATAGAGCCCAAGCTTCTTTTTTATTGTTCAAACACCATGTCAAGTCATATAAAGGTTCACTGTCATTCGAAATTTTTGCTGTAAGTTGATCACAGAATGTAAAGATCAATATCCAGATTTTGCTGACTTTGCCATATTAGCCCTGGTCTTACCAGTATCCTCTGCTTCGTGTGAGAGAGGATTCTCAGTTCAGAATGCTCTTAAAACCAAGACCAGGAACAGGCTTAACCCAGAGAGGCTCGATAGGCTTATGTTTATCAAACTTGTGGGCCAGACATTGATCATTTTGACTTTCCAGTGGCAGCTAGACTCTTTGATAACATGAAAGTTAGATTGAAATAAATTGTAAAACAGAGTGCTTATTACTGGAAATCTTAATTTTCAGTTCTACTTACAACTGTTCTAGTCATAAACCAAAGACAGTACAATGCAGTATAGAGGATAGTTATTCAACTTATTGGTATATTGTTCAACTGTTTGTGATATTTTCTGACTTATAGATTATGAATGAATGACGATTTTAATAAAATTTGACATTCAGATTAATTGCAGCATCATGTTTAATCAATCCTGCTGAAAGCTGGTCCAGGTAAAGAAATTTGATAATCGCCAATATGAGAAATATGAAATTTAACAGAGTAGAAGTTATCTACGACCAATTGTTTATTTCCAAAATGAAAGACAATATGAACAAAAGGAAATAAAAACCTGGTAGCCAGCCAACCCAAATTCTTTTATTGGTAAATATTGAACAATCAGAAACTTTAATGACTTGGTTATAATAATCATGCTTGCCTATATTGATTCTGAGGCAAACTTATAAATTAGCTTTTTAAAAAATATTGGTCAACATTTAATTGATTGATAGATTTAATGGGGTTTAACGCCCCTTTTAACAGTATTTCCGTCATATCGCGGCGGCTTGAGCACCTAACAATGGATTCCTGGTATTTTCCACACCAGTTCTACCAATATTTCCTTTCTTAGCCTACAGCTGCCATCCCACTTAGGTTCACGATCATCCACCCATTGGTGAGAGACAAAAGTCGGAAAGAATATGTGCCGCCGCCGGGGATCGAACCCATGGTCAACATTTAATATTAAATTAATACCCCATGATCGGACTCTTAAAAGTCCAAAGGACTCCCAAATTGCAAGACCAAGGGAAAACCCTGATGATAGAATTTTTTTTGTCGATGGATAGCTCCTGATCTGTGTGGATGGCCAATAAACTTTTGTGCTCACATTTATTGGAGACCTCTATATATATAGGGGATATTATATCGCGATAGAAATACAACAGCTTGTGTTTGCTTTAAGCTGTGGAGGAATTTTTTTTATATTAAACGAGACCAAAGGGTTGTATCGCAATCGTAACATCATAATCCATTCATTATATACATGTACCTAATTTTTCATTCAATAAAATAAACGAAATGATTTTTTAAAAAATCTTTATTCCCACAAGTATTTCCACTCTCCTTTATCATTCTGATTACGTGTATTTGCAATATGACGTCATCTACATAATGAAAATGACGTCATTTTAGACTGCCTTATACGGAACCGTTTTTGACACTGTCAAATGCGGAATTTTTTTCTTGACGTGTCCGTTTGTCTGTGTGGAATGAATGTTTTTTTTACTAGAAATATTCATAAGTATATAATGAATCGTTTTATTCTTTATCTTCTCGTTATAACATTCAAAAAACAGCTATAAAGTCTCTTGTTAGCGGACTCGTCCATTGATGGCTCCTTACTTGGAGAGAGCCGATGTACCTTTGCACCGATGTTCATTGGACCATTATTCGTTCATTAAAACTATTTTCTATTTCATTTAGCATCAATTCGATGACTCATAAAAACGTGTATGAACGTAATTTTACTGATTCTTTTTATCCACCATTTCTGTGTCCTTTGATAAAATTCTACGTCGAAGTTCTTATTTCTTTTTTAACACAGTATACTTAGCAATAGCAGCTGTCAATCAAAGAATCCATCGACCAATCAAATTGTTAATTTAGACTGGAAGTTAGCTTGTAATTCCATCGTTGGCAAATATGTATCTGAAGCATTTCTGTCGGTTTAATGACTTTAACGGCGTAGCTGTAGCTTATTCAAGCTGTAGTTACAAAGTTTAGGTCGCCTACCAACTGCTTTATTTGGGTTATATGTAACTTGTCATAAGTAACGCTATTTAAAGCAGCTCTTCAACAGATTTACATTGAAATTGGACAAAGTTAAACAATGTGCTGTTCATATAGTTGTTATGCCTTTTTCACAATAGATTTTTAATCTACTTAATTCACTATATATATTTAATTCAGAGTAGTATAGCGTTTTTACGAATATAAACACCTACTGTAGTTTTGCGGTTAGCCTTTCACGTGAAATGACTTAGGACGTTGGCTGTTTCGCTAGTAAATTTGTTACCTTCATTTGACTTCGGGTCATATGCAAATGAGGTCATTCGATATCGATAGCCGAAATCCTTGATATCTAAAAATAACCTGGAATTCCGCTGAACCTCTCCGATATAACCACAAAAAGCCACTTTAGGTCTATTAGATTACCACCAAGACAATACCTGACCCAATTGTTCGTTTGGGTCTATTTTTCGGCACTTGGTAATTTTTTCTTGTCTAGGTTTCAGAAACATCGATACCTCCCTTTAAACGTTACTGGCCATAAGTTCTGCACAACAAGAGGCCCAAGAGGACCTGTATCGCTCCACTGGCTTTAACATCTCCAGATTTTCACCTATGGTGCAATTTACTTTCTTACACTCATTTTACCTCAAATTACTACGCAGATGACCTTTTACACTTTTAAACATTGTTCTCTCCCTTGTTCTAATTGGTTACACTCCTGTCTATTTTCCACTAATTTGGTAGTACAAGGGATAACGTTTGACTAAGTCTAGCCCTGCCATACCTTTATTTGTTGGCCAATCAAAATTTCTACATAAGTTAAAGTAAAGGGTCAGCAAGCAACTATCCATGCAAAGTTTAATATAAATTGGCTCAATGGTCAGGGAGGATAATTTATGGACCAATAAAAAATTCTTGAACAATTTAAAAGAAGGATTACCCAAGGAACATATCTAACAAGTTTAGTTGATACATTGGTTTGGCAGAAGATATTTCAAGAAAAAGTTTACGCACGGACGGACAGACGCACGCACTGACGAAACACGCGCGACAGACAACGCCATGACACTAGCACTCTTACACTTATTTAACTCAAAATTGTTAAATAAATATATTTCTCCCATAACCCGAAAATTTTGGTTTTGTTTAATCTGAATATTAACAAATTATAGCAGACTTATTTTAGCTACAATGTTTTTCAAAACTTATTGTCAGTACATAAAAATGATTTTGTTAGGTATTTGGAATATACAAATCTGTAAGGGAAGTAATAAGAAATATTTCTATAACTTCATAAGATGCATTTATCTCCCTTTGATGAATGTTCTAGAAAATGTACCTATTCAGATATTCCTTCACATGTAAACTTACACAATATTTAAATCTCTTAGCATTTACATGTTTAAAAGTGATAAATTAATATTTCTACTAAGGAAAGCTCACTCTGACTGAAACAGCATTTTGAGGTCTCTTTACAACTGTTTTGTGATGATTTACTGAGTCTGACCCGAATTCTACCAAAATATTTAATTACCCCTAACCCGCATACCCTTTACCAACAATATCAACATTTAGGTGATTGCAACAACTAAACGTTTCTAAACACATTTCAGGGACAATTTAAGTAAAGGGTCATCCATGGAACATTCATACAAAGATTCATTGAAATTAGTCCAATCGATAGGGAGGAGAAGATTTTATAAGTTTTCAAAGTGAAAATTGGCCACGCCTTGCCACGCATATTTATGGGCCGTTCAAAGTTTCATGAACAATTTGAGTAAAGGGTCACCAACGGAATATTGATACCAGGTTTAATTGAAATTTGGTAAATGAGTTGGAAGTAGAATTTTCTAGATTTTAGAGAAAAAAGCCCCGCCCTGCCATGCCCAAATTTAGGGTGTAATCAATTATTTTTATCAATTCAAGTAAAGGATCACCCAAGGAACATTCATGCCAAGTATTGTTGAGATTGGTCTAATCCTTTGGGAGGCAAAGATTTTTAAAGATTTCAAAGTGAAAATAAGCCCCACCCTGCCACGCTCATATTTAGGGGGGTCAAACAAAATTTCTTGAAAATTTTAGTAGAGGGTCTTTGAAGGAACATTCATGCCAAGTTTCAATGAAATTGGCCAAATGATTTGAGAGGAGAAGATTTTTAAAGTGAAAATAAGCCCCTCCCTGCCACGCCCATATTCGGGGGTGAATCAATTTTTTTTTAAAAATTTAAGAAGAGGGTGGCCCAAGGAACATTTCTGCCAAGTTTCATTAAAATCCGCCCGTTGGTTTAGGAGGAGAAGATGTTTAAAGAACAGTTTACGCACGGACGGACGCACGCATGACGGACAACGCCATGACAATAGCTCAATAGCCGAAGGCCAGTGGAGCTAAAAATACCCGATATATTTCGAGCAAGTTTTGAAGGCAGCACGTCCTATGCTGAAGGGAAATGATCGAACAATTTGATTTATTTAACCCATTCCTACACAATCCCGCTTTTTAATACTCCTCAAGATATACGAGTTAGAAAAAACTGTGGACGATGAAGAAATTGAATGTGAGAAGCAATTTCATCAAAGTCCACAACGTTTTCTACCCTAAAGCAATAAAGATATTTTTTTCAAATTTCACCTTTTTGAAATTGTCATCTGCATAACCTGTCAATTTGATCTATTCTGAAACTGTAAATGACAAGTGGCTAGGAATTGTACCCTTTACATGGGTGACTGCGTTCACGTATAAACGTACAAGTCAAATTGAGTGATCAAAGGTTAATTTTGTCTATAAGGGTATAGACAAAATTGACCCTAGCTTGATCACTTTCTAAAACTTGTTCATCTGTAGTTCTCACACAAGCTCTCCTTTTTACGCCCCTCAATAAAAAAAGCTTTGGAAAATATTATGGAAAATGAAAAAAATTAGTTTAATAAAGCAATTTCTTCATCAACCATAATGTTTTCTATCCAAAAAGATAAAAAAAACAACAACAACAATATCAACTTGAAATATTGGTCATTCTTGAAAAGTTTCTTTCAATATGGATCAGTCTAAAATCTTGTTGCTGGAGAATGGGTTAAATTAGTGTTAGGTTGTCGGTCAGTGCCCTTACAGTTATCATACCAACTAGATAACAACCTTGTCACCCAGTGTGGCGTAGTTGTAGTTTTTGTTATCGTTATTTCTTACATGAATCTTGAAATGATAACGACCGTTTTCGGGTGGTACTAATGTCCCTACCATTCTTGTCGAACAAGTAGAGTAGCTAGCCAAATGACGTCATTTAACCTTTAACCCTTCCTGAACTCTAATCTGGCCGCGGTCATAGCGCAGTGGTAGCGTATCGGACTCTCAATAATTAGGTCCACAGGGTTCGATCCCCGTTCGCCGCAAATATACTTTCCGACATTTGCCTCCCACCAATGGGAGAATGATTGTAAACCTTAGTAAGATGAGCAGCTGGAGGCTAGGAAAGCATATAGTGGTAGTATTGGTATTTAAGAAATACCAGGAATCCATTGATATGTGCTCCAGCCGCCGCGGTATGACTGAAATACAATTAAAAGTGGCGTTGAATTCAATTCAAATTATATTAAACTCTAATTTAATTCAAAGAATTGGTCGAGGAGATCCGAGAACATCTACTACAGAAGGGAGGAAAAGGGCCAAAAACTTGTAACTAGAGTGACGTCGTTACAATGTACATCGCCACAAAGAAGAAGTGGACTGATACCTTTCCCATCCCGACTTCAAACTAGGCACATACGATGGTAAAGAAAACTCTGTAGAAATTCTGTTGAAAAAAAGGGGAGAAAAAAAGGGGGGCTCGATTCTGGTCAGTCGGCGCAATACGTTCAGTCTGATCATGCTTTGCCGTTGTGACATTGTGTCTTTTGACGAGACGGGTCTAGTATACTTACGCCAAACAAATGTTCAATCACCCATTAAAATTATTATTATCTGACTAAAACCCTTATTATTGTAAGAGGATGTAGCAAAGGGTCGGAGAAGGGAAAATGTAGAATTCATCCTTAAACACAGATATCTTGACATTTTCCACATACTCGCTTTTGTCTATCAAAATCTGTAATTTAAGAATGAAAGAGAAAGAGAATTAATCCTGGTTTAAGGAAACTACCTTACTCTTCTCGGCATGCGTTGACCCATTCCCACAACTTGTCGCTTTTTTGACGACCCTAGAGAAAGCAAACTTTCCAAAACGTTGTGGAAAATGAAGAAATTGCTTGTTACAAGCAACTTCTTCATTATCTACGATGTTTTTCAGCCTGAATTTAGACTTGAAATTTCATCAACTAGAATTGTTGTCTGGATCTACTTTCAATTTGCACCTGTTGTCTAGTAATATAAATTAAAGTTTGATTTCATTTTGCTATAAAATAGACTATAATGACTGTGCTCAAACTTGGTCCATTGCTAATTGAAAGAGATATTGCTCCTTTTCACACAAACAGGAAGAAAAAATCACCCTTTTTCTAAAAAGTGACGGTAAAGATAAGTGGATTATTTTTCATAGAATTTTCGTTATCACCAATTGCTACGCGGAATAGTAAGTGCATGTTAAAATGTTTATTTTTAGCGAATATCTCATTCTCCGCGGTACATCGTAAAGCGGAGAATATTTGTCTAAACAGGTTGAGATGCAAAACCGGTTTGTCCGGTTGTGGTGCGGGGTTATAATTAGAGTGCATAAGAATAGTCAGTTCTACGTTGACCACAGCACGGTTAGCATCGTTTTTCTGAGCTGTTTTTTTCGGGCGTTCACCTTTAAAGAAGAAGTTATCTACTAGAAATATGGATGATTGCATGCGACAAGCGATACAAGAAGCCGTAAAAGAAACGTCGAGGCTAGCAGACGAACTTTGTTGGGCGAAATTGGAACACTGTTTGAAAAGATAAGTGAACAGAATAATTCCTCCCAACTGTCAAGAATAAGCAGTTTAGTCTCTGTTGAGCAGCCTACTTTCAAGCGTAAGAGCAATGAGGAACAGTTTAAGAACAACGGCAAGATTCTATTAAAATTAAACGAGGTTCATGGAAATTTAGAACAAGAGAATTTGTTGGAGGCCAAGTCTAACGTTACAGAAGGTTTGCTTTTAATGTATCTTGTCAACAAGAATATAGCACATCGATATAATGTATATATATTTACGTCATTCCACATGGGAAGCCATGACTGAAATTTCTCTCATTTAAACGAAGTTGGCGAATAGCATTTGCAAATGAGTTATTCCTTCTAGTGAGTTATAGAAAGAAGTTCAACACGTCAAAATAGTTATTATTAAAAAAAAAACAAACCCGGGGGGGGATTATGTTCATTCTTATTACGATTAGCTCACCGCATAAGTATTTTTCATTCACTTGTAAAAGATATATTAAGTGGCGGCAGAGGTATTTTTGGCGCGCAGAGAGATTTTCTTGAAGATTACAATTCCATGGTTTCGTTTCAGCTATCAATATGTTGACACATCGACAGAAGCTAATACAGTTGGCCGACAGAAGTGAACTTGGTTGGCGTGTTGTGCAGGAGTACGAGTCCAATCCCCTAGCTGATGACTCCGAGGATGAGAAGAGGATGTTTAAGGCAGAGGCGCGGGCTACTAAAAAGATGAAAGCGGAGAGGGCTAAGAAAACAAAAACTAACAGGAACTGGCCATACAAGAGAGGTAATGGTAGTCAAGGACAGACTGTTGGTATACAGACGAGTACGGGATCATTACAGAAACCTGGTTTATGTTTCCAGTGTGGAAAGCCTGGTCATTGGAGACAGGAATGTCCTGGAAACGCTTCGAGTAACAAGATAAGTATTTGTTATCCCAAATTCTTTAACAACCCAGATTCTTATTCTACTGCTAAAGGATCTTCCCCTCAGACTCAATATATAGATATTGATGGAATTAATGATGAAGTCAAAGGTAATACTAGTAAGTCAGAATCTAAGGTCATATCTCCAGTTGGAAGGTTAAAAAGGCATATTGACAAATGGCGATCAGTAAAGGGTAGTGACTACATTAAAGATGTCATAGAGAATGGTTATAAATTACCATTCAATGGGTTGCCACCTAATGTGAGTCTAGATAATAATAAGTCGGCAAGAAAGAACCCTTCGTTTGTAGCGACTGAGATTGAAAACCTTTTGGAAAAGGGTGTGGTTTCGATAGTGGATGAAAAACCCGTAGTTGTTAATCCCTTAACAGTAGCATATAACAAGAAAGGAAAGGCTAGATTGGTTTTGGATTGTAGACACGTAAATCAGTATATTCATCTTTTTAAAATTAAGTTTGAGGACACAAAAGTTGCAGTTAGTTTATTTGGTAAGGATATATTTGCATTTACATACGACCTGAAAAGCGCATATCATCATATAGACATTGCAGAATCTCATAAAACCTATTTAGGGTTTTGCTGGAATTACCATGGTAAGAAATCTTACTTTGTTTTCAATTCTTTACCGTTCGGCTTATCTAGTGCCGGACATATATTTTCCAAAACTGTACGTGTTATAGTAAAGTATTTGAGAGCTTTGGGACACAATGTCGTCATGTTTTTAGACGATGGTATCGGAGGTCACAAGGACTTTGAAAAGGCTTTATCTTCAAGCGAGTTTGTAAAGAAAACATTCTGCGAATTTGGGTTTTTGATTGCTGAGGAAAAATGTATTTGGATACCAAGTAAAGTGGTGACTTGGCTAGGTTGCGTGTTTGATTACGAGCATAACAAGTTGTTGGTTACAGAAGATAGAATCGATACGATAGAAAAATCTAGTGCATCATTATTGTTTCAGTTGAAACAATGTAATATTGGTATTTTGAGCGTTAAGTTATTAGCGTCACTCGTTGGTCGAATCGTTTCGCTGCAGGCAGTTTTGGGTAATGTAACAAGGTTACGTACGCGAGAAATGTACAATTGCATCATATCAAGGGCAAGTTGGAATTCCCCCGTATTAGTATCCAAAGAGGCTGTTAGTGAAATTATTTTTTGGAAAGAAAGTGTAAGATTTTTAAATAGGCTTGGCAGAGCTCTTGATGAGGTGTTGATTTGTGATGTCAATGTCTTCTGTGACGCTAGCGCTACAGGTTACGGAGGTTATATAGAATTTCTTGATGAAAGTTCTATGTTTGAAATAGATGATACATCAGTTTTAGATTTTTCTCCGGTATTAGATAAGGTGATTGTAGGGAAGCAAGATTGTAGTAGGTCACCGGAAGTTGACTACGTTCCCCCGGAGGCGGGAAAGTTGTCTGGCGCCAAACGGACAGTGTGTAGTTTGCCCGCGGAAGAGGGTAAAAACTGGCTATTAACGCATAATGCGTGTCACAGTATGCCTGGAAGGGCAAAACGTGTAAAAGATAAACTGGAACAAGCTTTACAAAATGGATTGTTCGGTAGTACTGTTGTAGGTAGTTGGCTTAACGAGGAGCAAACAAAAAGTTCTACATGGCGAGAAACGGAGGCGGTAAATCGGGTATTAAAAACCCATGTTGGTAAGTTAAGAAATAAAGGAGTAAAAGTATTCTCTGACAACAAAAATGTTGTGTCTATTTTATCAAGTGGTAGTAGGAAGTCAGAATTACACAAAATTTCTTTGCATGTTAATAAGTTTTGTGATGAGAATGGTATTAATCTAAGTACAGAATGGATACCAAGACTTCAAAATCAAATGTCTGATTATTTAAGTAGGTGTCACGATAGTGATGACTGGTCTATATCGAAGCACTGGTTTAGTTACCTAAATAATATATGGGGGATTTATACCGTTGATAGGTTCTCAACGCATTACAACAACCATTGCGAACGTTTCAACTCTAGATGGTGGGTACCGGGGTCGGAAGCGACTGATGCATTTACTCAATGTTGGAAAAGGGATAATAACTGGCTAGTGCCTCCACCAAGATTAATAACGGATTGTATAAATAAGATAGAAAATGATCAAGCGAATTGCACTCTTGTTATTCCGAAGTGGAAATCGGCTGCATTTTGGTCAAGATTGATCGATGACAGACATAATTTTAATCATTACATAAAAGCAGTCAAAGTTTTGCCTAAAGAAGGGTCGGTTAGTATTGGGAAGGGAAACAATGGTGTCTTTGCAAAAACACCATTGCCGTTTCAAATGCTAGCAATTAAAATAGCGTTTCGGGAATAATACATGAGAAGAGTGTATGTTCATGTTTTTATCTCTTTAACAGGTATTAACCTAAAATCCAGTATCGAAAAACTAATGGTTAGCGAAGGGGTAGATGTAAAAAAACATGAAGATATTACAGATAAAATGGCTAGTTACCTGGTACAGTCTAAAGCGGACTCTACATATCAGAAGTATACCAACTGTTTCAAGCATTTCGACACTTTTTGTACAAGTAAGGGATTCCCTTCAAAACCAGCATCTTCTATCGTGGTAGCAATGTATCTGACTAGTATGCTTGATCAAGGCAAGAGTTATTCCGTGATATCCGCAGCAGTGTATAGTATTCAGTGGATACATTCTTTACATGGTTTTGGAAACCCAACGACCCACAGTATGGTTAGAAATCTGCTTGAGACCGCTAAACGTATCCGATCAACGCCAGTCCAGAAGAAAGACGTCATTGATTCTTCTATGTTACAGACTTTATGCAGTATATTTATGCCTACTAATGATATTTGTACAGTAAGAGATCTATCCATGATTTTATTAGGATATTCAGGGTTTATGCGTTTTAATGAGCTTAGCTCATTACGCTGTTGTGATATTTCCTTTAAGCCTGATCATTTGATAATTACAATACGTAAGAGTAAAACTGATGTATATAGAGAGGGCAAAGCTGTTCCTATTGCGAAAGGCATTTCAAATGCATGTCCTTATAGTATGTTGCAGAATTATATGAAACTTGCAAAGTTGTCAATTACGTCAGAAGATTTCCTTTTTCGGCCTTGCTACAGATCTAAGGGTATCTCTAACCTTATCAAGAAAAATAAAGCATTAAGCTATACTAGAGTTAGAGAATGTTTAGTAAACAAATTGAAGTTAGTAGCTCCTAATTTGAATCTTGGTACTCATAGTTTACGGGCCGGCGGAGCCACAGCCGCAGCAAACGCAGAAGGCGTTACTGATAGATGTGTTAAGAGACATGGTCGATGGAAGACTGATATCTCAAAAGACGGGTATATAGTCGATTCTTTACAGAGCAGATTACTAATCACGCAAAAGTTGAATCTTTAGATTAAGGGTTGTGTCCGAATTTGAATCTTCACGCTCAAGCTTTGTAGCTCTATATGGTCAAACATTGCAAAACGGTGTTTTGAGTTGAATCTGTTCAGACTATCTCATTCTCCGCGGTACATCGTAAAGCGGAGAATATTTGTCTAAACAGGTTGAGATGCAAAACCGGTTTGTCCGGTTGTGGTGCGGGGTTATAATTAGAGTGCATAAGAATAGTCAGTTCTACGTTGACCACAGCACGGTTAGCATCGTATTTCATTCGTTCCAGATTCAAATTCGAAATAGAGAATTTTTTCAAACAAAATTGTAAATCTGTTTTTAAGCATGTTTGAGATATTCCGTTGCTCGATATTTCTAGGTTTGGTAGAGCCCTGGCTACGGAAACACGTTTCCTCCTACTCAAAAAATAAACGGGGGTTTTTCGTGGGCTGCTCCCATTCCAGTGAGGAATATTCAATCGAATCCGTACACCGATAAATTACCGTAGACATCAGCATTTAGAGTGTGTGTTTTATATTTTATTATGTAGCCTTGTTATAGTCGCGTTTGGTTTAGGTGTGTTTAATACGGGTTCGATTGAGGCATGCATGTTACTTCTGTTATGATATATTATGTCAAAGGATAATGTTGTTTTTTCATCCAATACTTTTGTGCCTCTGTTCCTTGCTAACCAATTATATGGTCAAACATTGCAAAACGGTGTTTTGAGTTGAATCTGTTCAGACTAAATATTCTTGGCTTTACTTCGAGATCGTAGTACCTATTGTTGAAATCAAGCTTCGGTTACGTGACTTTTCATCAAACGGCGGTTATTCGGCTATCGAAGAAGACGATCCAACACCAATCAACTGAAAATTGGTTACGTATTTTTTTTCTAAGTCATCGGATTCGATCGGTTTGTCTAATACCCCTATCACCAATTGCCGAACTATTTATCAACTACTCAAGTATGTCAAGTATTTTTGTGGGTTTGGAGACTTAAACGTGATAATTACGGCTTATTCAAGCCAAACTTTCTACTTTTTGAAAAATTACGCCGCTTAAAACCTCTCGGTCGGAGTCAATGGCCGGGGCCAAAAGAATAAGTGCATGAGTGGGCCAGCTTACAGTCAACAAGAGCTACCTATCAGGGTGTTATGTCCAATGCTCAAAATATATGAAGACCGCGGCCATAGCGCAGTGGCAGAGCATAGGACTCAAACTCATTAAGTCCCGAGTTCGATCCCCAGCAGCGGCGAATATCCTTTCAGATAGTTTTCTTCCATCAATGGATGGATAATCGTAAATCTTAGTGCATGGGATGAGCAGCTGGAGGCTCGGAAAGGGTGTAGTGGTAATACTGGTTAGAGAAATATCTGGAAATCATTGTTAGGTGCCCCAGCCGCCGCGATGATGTGACCGAAATACTATTAAAAGTGGCGTTAAACCCCATTCAATCAACAAATCATTCAAAATATATGAACGGAGGTGCGTACTTAGTACTGCAAGAACCGTCGAACCTGCGTGTCAAATTGCACAGGCTGACCAGGGTTGAAGCTGTTCACTCTAGATAGTTTTTTCTTAATCTTGATATTGACAACTTGATATTGTCATCTGCTGCGTCTTTGAAATTTGGACCAGTCTAAACTTTGTTATGTTGGAATGGGTTAAGAACTCAATTACGAAGAGGAACGAATGAGCTGGCCTTTGCTCACAGTTAGCTGCTGTTCGAGTGTGGCTGCTCACATAGATTTGACTGTATTTGCAACGTCTGGGATAATAATAATGGCGGTCAAAAGGAATATTTTGTGAGTGTCTGGATAATGCTTTCACAAGACGCCAAGTGGCTATTTTGTTTTTTTGTTTTTTACCTCTGGATATCCGTACTAACTCATATTACAGAGATCGTCTATGACAAAAGCATTATACGCGTTGCGCAAAACGTACTACACAAATCATAAAAGATATGACAAACAATGCATAGTTACATATACCCGTATAAAACATAGTTTGCTGGAATTCAAGAAATGCTTGATTCCCTTTTAAATTCGGTTTTAAATCGATTTTTGCATTGGGCTTCCCCTTCGATGTTACTGTTTACATGGTAAGACAATCTTTGTTTGTCCTTCCGTTTGGGAAGTGAAGCGCGCATTCGCAAAGACAGATTCTAATATCAGTAGCAAATTCTTAAACGATCGCTGCTATTGAGTAGCACGTTTACGTTTGTTTCATTCGAAAGAGCCATAGGCTTTGTAAGAACGATTAAATGTTTATTCACCACAACAACGACAGAATTCTCAGAGAATAACTTAACTTTTTCAACAGAGTCTAAAATATCTCTGTAAGAAGCAAACTAAACTTATTAAATAAATTCTCTACTTATGATGTATTTCTCACATATTTCACCTGACGTTCTCGTAGACCTTCCACAGGGACATGTAACAATGAATATTTGTAATATATTATAATATACGTAAATGATGACTATATTTACGTATGTAGTATAAAGAAAATTAATTGTTACAAGTCCCTGTGAGACCTCCCATCTTTATTTGATGCTAGGTTGATAATCAATGGATGTTGTGAAAAATAAAGGGTTAACCAATCGTTTACCAACCTTCTCCCTAATGTTTAACAACCTGAATATCTATTTGATAGTTTATCTTGTAGGGATAGTTTTGCAAGTATGCACGTGCACTTAATCAATCTTGGTGAGTGCATGCTATTTATCAGGTCGAAATGAACAGCCTTGGAAAACTGAGACAATCCCTTAGCCTCTTGTTTGGCTTTTTATATTCAATTTCAATACGAGAGGCTTTAAACCATTGCCAGACGACAGAATTTTAGCCTGTTTCCAATTAAAATAAGTTGCAGAAAGTAGTTTTAAGTTGATAAAAGTTTAAAAAAAATATAAACGTTTGTCCTTTTAGATATAAAAACATTGTTGACGATGAGCAAATGTTTCAAAATGGGTAAAGATTAGATGAGTCGGAGCTTGATGTTTCCACTGACGGATCGCTGGCCACGCCCACTGACATCCGACATGAAGTTCTAACGTAGGTACTAAACGCCATTGTTTGCAAAAAATGATGCTGACAGGGAAATAAAATAAAAGGTAATCGCATGTTGGCGTCCTAAACGTCGCAACTTTAGTTTTTAATCGGTCTTGAAAGGCCGATTCATATAAACACAAAATCGACCCAATTTCCCAAAACTGCCATTAACCCAACTTGACGCATACAATTGTAACTATTCTGTAAACAAACCGTTTCGATTATTGCTGCTATATAATATCTTTGAAAAATTCGAAATTTAATTTCACTGCATTCAACAAAGGGTTGAAAATTCGATTAATTTACCTAAACAACAAAATATTAATTGCATTTTACAAAAGGAAATGGCTTAGAAGAGTGAAGGAAAAACAGCAGTCTTTATGTGATAAAATAAGCTGTATGTCGCATGATTAACCCACGTGTTGTAGACCTACCCACTTGATTGATTGATTGATTATTTCCGTTTATTTATCGTCGCTACCGTAGCACATGCCCATATGAGCGACGCCCCCAGAAGACGGTTAGTTGTTACGGGGGATAGTGCAAGGATACAGGACGAAACTGCCGACAGCTCCGCCTGGTTCTTTAACGTGCTCGATGGATAGCATCGTCACACGGGGCATCGGTTTAACGTCTCATCCGAAAGACAATTAGTTTTGTTAGTTGATATGGTCAGCCCAGGGCTCGAACCCTTATCTACCGATTTAATATGCAGATGTTTTATTTTGATATGGTTCTCTAAATATTTTTATCACCCAATACTAGACAGAGATATTTGGACTGATCCATACTTGGAGAATTTTTAAGTAGAAAAGAGTACAAACTAGTAAAATATTGTATAAAAAATTTAAAAACTGCTTGCGACGAGCATTTCTTTTATTTGAATATGTTTCGTAAATATACTTCTTCATGGCCAATAAAAGTCGTGACCGCTTTTCCGAAATCGTGAAATGTATCGGAATCAATGATGGATTTTTATTTACTGTAAATAAGAACAACAACTACTACTTTTTGTTCTATGTGTAAATTTAAAATCACCTCCACAAATATGTTTTTTAAACATATCCATAAAAGGCTTCAAAGAAAGTAATTATTTTGTTACAATATTTACTGATTTGATATTAAATCAAGCAGAAATTTTTATATCGTACCTTTCTATAGATTCGATATATATAGGGACAGAATTGACGGATCTTAGTTGTCTATCAAATAATGGATACCCCAATCAGATATATTCATTTTACTTATATAGATCAGACTCCTGCATTTACGTTAAGGATCAGTGTTTGTTTGGAGGCTAAAGCGTTGTAAGTGCATCTTGTACAAGCTGTAGTTGGGACGGTTAGGGCTGGCCAAATCAGCAATCTTGTTTATTTTATTTTTTGTTACGTATAAATGAAAATGCAAACCTCTGCTCTAGTATTAAGTGACGACCGATTACAGTGCTAACAGCACTAATAGGTTGTTGCACGACGTTTTAGTCATTATCAAGTTATCAAAATAGGAATGCAGAAAGTCATGACAGACGGTCTTTTTCCATGATACCATGTCGAGCTATAAAACAAGACTTCGATTTTGTGTGTGTGCGTTTTTTTTTTTGTTTTTTTTTTGTCAATATAGCTTAGTCTTATTAATTACTGCAATCTGAAAAAATATTATTGAGTATTCGTACTTAGTGTCACAATGACATTTTGCTATCATTTTGTTGTCAACAGTTTAAGGTGAAACGCTTGAACGGATACCGGTATATGTAAAAATGATGATTGAGATAATTACTCTCTTTCACACACACACGCGCGCGCGCATATACATACACGCAAACACAAACAGGCGCGCGAACACACACACAAACAAACATACACACACACACACACACAACCATACAGATTGGTTGAGAGCGATTTTTTTTGTTTTGTTTTGTTGTGTGTTTTATGTCAAGTTATTTGATGCAGCCTAGCCTACTCTGTGTACTTTCCGCTATCCCTATAAAATCTTGATACCCCACGTATACAATTGACGTTTCGCGCCTATCAATTCAAAAATGATTCGCACTATCAGATCATTCATTTAGACAGGAGTGAACTTTAAATTCCAACTTTGCCGACACTTATGTGAAGCATGTTGTTATGGCGATTCTTACGTTGTAACTACAGCTTATTCAAGTAGTAGTGACGACGTTTAGTTCTCCAATAAACATTGTTTACTTTTTTAATACATGGTTTTGACAAAATATTTTCCAAAATAATCTCGTTTACTATCGAATCATTCTGATTACGATTATTCTTATTATGACGTCATATACAGAAGAAAATGACGTCATCTTAGACTACCTAATATGGACACTATCAGTTACGGGTTTTTACTGACGTGTCCGATTTTGTCTTTGTGGAATATATATATTTAACTAGAAATAATTACAGGTAGATAGTAATTTGTAATGTGTATACTTTCATATACGTATATAGAATTACTTGGTTTGGGTATACTTTATACAGAAAGTGAGAACCATTTCGATTATGTTTTAGGTCCAAGTTAGAGTATTTATTCATTATCATTTTACCAAATAAAAGGTTAGTGTTAAAGACTTTACATTAAAAGCTAGAAAAAGATTTCAGTACTTTTAAATCTAAGGGATGAGACAAAAGAGCTAAGAGATAAAACAAAAGAGATAAGGCGTAAGATATAAGACAAAACGGACAAATGGGCTTCCGTACTAACATCTTTTCCATGTCCATTTCAATTCTTTTGTGGAACATGACTCTTTGAACAGAACTGAAAACTTGATGAAAACATTCTAGTTAAGCACAAACAAAAATAATTTGTGGACTTTGAATTCAGAAGAAATTCCCAAAATTATCACATACAACGCTACAAGATGACTTAAATCATAGATGAAAAAAATTCTTTAAAATGTAAAAATTAAGGGGCCATATTAAGAAATAGCTTCATTTTGCTACTTAAATGTTCAAAAAATGTTGAATGTTTCTAAAGTTTTGGGTTAACTATACATCGATTGATACCTTTGTTAAAATGAGTCTGATATTTTACATAACCACATATTGAAGCGTCAATATACTTGAAGCCTAGTCAAGAACAAAAATTGAAAGGTTATTTTTTTAACAGAAGCCAGCTTAGTGTAAAATGTCGCTTGATACCTTTTTGAAGAAATTTGATTGATTGAATGGAGCTTAACGTCAATTTTCAGTCCTATCGCGGCGACTGTAGCACCTAACCATAGATTCTTAGTATTTCTCACACTAGTACTACCCACTACGTCCTTTACAAGCCTCCAGCTGCTCATCCCACTTAAATTTAAGAATATCCACCGATTGGTGAAAGACAGATTTCGGGAATGATATTTGCCACGACTGAGGATCATACCCCGAACATCAACAGCGTTTTACCTTTTCATTATGTATTTAGTAATGAGCCCTTTGAAATATTTTCAAGTGTTTAACATCAATGAATACAAGATACTTATGCAGTTCATTAACCCATTACCAAACCACAATATTTAGACTGTTCCAAATTCTAAGAAGCTGAATACGGCAATTTTAAATTCAAAAATTCCCTATTGGGTACAAAACATTATAAGCAATTTCTTCTTTATCCAGATTGTTTTCTAAAGCCATTTTTTCTTGAGAGGCGTCAATAGGAGAGGTTGTACGGGAATTGGGTAAACCCATATTTTCCCCAAAGTACACATCAAAATTGATCTGAAAATTATACTGGATTCCCTGAAGTGTATATTAATATGACGATTGGAATCACGAGATCAAAATATACTTAGTTTCATAAATAAGTGTGTACTTAATTTTGTTTAATTTCTGTTTCATATTTCACTGAAGAAAATAATGTTTAGTATCAAATTGTAGTGTAAAGTTTAAAGAAAATATCCGGCTTATTAGACTTTGTCAAAAAGAGAGTTTATGGTGGGTTTTTTTCTTTCTATTAAAATCAAAGTTGCAAAAGTAGACACAAACTTAGGTCACATAAAATTTTTGTTTAATTTAGGTTATTGAAGTTGTTAACCAATATCATTTTATGGCCACCTCTGCGCCGATACAGGAGTATGCGACGTCACATTGACCTCACATAACGCAATATCATTGCAGCTGGAATGTTATTCCATTCCTGAATTAAAGCATAGGCCAAATCATCGATATTATTAATGTTTCGACGCGGTTGAACCTTTCTCCCTAAAAGATCCCACACTTGTTCAATCGGGTTCATATCCTGTGACATGGCTTGCTTGGGAAGATCATCAACATCTTTTCTGTTTAGAAACTGCTGACTGACTCGTGCTATATGGGGACGAGCGGTATCGTGCATGTAGATAACAGATCCTTGTTTTCGTAAAAAGGGGACAACTTCTGGTAGTAACCGAGCACCCGATGACGCTTTGTTAATACCGGTCCAACATACGGTCACCTCTGACGAGTGGGTACTCTTGCTTGCCTTAAACGACGCAACACAGTGTGGCGACTAATACCGTACGGTCTTGCGGTGCAAGATGCCATTTTGAATCGACTAGGCAAAAGGGTATAGGTGATTAACCTATCAAATCGACCAGTGGTTGATTTCGGTCGACTGGGCCGATCGGCTACAACACCTGTTTGATTAAATCGATTTCTTAGACGAATAATTGTGTTTCTTTGACAGTCTAACGCTTTACCTTCGTTTGTTACGCTATCACCATGAGCAAGTATCATCAACGCTTGTATGCGCTGATTTTCACTTAATCTAGGCACATTTGATTTTAAACGAAATTCAAGGCAAATATGATTTTTCGTTATGCGAGGCAAAAAAGATTCTCCAAATACAAGTTTTGCGTCGCATGTATACTTAACAAGTGCAAAATCACATTTATCCGACCATGTACTTTAAATAACATCCAAACAATTTTATAAATTATCAATGGTGTATAAAAATTATTTTTACCCTGTACAATTTCAATATGATGGATGCTGATATAATCCAAATTTAAAAAGTGTTTTTGATTTGAGGGGCGAGGTGTGAAATTTGAAATATTGTTTCATCTTATAGATATTAATAGATATTAATGATTAATATATTGATGATAAAGAATACTAGATTTATTCACATTAAATAATTTTTGGTCGAAAAAAAAAGGAAATTATAACTGTTTAATATTAGTTTAATAGTTTTTTTTCTATTAATTAGTTATTTCTATGTATACTGTAAATAAACAAATCGATTAAGAAATCAAATCATCCATTTAGGCCGAAAGTGAACTTTGGCATTCTTCGACATTTATGTGAAGCGTTTTTGTTTGTTTTGCGATTATCTTAACATCGTAACTACAGCTTAGTCAACCTTCTGACACGACGTTCAGTCGCCGACCAACCATTTCACTTATTTATTACATGTTATTACCAATAAACTTTGAAAAATGACAGTTTAACATATAGTTCGAACATCCTGTAGGAGGTTAGTGGGCGTGGCCAGCGATCCGCCAATTATTTATAATGTTTCCTATAATATGCTATATTATAATAATACAGATGTATATGAAACATACATGTACGTGCAAGCTTTCTCTAAAAGTAAAGTGTTAACTGTCCATGTAAAAAATCTAATACACTATATATAGTAAAAAAAAGAAAGAACAAAATAAGGAAAATGTCGTTGTTAACATTCTCTTTGTGAAAAATAATAAAAAATCTTGATCACAGAAACTTAAAAAGGAGAGATAATAGAAATAGATCCATAAATGTATGAACAAGCCGCGAAAGCTGTAGAACAGGTGATAAGCTCATTGGTTGACAATATTCGCCTTGAACTGACCAATCGCTGGTCCAGCTCGCTCACTACTTTGGCCACGCCCACTAACTCCGACAGGAATTCCCGTTTCAGTTATAAACGGCGTTATTTTGCAAAATTTATGGCCAGTAGTATGTAACAAATAAGTAGAATAGTTGGTTTGTGACATAAACGTCGTATCTACAGGATGAATTAGCTGTACCTACTACATTTAGGTAGACAAACCAACAATGTAGATAAACAAAAATGGCGACTAATGTTCAAAATGAATGATTTCTTTAGTCGACTGGATAATTGATTAACAACCGCCAATGGTCAATTCTTAAGAGGGAACTTACGTTTAACCATTCCATGTTCAATTACTACTTTTTACGTCCCTGTGTTTTTATTCTTGGGAAAATATTGTGGAAAAAAAGTAATAGCTTGTGCCAAACAATTTCTACTTTTTCAACTTTATTTTCTTCCCTCACTGAATAAGTATTTTTCAAATATAGTAAATTCTAAATTGTCGTCTGCAAAGCCTTTGAATTTAGACCAGTCTAAGAATTTTGTATAACAGGAAAGGGTTAATCATTCAAATTGATATTTATTACGCTCTATCAGTATTGAAGAGATAAAAGATTTGAGTTTTAGTGTTTTGTAACCAATTATCAGACTACAAAATTTTAGACTAGTCAAAAGTGAAAGGGGTTGCAGACAACACCTTAAAGGTAGGTATCGATATTTTTATCATGTCACAGATTTTAATTATTTTCATTTCCTCTCATAAACTATTTGAATACCATATGCCGAAAAGTAGTTTTGCAAAAACATGAGGTCGCTTATCAGAAAAAAACTGTGTATTTCCCTAATAGCCTACGTAGGCTATTAATCTATTTTTAGATTAATCCGAGACAGTTACGAAGATTAGAGTGCATTCACGTGGCGCGAATAACCGTTGGAACCTTGCATTTAGTTCAAATTACATCAAACCAACGTCATCGTTACGTCATCTGGAGTTATGTGCGCTAGCCGGTCTGTAAAGATCAGTCCTTTCATGTGACATGATATAAAGACGTTAGCTGTTTCGCTAGTAAATTTGTTACCGTCATTTCAATTTTGGTCATATGCAAAATGAGGTCATTCGATGTCGACAGCCGAATTCCGTGATATCTTAGAATAACCTGGAATTCCGCTGAAACTTTCCGATATAACCACAAAAAGCCACTTTAGGTCTTTTAGATTACCACTAAGACAATACCTGACCTATCTTGAGGTATTGAATGTTCGTTTGAGTCTATTTTTCGGCACTTGGTAATTTTTTCTTATCTAGGTTTCAGAAACATCGATACCTCCCTTTAAAAGTAATAAAATTTTAATTTTGTCAACTTTCTGTGTTATATAACAATGTGTAGAATAAAAAAATTTTTTGTTCAAGCAATTTCTTCATTTCACACAATGTTTTCCAAATGATTTCCTTAGGGCGGCAAAAAGCGACATAGTGTTCGAATTCTTCAAAAGATTTACAAGAAAATTTGAATGAGGAAAAGTATCTCTTTAATCAACCGTTTCATGATAAATGTTCCTTATTCATGTCGAATCCACTAAATGCACTATAAGTTCTATACCCCAATGCCCTTCTTTGAAATATACGAATTCAGCGGATAAAGTCGTTAGATAACAACGATATTCAAGCTGTAGTTAGTTTAGGTCGCCACCCCGGGTTCGATCCCCGACGGCGGCACTCATCCATTCCGACTAATTGTCTCTCACCAATGGGTCAATAATCGTAGACCTATGTGGGATAGCAGCTGGAGGCTAGAAAAGGATGTAATGGTAGTACTGGTGTGAGAAATACCAGGATTCTATTGTTAGGTGCTCCAGTCGCTGCGATATAACTGAAAGATTGTTGAAATCGGCGTAAATTCGCATTCAAACAAAACAAAAAGGGTCGCCACCAACCACTTTGCTTTTTTATTTCATGCCACTGGCCATAATTTTTTCAAAATAACGCCGTTTAAAATCGAAGCGGGACATCTTGTCGGAATCAATGGGTGAGGGTAACGAAGTAAGAAGGCGGTGCCAGCGATTGTTCAATTAGGCTTTACACTTTTATGGCCATACGATTTAGCAATAGCAATACTGTTTTAGTCTTCTGTTTGATATACAAGATGATTGGTTCCCGTAAGCGTTTGTCCGATCAATGCTCTTGATGCTGTTAATTTCCCCTTTGGATCCCACCTCAACTAACGCGTCAAATGTACCATTACCTGGTACAGTTTCAATTATTACTGAGTACGAATCTCGACTTCCCTCAGGTGGTTCTAAGAACCGGTAAATAGAAAACCGATTGTTATACGTATCTGTATAACTATAGTTTAATCCTTGGGACATTTTCTGAGCAGATAAGGTACGTTGAAGATTAAGGGCTTTACATGTCGGTTCGGATTTCAACAGATCATTCAAATGAGCCACTATATCACCTGCAAGCTTTTGTATGACCCTGTTGTCTGTTACATTAATAGATATTGTCTTATAACACGCACAAAAAGTAGCAGGAATATGGGCATCAACACATGACCTTGAACTTGGTATCTCTTGAAACAAGCTGACACCTCGTTTGACCCCTTTATATATCTGAATGGACGGATTTCTAAAATTTGTCTGTAAAATATCAATCATTGTTTGGTG
This sequence comes from Fragum fragum, assembly GCA_946902895.1. Lineage (NCBI taxonomy): Eukaryota > Metazoa > Mollusca > Bivalvia > Cardiida > Cardiidae > Fragum > Fragum fragum. The sequence continues at coordinate 58,624,597 of OX336370.1, read as the reverse complement.
TATATCAAAATGAGTTGTAAGTCGCTTAGTATTTATCTTCAAAGCCATATCAACACTTGGAAATTTTCTTTTAATGTGATCCGGAAGAAAGATATAAAGCATAGGCATGCGCGATTCCATTCTTCCGACAAATGTGTTCCGAATGAGGTCATATCGAGATCCATGATCTCCGAAAAATACAACAACAGTTCTTTCAAGAAAACCGTCGTTCTTCAGGGAGAGGAAAAAATCTCTGAGATCGTCGTCAGCGTGATGTAGAAAGTTGATATTATCGTGCGATAGTTCTGTGAGGAATGAAAACACAAATTTCCTTTTTGTTTTGTAATGCAGCATAAACTGTTTGATGTAATTGACTAGTTGCATGTGACTCTTGGTGTTCTGGTTACATAATGGATGTTTTGTGAGCTTTATACGTTTGTGGTATTCAGAATGCCTGAAATTATAAAGAATCAACAGAAATTGATCACTGTTGTCAGTCAAAATATCGATTGACCACTCGAATGAATGACTCAGACCGGAATTGAACGTTGAACTCCGTCCTTAACATCGTGCAGATTTGTCGGTTTCATGCCTATTACGTTGTGAACACAGCGTATTGACTCTGTGTTTACGACGTTTAGATCGCCAGTCAGCGTTTAACTTTTATATTGTACCTCTGACAATTTATTTAAAAAAAAACAAAACGTCGTAGGATATCCCAATCCATTTACCATGTTGGACTTAAGTAGGGCAGCGATTCGTCCATTTACCAATAACAGCTGTCAATCAAATAATCAGTCGACCAATTCAATCATTCATTTTGACTGGAAGTTAACTTTGATATCCGATATTGGCCTCCAGTTCCCTTGATTTACAAGTTCCAATGTTTAGGTCGCCAACCAACCATTGTATTTGTTATTACATGCAACTTTGCAAAATAACGAAATAGAAGTGGGAATTCCTGTTGTAGTCAGTGGGCGAGAGCCAGCGATCCATTAATCAAGCAAATCCTACACAGTGACGCTTTTTGACGCCCCGCAAGATAAGCAATTGAGAAAACATTGTGTGAAATGAAGAAATTGCTTGTAACAAGAAATTTCTTCATTGCACTCGATGTTTTCTATCTAGAACGTCGATAGCATCTAAAATTTCATAAACTTTAAATTGTCCTCTGCAACGTCTTTTAATTCGGAACCTACAAATCTACATGTGTGACTTGTCCGGAGAAAAGGAACCTCTCTGAACTCCGCTAATCAAATATTTGAAAAATCCACAAGGGATATTATTTCGGGAATAAACATTAAGTAACTTAGGTAAAATTACCATTCTAGGTTCTGAAATAATACCAAGAATGAAAAGGATCTACCCTGTTCAGTCCGCTCAGACTAACCAGGGTTAAAACTTTTCGCGCATTGGTTTGGGTCTTTTTTCGCTTGACCGTCCAAATAGCAAACCTTTTCTACGCCAAAGTCAAGGTCTTGCGATACCCAGGAAGAACATAGCAGGTCAAGAACCTATCAGAAAATGAACACACAGAATTCGAAAAAATATAGCTTTTTATATTATTTTCTAGCCTGCACTGTTCCAGTTTGAATTTAACAGTTGTCCAGAATTCAGCCAAAATAAACTTCGACGAGCGAGAAATTCCATCCAGACAAGATTATTCTGTTTATATTTTTCTTTGGTTTCGTCTATCGAAAAGGAGCATTTTGATTGAACGAAAAGATTTATTCATAATTCCATGAACAAAGTTTGAGCACGCAGCTATTTTGATTGCTTGCGAACAAAATAGTTCCATAAAAAACTTATAAAAAATTTAAAAGTATTGGCGATTTCGCTCATTGTCATTGAATAATAAGATATGAAGAGATTTCTTTTTTTTTTTTTTTTTTGCTTTTGTGCTCATGGAGGTATGAAAAAATGAAAAATATAATCAAACTTGATTAGTTTTTTCGTTTCAAACCTCCATAAAACAATAATATTATCTGCATCTCTTTAATTTTCCTTTTTATCCTTGATATGTGACCTTGAGATTTAAACAAACGAGAACATATAAATCTTCGTTTGCCACACTGGAAAGGAAACTGAACGGTTGAAGGGGAATTGTGCGAGTATTTCTGGCAAAAAATATATTCATAAATTCAAATGATAGTTTAAATTGCTTTAGTTCTCAATATACAAATTAAAACATAAATCAATAGATAATCTTAAAAGTTATAGGTCTTCAAAGTTGAACATTGTCATAAAATGCATGGAAAACGTATAACAGCGCGGAATATCTTGAAAGACATGATTTTGCAAAATTAATAGCCAGTAAAATGTAACAAAAAAAAAATGGTTTGTTGCGACCTAAACGTCGTAACTACAGTTTGAATCAGTTGTGTTTGTGTCGTTTATGTCGCCATATCAACAAAAATGTTTCATATAATTGTTGGCCGATGTTTTAGTTAAAATTGCATTAAAGAAAGCATTGTGAGAAAAGAAGAAACTGATTGTTTCAAAATGTTTTCTACCCTAACTGGGCCTTAGTTTTCAATTTTAAAGCGATTTGTATTGTCGTCTGTAACTACTCCAAAATTTTGTCGTTTGGTAATGGCTAAATGACTAATTCAAAATAATAAAAAGCATTTATGAGCATATGTAACGGTTCATCTTATCACTCCCGAGGTATACAGCTGATATGCTGAGTTCTAGATATTCCTCACTTTATAATTATAAGACTGTGCGTTTTGGAAACAGTGACTGCATCTATACGCTAAGCGGGGTTTTGGTAGGTGTGTTCGTATTTAAGAGGAGTCTTTACGCTTTCTAGGAATTAAATAGATCCCTCGTATTACGCCATTTTCAAAATGTACAGTTGTTTTGGGGAGACAGGTTTTAAAAAATGATAATTCGAACCTAACTGGGCACTACTACTGGATTTTCCAAACTGGGTAACACTGATGGACGCCTTCTGAGTCCATCAAAAAGACAAAAAACGGTCTATTATAGTCGTATTACAGCTTGTAAAGAGGTTGAAAATGTATGAAATGTATGTGCCGATGCAGCAATAAAAGAAAAATGGTTATGAGGCAATATTCAATTTGGCCAAAATCTGAAGGTGGACTTTTCCGAAAAAAAGATAAAAAAAAAGACTTCAGGTTTTGCCTCGATTCTTTATTCAACTTGGAAGAATTGCATTTAACACAGTTATTTGGTATGAAGGCCACATTCCAATGCACAATGATTACTCCAGATCGGCTGTTTTAAACATGCTGTATAAGAATATGTCCTCTCAGTAACTTTAACATTTTATTCCGAAATTGGAATATGCAAGTTTTTTTTTACTTATTTTTATTTTACTGTACTGTAATAAGACACATTTTATAAATGGTTGGTGAGAATTTTGACCCCAAGAAGTCATTTGACTTGCTCATATGAAGTGTTACTTTACATAAACAGGTTTCACTGTTTATTTTCACTACTCTAAATATGATAACAGACATTTACACAAGAAAAACACCCTTTGTTCTCAACACCCTAGAACAGGAAATTATCTTTGTATTAAATCAGTCTTGAGACATGTAAACATCCTTTTTATAAAAGAAGAATAGCTGAATAGTCCGTTTCACTGAGGACACGACGGTTATTGGAATGACACATAGTTTTATTGTAAGGATATAAACTCCAAAACGTATTTCCCTTTATTTCTAACTTAACAATCGGGCTAGTATTCAAAACTGGTATTCTAACTGTACCATCAAAATATATTCTTTACTATCATTATTTTTCTACTTTTTATAATTAAAGTAATCTTCGTTATAGGGAGGAGGTGTAAGATTACTGGAAGGAAAATAAGCACTTTTTATTTAAAAAAAAAAAAGAAAAAAAAGTCTGATCCTCCTACAATTCTGTTAACTTAATTATGCTCAATGCATGTTTAAAACAATACAAATGTTAGAGATATCGTTTTAAAACAAAGAGGATGCTGGTGACACGAATTCTACTTTACACGTTATTGCAATGACTAATCATGCTATAGGAAGGGCATTGAAAATCACTGTCTTTAGTAAATTAGATAAGAAATGCAGTATGTATCATTCCAAGTGAAAAGATAATAGATCTTTCTTCAGATCTTATTTGAACAGGCTGTTGACAACCTCTAATTATGATTTTAAGCCGAGAATATATATACAATTCCATCTTAGTTGTAGCATTCAATCCAGAGTTAAGTTGCCCTTTTGAAGATCAGTTTTCCAGAACAACTGATAACTAGTTTTTACACTTTTTATCAAAAGATTTCTATATTATTAAGTTGTGACCAGTCAAGCTAATAGAGACACTCTGGAAATTCTGTCAATAGATAAAATATATCTGATCCAGCATATGTCAATAAGGTATCGCATTTCAAAATTATAGGTTACGGTAGAAAGGTCAAATAAAATCAAGACAATGCCCCAGTTTCACCAGGATCGATACAATTTGCCCTTCCCAGATGATCCCTTTACTCATGAAGCGTGTTAATTGTGTATTTATGTACAGTACCTTGCCTTTTACAAAAAGTAAATGTATTTTTATAGTTATTGTTTTTTTGTTTTTTTAGCTCATCTGAGCACGAAATGCTTAAGTGGAGCTTTTGTGATTTAGCTGTGTCCGGCGTCAGCCGTCCGTGTTGAGTGCACTCTAGAAGCCACAACTTTCAGTTGAATGTCGTGAAACTTGGTCAGAATATTTGTCTCAATAAAATATCGGACAAGGTCAGTATTGGGCAAAATGGGGTAAAAAACTAGGTCATGAGATTAAATCTTAGACAAATTTTTTGTGCATTCTGGGAGTCACACTTTTGACTCAAATGTGTTGATATTTGGTCAAAATGTTTGTCTGCATAATATCTGGGTCAAGTTCTATATTCGGTCATGAGGGTTAAAAACTGGGTCAAATATTCGTAATAGGCTTGTGTTCAGTCTAAAGGGCATACTTTTAGCCTCAAATCAATTGATATTTCATATCTTGGTCAAGTTTGATAAATGGTCACTAGGGGTCAGAAACTAGGTCACAAGGTCAAATCTTAGAAAACCTTGCACTCTAAACGGCACATTTTAGGCTCGAATTATTTAATATAAGTCAGAATTTTTGTTACCATCATATCTCGGCCAAGTTCGAATTTAGTTCAACTTGGGTAGAAAACTAGGTCACTCAGTCAAATCTAAGAAATATCTTGTATTCACTCCAGGGGCATCATTTTAGGCTCAAATAATTTAGTATTTGATCTGCTTTTTGTTATCATCATATCTCGGCCAAGTTCGGATTTTGGTCCAACGGCGGCACATATCCTTTCCGACATTTGTGTCTCACAAATGGTAGGATAATCGTAAACCTAAGAGGGTAGCAGCTGGAGGCTAGGAAAGGATGTAGTGGTAGTACTGGTGTGAGAAATACCAGGAAACCCTTGATAGGTGCTCCAGTCGCCACGATATGACTGAAATACTGTTAAAAGTGGTGTTAAACCCCATTCGTCCAACCAACCATCGAATTTGGGTTATTTTGGTTCAAAAACTTGATCACTCGGTCATATCTAAGAAATACCTTGTGTGCACACTAGAGGCACCATCTTAGGCTAAAAATTTTTACTATTTTGTCTCGGTCAAGGTTGGGTTTGGGTCAAGTTTGGTCTATAACTAGGTAACTGATTCTCGGGGCACCTTTTAGGGTTCATTTTATTTGATATTTGATCAGAATGATTGTGTCCATGACGTCTTGGCCTATATCAAATTACACTAGGTCAGATCTTTGAAAAACCATGTGTGTACTCTAGATGACACATTTTCGTCTATAGTGCTTTGGTATTTTGTCAGAATGTTGTGTCCATATATCGTCAAGTTTGACTTTGGATAACACAGTTAATGTGAAAAACTAAATCACTCTTTAAAATCTTAGATATACTTCGTTTACACTCAAGAGATCACTTTTTTGTTATTCTTTCCTTTTTTTGCACTCTAGAGGTTGCATTTTTTTGCCCAGCTGACTTGATACTTGTTCAGAATGCTTGTCTCCATAAAAATATCTATCATTTTTTATATTGGGTCATAAAGGGTAAAAACAAGGTCACTAGGTCTTACGTAAAGAAATCTTTTTTGGAATTTACATGCAACTTTTATGGCATAAATATCTTGGAACTTTGTAAGACTGTTCGCTCTTGATTTCAAACAAGATTTGATAATGGTTAACATTTGGCCAAAATTAGTTCACACAGGCTTTCGTAGTCATCGACTCAGGAGAGTGCTTTAGTGCCAATTGTTTAACTTGGTAGAAAATAAGAGGTAATGTGTCGATTGTCAAAAAAAGCGAAAAACAATAACAGATGAAGGGAAATCTTCGTGTGTACCCATGTCTCATGAGCTTTGACGAAAAATCATTCGATCTATTTATGCTGCATTGAATATAGCTGCATTTGTTTAGCATTTATACTGCTAAAGGTGATTTACTTTAAGTAAACAGATGAACTTTACCTCCTTGCGTTACCTTGATAGTATAGCCAATATATTTACCATATTTTGGTCATCAAATGACGATGTTTCATTATACCAAAGAATATGGTACTTGAGAAACCTAATTATAACAAATCCAAACCTGATTAATGCATACTAACTTTTATAAACTACAGGGTAAATTGTAGTCCTGTAGCATATTCTAATGTTTGGCTGACGCGAGATATCACTGATGGCGAGGTAATAATTGTTAAGGTAAGTTCTTATTCAAAAAGAAAGATACCAAACACTATGTAGCGTGACGGGCCGCATTTATTGTTCTGATTAAATGTACAAAACCATCATCTGAAAGCATAGAGTGGGTTTACATATATTCCACTTCATTTAGTTTCCATCTCGAGTAAGTATTTGGTTCTTTGGAAATACTCATATAACATATCGTATGAGTACATCCAAATGACTAAATACACCTTAAAGGGAGGTATCGATGTTTCTCAAACTTAGATAAGAAAAAAATACAAAGTGCCGAAAAATACACTCAAACGAACATTTAATACTTTAAGTTTGGTCAGGTATTGTCTTGGTGGTAATTCAATAGGCCTAAAGAGGCTTTTGTGGCTAAATCGGAAAGGTTCAGTGGAATTCCAAGTTATTTTTAGATATCACGGAATTCGGCTGTCAACATCTAATGACCTCATTTGCATATGACCCAAAGTCAACTGAAGGTAATAAATTTACTAGCGAAACAGCCAACGTCCTAATTCATGTCACATGAAATGGTAAGCGCAAAACTACGGTAAGTGTTTATATTCGTACTAACGCTTACGACAGTTTTGCACTGATCTTTAAAGAATTAAAGACCGGCTAGCGAACATTACTCCTGATGACGTAACGATGACGTTGGTGTGATGTAATTTAAACTAAACTCAAGGTTACATTAGTTATTCGCACCACGTGAATGATCATATACTCTTCGCAACGGTCTCGGATTAATCTAAAAATAGCCTACGTAGGCTATTAAGGAAATACCCTGTTTTTTCTGATAAGCGACCTTAGATTTTTTGCAAAACTACTTTTCGACATATAGTATTCAAAAAGTAATTGAAACTAAATTGAAATAATTAAAATCTGTGACATGAGAAAAACATCGATACCTACTTTTAAGGCTCCAGTTCAGTATGCCGTGTCATTCCAGTAACGAGAAAATCCTTTTAGTAACGAAAACTTGATAACTCATACTCATCAGATTTTAAGAGTCATACTCTTGTATTCCAACGCGGCTAATCTAGATTAAACTCATGTCAAAACTTTATAACTTTAGTCAGTCTCATAACAGACCTGCTCTTATTTTCCGTTAAATGTCCTTTAAACATCAACATCACCGGTTCTATGTTCATGTGTCAACCATTTTGGCTTCTATCAATGTTTAAATCTCTGTTTGACGAGAACTTAAAGAAAAATTGACCAAGAGGAATATTATAACACAGGTTTAAGTTATTAAGCTATTCGATTAATAGGTGTGAAAAAAGAAAGAAGAACATGAATATTTTATTCTTGTACACGAAAAAATGGTCATCATGAGCTGAAACAAATGCAAATTTCTTGAAAAACTCTTTTGAACAAGCTAAGCTTACCGTCTGAAATACAAGTATAAACAATCTTTACATTATTTACCCACAGGATCACTTCTACGAGAAAGCATTTCTGAGAAAATTAGCCTGGACAGGGGTTTAGGCGAAATGTGATATTAGCTCTTATTAGGTCGCATAACAACATGTACGCAATCTTGTCATAGCATTTAAAGTGTACGAATGTACTGGTCCAAATTGAAAGAGGTTTAAGGCGACAATGGAAATTGAATGCAATTTAAAATGAAACTTTTATATGTAGTAGAAAATATTGTGGGAAAAGGAGAAATTGCTTCTTACAAGCATTATCTTGTTTGTCCAAAATGTTTTCTGAAGTATAAAATCGCAGTGACGTAAAACTCTTTGCCTGTACAGGAAAGGGATAGATTCTTCAAATCATCTGTCAAAGCATTCATTTTTGAATCGTGTATCATATCGAGCCAAAAACCTGTCTTTTTGAAATTACAATTACAACTATATTCATTAGGGAAAATGCTCATATAGTTGTAATTGTTTGTCTCTAAGTTAAAAGCAATAATTCAATTTCGTTTATCAAAAACGATAGTTCTGATTGACCCCATGCTGATAATCATTGAAATATAAATAATTTAAAAATGACCGATTAGAACTTATTAATTAGGGTAGATAATGATAATTCGTCGGTGTTCGGTCAAAACCTCGTAGCTATAGCTTATTCAAGCTATGGTTGTGGTGGAATCCTTTTGTTTTTTTATTTTTTTCAACATCTTCAAAATGTTTAAAAGGTAAAATCATCATCCTTACTCGGAAAATTATCAAAAACTTTAACATTTGGAAATATCGGAGCAATAAGAACTAGTTTGTTATTGCTTGCACATTCTTGGGCGGTTAACTTTACGTTTGATAGGTCACATTTGAACCCTTTTCATGCTGAAACCTAGATTCTTCTGTTTTTGTAGAGGGTTTAGACAAAAGACAGCCTGCATATATCAGCCTAGATATCCATGCACAGGAAAGGATTTTGAAAATTGATTATTCACTTCTAAATGACAATAACTGTATTGACTGCATAAATGAAACAAATAAACGAAATAATAAAAATAATGGGTGCGCGAATATAATTCGTCCCAGCAACTTGCTCATTTTTTAAGACAAATGATGATTTTTACGTAAATGTGTTATATTTTTTTCTCGAAGAAACCCGATAGAAAAAAAGGTCTATCAAAAATATGATGTCGGGAAGTTCTATTATATCGAAATGTTGATAGCCCTAATTTCCGCTAGTCGATTGATATTTCCTCATTTTAACCTTATCCAGTGACTTACTTCAATCAATTTCTCTATTTTTATTTATTTTCTTTTTTTCAAGTCATGATTAAAAAAAATATGCTCATTAAAAAGTAATAGAATAATAAGATAAAGTTACACTGGAATTTTGAAAAGAAAAAGTCACAAGTGACCTTTGCATTTGGATATGCATTATTGACAATAAAGTACCATACATTGCTTGTTAGCTCCATTGGCTGACAGCCAGCGGTCTATTGTCATGGCGTTTTGTCCGTCCGTGTGCCAAAAATCTCAACCAAATATCAAAGGAGGGATATTAAGGTGATCCCGTATCAAATTCCTTCGAAGAATTTTGATGGAATAAGAAATGTAGCTGGGGGGGGGGGCTAATTTGCATTTGATATGTATGTAAAACTCCGAAAATCTTATTCTCAGAAACTTGTTGATGATTTCAAACAAACTTCAAATAAACGATTATTTGGTGACTCTTTATCAGATTTCGAAATAGAACATGCTCGGATAAGAGCCAGATTTTATAGGCAGGGCTAATCCTATGGTTAAAGATACAAATGAACACTGTGAGAATATTCTCCTCAGAAACCGATTGAATGATTTCAGAAACGATTCTTTGGTGACTATCTATCAGATTTTCTCCAAAAAAATTATCGGATTAAAACATGGCTGAAACAAGCGAAGCGAATTTAATTATATGGATTTCAACGAAATTTCACAGGAATGATCCTTTGGGGACCTTTAATCAGATTCCTCCAAAGAATTTTACCATTTTTTTAATTTTTGGCATATATGGTAGATGGGAAAATCGTTGAAACTTTCTTCTTGGAAACTGGAGGAAGGATTTCAATCCATTTACATAGAAAAGGTATTTTGGTGAGTGTTTACTAGAATTATCAAACATAAATAAATAAACATGTTAGATAATACTGAATTGGAGGATAGAGATCAAAAAGTGATACTGCCATATGTACTGACAATATTTTGCTTCCTGTAAGTGGATTGCAAAGAGTGATTATTTAAAAAAAAAGTGAGTAGTCTTTTGTTTAAAAGAAAACTAAATTAACTGAAATTCAGGCAGAAGAAGAGATTTAGGCACTCAACCGCCTCTATTTTTGTGTGTGTTTTATTCTTTAATGTTTTGCTATTGTTGTGTTTTGGCGGTGTTTAATTTTGTTTATGCGTTTCTTTTTTGTTTTGTTATGCTTTTTTCCTATCTCTTTTTTTCCTATGAACATTCTCATATTTTTATCAATTATATTATATTTTCTTATATAATTTTTAACTTATTAGTGAAATTGAAATCGCTGGCCAATGCTCACTTACTCCTTTGGCAACGTCCACTCAGACAGGAAGTCCCGTTTCGATTTTAAACGGCGTTATTTTGCCAAATCCTTGTCTAGTATAGCATTCAACCAAAAGGTATAATACTTGGTTGGCAACCTTAATGTCGTAACTATATCTTGAATAAGCTGTTGGTACGACGTTTAGGTCGCCAAGTTATCAAAAAAAAAAAAGATCTTAATTCCAGGCTGAATGAATGATTTGATTGGTCGAGATATTCCTTGATTGACAGCCGCGACTAGTCAATTAGCGCGCCGATTTTGACTAATATCGAATGCTCTTTTCTTTTAGAATGATTATTGTTTGTTTGTTTCGTAATATATGTAAAGTCAATGTACCTTATATATTCTAAAAAGATATCGGATTTAAATGGTCTGAAAGTACTCGATTTTTTATATATTTTATTTCTTTTCTCCCCATTCATCATTATCAAAATTTTATGCTATTTAATGATACTTTAATGTGGTTTTAATGTCACCTAATACAAACATATTATTGAATTGTAATTCATCTTAAAGGCTCATTGCTACAAAAATCACGAGGAAAAAATCGGGTTTTTTGTATCTTTTTACGAAAAGATGAAGCAATCTTGTAATGAACCCTTTCCTATACAACCCCTGGTTTTTTACGTGCCTATGATTAAGTACTTAAGAAATCATCTTGGGGAAAAGGAAATGGTTTGTAACAAGTATTTATTTCTTCTCTTTCCAAAATATTTTCTACCTTGTAGGTTCGTTATATTTTAAAGACTGAAATTTTGAAAACCAGGAAAGGGTTTTAATAAGATATTAAAGCTTTTGGAAATACTTACGAATACAAAGAATTGGTATGATGTCTATTGACTTTGATTGCTCTCCAAAATGGTCTCATATAATAATCTGTGGGTGGGTTATTAAAACCTTTTAAATCGAGATTAAACATCGCGAGACCGGGGTCATCCTCTCCAAACAAAGTAACATATTTCTTGGAAGAGAAATTCTTCCACAGGAAAGGAAAATCGTCAAAGTGACGTTTTTCAAACCCGATTGTTTCATTGTCAACCCATAGTTTCAACCCAGTCAGTTGTGCAATTATATTAGGAATAGTGTTGTCGCCATTTTTCAGGTGTCCCCGAAAGTCGTAAAATCCCATCTTGTGGAGAACTTCGAGAGTTTTCGGGAAGTATCGGATCGATGCCGAACGTGATACTGAATCAATGCCAAATATTAATACACTGAGTTGGTCGTCTGTTTCTTCTAGTGTCCTTTGATCGATATGAGGTTTCGGCGTTACACCCGCAACAATGTTTTGAAATAAAACTTTCCCTTCTTGGTTTATACATGTAACTCTGTTAAAATCAGAATCAAGCTTTGCTGGAAGTTTGACACTTTTGGACAAGTTAAAGCCAACATTGTCATCGTCTCCATTCCTGTACACAGATTCAATGGAACACAAAACATCTGACGGGCCTCGGAGGCCAAAGAAATGTGTAGCGCTTTCATTTACACAAAGAACATTATCATGATCTACAAACACAATAGACGGGAAATCATCACATATAAGTGGTTCCGGCTTCGAACTAAATTTGAGAATTGACGAATCGTACGGGTCCAATACGGGCAAATTACATGGCTGGGAGTAGTATTCGTTAGCAAATATATAATGTACCGGTTTCGTTATTTTATATCCAAATTTGATACAAAACACAAATACTGCAATAATGATGAAAAATAAAAAAATTCTTATAAAGCTAACTCTTCTTGACACTTTCAGACTGTTTTTAAAGCAAGACATTGTAACAATTTTCAGCAAGTATTCAAACAAACACAAATATATCTAATTGTGTAAGACCACAAACAACTACATTTAGCGCCCTATATCAATATGATAGTTCAAACTTGAACAAAGATAGCTCAAGATAACTACGTACTTAGATACCTTAAGTATTTGTTATTAATTTGCATTTTGCCCACATGATGAAGTAAGATTCGTGCGTTCACAGAAATGTTTAACCAATTACCGGATGACAACAATCTTTACTGGTTCTTGTTTTAGAGAGGTTGCAGACGACAATTTTAAGTTGGTGGAATTTTCAAAATCATTGTAAGAATATTATGGACAATGAAGAAGTTTTAAATTGTCGAGATTAAAAGATGTTGTAGAGGACACTTTTTGTTTTTATTTTTTCATTGAATTATCTTTTTTTCTATTATCATTATCATGTGAAAAAAGAAAAACATTTAATTTCATTTTCCACAATATTTTCCCTATCTTTTTAATCTTTTAAGTGGTGCATACTCATAAGAGATCGGATTGGTATAAAATAATATTTCTTTATTTCGACATTAAGCTCATGGGCTCATAATCACAATACAGAATAATGTAAAAATAGTATGACAAGGAAATGACAATAGATGTGAAAGAAATGAAATATGTAACATTTGAAGACATATTAACACATGTTTTACACTATCGTGAGAGTCATGGTCTTTTAGAAATGTTAAATTTAAATGAATTAAGAAATGTTTTTTTCTTATCAAGAAAGCCGTTTTGAAACCAGAAGACAGTTAATTTATTCGACGTATTCCGAAGCTCGACCATTTTGCATGTTTGGCTTACGACTTTTCTTGGTCTAGAATAATATGGATGACAGAGAAAATGAAATTCATCTCCCAAGTCTTGCAACACGCATATTATCTTTCAATTCTCACAATATTTTCGTGGCGATCTGCTTCTATTCTAAGATCACAAAGAGAAAAGCGCGTATTGTTTATGTATGTTTTATCTTTTAAAGTTTTAAAATAAGTTGACATTTCTTTCGTTTTGATTCAACTAAATATGTAAGGGGGATTCGATAAACTGGAGTAGCAATAACCTATGAAGATATCTTTCAGTCTTTCTGATATTTTTTTAATATTATTCAACTTACTTTATCTTCCCATTTCTCGAATGCCAAGTTTATTTGATTCACTTATATTACCTTTTTTACACTATTTGGCAGCCGTAAGGTGAGGTAGATTTTGTCTTGATATTGAAAGGGTTTTCTCCAAATTAAGCAAAAAAATTACTCTGTGTTTAAAACGCAACAAACCAACACGCATTGTATGGAGAACTTTGCCGTATCCCCATGAACATAAGGACATATTATTATCTTCAAATATTGCTTAAAAACTCTTTTTACGAATAGGCAATCTATTATATGAAAATATAGTGTATGCTTAAAAATTACAGATAACAAATTCACATATAACGGAATAATTTGGGCATAACAAATAAAATCTAATTTGAATAGAATAGGATTGACTTATATTGGTCAACCAATTCATCCGACCATTTGATTCTGTTGATTCGTCAGTTTGATCGTGTGTCAGCTGACTTCGCGTTTATTGACATATCAAAGTAATCATTAATAGTTACCTGCTTTGAAACGATTAAACCATAGCTGTTTGTTTAGAAATAATTTCTTTTTAAAAGGATGCATTCATATTTCGAAGACTCATGCTTAAAAGACCTTTTATCACAAATGGACAAAAAACATTCAAACGGACCTTTCATATTAAATTCAACTAAAGAAGATAGTATCGTTATGGCTATTTATTAATTGAATGTGACTTTTAGTGGTTATCGAACAAATGTTCAAGAGAAGCAGACGTTCGACACTGCGGGACCTCATTTGGATATGCCCAAAATTCATAAGAAGAAAAATGTATGACAATGACAACCAAGTCAATGAATTACTTCACTTGAAGGGATTAGCGCAAAACTGTTAAAATGGAATATGACAATATAAACTCTACGACGATTTGAACTAAGCTTTAAAGAATCGAAAATCGACCAGCGAATGCCATAGCATAGTCACGTCACGGTACATCGGCTCTGGGGCGTGATTGCATAATCAAACTACTTTTGAACTTATAGCATGAGGTCAACCGTATGACGTTACCACGTGGGTATCCGAAAATTGTAATTATCCGAGTGAAATCGCGTAGACAGTTGAGAAAATAACGTATCACATTTTTATAAAATAAGCATATATTTCCAAAACCTATTTTTAGAATATCATAGTCATATAGATGGTAGTGAATAAAATTTGCATCCTGGAAAAAAACGTAGATACCTGTTAAAAATTGACCGATGACTAGCAACTCCCACCTTATTCCGACAGGGAGTTAGACTTCAAAACAAACCGGCGTTATGTTGCAAAAATAATAGCGAGAAACTTGAAAAAAGCTATAAATAAGTAATAAGTAGCCTAGCAACTTTTAAAATAAAAGAGTTGAGCATAGTCGGGGCTCAAATTCGTTTCTAGTCTCAATGAATGATATAATTGGTCGATCAGGTGTTTGACTGGCAGCATCGATCCGGCGATTCGGTGACTTAGAAATAGCAAGTAATATTGACGAATCGCTACCTCCAACATGAAAATAGGTCTGAGGTAATTTGCCTTGTTATTTTGTAAAATATGTGTTAAGGGACACAAAATAGAAGGCAAACCTACAACAGACAACAAAAATGCTACACGTAAGAGTCAGCCATTGTTGGAGTTCAAAGCTCACTTCCGGTATAAATGAATGATTTTATTTGTCGATTGATTCTTAAATTGACAGTCGCGATCCGTCAATGATGGATTCTCTGATGTTTTCCAAAATTATTAAGCTTTAATTTGAAAAAATATTCATCGAGTTTTCAAAGAAATAGTAATTGATGTTTTTAAGCAACAGCGGTTCGATTTGTATTAAATCTAAATCTAGCATAAGTCGTAGAGGCATAAAAACTGTACCGTTTGTTAAATTATTATTACATCATATGAATAGCGAGGATTATCAAATAATATAATACATCTTTAATAAACAATATTATATTTTGGGCTCATTCTTTATTAGTTTTATTAATGATAGCATGCTCTAGACTAGTATAATTACTAAAATACATCTAATTTTGTTGATAGGCTGCCATGGTATCACAGCTTTAGTTGTTGTGGCTACTATTCGGCAATAGCGTCTTTGGTCGTGCAAACTTACGTAACTACAGCTTTGTTCAAGTTACGACATTTGGCACGACCAACGACTATATATGAGCCTGTGCGTGACATTTCCAACAATTTCGCATGTGCGTGACTCGCACACATTGAGCACCCTGGACAGCCATTAGGGCAATTAGAATATACGCTGATTGTTTAAAGAAGCTTTGGGTCAGTGTCTTTTTACAGAGCGCAGAGTGAAGACTCTGATCAGACTGTGCGGATGCACAGACTGATCTGAGTCTTTACTTGGCGCACATGTGTAATGGTTGGAAATGTCACGCACGCGCTCATATGATATCTGTCAAACCAGTATGTATGGAAGAGGATTGTGACAAGAAATGGATAGGATAGGTTTCATGTCGCATAAGTCTCTAAAAACGTATCTCTTTCCAAATAGATCAAATCTACACAATAAAGCATCTTGTATCTGTCTTGTTAAAGACTGAGTCTTACATATGTAATAGCGTATTTTACATGCTTTAGAAATCAGTCGTTTTCAATTTCTCATTACCTGGTTTTATGAGCCTTAGTTGTATTTCGAATAAGGTATCAGAGTTCTCTCTAACGAATATTGAAAAATGATTAAACTTGTCAATTAAAACCAACATGAGTTGCACGGCCATAGCACAATGTTAGCACGTAGGGCTCCTAGTCATGGAGTCCTGGGTTCGAAACGCGGCCGCGGCGAATATCTTTCCGACATTTGTCTCTCATGAATTGGTGGATAATCATAAACCTACATGGGATGAGTAGCAGGAGGTTCGAAAAGGATATAGTGCTAAAACAGATGCGAGAAATATCAGGAATCAATCACTAGGTGCTCCAGCCGCCACGATATAACTATAAACGGTTAAAGTGACGTTAAATCCGATTCAATAAATAAAACTAAAATCGGCAATGCTTCGTTTTAAAGTGTTTGTAGATGACTCTGTCGGTTTATCACGAATAATTTTTAGACACGAGAACATTTGATGCGCTTTTTCAACCGGATAGTTGCGGTTATTGGTAGCCATTTTTGTCAATACAGAACAACAATAAGATTTAATAAAATCTGACAATTGTATAAGGGTGCTTAAGTAACAGAATTTTGGATTACAATCTATTTGACTTCCGAGGGATTTTTTTCTTAATAAGGTCTGTTATCTCAATTTTTCAAGGGTTTATTTTAATCATTTGCTGTGCTTGCAAATACCTGATGACCTTATCTGGCTGTTTGTCTTTATTATCTCTCGCCGTTTTCGGCGAAAGAACTCCCGTCCATAAGGTGCATATCGGAAGAGTATAAAGAAGGGGGAACTGTAACTTCGGTACTGGATTATTTTCTTAGAAATGGGTAGATACTTTCGAATGCGAATACCAAATCTTTCGGTTAAAAGCATAGGCGCGGGTAAGTTCCCAGTTGCCCTGCTCAAAGTTGTATGCAATCCAAATTAATCTATATATCGTCGTTGGGTGTGTCAAATGTCGTAACTAAAGCTTGATTCAAGCTGTAGTTACGACATTTTGCCCATCCAACAACGATATGAAAGTTTTGCTATTTTCATATTGCTCGTTTCTTTGTTAGAGTATGCGCTTTTGTTGATTTAGTTTTTCGTTTGAGGTTTTTTTTTTCGCACCCGCTTAAGTTAATGACGTCATAAGTTTCTTTGTTCATCACTAAACTATCCCACCATGAAATCTCCATTACTCGCTGAAACACTTTAGAGGAATTAGAGCATTACCCATCAACTTTTCCTTGTGTAGCTTGACGATTGACCAATCGCGGCTGTCAGTCAAGGAATCAACCGACCAGTCAAATCATTTATTCAGCCTGAGATTTCAACTCCGACATTGGTCGCCATTTTTTAAAACCTTTTCTCTTGGTTTTGCGACACCAACGTCATAACTACAGCTTGTTCAGAGAGTCGTCAAATAATGGACAATTCAAGCTCCTAAAGCGGCCCTCGCACAGATTTTGAAAGAAAAGTTTTGGATCTCAATTTTCAAATTTCTAACTGTAATGCAGACGTTTGTTAGAAGGCGAATAAACTGATTTTGTAATGTTCATAACTTTAAAAAAAAAACGAGAGAGAGAACGAGAAAGAGTGAGTGAGAGAGAGAGAGAGAGTGGGGAGAGAAAGAGATATAGAGAGGGAGAGAGAGAGATAGATAGATTGAGAGAGAGAGAGAGAAAGAGAGAGAGAGAAGGAGAGAAAGATAGAGAGAGAGAGGGGGAGAGAGAGAGAGGGGGAGAGAGAGGGAGAGAGAGGGAGAGAGAGGGAGTGAGAGAGAGAAAATAAGCAAAACTATTTTAAGACGCCAAAAAAGGCAGCGAAGTACAAACCGAATGGAACCGAAATTCATCGGGTAAAAACGTCGTCTGTCGATTGCATCGAAAACTGTCTTAATTGTAGTTTCATGACTTTTTTATTACGTGACTGACTTCCGCTAGCAATACAGTACTGTAATGATCGACACCACCCGCAGACCAACGACCTCACCCGGTAAATTCTGACGTTTCAAAGAAGGGCATAGGGAATGTATCACATCAAAAAAAAGTTCTAGTCAATTAAGATAAATTTCTCGTAAATTGAATAAATTTATCGGGAAGAACGAATATTTATTGTGAAAATGGTATTGATTACTATTGGAAAAGCAGATTTTTTTCGTGAAAATCTGTTCAAGAGCCGATTTAAGTTGTTGGTTGGTAAAGACAAGACAAAAAGTAGATGGTTGGTTGGCGAACAAAACGTTGAAATCACGTTTTGATCTACCATCAACAGATGGTTTGCCATTTTGTTGGGGGTAAACACGGCTGTTTCAACTGGAAGTCGGGTTTTGATCGGTCCATCGATATATCTTTATTATTATCATTGATAACACCGACTATGATCTATGTAAAACTTAACTCCAACAACAGGACATTTGGCCTAACCTGACTATTTTGGCCCTTGCTCGCACGACACCACCAAAAGATCATTCCTGCCATTTTGATTAAAATTAGTCCAGTAAAGATTGTCTGAGAAAAGACTCTGCCCGTGGAGATCTTAGGCAAATGAATGTAGCAGTGTTGAGAGAAATCAATACACCAATGCTTCGAGCAGACGTCATGTAGACTATCAAAACACAAGGCCTTCTTGTTCAGGAGACAAAAACTGTTAAAGCTTTTTCAGCTTTAGTTAAAAAACAACCCCAAAACTTTTGTTGCTTGCCTTGTTTCAATTGTTTAACAACTTTGAAAAGTAAGGAACATTTCTGTCAAATTTGTTAAACCCGTTCCCACTCAATGACGCTTTAGACGACCCTCAAGAAAAAATGCTTTGAAAAACATTGTAGAAAATAAAGAAATTGCTTGTAACAAGCAATTTCTTCATTTTACACAATGTTTTCTACCCAGAAAGTTTAAAGAAATTAGAATTTCATAAACCTCAAATTGTCGTCTGCAACGTCTTTAAATTTTCTTGTGTGGGAATGGGGTAAATTGGACAATAGTTTTTTGGAGGCGAAGGTGTCGTTATTCCAAATTTGCCAAATTTTAAACCTGTCTAAATTCAAAGGATTTGCAGACGAATTTTTAAAGTGGATTTAATTAAATAAAAAAGTTCTATAGGGTAGAAAATTTTGTAGAAAAAGAAGAAATTGCTTCTTACAACTGCTTCTTCTTATTCTACGATATTTTCTCAAAAATTAAATCACAGGGGTCTAAAAACCAGGGTTTGAACGGGAAAGGGTTAAAATATTTGTTGATGAACGGACGATAGATATATTACTATCACAATAGTTTTCTTGGCCGGTTTACAGCCATTCTCATAAAACTTAACAAACATACAGTCCTCCTTTCAGCAGAACTGTACCAGAAAACCCTAAAACATTTTCTACGTTTGGTATTATCAAAATTGCTTCCAAACTTTAGTTTTGTAAAAAAAAAAAAAGTACAACAATAGTTTACGGTCTGATGATAAACGACTTCGGAGTTAACATTTAAGTACATAAGGTAAAGGCTTGAAAATACAATGTCAAAACCGATCACTCTCGTTTGAAGTTTTGGAATTCTTTCCGTTAATAGAGTTTATGTTAATTGGAGTTAAAGTTCACGTGAAAAAGCACAATTCGGAGGAACCATACAAGAGTCAAAAACGATTATTTACGGATCAACTACTCCGAAATTTTCTATCAGAGTTTGAAAATTGAGCAATTGACTCCGTTGGCCTCACCCACTGATTCCAACAGGAAGTCCCGCTTAGATATTCAGCGGCGTTATTTTTGCAAATTTATGACAAGTAACATCCAATAAAAAGGTAAAATGGTTGGTAGGAGACCGAAACGTCGTAGCTACAACTTGAAGTAAGCCGTAGGTACGTCGTTTAAGGCGCCAATACAACAAAAAAGCTTAAAAAAATGGCGGCTAATGTTGGATTTCAAAACTCACTTCTAGTCTACATTCTATATGAATGATTTCATTGGTCTACTGATTATTTGATTGCCATCGCTATTGGTCAACTATTCGGATAATGAAATGATTTGCTTACTGAAGATGGTACCCCTTTTGAAAGAACCAATCATAAAGTTTCTAAAAGCTGGATTAGGACCTCAATGGACGGATCGCTGGTCGCACCATTTGACCTCCAACACAGGATTACGTATACTGTGTGAACAAAAGTACCGTCCAACAGTTAGTATGGCGTCATTCTATGATTACAGTTCAATAATCAAATTGAAACTAGAATCGTTCTAAAACTGCAGACTTTTTGCTTGTCCAAATAGCAAAGAGGATAAGACGCAGTAAAATTCACTTCATGTGATGCAGGTTCGATAGTTTCAAGAGTTTGTGCGTACGGCACTTTTTTCATAAACCAAAAGAAATATTTTGTTTCTTAACCTGAGTCGCCAACGTGATTTGCACGTGACATCGTTTAATCAATTTACAGATGACAGAATTTTTGACTGGTCTAAATTTGAAGAAGTTGCACATGATATTTCAAATTATACTAAAATTGGAAAATAAATGCCAAATAGGGTAGAAAATCATTATGAGAAAGGAAAAATCGGTTATCACAAGCAATATTCCCCTTTCCCATAATGTTCCCCAAAGTATTTTTAGAGGCGTCAAAAAGCGTCACTGTGCGATTTTAGAGTACGAGTAGAAAGAATTTCCATCGGAAAGTTCACATCACTAATGGCTGTTTTTGGTCATCTACTGTTATCAAAGCAACGTCATAATGAAATTTTCGAATTTTAACAGCGCTTTTAACTCACATTACATCAGTACAGTTTGTCACATCAAAGCTAATTTATACTTTAGTCACCATATGTCAGCCCGATTAACTCAGTTGGTAGACAACTTGACTTCTAACCTCAAGATCACGGGTTCGTCCGCTATCATATCAACTAACTGTCTTTCGGATGAGACGTTAAACCGAGGCCCCGTGTGACGGTGCTATCAATCGAGCACGTTAAAGCTATATCTGCGCTCCGAAGAAGGAAAATCAGTTGAGATAATCTATCGCTTATTTTATCACAAAAGTAAACAAAGGCCTTCATAATTAATGCAAAAGCAGGGTTTGAGTGATGTTCTCTAGAAAGAGTATTTTGTGTCTTTCTTGTCGATTTCAATTCGTGTTATATTTTGAAATCGAGACGAAAGCACCCGATTCTTCACCGAAAGTCATCGCTAATCTTCGGAATGGACTGTTATATTCATAATATGCACAGGTGCTGATGACTAAACTTTGCGGACGATTTCGTTAATCTTCGTGACCTAGCTGTTTTGTTTGAATGACTAGCAAAAATTAATTCGTCATCACTTTTGTCGTTGTTCTATGTAAACAAACCTTTTAAGATCCAGGCGGAGCTCTCAACAGTTCCGTCCTGTATCCTTACAATATCCCGTGTAAACACTAACCGTCTTCTTGGGCCGTCGCTCTTATGGGCATGTGCTACCGAAGCGACAATAAATAAACCTAAATACACGCAAACTCCGCAAAAAAACAAAGCTTACAAAAATGAATGAAAAGTATTCAAGGATAACCGGGAAGAAGACATAAACATAACATAATGTAAGCGGATTCGAACTTGCATTGCTATGATAAATTGTACTTGAAAATCTTACCTATAATTGCCTTGAATCTATTTCAGTTTTGTACCCATATGAAGGTCTCTAGCAAACAACAACATGTTAGACGGGTCCAAATTGAAAGAAGATGCAGACGACTATTTCAAATTGAGGGAATTTTAATGTTTTTGTGGTTTATTATCATGTTGGATAGTAGAAACTGTGGGTTATGAAGAAATTGCTTCATAAAAGCGTTTTCTTAATTTCCACAATGTTTACCACAGCGCGTAAAAAGAAGTATTGTGGGCGATGAGTTAAACACTATCTTTGCAAGTCATACGTCAAAGGGAAACACCAAATGACGACACCTGCAATGTTGGCTGAGTAAGGTTTGAATTACATTATCGAGGATATAAACAAAAAGCAAACCGTCGGTATAGGGAACTAAACGTCCTAACAAAAGCTTAAATAAGCCTCGGGCTGAGTCGCCTACAAACAAGAAAGATGTTTAAAAAGAATTTAGGAGGTCAACATTACTGTTCCGGTTTAAATAAATGATTTGAGTGGCCACTATATTTATGCTGTATTTTCTAATACGGACTAAATGTTTGACTTTATCAGTCAGCCTGTTATTGACAGCAGCATTTGATCACTTTCAGAAACACTTGTATTAAGCCAAGATCCGCCCCTGACTACTTCAGCGAGTCGTGTATCATCTTGTCCTTCAACGGGTCACGAGCAATCTTCTTGTCTAAGTATGATTAATCTCCGCGTGTGAAAATTGTCGTGTATGTTAAAGCCAATCAACGAGTGCACGTCCCCTGGAGATAGTAAGATTATTATTGTTTGCACGCACCCGTATGGCTCACAAACTCACACACGTGTTGTTACACGTTTTATTCTTACAAGACACCATGTCGATGTTTTGTACAAGTTGAGTACATGTTCTGACCTTCTATTCACGCTTTTACTTCACTTTATCAGTCTAGTATCTGCTGGCTTACCGTCACCATAGTGACAGTCATCAAAACTACCGATCTCATTTCTTTTCGTGTCTACATAAAGATGTGAAAATCTCTTCAGTCGGAATCAAGTCTTGCTTTATTTCATCTCAAGATACAAATCATCGGCTAAAACGACGAGCCAAACAACTTTTTAACGGTGTATAAAATTGCTTTAAATCGTGTCCCATAGATAAAAGCTACATGCAATTCATTGACTCATTCCATAAGCACGGTATGCTGTAATGCATTTAGCCATCATGTTTTTTAAGTTAGAATGCGGAGCAATTCAAACTTAGATTTAACACAACCGCAAAATGAACACAAGACAATTTCATTTCGGGTTTCTTGATAACACATATCACGTGATCTCTAAGACCACGGACAATCAGTTAGTTGTAGCCGAAGACAATAATATGGCACATTTAAAGGATGGTTTAAAAACTCGTTTAGAGACTTCTAAACATGCTTTAGTTTGCTTTAAATTAATGAAAAATAAGGTAATAATCAGCGCAGTAATTTTGTGTTTGTGTGTGTGTGTGTGTGATCCGCCGTCCCATGTTTGGTAATCACGTGATCTCAAGTGACATATGGTAGTCATGTGACCATAGATAGGCAATGTTTACAAATAATGGCTCAGGTAGCAAATGCATTTTTACAATAATTTCGCCGCCCAGTGCTTTAAAACATTCTAGAGCGATTAAGGGGGATCTTAGGCATCAAGCAATTGCAATTATTGTGGGATTTACAGCTTTTCTCAAGAAAAATCAAATAGATGCAAAACGAAAGTAGACGATTTCGAAAATTAGAATGTAAACATATCAACTTCCGGTTTCTACTTATTTACTAAATAATAACGCTTTATTATGTCGTTATTTACAAGTTTAAATAAAAAATGACACATCAAACCTTTAACAAGTGTCATCTAGCTTTCAGCTTGGTCCTTTTTACTTAAGACGTTTTACGGTTCTAAAGCCGAATAACGAAAAGAGGAAATCGCGTGACTACAGGGCGCCGAAGATAGTTTGAAACTATCTTCATCATATTATAGGAATTTTTAGGAAAAGGGCAAAACAACCAAGTGCAAACAATAACGTTGCAGTAACGTTAACGTCTTTTTTTTTCTTTTGAATTTTACTCACATCGCTTTAAATATTCTTTTTTCCCCAAGTCTAAACCGGTATTTCAAATCGATCACCCTGAAACAAGTTTCCACGCATTTCCGCAAATTTCGACGTATACTCATAAACTTGAAGTGAAAATTTACGTGAGTTTAGTATGATCGTTACAGAATTGGCCGAGTTGAGGGTCAAATAATCATGAAGGTCATTGATTTCTTACTGTAGAAGGTGTTATTCTCTTTTTTTCAAGATTCTAAAAGGAGTTCACGTATTACAGTTGATCAAAAGGAGAATGTTATGCTAGAAAATTTTAACTTTGCTGTGCGTGACACGAGCTTATAACCCATTCCAACACGATAAAATTTTAGACCAGTCCAAATTCACAGAAGTAGCAGACGACAATTGTAAGTTGATGAACTCTTTAAAATCCTGGTCTTTTTGGACAGAAAACATTGTGGATACAAGCAATTTCTTAATTTTCCACAGTGTTTTCCAAAGCTTTCATAATGAGGGTCATTTGAAAGCGTCACTGTCTGGGAATGGGTTAAGACAATGCTAGTTTTTTTATTTCTGTATGTGGATTTATGTTTTTGTGCGTTATTCACACACATATGTACACGAACGGGAATGCTGGTTTAAGTTTAAAGGAGGGAGGCTTACTCGGAAAGTAATAAATGAATATGAACCGAATTCCACATTTATGACCCTTTCAGCGCATTCCAACTTCTCAGTACTTTCAGTCCTTTGATTTGAAAGCTTGTCGCGGTTTTAAAAACTGTCCACAAATTTCGGAATTTCAATACTTGTATCGAATATCCGTCACAATTTCTTCGTAGCAGTGGCGGCTTGCCATCATTCTTTCTAATGCTTTTTTCGGTTTGTTAGGTTTTTTTTCATCTGCAATATTACATGTAACTGGTGACCGGCAAGCATCACAATACAAATGAAATTTGTGATGGGTGTCAATCACAATACATGGTGACAGCTAGCAATCAGATGGCGGACTGTTTATTATTAAATTATTTTTCAAGATATTGATTCTTTTTCTATTCTTTTAAGAAAAAGAAATAGATAGATGACTGACATTTTTTTTTACTCTCACCTGAGCGTAACCCGCTCAAGAGAAGCTGTTTGAATCATCCAGAGTCCATGTTCTTTTATCAACTATTCTGTAAACATCTTCTCCTAAAACTCTGGGTCAATCATGACAAAATTTGAAGAAATGATCCTTGGAGTACACTTTACAAATCTTGTTCGCGCCGATTTGTTTGGCATATAAAGACTGTTTTGGCAGGGCGTGTTTTTGTGCAACTTCTTCGAACTATTTCTCCGACTAAACCGCAGACCAGATTAGAACTAAACTTTGCAGGAAAGTTCGATTGGCGATCATTCAATAAATCGTCCACAGAATTTTACTTGTCCGATAGATATCGTCCAGTCAGTGCTGGGAATTCTACACTTTAACCCATTCCCGTACAAAGAAATCTTAAGACATGTCCAAATTTAAAGAACCCGTGGACGACAATACAAAGTTGATGGAATTTTGAATTGTTTCGTCTTTTTGGATAGCAAACATAATGGATAATAAAGAAGAATGTGATTAGGTGAGCAAGACGCCGCGATTTAAATGAAAAAGGTTGAAAGTGGTGATATCCCCCGTATTTGTCCGTGAAATTTTGATTGTCCTTATGGATTGGCGTGTGAGGGCGGGGAATTTTTTCTCTTTGAATTTTTGGGTTGACTTCGCTGATGAATTTACTTATCCAAGTTTTATGAGACCTGGGAAGATAATTCCTTGCCAGACTCAAAGTTTTGGTTCTAAATTATAGATTGATTATAAAATATGGGTGTGGCAGAATGTTTGTTGTTGTTACCAGTTGTTGTTGTTTGTTGTTGTTTGTTATTATTTTTGTCTTTTAGTTCGTTTTTTATTTATTTTGGATTTGATGCTGTTCAAATTGTGTTGGTTCTTTAGCTCTATCGTGTTTCAAAATAACCTGTCTGTTTTACAGTTCAGAATATCGTACAATTAATGAAGGGAAAATTATAGATTTTTTTTATTGAATGGCATTAGCGACCTTTAATTGAAATGGACTTTTTTATGAAATGAACGATGTGCGATTATCCCCCTTTATATAAATTTGTTATATTGTTCTCCTACTAATAGATTTATTTGTTTCCTTTGACTAAACAGATTCTTCCAGGTCAGCCAACGAAATCGAGGAATGAATTTTGGCGACGTGAATGAAGATCTTGAACGTTTTAAACGATTCGAATGAGTGATTTGAATGATATGGGTGGATCTTGAAAGACAATGAGTTAGGGAAGCGCCAGTTTCGCGATGTTATTAACTCTAATGATTTGGTTTACTTTGAACTCTATGGATGTACTCTAAAGATAAGTGGGACACTTTGACCGAGAAATATCTATTTGGATACCTTTCTAAAAAATAATCAAGAATTTTGATTGATTGTGGGAGGGTATCTGTATTGGGCTTTTTATACGTTGAATTCTTTAGATCAATTCTCCGAAACAATCTTTTCCTATTGATTTCAGCTCAACGATCGAGTACTATTCTTACTTTAGAACGAATTTATGTCTGTGTATGCAGTTCTTCAACTTTCGACGCAGATATTACAAAAACAGGTTCTTTCAATTGACAACTTGGCAGCAGTGTCTTTTATTTTCGCTTAGGGAGGGGAAATGTGTTTTTTTTTTTTTTATCTTGTTATCATATCCTCGAATTCGAAATACGCGATATTTTGTTTTCTTATCTGCATTACGAACGATTTCTACTACCGCAATCTGAGGTTAGATAACATTGAGTAAGCGGAGCCGTTAACGTTGGCCTGTTGTCGTAACTACAGCTTATTCATAGCGAATTCATACGTAAGTGCGATGAGGTTTTTCGTTTCATACCTCCATGAAAACAAAAAAATATTCTCTTCATCTCTTAATTCACCATATCGTAAGTGTGATTGAATGGAGCGAACATCTTCTCACTAATGTTAGAGCCGGAGTTAATTTGCTATCGAGTTTTAACCGGGTCACTCTCCACATCAGATTTTCTAATGATATTCCTCTGGGTTCAAATAATTGACGGATCGCGAGACAATTAAAAAAAAAAAAAAGATCGACCGACCATTCAAATCATTCATTGCGACTGGGTATGAACTTTGAACTCTGACATTCATGTTGAGCGCATTTATTGGTTTGCGAGTTAAGCAATACCCACACAATCCCTCCATTTTTTGCCCATCGAGAAAAAAGTTTTGAAAAACGATGTGAGAAACGAAGAAATTGTTTGTTCTAAGCAATTTCTTTATTGTAAAGAATGTTTTCATTTCAAAAAGATGAAAACTATTAAAATTCCACCAACTTGAAATTGTCGTCTGTAGCTTCTTTCAATTTGGACAAGTCTAAAATTTTGTTGAGTAGGAATGGGCTTAACGTCAAAACTAAAGCTTATTCAAGCAGTAGCTACGACTTTCAGGTGGCCAACTATTTCTTTTTTTGTCACATAGCCGTACATTTTGCGTACATAACGTCCTGTAACCCATTTCGACACAATGAAATTTTAGACCAGTCCAAATCGAAAGAAGTTGCAGAAGACAATTTTAAATTGTTGATATTTTTTAAATCTTTGTCTTTTTGGGTAGAAAACATTATGGATAATGAAGAAATTGCTTGTAACAAGCAATTTCTTCATTGTCCAAAATGTTTTCCAAAGCCTTTATATTGAGGGGCGTTTAAAAGCGTTATCTTGTGTAAACGGGTTAATATCTAAGTCCAACTTCCTGTCGGAGTCAGTGGGTGTGGCTAGCGATCCGTCATCCAAAGGAATTGAAAGATTTAACAGATTTCATTTCGACCGTTTTATTGTTAGATCACAATTGTCATGCAGAAATTAGCTTGATAATTACGAAAATATGGTCCCTATTTATAATCCTTATTCTTTCACTATGCTCTTTGTGTTTCTTTCTCGCTCTCAGACGCTCTCTTCATGTTGGCTTACCATTATGTGAAATTCTGTACTCTTCTTACATGGAACTTAGTCAACGTCGATGTAACATATTTTAACTTTCTCTCCCTCTCCCTTTATCGCTTTCTTTTCATGCTGGCATATCATTGTGTGAAACTATTTCCCTCAATCTCCTCGCGTATATTAACCCTTTCCTGTACAATCCATGGTTTTTACGTCTTTGTGATATACGAGTAATACTTGAGAAAACTTTGTGGAAAAAGAAATTAATGCTTGTAATAAGCAATTTCTTCTTTTCCCACATTAATCTCTACCCCGTAGGTTGGTTACTTTCAAAGTCCACTCCTTTTTAATTGTTGTCTACAACTTCTTTCAAATTGAACGAGACTAAATTTTGGAAAAACAGGAAAGGGTTAAGTAATAGATTTGTAATCATCTCTCTCTACTTTACCATATAGGGGAGGAACCATATTAAGTTCGCCTTCGTTCTAATCCATCTAAACTAATCCAATATAAACTAAGCCTTCCAAACTAATCGCGAATGTACATGTATATCATTACTTTATATTTCATGTAAAAATAAATTCAAAGGCAATGTTTAAATTATAGACAATTTTTGACATTTATGTTGGAGGTCATTATTCAGTTCCGGTCGAAATGATTGGTTTGATTTGATTGGTCAATTGATGTTTTGATTGTCAGCATCGATACATCAATTGCATGTAGTGAAGCTCGTACATAGATTGACAATCGACGTGCCACTTAAACGGGGCATAACGATGAAAATAAGTTAACCCTTTCCTGGTTAATCCCTTGTTTTGCGCCCCTTAGATTTTAAAATGGAGAAAACATTGTGGAAAAAAAAAGAAATTGCTTGTGACAAGCTATTTCTTCTTTTTCCACAAGATTTTCTACTCTACTGAATGATTATTTTTCAGGGTTAAGAGGAGCTTTTTGACTCCCCCCTTGACGAATCGCATCATTACCAATAGACTGGTACCGCTATGGACTTTAACAAAGTCGGCTTTCTTGCTAGTCGAATCTGGAGCCTGTCTACATTTCTAATTGAACAATCGCTGCCCCGCCCACTGACTCCCTAGGCCCCGCCCATCAACTCCAACAGGAAGTATCGCTTCGATTTTTAACGGCGTTATCTTGCAAAATTTATGGTCAGTAGTATGTTACAACAAGAGGGCTAGAATGGCCCTAAAATCGCTCACCTGAATAATTTAAGATGATTTAAAGAAATTGAAGAACACAGGCATGCTTGACCTCGAGGTTTGACATTGAGGTTATCTGGGAATTTCCTTCAAATGGCAAATCTACTCACAATTGAAATTAATGGTGACATTTCATTTTTAGCAACCAAAAATTCCCCTCACAAATATGGACCAAGGCACATACACCAACTTGTCATAGAGACAACTTTGTCTTGCTCACTACAAGTAGGCTTGACAACAAGAGGCCCAGTGGGCCTTAACGGTCACCTGAGTAAAAGAGCACCAAGACAAGTGATTTTGTTTGAAAGAATTAGAAAAAGGTTTGGTTGAAATCCCCTCAGTAGTTCTTGAGAAGAAGATGAAAATGTTTAAAAGTTACCAAAAATGACCCCCTTTTGGTCCCCATTTTAGGCACCCCTGACCTCCAGCCTTTTAATTTTCACAAATCTGTATAATCAGTACCCAATGATGCTTTTCACCAAGTAAGTTTGAAATTGGCTTAGTACTTCATCAGAAGAAGGTGAAAATGTGAATTTTTTAACATGATGAACTTTGACCTCTGGGTGTGGCCCCATACATGACCCCAGGGGCATGAATTTCACAATTTATAATATACCTGTCCTAGTTGTCATGCACACAAGATATTTAAGCTCTGGCATTAACGGTTTATTAGAAGAAGATTTTTAAAGAAGTACCAAAAATTGCCCATTTTTGGCCCCTATTTGGGCCCCTTTGACCCCCAGAACCCCTATTTTCACAAACTTAAATTGGCATCCCCCAATGATGCTTTCTACCAAGTTTGATTGAAATCCGCCCAGTAGTTCTTGAGAAGAAGATGAAATATTTAAAAGTTACCAAAAATTACCCCCTTTTGGTCCCCATTTTAGGCACCCCTGACCTCCAGCATTTTAATTTTCACAAATCTGTATAATCAGTACCCAATGATGCTTTTCACCAAGTTAGTTTGAAATTGGCTTAGTACTTCATCAGAAGAAGGTGAAATTGTGAATTTTTTAACATGATGAACTTTGACCTCTGGGTGTGGCCCCATACATGACCCCAGGGGCATGAATTTCACAATTTATAATATACCTGTCCTAGTTGTCATGCACACAAAATATTTAAGCTCTGGCATTAACGGTTTATTAGAAGAAGATTTTTAAAGAAGTACCAAAAATTACCCCTTTTTGGCCCCTATTTGGGCCCCTTTGACCCCCAGAACCCCTATTTTCACAAACTTGAATTGGCATCCCCCAATGATGCTTTCTACCAAGTTTGGTTGAAATCCGCCCAGTAGTTCTTGAGAAGAAGATGAAATATTTAAAAGTTACCAAAAATTACCCCCTTTTAGTCCCCATTTTAGGGCCCCCTGACCCCCTAGCCTTTTTATTTTCACAAATCTGAATAACCATTACCAAATGATGCTTTTCAACAGTTTGTTTGAAATTGGCTTTGTACTTCATCAGAAGAAGATGAAAATGTGAATTTTTTAACAAGATGAACTTTGACCTCCGAGTGTGGCCCCATACATGACCCCAGGGACATGAATTTCACAATTTATAATATACCTGTCCTAGTTGTCATGCACACAAAATATTTAAGCTCTGGCATTAACAGTTTATTAGAAGAAGATTTTTAAAGAAGTACCAAAAATTACCCCTTTTTGGCCCCTATTTGGGCCCCTTTGACCCCCAGAACCCCTATTTTCACAAACTTGAATTGGCATACACCAATGATGCTTTCTACCAAGTTTGGTTGAAATCCGCCCAGTAGTTCTTGAGAAGAAGATGAAATATTTAAAAGTTACCAAAAATTACCCCCTTTTGGTCCCCATTTTAGGGCCCCCTGACCCCCCTAGCCTTTTTATTTTCACAAATCCAAATAACCATTACCAAATGGAACTTTTCAACAAGTTTGTTTGAAATTGGCTTTGTACTTCATCAGAAGAAGATGAAAATGTGAATTTTTTAACATGATGAACTTTGACCTCTGGGTGTGGCCCCATACATGACCCAGGGGCATGAATTTCACAATTTATAATATACCTGTCCTAGTTGTCATGCACACAAAATATTGAAGCTCTGGCATTAACGGTTTATTAGAAGAAGATTTTTAAAGAAGTACCAAAAATTACCCCTTTTTGGCCCCTATTTGGGCCCCTATGACCCCCAGAACCCCTATTTTCACAAACTTGAATTGGCATCCCCCAATGATGCTTTCTACCAAGTTTGGTTGAAATCCGCCCAGTAGTTCTTGAGAAGAAGATGAAAATGTATAAAGGTTAACGGACGACGGACGACAGACGACGCACGACGACGGACAAACGATGATTGCAATAGGTCACCATGACCATTCGGTCAGGTTACCTAAAAAGAAAGTAATAATAATCTTAATAGTAGTCCTGTTTGCTAAACACTGGAGAATAGTTGTTGTTTCTCACTAGTTACTCATCTCACTTGTGCATACCACTTGTATTTTGCCTATTGGTGGCAGGCAAAAGGTACTTGTCGCAATGATTGTGACAAATGTCCGATGAAAAATGACCAAGTCGTTTTTAACAATTTTCCAGTTATATTGCGGAGCATTTATCAATTGATTCCTGGTATTTCTCGCACCAGTATTACCATTACATCCTTTCCTAGCCTCCAGCTGCCATCCAATTTAAGTTTAGGATCATCTACCGATGGGGAGACAAAATGCGGCAACGGATAAGTGCTGCTGCCAAGATTCAAACCCACAACATCCAGGGATCCCTAAATTTTCTGCTTGCAAAATGCAAGACTTTTTCCAGGATATTTTCTAAATTTCAAGACTTCTTTTTTATTGACAAAAATCAAAGGATTATAATGACACAGATTTTTGAGTACCCGAGACCCCATTTTATTGATGTCAAACTAAAACCCTAAACTCTGTCCAGAAAACTACGATTATATATAATAATCGATAAATTTGATTGATTCTAAACGTGTAGATAGTTATAGTTTGTCAATATCATGTTAATGATAATTAATTTCAATGTCTACTTACCCAGAGTTCTCTTTTCCATTGAACTGAATGCAATTTATTACTTTCGTATCCAAATTCAATTCATGTCCGATTACTGTTACACTTAAGATGTTGCTTTGGGTTTTGTCCTAAATATTTGCTTTATGTACTCTAATCATATAAATTGAGTAAAATTTGACACCTACCTCCTTTCCTAGCAGAAAATTAATTACCATGCTTGTATTTTTTGGTGAAACAAATACCAAGTTCTCTTTCTCGGCAGACATTGTGACGTGATAATGTTTCCCCATGTAATTTACACTGTGATAAAACCTACTAGCGGGGGGATACTTGTCAACTGTTTGGAACACGACTTTAATTGGGTTTTGCATCTTTCATCAAATTGATTTGTCTTTTTCCTAGTTTTTCCTGTTGTTTTTTTTTTTTTTAAGATAACACAAAACCAAGACCTTTTCCCATTTTTCCGGTAGCCTGGGAACCCTGGACACACCATGACTCATTCATAACTGGCTATGGTGGCAGCCCTGATGTACTCAAAGACATAACAGCATGGTAATAGCCCAACTGGCCATTTTCAGTGAGGTTCGTGTCCAGTTTGGTTGTGATTGGCCCAATGGATTGGGAGGAGAAGATATTAAAGTCAAAAACAGCCACGCCCATATTTGTTCTTCATTCAAAATTTCACAAACTAATATTGAAAAGGGTCAGCCAAGGAAAATTCATGCCAAGTTTAATTGAAATTGGCCCAATGGTTACCGAGGAGAAGATGTTTAAAAATTTCAAAGTAAAAAAAATACCACGACCTGCCACGCCCATATTTGGGGGTCAATCAAAATTCTGCGAACAACTTTTGAGAAGGGACACCCAAGGAACACTCATACCATGTTTGGTTGAAATCCGCCCGAAGGTTACTGAGATGAAGATGTTTAAAGATTTCTAAGTAAAAAACTACCCACCCTGCCACGCCGATATTTGAGTGTCATTCAAATTTCCTCGAACAACTTTTGAGAAGGGTCACCAAAGGAACATTCATACCAAGTTTGGTTGAAATCCGCCCAGTGGTTACCGAGGAGACGATGTTTAAAGAATTGTTGATACCAAAAGCTCACTTCTTCCAAATGGCACATCTACTCGTGATGGAGAATAATTGTTCCAAGTTATTTTGAAATCCATCCATAAATGTAGGAGTAATTGCCCGGACAAATTCGGCCGGCCGGACGGACTAACGGACTAACTAACGCACTAACGCACATACACCGACTTGTCATAGTAACAACTATGTCTCGCTCACCGCTAGCAGGCTCGACAAAAAGCTGTAGTTACGACGTTTAAGTCGCCAGACCAACAAAACAGGTTAACAAAATGGCGGCAAATGTCTGAGTTGAAAAGCTCAGGTACAGGCTTAATAATTATTTGATTGGTCGATATTTTTATACGCCCGTCGAAGACGGGACGTATTTAGGGATAACCCGTGGTGTCCGGGCGTCCGGTTGTCCGGGCGGTGTCCACTTCTTTGTCCGGAGCATAACTCTGTCATCGTAAGTCCGATTGACTTTAAACTTGGCAGTTATATTCTTCTCACCAATACGGAGTGCAGTGCTCAATAACCATCACTCTACCTGGCCTATTTTTTGAGTTATTGCCCTTTGTTGTTTTTTATACTTGAATCTTGTCCGGAGTATATATCTAAAAGTATTATAGCTAGGATCATGAAATTTCATGGGTGTATTGATCTCTCCAAGGGGGAGTGCAGTACACAAGAACCATAACTCTACCAGTTCTATTTTTTTTTTTTTTTAGTTTTTGCCCTTTGTTGTTTTTCATACTTGAATCTTGTCCGGAGTATATCTCTAAAAGTATAATAGCTAGAATCATGAAACTAAGCTCACCAAGTGGGAGTGCAGTGTACAAGAACCATAACTTTACCTAGCCTAATTTTTTTATTATTGCCCTTTGTTGTTTTTCATACTTGAATCTTGTCCGGAGTATATATCTAAAAGTATTATAGCTAGGATCATGAAATTGCATGGGTGTATTGATCTCACCAAGGGGGAGTGCAGTGCACAAGAATCATAACTCTACCTGGCCTATTTTTTGAGTTATTGCCCTTTGTTGTTTTTCATACTTGAATCTTTTCCGGAGTATATCTCTAAAAGTATAATAGCTTGAATCAAGAAACTTCATGGATGGATTTAGCTCACTAAGTGGGCGTGCAGTGGACAAGAACAATATTTTTACCTAGCCTATTTTTTTATTATTGCCCTTTCTTGTTTTTCATACTTGAATCTTGTCCGGAGTATAACTTTCAAAGTATAATAGCTAGAATCATGAAACTTCATGGGTGTATAGATCTCACCAAGGGGGAGTGCAGTACACAAGAACCATAACTCTTCCAGTTCTATTTTTTTTTAGTTTTTGCCCTTTGTTGTTTTTCATACTTGAATCTTTTCCGGAGTATATCTCTAAAAGTTTAATAGCTAGAATCATGAAATTTCATGGATGGATAGAGCTCACCAAGTGGGAGTGCAGTGTACAAGAACCATAACTCTACGTAGCCTATTTTTTTAAAGTTATTGCCCTTTGTTGTTTTTCATACTTGAATCTTGTCCGGAGTATATCTCTAAAAATATAATAGCTAGAATCATGAAACTTCATGGATGAATAGAGCTCACCAAGTGGGAGTGCAGTGTACAAGAATCATAACTCTACCTAGCGTATGATTTATTATTGCCCTTTGTTGTTTTTCATACTTTGTTTGACAAAAAATATTCATTCAAAATAACCTCAGTTCTATTCAAACCCCAAGTTAATATTAAGCAGTGTGACGGGCGTATCTTGTGACAATTTGGCACCTTGTTCCGCGCTTGGTCAACTGACGACCCATTCCTTATTCACACGCCAGTCGGAAATAAAACTTTATAAAAAGTTGTTTGATTGGAAGAGACGTATGTCGATACGAGCCGTACATCCAGCTTATAAGACTATTATCTGTTTAAATTAATTATATGGGGTTAAATGCCACTTTCAATAGTATTTAATATTTCTCTTTTTATTATAATTCTAGCGTAACTATTATTGACATGATTTATTTAAATTGATCTATACCTCCTGCTAAAACCGGAAAATTCCGGGTTCAGCAGGACAAGGGTTAAATGGTATTGGATTGTATTGCATTGCGCATGAGCTGCAATACTTTGACCTTTTCAATAAGAATTATTATTTTGAATTGCATCGCATTATTTGAGGCGATTTTTGTTGTTGTTTGTATTGTAATGTGTCAATATTTGTATTGCATTGCGTTTAGAAAGAATGAATGAATCGTCACATTAGTACTACCGCAACATCATTTCCGAGCACCTTGCTGCTCATCTAGATTAGGTTTATGATTATCCACCCATTGGTGGGAGACAACTGCCGGAAAGGATATTCGCCGCGGCCGAGGATCAAACTTGGACCCCGAGACTAGGAGTCATACGCGCTACCACTGGGCTACGGCGCTACCCGCGTTGTGTTTAAAAGGTGTATTGTCATGTCTTATTTTTTGTAGAGCTATACCGTATCGTATGGAACGCCACAGCTGTCTGCTGTTATGAGCAATAATGCTGATATTCTAATACTTCTATCATTATGTGTAAAAGAAATTTAACCACGGTCAAAAATGATGCTGATCTGTCTTTATTTGCATTATCAGTTGAAGTGATGGGCAAAAGTGTTGACATGTCCAACATCTGTCTCATTTTGCTAAATGGCAGCTTTATTATGTCAAATTGCGGTGTTTACTTGCCTAATCATCATGCTATTATGTAAAAAAAATCGGACATTTCATGTTCATGAAAGAAATTTTACTTGCCTAATCATCATGCTATTATGTCAAGAAATCTAACAGTTCATGTTCATGAAAGAAATTTTACTTGCCTAATCATCATGCTATTATGTCAAAAAATCTGACAGTTCATATTCATGAAAGAAATTTACCGCTGTCAAAAATGATACTGATCCGTCTATATTTTGAATTATCATTTGATGTGATTGGCAATAGTGTTGACATGTCCAACATCTGTCACATTTTGCTAAATGGTAGCTTTATTATGTCAAATTGCGGTGTTTACTTGCCTAATCATCATGCTATTATGTAAAAAAAATCGGACATTTCATGTTCATGAAAGAAATTTTACTTGCCTAATCATCATGCTATAATGTCAAGAAATCTGACAGTTCATGTTCATGAAAGAAATTTTACTTGCCTAATCATCATGCTATTATGTCAAAAAATCTGACAGTTCATGTTCATGAAAGAAATTTTACCACGGTCAAAAATGATACTGATCCGTCTTTATTTTACATTTTCAGTTGATGTGATGGGCAATAGTGTTGACATGTCCAACATCTGTCACATTTTGCTAAATAGCAGCTTTATTACGTCAAATTGTGGTGTTTACTTACTTAATCATCATTTTTATATGTAAAAAAAATCTGACATTTCATGTTCATGTGTGTTGTTGACTTGTCTACACAACGTGCTTATCAAATAGCATTGTTATTACGATGCTGTCCGGTGATCTTGCGCACGAAAGAAAATTGTATTGGACTTTTAATTGGACCAAATCGAAAATTGGCTAGCGAATATTACACCTAGTGACGTCATAATCACTTAAGCAATGAGGTCTAAGCGCGTAATCAAAACCCTTTCGAGGGCAACGTTTGACCGCACTACGCGACTATCCCAAAACTAAATGCAACTCTCGAGCGAAATCCTAAAAACAGATAAAATAAATACCGTTGTAAGTGAAGAAAAAATGTATTCTATTTTATTCTGATAAACGAGCTGGTTTTCAAATCTCTTTTTAAGAATATTTCATCTAGACAATATGAGAGGGAATAAAGATAATTGAAATCTTAAGTAACCCCTTTTATTCAAATCTTTAGGTAAAGACGTAAAGTAACGTCAGCGATGTACGATAAAATGGCCTTTGTAGACGATGCCAATCTTATGACAATACCTAAGTATTTTTATGGTAATTGATTTTGGTGGTTTTTTTTTTTTTTTTTTTTTTTTTACGAAAATAGTGAGGCAAGGGTTTTTCATTTGTGTTTTCATCTGCAACCCTTTTAATTCTGGCGAGTCTGAAAGTTTGTATTCTAGGAATGGTTAAATATTCCAGGCAGACGTAAACAACTTTGAAAAACTCTGAGCCGAGTTACGTATTCATATATCAAATCTTATTTGCAAATACATTTATATAAAAAAGGTTTTAGAGGAATTCGGCCATAACCACAGCATTGTTAGTAGCGTGTCAGACTCTCAATTATGAGGTCCAGGGTACGGTCCCCGGCAGTGGCAAGCGACATTTGTCTCCTACCAATCCGTGGATAATGGTAAACCTAAATGGGTTGGGAAACTCGGAAAAGATGAACAAAAATACCAGAAATTGTAAGGTGTTCCAGCAGCTGCGATATAACTGAAATATTGTTAAAAGTGGAGTTAAATCTCATTCATAAGAACCCCAATCCAGAAAACGACTCTCTCGTCAAATCAGAGCTCTCGTTATGAAACTCGAAGCCGAAAATTTTTATATCTACTGATTGGTAAACACTGACCCTGATCGACCATGATCACCAAATGAATCCACCAACAACAGATTTGTTTACCAAAGTTAGTACCTTGAAAGAACGTCTAATAGATATTGAACAAGTGGTCATAGAATTCAGAATTTATCAAACTAGTAATCTATTTAAGAGAAGAAGGGATTATTTTTTTGTTTCATGAAGGTATGAACTGAAAAACTAATCACACGTATGTATGAATACCTCCATGAAAACAGAAAATATTCTCTTCATTTCTTATAATTTAAAAAAAAAAAACTTTACAAATTATGATACCTTTTTGTATGGGACTATTTTGTGCGGAAGCATACAAAATAGCTGCGTGCTCAAAATCTTGTTTATGGAGGTATGAATATTTTTTTCGACCAATCAGAACGCCCGTTTTTGATTGACGAAATAAAGTTAAATCATAAGAAACGAAGTGAATATTTTGGGTTTTGTGGAAGTGGGGTGGGGACGAAACTAAACAAGACGACAACACTGGTCATATGGTCGCTCACCTAAGGTCTTAAATGAATAATTCGGCATTTTTTGCTATCTCCATGGAATATAGTGATCAAAGTATACACATCAATCAATATGCTGAAAAAATCAGAATGGCTTTCCACGCAGTTTTCGGAAAAAAATGCAAAGTCTTGAAATATTGTGGGGGTTTTTTATCGACAAAATTAGCAGAAATGTGTAAAAGAATTAAAGGTAGGTATCGATGTTTTTTTCATGTCACAGATTTTAATTATTTTTATTTCCTCTCATAAAATATTTGAATACAATATGCCGAAAAGTAGTTTTGCCAAAATATGAGGTCGCTTATCAGAAAAAAGCAGGGTATTTCCCTAATAGCCTACGTAGGCTATTAATCTATTTTTAGATTAATCCGAGACAGTTACGAAGATTATAGGTCATTCACGTGGCGCGAATAACCGTTAGAACCTTGCATTTAGTTCAAATAACATCAAACCAACGTCATCGTTACGTCATCAGGAGTAATGTTCGCTAGCTGGTCTATAAAGATCAGTCCTTTCATGTGACATGATTAAGGACGTTGGCTGTTTCGCTAGTAAATTTGTTACCTTCATTTGACTGGGTCATATGCAAATGAGGTCATTCGATGTCGACAGCCGAATTCCGTGATATCTAAAAATAACCTGGATTTCCGCTTAACCTTACCAATATAACCAGAAAAAGCTTCTTTTATGTCTTTTATATAACCACCAAGACAATACCTGACCTAACTTAAAGTATTAAATGTTCGTTTGAGTCTATTTTCCGGCACTTGGTAATTTTTCTTGTCTAGGTTTCAGAAACATTGATACCTCCCTTTAAGTTAAAAGTAAAGTTCTGAGCAATCTTGTATCAATGTTTCAATAAGAATAAAGAACAGTAAAATATTTCATTCAATAATATAACACAATAAAAAGTCTTGAAAACACATTGAACTAGAAAAAGAATTTTCATACAAAGATTTCAGTATGAATTTAGGCGGCTCTTTAAGAGGTGTTCATGAGTATTTGATGAGGACAATTTTCTGCTTTTGCATTAGTTATTAATGCCATTTTCACGGCAAATGCTCTTTATCGATGTTAAATTCACTGCTATTTAATTTGATGTAATGTATTCCTCATTCCCTACTTTGAAAAGTCGATGTTTATCGGGTGAGGTCCTTAGTCTTCGAATGATGTTGGTAACGACGTCATCAGGAGCTATGTTCGCTAGCCGGTCTTCAATTCTGTAAAACTACTTCAAGCGTTTAAACGAATACAGAACTTTACCATAAGTTTGCGTCAACCATTTTGTGTGACATAATTTAGGACACTGGTTGTGTCGCTTGTCATTTTGTTGACTTTGGCCTTATGCAAATGAAGTCATGCGGTGTCGACAACCGAATTCCGTGATATCTAAAAATGACCTGGAATCCCGCTAAACCTTTTCTATATTACTCTAAAACGACTTTAAGCCTATCAGATTACCGCGAAGACAATATCCGACTCAAATTTAAGTATAACGCGTCCGTTTTAGCGTATTTTTTGGCGATTTGGAAGCCTTGGCTGGCGGGGGTGGAATTTGTTTTTTAAACTATTTTAATCATTACAAGACGAATATATTTTAATCTGTTTGATAGAAAAAGAACACGACATTTCGAATAGCATTTTAAGAGAAAAAGAGAAGTGAAGTGAAGATAGAATATATTGTTAGTTAAAGAGTAATTGTTTGTAACATTTTCTGTTATTTGATAATTTAGAGTGTAAATTTGAAAAGGGGATAAAAATGATCAAAGCACTGGAAGTACTGATGGTCCACGTCCCTGTTGGCATATAATAGAGTAATAATAATAAAGTGTCCATTTTGGTGTAGAAAATGGCAATTTTCATATCGATAATCTGATCAAAGCAAGACGTCTGGCCTAGCTCGGCTGAACTAATAGGTAATTCAAGACATTTTCAATTCTAGTGTCCTGCGCACGATCCCCAGTTCGGCATAAAAAGGGGGTAAAATGCCATTGCCACTTGCACTATTTGTCTCTCACTGATAGAAAAGGTGGAATATGTTGAGAACAAATACAGATAATTCCCCAAAATGGAAAAATAGGTTCATCTTTTTTTTTTTGCAAAAAAACCCAATAAATGTTTCTCTTCAAATTGTAGCTGAACTAACAAATATCTTAATTACCATGTTTTACTTGACCGACTTCTATTTTTGTAACTCGCAGATCAAAATATTTTTTTCTTTCTTTCTTTTTTGTTTATTATTTCTATTACAATCAAATTATTTTAAATGATTATTATTAAGATAGAAATCTACGAGAAGAAATAAGAAAGTTTCTTCTAGTAAGCGTTGCTAATCTTGCTAAGATTACTCAGTATATGCTGTCTGGTAGGCATTATAAAAATCTATGTCATAGAAAAATGTACGTGTTCTCTTGTTGAAATATGATGAATATGTGAAAATCCCTCATGAAAACAACTGACTTGAAAGTGCATCATGATAAACATATAGTCAAAAGCTATTATTAAGAGGTCTTGCAAAGATCTCCATAATTCTAATAGAAAAACTTTGAACTAGATTAACTTTAACCAATCATTATTTCAATAAGATTGCCATAAAGCCCTAAAGCGCTCACCTGAGTCGATGACTATAGAGGTAAAATGGCACCTTATCTTGTCCTAAAAAGACTTGTTACCGAAATCTTGTCTCATAATTTAAACAAGGAAGACATTCTTATCAAGTTTCAAGATATCTTTGCCAGAAGTATGGTGACTTCATAGAAAGGAAGGTTATCTTATAAGATCTGACCTAGTAACCTTATTTATTAACTATGAGACCCAATATCGAAAATGAAAGATATCATGTTAACAAACACTCTGAACAAATATAAAGACCTCTACAGTACAAACAAGTTTTTTTCTAAGATTTGACCGAGTGACCTTGCTCTTGACCCCACGCGGCCAATTTTCGAACTCATCTGAGATCTTATGTAAGAAATTCGAGAAAAAAAAGTGTGACCTCTAGAGTGCAGTGCACAAGATTTTTCTCAAGTTTGACCAACTGACCTAGTTGTTGATCCCACGTGATCCAATTTCGTACTCGTCCAAAATATAATGTAGACAGACATTCTGACCAAATATCATGTCATTTGAGGTTAAAAAAATGACCTATGAAGTGCACACAACGTTTTCTCAAGTTTGCCTAGTGATCTAGATTTGGATCTACATGACCCATTTTTAACCTCTTCAAGATCTTATGCAGAAAAACATTTTGTCCGTATATCAAGACAGTTGAGCCAAAAGTGTAACCTGTAGAGTGCACTAAAGGTTTTCTAAGATTTGACATGGTGACCTAGTTTTTCACCCCAAATGAATCCTTTTTGGACAGGTCTGAGATATCACGTAGACAAACATTCTGACCAAGTTTCAAGACATTTCGGCACAATGGTTTTGGTCCGATTTAACCTTGTGACCTAGTTTTTGACCTCAGGAGACCTTTTTTCGATCTTGTCCGAAATATCATGTAATCAAACAATCTGACCTATTATCAAATCATTTGAGCTAAAAATGTGACCTCTAAAAGTGCTCATAATGTTTTCTTAGATTTGGTCGAGTGACCTAGATTTTGACCCCGCATGACCCATTTCGAACTCTTTCGAGACCTCTAAAGTGCACACAAGGTTTTTCTAAGATTTGACCTGATGACCTAGTTTTAACAACTCATAACCTTTTTGAACACGTCCGAGATATCATGTAGACAAACATTCTGACGAAGTTTCAAGACATTTGAACCAAATTGTAGACAAGGTTTTTCTACGACTTTACCTAGTGACATAGATCTTTACCCAACATTTTCGAACTCGCCCGAGATCTTAAGCAGACAAACATTTTTTACCAATTAAAAAATGCATTGATCAAAAATATGTGATCAGTAAAGTGCACACAAGGTTTTTCTAAGTGAGTCCAAGTGACTTGTTTCGTACCCAAAGTTGCCCATTTTCGACTTAGTTAGAGATACTATGTAGACAACCATTCTGACAAAATATCAACGCATTTGAGCCAAAAATGTGTCTCTAAAATGAACTCAAGATTTTTTTTGAGATTTGATCTGGTGACCTAATTTTGCATGACTTTTTTTAACATGTCCGAGATATCATGTAGACAAGCATTCTGACCATGTTTCGGGACATTTGAACAAAAAACGTGACCTCAAGACTGCATAAAAATTTTTCTGCAATTTTATCTTCTTCCCTACTTTTTTTACCACACAAACTTTATTTTCGATCTCGTACGAGACTTTATGTTAACAAATGTTCAGACCAAGTTTCAGGTCTGGCTCGTTTACCGGCTGGTTAGCGTGCTCGACTTGTAATCGGATGGTTGTTGGTTCCAATCCCACTTGAGAAGGGTAGTGTATTTTGACAGGACACTTCACAGGCAGAGCCCTGGTACACCCAGCGAGTTCGGCTCTTTATCGTGTTATCCTCGAATAGAAAAAGGCATTTGAGCCCCCCCCAAAAAAAAAGTCGCCTCTAGAGTGCACACAAGGTTTTTCTTAGATTTGACATAGTGACCTAATCCTTG
This sequence comes from Fragum fragum, assembly GCA_946902895.1. Taxonomy (NCBI): domain Eukaryota; kingdom Metazoa; phylum Mollusca; class Bivalvia; order Cardiida; family Cardiidae; genus Fragum; species Fragum fragum. Next base: position 58,581,868 of record OX336370.1, on the reverse strand, counting down.
ACCCCACATGGCCCAATTTCGAACTCGCCCGAGATATCTTGTAAACAAACATTCAGACATTCTGAATTGCAGGTAAATACGTTTATTAGTTTGAATTTGATTTAACGCCAATTTCTACAGTTTTCCAGTCAAATCAAGGTTGCTGGAGAACCTTACTATGGTTCCTGGTATTTCTCACACCAGAACTACAACTACAAACGAGCATCCAGCTGCTCATCCCACTTAGGATTGCGATTATTGTCGAGCCCGCTTGCGGTGAGCGAGACGTAGTTGTCATTTTAATAAGTCGGTATAAGTGCGTTAGTTAGTCCGTCCGTTCGAATTTATCCGGACAATTATTCCTACATTTATGGATGGTCTCCATCATGAGTAGATGTGCCATTTGAAATAATTTTTGGGATAGTTCTAATGTCAAGGTCACAGCTCAAGGTCAAACACTACAATTGTGTTTGTCTGAACAAGAATTCCTTCATTTATGGATGGATTTCAAAATGACTTGGCACAATCTTTCTCAATCATGAGTAGATGTGCCATTTGAAAGAATTTTTTGGAGATAGTTCTATTGTCAAGGTCACAGCTCAAGGTCAAACACTAGAATTGTGATTGTCAAGAGCATTTCTCCTACAATCATGGATGCATTTCAAAAAACTTGGCACAATTAATTTCCATCATAAGTAGATGTGCCACTTGAAAAAATCTTTAGATAGCTTCAATTTCAAGGTCAAAGCTCAAGGTCAAATATGAAAATTGTGCTTGTCCGGAGCATGATGCCTACGAAACTTTGCGGGCTCGACAGCTGTTGTTCTGTGACAACCATCTAGTCAATTATCGTTTATTTATCCATTATCGCTTTGCTAGCTGAAAATCGCTGTTTTTGCGTACAGACAAGGCTAATTTATAGCCATACCTGAGATTGTATTGTTGTTTTTTTGTAGCTGCAGCTTCGATTTTTTCTTCTTTTTTTTTTTACAAAAATAGCGGAGCAAAAATTGGTTATTCATGTGTTTACATTATCACCTGAAACCCCTTTTACTTCAGTACGAGCCTGGTTTGTACTATCTAGGAACGGGTTAAACATTCCAAAGACTTTTTTTTTTGGCTTGAAATCGTATTCACAAGCTATTTTTATTTAGAAATGATTTAATTGTTAGTTTCGTCTATCAAGCAAGATGCCTCAATGAACAAAATTTTCAGCAAAAATTAGTTCCATAGAAATGTATCTAAATTGTTAAATATTTGCTTTTATTTCGCTCGGTGTCACTAAACTAAAAGAAATGATTTTTTTTTTTTTATTTTTATTTAGGTATGAAACGAAAAAACATGATCACACTTATGTATGAAATCGCTTCGTGTATTCATACAGTGTGATAACATTTAACGATCGTTACCTCTATAAAAACAAAAAAACTCATTAAATATGCCTTGTCAAAGTAGAGCCCTAGGAAAATAACTAGTGCTACTGGTATGTGTACATACGGGCACTGATCACCCGTTAACTCAACCAATGACTGATTTGTCTGCAAAAGCTAAGAATATCTAATAGATAGAATATATTGATGGATCGCGGCTGTCAAGCTCAGAATCAATAGAGGAATCAAATCATTCATTTGGACCGGAACCGGACACTAGTGTGAAACACTTTGTTGGTTTTGCTACGTAAACGCCGTATATACAGTTTATTTGAGTTGCATTAACGTCGTTTAGGTCGCCAACCAACCATCTTACATTTTACAACCATCTTACATTTTTTGTAACATTTAAATGTCCATAAATGTTGCAAAATAATGCCGATTAACATCGAAGCTGGCCTTCCTGCCGGTGCCCAGTTAGCTGGACCAGTGTTTAACGAATGTATTAAACGAGAGTCTTAAAAAGTTAAGAACTTAGCTTTGCTCTTAAAGATAACGACTTTAATAAATTCACAATTTTATGAAAACGAATTATATGTAGATATTCTATTTATAATAAGGCCTCAGTTTTTAGCCTGAGATTGCGTAAGCATTCTGAGGCTAAAGTTACTATGCTAAAAATTCAAACCCATGCAGAGTTTAATGTGAAAAATAATGTAAAATCATCTACCGCAATCAATGTGATCTTCTGTCGCTTGAAAAGTAGATCGGATCTGACCATAAATTAATACGCCCGATTAAGGCGCGAAGGACGAAGGCGAGATATGACTCATTGAAAGCCGTCGGCTTGATGTACAGTACTTTCGTGTGAGTGTTCTGAATTTGGCAAAATTATCAAAACTTGACGAGTGAATGGAAAGAAAGAAAGGAGATATACACAAAGGGCAAAAAGTTTAGCAATTTTTTTCGACCTACATTATTTTTCAAGGTAAATGTGTAAACCTTATAAAATCAGTCTCGTTTGCAATTTTTTAAAAGCTAACTAACTAACTTATGCATTAAGAGCACGTTTTCCTTGCTTCTAAAGGCCGTCTGACGCAATTTTGCTGAAACACGTTCTGCACGTGCTTCCACATGTACGTGCAGTCTATATCCACAATATCTATCCCAGTTTATTGGTAAGCATCAATTACAAGATAACTCATTTAAACATTTAAAATAATTCAAATGGGGCGTCGCCCAGGGCTTAACTTAGACCAACGGAACGTAGCCATCGGTATGCAGGCTGGTGGTATGATGGTAAAAGAGGTGGCTCAACATTTTGGCGTGAGCCAAAGTTCCATTTCAAGACTTAGAACAAAGTATCGTCAATTAGGCATCGTCAAAGACAGGCCACGTTCAGGCAGGCCACATAAGACTACCCAACGTGAGGACAATTACATCGTGACATGTTCAAGGCGTAATCGCTTCCTCAATAGCAATCGTATAGCCGGTTTGGTCCGAAATGCAACGGGAACACGGGTCTGTGCTCGTACTGTTTACACGCACGTCGACCTTACGTTGGCATTCCTTTGACACGTGCACACAGACATACAAAATTGAATTGGACAAGGGTACACCGTCGATGGCCAAGCCGAATGTGGAATCAGGTCCTATTCACAGACGAATCCCGTTTTAATTTGATGTTTGCGGATGGCAGGGTACGTGTTTGGAGACGTGATGGCGAAAGGATGGATCCCGCCAACGTCATTCAACATGACCGTTTTGGAGGCGGCAGCGTCATGGTCTGGGGTGGTATATCATACCGTGGCAAGACTGACTTGGTAGCTATTCAGGGAAACTTAAATGCTGTTCGATACTGCACCGAAATTGTCCAGCCAGTGGTATTGCCGTTCTTGCGTCAAGGGTTTGCTACCATTTTTCAGCAAGATAATGCCCACCCACATGTCGCTCGGCACACATTGGACCTTTTACAGACTAATAATGTCGATGTGTTGAATTGGCCAGCCAAATCACCGGATCTGTATCCGATCGAACACCTTTGGAATCATCTGGGTAGGAGAGTAAGAGACAGGAATAACGTTAGAGACTTGGAACGTGTTCTGCGTCAGGAATGGGGTGGTATCCCTATGGCCATTAATCGTAGGCTCATTTCCAGCATGAGAAGACGCTGTGATGCCGTTATTGGTGGACACACAAAATATTAAATCTTTGTGTTACTTTTACTTCCCTACCCCTACCATGTTTGACGCTGTACAACAAACACGTATGACCTTGAAATCGTCTGATTTTTTAAATACTTGTGGCAAACACATAAAAGATCAATGTGTGAAAATATGTTTGAATCCAAAGCTAGACACCGGAGAAATTGGCTGTAACGTACGAAATTGCTAAACTTTTTTCCCTCAGTATTTAATATATTAGAAATTATTAAACATATATAATCATATCATATTGTTAAGGAAAAAATAAGGTGTTTGTTTCATACCAAAGTACTATTACTTATTCTAGAGTAACAATGTTAAAACAGTCCGGTAAGACGAAGTTGCTGTACAAAGCTGATAAGCGAAGCTGTCGGTTTTACGCACGATTGGAATGTTTTGTTTAACAGATCAATTGGTCATTCATAGGATCATATTCGCACTGTTTGAAAACAGTTTGGTCGTCATACCGCTTTTGAGAGGTGTACATAATCATGTTAACCTGGTAAACGACCACCCGCCCTCTCTCTGCAGATTAAAAAGCGCATATTTACATAACCAAATTGCTCTGTGTGGTAGAACACTCACATCGCACGCCAGAGCCTCCTAGTTCGAACCTGGCTACACGCTCCATTCCCCCATCTCTCTCACTCTTTAGCTCTCTCTCGCTAGCTCCAATGGCTGAAAGCCAACAAGCTTTTGTCATGATGTGGTGTCCGTCGTCCGTTCGTCCGTCCGTCAACTTTTACTTTAAAAATCTTCTTCTCAGAAAGTACTGAACACAATTCAACCAAACTCAACCAAAATTCACAGGAAGGATCCTTGGGTGGCCTTTATCAGATTCCATCAAAGCATTTTTATCGGGTGAAAAATAGGTAACGATATATACATGTAAATATATCGTTACAATACCTCAACGGGATGAAAATCATTGCGGGCAGGTTGTGTCCCCTAGCGCACTAATTCGCAGATCTGCGCATAATCGACAGTAGATTTGGGTAGAAAGTGGCACCTGCGATAATCCGACCATCAAACTTTTTCTGCCCAGATTATATATATCCCCTGTTTACATATCTCAGGCTTTCAGCGCTTTGATTTTTTATTTAATAACGTATCTTTAGTTACTATTTTCTAAAACTTGCGATTGATTGACGAAAAAAAATACCTCCATTTGCGCACAAAATAAATTCTATAAAAAATTATCGGAATTGTAAAAAGAAAATCGCTTGGTGTCATAGAATTATAAGATATTAAGTATATATGTTTTTTTCATGGAGGTATGAATCGAAAAACGAGCCACACTTATGTTTTAACCGTTTCGCATATTCTTACGGTGTGATTAGTTTTTTTCCCGTTTCATACCTCCATTTAAAAACAAAAAACGAAAAAAAAAAAAAACCAAACAAACGTAAATGGATTTCATACATAAAATTGATTTGTTTTTTTTTCGTTTCATACGTCCATGAAAAATATTCTCGCTATTTGCGCTAACCATTTTATGTGACATTAAGGTCGTTGGTTGTTTCGCTTGTTAATTTGTTACCTTCTTTTGACTTTTGGTCAACTACAAATGAAGTCATGCGATGTCGACAATCGAATTCCATGATTTCTAAAACTTACCTGGAATTACGCTTTACCTTTCCTAAATAATCACAAAAAGCTACTTATCAGAATACCTCGAAGGCATTATCTGACTCAAATTTAAGTTTTAAGCGTCAGTTTTGGCGTCTTTTTCTGCAATTGGCATTTTTTTCTTATCTAGTTTTCAAAATAATCGATACCTCCCTTGTAGGAGTCCAAGAACCATAATACACCGCATGCAAAACACAATTATTACATGCATTTTGACGTAATATTGACGTTATTATTTGTTAAGGCTCGTCTGCATTTGTTGCACTATTGGAATATTACCTGTTTACACAAAAATACAAAACTGTCTATTTCTCACTGTAGGCCCTACGTCATATCATAAGAATTGCTTTCCATGGTTTTTTTTCTTATCTACATCTGTTGGATGAGACTTGCACCGACTTTCGACATGAAACATGTGTAGGAAAAATTACTTGGTTCCGGAAAAAAAAACAATAACAAAATTTCATTTCGCCACTTACTGTATTATCTTGTCATAGTATATAAGGATTTATAAGTAAATCATCATGGATAACAAAAACATTCTTACAGTAGAAAACATTTAAAGAAAAACAGACATTTATTGAGGGGATTCGCGTAGTTTCAAGTCTTTCACAAATAGACGGTTTCTAAAATCGACGGATCGTGTCTGACCTCAGACAAAAAAGTTTAACATCAAATGACATAAGTTTGCTGATTATATTATCAGGTACACATTTAACCCTTTCCTGTATTGCAAATGTTTCGACCCGTCCAAATTCAAAGGTTTGGCTCACAAAAATTTAAAGTGGATCTATTTTGAAAAGTTACTATCCAGTGGAATAGAAAATATTGTGGAAAAGTTGAAATTGCTTGTTACAAGCACATTCTTCTTTTTCTACAATGTTTTCTCAATTAAAATATCAAAAGGACGTAAAAACTAAGGTTTGAACAAGAAAGGCTTAACAAAAAATTAATAGTTTGATTGCGGCTTGAAAATCGTACCTACAACTTTGAAAAGCAGTAGTTACGTTTACGTCGCCAACAAACGGTAACAAAACTATCTGTCGGAGTTAAACCGCCCCATTCTAGTAAGGATAATTTATTAGATGGCCAATCGATTTAAGAGATGAAGAGAATATTTTTTGTTTTCATGGAGGTATGAACCGAAAAACCTAATCACACTGTATGAATACGCGAAGCGGATTCATACATTGTGTGATTAGGTTTTTCGGTTCATACCTCCATGAAAACAAAAAATATTCTCTTCATTTCTAACAATTTTATAGCATTGAGTGAAAAAAACGAAATTTTTACAAATTTTGACACCTTTTTGTAAGGGACTATTTTGTACGAAAGCATACAAAATCGCTGCGTGCTCAAAATTTTGTTCATGGAGGTATGAATTAAAATTTTCGACCAAACAGATCGCTCGTTTTTGATAGACGAAATTAGAAATTAAATTATTTCCTATTAACAACGATAAGCCGTCAATTGAACTTTACGATCCGTGGCCAAATAACATCCTGCATAAATCCCTAACGCTAAAATATATGTAAAACATGGAAAACGACTTCAAATCCAACATTGGTAAATCGGGAGTGTTTCATTTGACTCATTACCGGACGACACGATTTTAGACTCGTCGAAATTCAAAAAAAAAGCAGGCGTCATTAGGAACTAGAACTTGTCACAGTATGTGACTTAATACCTCCGCAAGTGTTTCAGGGTAATGAGGGCTTTAACAATACAAGGGCATAACTACTGACTTTGCTATTCTAGAAAGGAGGAGTTCGCGACACAAAACTGGTAGTATAATTAGCTGTATATGTCTACAAAGCGTAAGTAATATCTTAAGTTCAAGAGGAGATAATTCTTGATCCAAAGAGAATTAAGACTTCAAAATTTCGTCTTGCAAAACTTGTGTTTAATCTTTGTATAAAGATTCAATGGTCTTGAAGCAAAACTGAAGGAGGAGTTTCCGACACAAAATTGGTATAATAATAAGCTATATATATCTACAAAGCATAAATAATGTCTAAGTTCATGGGGAGATAATTCTTAAACCAGGGGGAATTAAGACTTAAAATTTGCGTCTTGCCAAACTTCAACATGTGGTTAATCTTTTTATAAAGTTTGAATGGTATTGAAGTAAAACTAAAGGAGGGGTTCGCGTCAAAAATTGGTAGTATTATTAGCTTTACGTGTCTACAAAGCATAAATAATGTCTTAGTTCAAGAGGAGATAATTCTTGAACCAGGGAGAATTAAGGGATCAAAATTGCGTCTTGCAAAATTTTCCTGCTACGCCCACATTTTGTCATAAACCAAAATTCAACGAACATGATTTAAAGTTGTCACCTGAGGAAAATTCTTACTAAGTTTAATCCAAACTGGCCCAGTGGAAGATTTTTCAACGAATTGTTTCTTAATTTCTCTAAGTCTTATAAGCCTGACCCTGCCACGCCAACATTTTTCTCAAATCAAAATTTCACGAACAAGATTTGAAAAGGGTCACTCAAGGAACATTCCTGCGAAGTTTGGGCAAAATTTGCCTAATAGTTTAGAAGGAGAAGAATTTCAAAGAAAATGTTGACGGCGCACAACGGACGATGGACATTGGGTAATCCTAAAAGTTCCCCTTGAGCACTTTGTGCTCAGGTGAGCTAAAAAGACATATCTCTAATGACCTTTAAAATGAACGACCAGTACACAATATTATTTCTGTACTTTCTTCGAGATCAACAAGAAGTAAAATAATGTATTGAAATAAACATTCGTGTTATAAAAAGAATTTCAAACAAACTGTATTAACGATGACTTATACATGCTTTCAAAATGTAACTGAAATACATCCAGTAAAGGCCTACTAAATGAGGCAACAACTGAACAAACTTACTACAGTAACAACAAATTGAATGTCAGTGAGGTCAAACAAAGATCAAATATATATCAATTATATATCAATTCTATCATAGCCGTGATATGGAAGTGTATTGTACATGATGTTTTTAAAAAAGCCTCAAACTAGATTTTTGACTTACTTTTCCTCCAATTATGCTAAATAAAAGCACCTTAAACAAGAGGAATTATAAGGTTTAAAATGGTCAAAACTTTTTGATCTAGAAATCTGGATATGGTATCGATACCACAAAGCCTTTTTTTTAAATCAATTAAGTCTTTGGTCGCAACAAAAAAACCAAACACACCAATTTTGGTTCACAAAATAGAAAATGATTTCTCTGCTTAAAACGGCCTTCATTTTATTGTAACTAATTTGTTAGAAAATCTGATGAGGGACACAATTAAAGTGCCTTATAACTAATTTGAGTATTAATTAATTTATAATTCTCAATTTAACTCAAACATATAGCATTCCTGGTAACTTCTTTGACGTTTCATGTCAACGGATGTTTTATCAAAAATAAGTTTTCACTATATGCAATACTGCAATAATTTATCTAAATATGGAACTCGGGAGTAAAGGAGTCTTTACTATAGATAAATACATCATCTGCTAGTTCTAAACCTTCAAGAATTACAAAAAGCAAGTCATTGATGTACTGTTCCGTGTCATTTAATTTATCAACAACATCTACAATGTTGTCCGAACTAAATACAAAGCTTCCTGATTCACTAACATGATGTACTTCAAGACCAAGAAAGTCCAAAACTCTGTTAAATGAATCGGAACTATGTAAAGTATCTACGATAATCTTTGTTGCACTTCCTAGTATATCAAGATATATGTCAGACGTCCTACTCTCAAAAGAAGGTCGGTAACATGAATTTCTAGCACTTTGGGCATCTTGTGTAGGACTGCAGCCCACACGACTGGCACTCTGTGCAGAAAAGGTACATAGATTTTGACAAACTTCGCAATATGAACCGAGTCCAAACAATCCTTTGAAATCAGAATTCATTGCAGTTTGTATATTAGATTGCTTAAAAAGGTTTCCCGTGTCAGTAAACTCATACATTTTAGGTAGCCTCTCTACTTTCTGAATAAGTTTATGTACATCGATATTGAGAGCAGGTTGTCTAGCAGATGTAGATTGATCTACTGTTGTATATGGGTATTGAGCAGACAAATGACTGTATTTATCATGATGACAAGAACAGATACATCGATTCGCAGCTTTTTGAACAGCTAACTCAAACAAGGATTGTTTCAAGAACACCGAAAGCTTAATCTCACACGTCATGTACTGTCGATGTCTACGTTGATGTTCAGAAGAAGTAGATAAACTTTTCACAGCAAGCTGGTCTAAACTCAATCTTCCATCAATCCAAGATGAAAAGTCGCTAGGAGAATGATAACTAAAGCGGACTTCCCAGGGTATGAACCAGATTCTTTCTGGAAAAACAAAACAACAAAAACATACACACACACACATATATATATATATTGTTATGGTTCGACTTGTGAACTATTTAAAACGCGTCCTTAACCAATTTCATGTATTTTTGAAAAGAATCGGCTATTAATTCTGTTTTACCGATAGATGTTTGTCTTGCAATTTCTTGTAATGACCTACTTTGAAAGATCGCAATTTATCGGCTGAAGTCGGTAGTCCTCGTGTGAAGTCGAAACGACTGAATTGCTGGCGGAAGCAAATGACGTAATTGATTCCTCATGGAAACTAAAATGAAGACAATAGACATTTTCACGCTCGCACAGCGCATGCGCCAAATTAAATCACGTTAAATACGATATTTAACCGAGACAAAGTCACGTGATCGGTTGCGGGGAGTCGATAAAATATCCTTGTATAATCCTACGTAAAATAGCTATTTTGAACTAGAAAAAACAAAGGTTAAAATCAAAATTTGGTTGAAAAAAGAGTTCCACCTGTGAGTAGATATACGCTGACTAGTTGTAGCGAGTAATATTGATGATATTATCGTGTATTAGTAACCGAATTGAACTTAAAACGGCCTGGTATCTAGGCCATATGTAATATAACGTACCTCGAATTTGGCGATAACTATTTCCAATGTATTAAGATTTTTGAACATATTTTTACCCACCCACCCCACCCCTCACACGCGCGCATACAAGAAAGGAAAGAAAAAGAGTAAACTCTCAACGACCACTTTGATGAATTATGATATAAAACTATACGTTATTTGTGCCGGAAATGAAAGATTTTTTAATATTTATAGCCATCTACACAAAAGACAGTCAATCCGATTTTTCCAGTGCACTGAATGGTTAAATTTGCGAATATGCGTCAATCACAGGCACGTCATTCATTGCAAACCCCGCCCTTCACACGGTAGGCCTGGTCACAAGTGACAATGATCCTGATTGACTTGATTGCCTAAATTCATATGTTTATTCTTAAAGCATATAAATACTATTGACTACATTTCGGACCATAAAGATAATACGTTGCATTAGATATGCCATGTTGATACCAATGTCCTAAAGTCTTCACCAAAGTGCATATATTTCTTTAAAAGTTTCCTTTTTACAAAATTTAAGCTTATAAATTGAAACATTATGAAAATTAATAAGAACAAAACAGGCGTGCTGTTTTTGAAATATTTGTTTCTGTCTGTGTGTCCATCAAAGTAGATCTCTCTCTCTCTCTCTCTTTCTCTCTCTCTCTCTCTCTCTCTCTCTCTTTCTTTCTCTCTCTCTCTCTCTCTCTCTCTCTCTCTTCTTTTCATATGAAATAAAAAATTCCGGTTCTATTCGGGTTGAACTTCGTTAACTCTTTTCACTTTCATTTTTTAAATGTATGAATAGGTATTTTCGGTACTAAAGCAGCTTAATCCTTTTTCTTCCAAAACCCCTTTTTTTTCAAAAGTCTAAAAGCAGTAATGTTAGAAAAAAGGGGGATTGAAAGTCAATATTTTTCATCCAAAAAGTGTTAAAGAGTCGCTTTTAAAACAAATATGTTTGAAAAATGATTGATGCTAAGATGGACAATAGGAATGAAAAAAAAAAAATGAAAAAATCTTTGCTCAATAATATCTATATCCAATACTATTACAAAGTGGTCATTCATGTTGTGTTTAACTGCGGTGTCTTGACACTTTTAATTGGATCTTTTGACATACAATGTATTTAAGATACGACATTAAGTTATATTTAACTTAAAGTTATTTCAACTTAATAGATTGTTTTTTTTTCAGAATAAAATGCATATAAGAGTGATTATTAGGAAAAATGAATATCAGTCTTGTTCATTAGGAATTGAATGGCTGAATGAGAGAAAATATCTTAAAAGGTCAAACTTCAAATAAGGATACAAAGTATTTTCTATATTTTGTATTGTAAATCTGGAAACACCAGAGCATTGTTTCTTAAACACAATGTATGTTTGGTTAACACCATACTAACGCAATGGCTTTTTTTGGAAATGTAACATTGATAAGTGACCAACACACTGTCATATGACCTAGACCTTGGTATATGCAGATACGTATCGATAAAATCTACGATATCACAAAAATGAGGTTGAAAAGATATTAAAGTAATTGTAAATATTAAGGTTTTTTTGTACAGCTTTTCGTAAAAGTTTGACCTTGACAAATGACCTTTAATCAATCTTTTTATCTGCAGATGTGTATAAATGATATCTATCTTCGTGCAAATTATGAGCATTGTATCTTGAATAGGTTTAAAGTAATAGTAGTAATAGTAGTTGATTAATTGAATGATTGATTGGGGTTTAACGCCACTTTTAACAATATTTCAGTCAAATTACCCAACAAAAGATTCCTACTATTTCTCACACCAGTACTACCCTAGCATCCAGCTGCTATCCCACTTAGGTTTACGATTATCCCCATTGGTGAGAGACAAATGTAGGATAGAATATGTGCCGCCGCCGGGGATCGAAACCATGACATTCCATGGTTGGTCTGTATTTGAATGTTTTAATCAAATACCTTCCAGGTGTGCCATTTTCTCTTGGTTTAGTCCAATGACATTGTCTGTTCCTACTTGTATCAGCAACTCCGACCTATTTTTGGAATTGTTTCCATCTAGACTAAAGTAAATTGTACCACCGTCGCAAAACTACAAAAGACATAATACAAAGAGTAAAACCGTTTGATTATGCTAGGCGGAAAAAGAATATAAACCTAAAATTTAAAAGGAGGTATCAATATTTTGAATCATGAAAGTAAAATAAATCCAAATGCTCCAAAATACGCCCAAACGAGCATTTTAACTCTTGTCATGCTGTATAAATTACCTTACTGAATTGCTATCAAAGGGCTGAAAGAACATGTTGTTCAAAAATCAATATTTCATTTAGAAATCAATTCATAAGCAACCCTGGCAGGAAAGTACAAGCAGGAGGTGTAGACCAAGATCAGACTGCACTTATGTGCAGGCTGATCTTTATTTACACGTCCTGCCCAAACCGGAATATTCCGGGCTCAGCATGACAAGGGTTAAATATTAGCCGTGTATCGTCTTCAGACGATCTGACGAGATAAAAGTAGCTTTTTGTTGTTATAAAGAAAAGTTAAGCGGAATGGCGGGTCATTTTTAGAATTAACTGCATTCGGTTGTCGACACCATGTGACCTCATTTGCATACGACCCAGACTCAACTGTCTTGACCATGAACAAATGAAAATAAATATGGCCACTGGAAGTGTAATTCAAAGATAATATCATTAAACCTTGTTTCAAAAATATGTTAAACCCTTTCATAAATGCATAATTGTGTATGATTAAATGAGTCTAAGAAAAGAATTAATCCAGCTTTTAATTGACGGATTGCGATTGGAATAAAAAATTGATTCACCAATCAAGTAATTCACTTATATCGGAAGTGAACTTTGAACTCCTCCATTTGCGTTTGATTTGAAAATTTAAACGCCATAAGTACGGCTTATCCAAGCTGTTGTTACGAAGTTTAGGTTTCCAACAACGATTTGCTTTTTGTTATTTTGCATTTAAGCGTCGTTCGATTGCACAGTCTATCTGCCATGACGGGTCAGTAGGCGCAGCCAGCACTTCTGCTAGTTAACAGTTCATTTCCCCATCTGTTGGCTAATTTTAAGATATTTGTATACTAGAATAATACATTGCTCGACTAAACAGGAACACTTACAAAACCAACAGAACCTTTACTGTATACAGATGATTTCTTCTCAGTCAATTCTTAAACAGAGAATAAAGCATAGATTCACCATACGCATAATATTTGGCAGAGATCGCAATATCCACTTTCCTTAATTGGTTTTAAATCAATTGTGTTGCTTTTAAATAGCTACTGGTCATAGTTTAAAAGACTAACCCACAAATGCATTTGTAATTTTCTTGTATTTGGAATTTACAGACTGACTGCAAAAACCTCATGACAATTTTACAAGTTCAGAAGAGATTGTAGTATTTTTTGCTAATTTGAACTTTTTGGTGGTAGTAGCTCTTGATGATTTCATATATACAAATAGTTTGATAATATCGTAAAGATGGTATATTTCTTGCCATGCCTCAGTTAAAGTCAAAGGACTCAGTATACCGAGAGTAACTTGAAATATTTACATAGACAGTGAACGTGTTTTGATACCCAGTTGCACGATATTTCACTTACCTTAACCCTTGTCATGCTGTATAAATTACCTTACTGAACTGCTGTCAAATCAAAGGGCTGAAAGCACTGGTAGAACTTCTAGTTGAAAAATCAATATTTCTTTCAGAAGTCAACTTCATAAACAACTCTAACAGGAAAAGTACAAGCAGGAAGTGTAGACTAAGATCAGCCTGCACATAAGTGCAGTCTGATCTTAGTCTACACCTCCTGCCAAAACCGGAATATTCCGGGTTCAGCATGACAAGGGTTAAAACTCACATTTGGGGCAAGTTGTAAGAGATTTCAGCAATAAATATAGCCTGCACACAAGAATTAAAGAAGTGTTGAACTTTGACCCAGTTTAAGCCACAGTTATTCGATATCGAAAGTTTCCTTGATATCATAGATACTAATATTGTGACTAAATTTTACGCAATTTGAGTTTAAAATGAAGGTTTTAGATTGTACATTTTCTCTCTCTAAGATATGTCATAATGGTATAGCTTTTAAAACACCTTACCAAATATCGAGCTTTCTGAGGTATTACAAACACAAATATTCTGACCAAGTTTCAAGATATAGAACAAAAGTGTAGCAAACAAAATGCCATCGTATGCTGCTAAATAACAAAATCTAACATTATGTTCAAACAAGCTATAGTTATATTCTAACAGAATGACTTTTTGAGATTTTAAACGTAAATGACTGCTTTAACGCATGGGGGAAATAGAAAGAAAGATGTAAGATATAGGTCTACCTTTCAAGCCTTTTCTTAACTTAAAATGTAGGCGGTACATGTTAGAATTTTACTTCGAGAATGATAGAAGTAACAATAAGGATGAAATTATTATCCGAAATCCCATTGTATGATCATCTTGCGGAGCACTATATATGTGAATTTTACTCCTAATTACACGAAGATACTATTTAACTTGTACCAAGTTCTTTCATAACTAAAATCCCTCAACATAAGCATTCTGTTTTTCTCACACGAGAACTATGTAACCGTTGATTTAGCATATGAAAAATCATAAATACCATGCTATTTCCTGCTAATCTAGGTTTACTAACTCCATGGTCACTATAAATAGGGCAATCAAACATTTGTGAATTTGATTTGAGACATTGAAGATCTTTCTTATTGACCTCTGATAGCATTAAACACCGATTCATTTTGCGTACGTTTTTCAATCTCGTGGACGGTGAAGATTGTATGAACTTAATTAGTAGACTTACTCAAGTCTGCAGCGTAGCAAAATATGAACGAAACGAATTCTAACATTAAAAACAATTTTCAATCACAAGGGGATTTCCACTAGGCAGTCCAATTTGAAATAGAAGTTCCATATATATATTATTTTCAAAAATAGTAATAAGACTTGTAACATCGGCAGACATTCATATTAGAAAAAAATGGAAAATTTCCAATGTTTCGTTTAAAGGGAGGTATCGATGTTCCTGAAACCTAGATAAGAAAAATTATCAAGTGCCGAAAAATACACTCAAACGAACATTTAATACTTTAAGTTGAGTCAGGTATTGTCTAGGTGGTAATCTAATAGGCCCAAAGTGGCTTTTTGTGGTTATATCGGAAAGGTTCAGCGAAATTCCAGGTTATTTCTAGATATCACGGAATTCGGCTATCGACATCGAATGGCCTCATTCGCATATGACCCAAAGTCAACTGAAGTTAACAAATTTACTAGCGAAACAGCCAACGTCCTAATTCAGGTCACATGAAAGGGTAAGCGCAAAACTACGGTAAGTGTAAGTATTCGTAATAACTCTTACGACAGTTTTTGACTTATCTTTACATAATTTAAGACCTGCTAGCGAACATAACTCCTGATGACGTAACGATGACGTTGGTTTGATGTTATTTTAACTAAATTCAAATTTATTCGCACCACGTGAGTGATCATATAATCTTCGCAACTGTCTCGGATTAATCTAAAAATAGATTAATAGCCTACGTAGGCTATTAAGGAAATACCCTGCTTTTTTCTGATAAGCGACCTCAGATTTTAGCAAAACTTCTTTTCGGCATGTTGTATTCAAATAGTATACGAGAGGAAACAAAAATAATTAAAATCTGTGACATGAAAAAAACATCGATACCTACCTTTAAGCACGCTGGGGCTTCCTATGAAATTGTTTCGTTACATGAACCTAATGAAAAATTTGATTCACTCAATTTGAACTTTAAAACGCAATTTTACTCTTTAATATGTATACTTTTTATGTCATGTGCCTGAAATGACTCCCTAATCAGCACGATAATAATGACAGTCTGGATGTTCGCGCAATTAGAAGTCGTATTCAAAAACGCCTTCTAAATCGATTTAGTGAACTAAATCCAGAGAATAAACTTATTTAAATTTGGTATTTATTCACCAACCCGTTCTAAATTTTAGAATGAACTAAATTTTGGGGGAATTCTTCATTATTCCAATCTAAACCTATCGTGCTAAATACGCATTCCGAATGTTAAACCTGGCAGTTGTTCGGGTTTTTTTTTTTTGTTTTTGTTTTTTTTGTAGCCGAAAAACATTGTTTGAGGAAATAATAATGACATATAACATAAGAGGGGGGATATTTCCCCACTAAGTATCCTTTTGAGTCAATATAAAACCCTGACCTGTATCGGTCAAATACAATAAAAGGTAGCAATTACCGATTTTCGTTGTCGAGTTAATATTTTACGAAATACAAGGTACCTGTATTGAATTATTGATGTCATATTTTAAGCAACCTATGTACGAGATAACTTACAAATTTAGTGGAATGTAGCTTGAGTTCATTTTTCAAACATTGATTTCAAAGTATACAGAATGACAGGTTCGTTACTGTCGATCAGTATTCATAAATTGTAGTAAAATTATTGAAGCATTAACTCCAGGTATGATTACAAATTCATTGACCTATAATCTAGGGAACAAAATACGTTTCTTCTAATGCTGTCTACATTCTGTATTTCTTGAGCTTGTAAATTTGTCTTCAAAATTTAAGAAAGGTTAGTTACTGATATGTAGACGCGTGTATGCCTTTTAAATTATTTAACTAGAGTCTTTTATTTGAACGATCAAAGTCTCTTACCTTTCTGTTAATTAAAAGAACGTTTTTTTCATAATCTATTCTAGAGGGTTTTAAAAAAAATACTTCATACAGTATCAACAAGAGGATTTTGACTTAATACGGAAAGGTTTGTTACTTACAGCGAAGGTCTATTTAACGTAAAGTTGATAAATAAAGTGTTTCAGAAGCAAACAGAGGAATTTGTCCAGCACTTGAATCGAGTCAAACGACAGTGCAGTGAAATAAAAAAAGAACGTTTGGCACAAAATGAACCAATTCTACACATTGACTTTGCCGAAAATTACTTATGTAAAAGCATGGATGAAGTACAGTAGGCCTACTTGTCACAAACTGCCGTCACACTCATCCTAATGTGATTTATTTCAAAGATGATAAAAATGATTTAAAGCATCAGAGTATTGATATAATTTAAGATGAATTAGGTCATAATTCAGTCACTGTAGGAGCATCTATCAAACATGTCGTACCAAAGGTTAGGGCACTTGTTCCCAGTCTTAGACAAATCCAATATTGGACAGACAGTCCAACTAGCCAGTATAGAAATAAATTCATTTTCTATACCATAGCTAACCACGACAACATGTACGGTACGAAGGCTGCTTGGAATTACTTTGAGGCCGGCCATGGAAAGGGTTCGTATGTCGGCGTCGGAGGAATTACCAAACGTCTTGCAGACGAAATGTTAGAACAGGCAAGATTTTCATTTAAAATGCCCATGATTTTTATCAATGGACACAATCGGAAGCATGCACAATGTCTAATGTCGATTTTATGTTCATTCCTGCGGATGAATGTCAAAGGGTTAGCGGAGAAGACGCAAGCAATGATGTAAAGGCTGTAAAAGGTACTATTAAGTTACACGCTATTGTAGGCAGAACAGATGATTCCATTTTGGTAAGTGATGTCAGCTGCTATTGTGAGCATTGTATTAAAGGTGAGTATAATTGTCCAGAATGTAGAATTGGGACATTAATGCCTAAAGGGCCAGAGATTCTAGTAAAATAAATGATGAATTTGGCCAAAAAAATAAACCAGATAGAAATCTAGAAGCTAAATTTGAAGTAGGTAGGTAGCTTTGTGGCAGCGACCTACAACCAAAACTGGTACATAGCTAAAGTTGTAGATAGGGATATAGACAACAAGGAAGTAGAAGTGACATTCATAAAAAAGGCAAATAATCTTTATCAGTGGCCTCTAAACGAAGACAAGATTTTGATACATTTTTTCAGATGTTATTTGTATGGTATGCGAGCCTTTCCCAACAGGTAAAACAAAACGTATGTTAAAACTAAGTGACCAAGATGTTGAGAAAAATCAAAGATATAATCTAAGTCGGTTGAATGCTGGTGGTATCCGATATCTGGAAATTAAAAGTTCTATTATTTATTTCAAAACTTCATAACTGCAGCTTGAAACATCGTCTATATATTTGAAGAAAATGCAAGTTTTTGTCATAGTGAGTCTCTCAGTCGCCGCTTTCTCTTGAAACTTGGAATATAACTTTACGGTCAGAACTATAAACAATTTCTACCATCAAAGGGAGTATTCAATGTAGTTTATATATTATTCCCCTCTATCGATTCATCCCCTATCCAGCACAATTAAGCTGTAGTTACGATGTTTTGAACATTTATAAATGTATAGATTTTAACTTTACAGCGATTAACCAACATTTTCTAGCTAAATAGTATGTTTGAAAACAAATCAATACCATGAATGAGGGTAAATGGATCGCAAGTCAATCTGTTACGACTATATAACAATTTGAAAGGTTTGTTACCTTTCCTTAAAATCATTCAAATTGTATATGAACTATGTTTTAAAAAGTAAATTTGTTTTTCAGTGTAAAAATCTAATGTGTTTTTTTAAGAAATGATGAAGTTAGTTTAAATGTTAAAAAATAGTTTTGTGTTTTAGTGAAAAGTTCGTTACTTTGACATGTTGTCTTAATTAACCCTTACCCACCTTTGTAAAGATGCTTCTCCATATGAAATTGTTTATTCAAACACTAGAAATAGCAGAAGAAATGTACCCTATGAAGACTTGCTTATTTAAAAAAGTCGTTGTTTCTTCAAGAAGTGTGTGAAGATGAAAAGTTAATGTTTATTTCATTGTTTGAAGCTTTTTCATCGATTTTAAATAATTTGGATTTTTATTAAAGAAAAAGGAATAGTTTATTTTGTTTATTTATCTTCGTTTATTTGATCGTAGTGAAATAGGTATCATTTAAAAAGGCTCAAAAAAGATTATTACGATCCTTTGATGATGTTGATATTTTATATTTTCACTTCCAAGTGGTTAATAAATCGGATGAGATGAGAAAAACTAAAAAAAATTCTACTCGATTTTGATCGGATATCCAAATTGGAATTGCTGCCTTTTATTGAATTTGACCGGTATGGCGTCACTCACTGATACTCTGACGTAATATAAATAATGTTAGTGATTACATTGCTGACAATTCACAATCGACATGGAATTCTTTTTAGAATGACATTAAAATGGTTTTAAATTCCAAGCGACAAAGATGTTAAAGACCATTCTTTTAGATTCGCAGGTCTTCTTCAAATAACTCGGAATCGAAACGGAAAGGATGGGAGTTCGTTGAAAAGGCTGATCGTCATTTTAACTGAAGCAGTGAAAAGCTTGATGTAATTCTTATCAAGATTCTCTTGCCTGGGTACTGATACTTTCTGCAATGCAACACGGATTAGTCCACCTCCTACAAAATATATGGAATCGTCTGGAACATTTGGAAAGAAGTCGAAAAAATTCGAAGTATGCCTAGTTCAAGTTTGAAAAAATTGTGTTCGTTTTATTTCTCGAAATAAAAAAAATCTTCGCAATGAATACTAGCACAACCCTCTTTTCTCCTCTACGAATCGATGATCCCAGGCAAGTTTATTTTTTATCCTATGAATTGATTGATTGAATGGTGATTAACGCCACTGTAAACAGCATTTCAGTCATAAAGCAGAAGCTGTAGCACTAACAATCGATTCCTGGTATTTTTCTGACAAGTACTACCACTACATCCCTAGCCTCCAGCTGCTAAAATACTTCGTTTTACTATTATACACCAATTGGTGAGAGACAAATGTCGAAAAGGTTATGTCCCCTAGCCGGGGATGGAACTCATGAAATCCCTTGACAGAAGATTTGGAGTCTGATACTCTACCGACTGCGCAATGACGGCGGCTATTTATTAAATGAAGCAAAAGCGTCATTCCGTCAAGGTACATAAAAAGTTTCTAGGTAATGCAAATAAAAAGTAAAGAAGAAATAGAAATATCTCACAGATTAAAAGAAAGAAAGAAATAAAGATATTTTTCATGTAATTTTTAATCACTGTTACCCATTCGTCGAGACCCACTTGATTCATCTTCGTGGCCACAAAGCTCCATATAGGATATCGATCAAGGTTCAAGAACTATTCTAATCGATAATGATTTATTTTGATTCGAAGACTAAAGATCGCCCACTATTCCCATTAATATTTTGCTATCAGAAGGGTTAACTGCCAAAAGCTACTTGAAGATAGGCACTTTTCAAAACTAGGAATCCAACTCAGGTGCGCGGTCTCTTTTGAAATATACAAACCATTCGAAATCAAGAATGTTCTAAATTGTGTTCTTAAATACTAACTAAGTTTTTCTCGGGTTACTACTAACCTTAAAACCTAGCCTAGTCCAATTCTTGAATTTGGAAAAATTGGTAAATAAGAGCTCAGGTGACTCAAATTTATACATCTAGATTTCTAAGCAATGGTTTGTTAAACCTACCTGTCATAAGAAACCCTTTAGTATAAAGTTTCATATGAAGTATGTAGATGAGTTTACTGTTTCCGGGATCCCGAATCAAATAAAGCATTTGAAAGTCCGTCTTCATGTGGTGACTTAAATCGAGTTCGTCTAACATGGTGCTTCCAGGCGGTTCTGATTTAAAGTCTCTTCGAACTTGGTCAAACATATGTTGATAATTTCCCCTCATTTCGGGAAGCTTTCCAAACCAGTAAGGTGAAGAGTTGTCTTTTGATACTTCGCCATCTATACCATTTGATAATCCTGTTTGGAATGTACTGTTTTCATCTCCAACCTGTACATGTGTTTGTACGACATCTGCACATGCGATATTTATTGAATGACCAAAGTTTTGACGTTGTAGTTTCAACTGAAAGTTGTAAGGAAGATGCACATTCAATAGTTTAAATTTTCATATCGAGAAGGGTTTATTATAAATTACTTATATTTCATACAAGTATCAAAATATCAATTAATTCAATGCTTTGAACATTTATTAGCGATATGATGAAGTACTCACCTTAAGACTAGGCTTGCTGTTAATCTTGAATTGCGGTCTAAAATTTGGATTCGGATTACTGAAAGTACCCATGTGCCCAGCTCCGAACTCTTTATTAACTGGTTGCCCTTTTTGTGAGGTCTTTTCTTCTGGCTGCCCTCGAGTAGTAAGTTCCTTTTGGATATCAATATTTGATCCAACATAAAACGAATCCGCCATGTGCTGAGTATTTTCACCCGTGCCCGGTACTGAAGGACTTTCCTCGGCTGTTTCAAATTCGATAAGTCCGTTTCCAGGGTCTACGGCGGGTTTATGTAAGTGGTCTTCTTGTGGACGTTTCCAACTCTTCATTTTGCTTTCTGTACAGGTTCTTTTTCTGACTAAGGCCATATTTCTTTCGGCGATGATTTTTTCTGATTCCAGCAAGCATGTTATTCTGATTCTCCAGGTGAATTGAAGCCAGATGTTAATCATTGAAAATACATTTCCGTCATCTGTCCTTATAATATCGGCCGTCCAAATTACTACTGGAGGTGCTTGGAAAGTTTGAAATTCAAAGTAAGACGTGTAATCTACCGCATTTACTGTCCTATCTATACAGGCGTCATTTGACCTTATATCATTTTCATTTGATTGACATTGTAAGATTTTGGCTTCAGAGGTTCTGTTGTTTTCGAGTTCCTTTAACAGTGTAAGAGGTATATCATCTATATTCGGCATATTTTGTCTTTTACTTCTGTTATTGTACTCTGGTAGTTGAAAGTGTACTCTCTGTCCATTAAATACTTGTTTCAATGTTTCTTTCACCGCATACGTATGTGCATCAACACCAGCATCAACATGAAATTCTTTTACTTCATTATCTTCATTGTAAAGCGAAGACTTGTATAGGCCCCTTTGATATAGGTCATTTCTATACTGATAAATTCTCATTTTCGACAAATCAAAATGATCTCTAGATTTACAATACGTTTTGATTCCGTTTGATGACTCTGCCTTTGACGAATGCTTAATGCATTTCTCTGGCACTTTCGCCCCCATTTCAAAAGTGCAATTTCCTTCCCAACTGTTTCCAGATGTCTGATTCTTAACACTGGTCGGTTTAATATGAGCGATTTGCGGCTTTTCTTCTCTACATAAATTAAGTGTGGATGGTGGATGGTCTATAAACGTAGATCTTTGGACGTCGGGGTCTTGACTCTGATGGTAATTCGCAATATCTGAATATCGTGCTGGTGAACGAGGTTGGGTGTGAGTATTTTTTGAATTGATCGATTGTTGGCAGGTTTTTTGGTGAAAGTTGTGTGGATTTTCAATATCTTCTGATGAATTCGTGAAGGCTTTTATGTATCGATCTAAGGAATTGTCATTGTCTTTCGATAGATTGGTGCAAAGGATATATTTCAATTTGCGATCATCTAAACAAAATTCCGCATTATGGCTTTCTGTTGTCGGGGTTTCGTAAAGATGCTCAAGAGATACTAATTCATGAGGTAATTGAACAGACTTTTGAATTTTTAGAACTTGTGTCTTGTTGATGCCGTTTTGACCAGTTTTTATAAGATCAAGGGATAACGGGCTATCTTTTGCTGTTTCAGATTTAACGTTCAATGGTAACTCAGGATAGTTGTTATTGTTCCTTGAGCATTTGCTAAATTGATTATCCGTTTGCAAAGGTTTGCATGAAAAGCTCTCCTGAATGATAATCATGTTAAAGTTATCTTGTATAGTAACCTCTTTTATTTCTTCTTTAATGTGGTGAGATTGTTGAACCAACTCATTTTTAACTCCCTGGTAAAATTCAATTTTACCTGGGGGCAATGTTTCATTCCCTGTACGCTTGGCTTCAGGCTGACTTATAATCATTGGTTCACTAGCTTCATTACCACAAATCATCTCTTCGGAACTTTCACAATTTTTCGGAAATTCAGCTGATCGAAGAGCTTTGTCCTTTGAAATACACACTTTTTCTTTTTTGTTAACCCTAGATGCTGACAATGGTCTATTTTTCTTGGTAATTTCATATTCAAAACTAGATAAGACTGGTTCAGTGTCCTCTAAGTCAGTCTCAGACTCTCCATCTGTTGCTGAAAAATAGTCGTAATCTTCATCTGGTTCATAACATTCGTATATTACATCTGAAAAATACTCTCCAATAACCGGAACACTCTCCAAAAGCTCATAGAATATTTCATGATTGCAATTACATTCCATCGTTTCATAAAACGTTTCGTTGCAGTTACCATCTACTTCACCGTCTTCATCATTTGGATTGATTTTTTGAAATTCCTTTGGTATTATTTTACAAATAATGTCCTCGGCGTTACTACCTAGAATCATCTCCAATGTTAATGTTTTTCCGTCATCATTCTGTTGTAAATGCTCGCAGTTCGAGTTTGTGGAATGTAAATTTTCCTCGCCGACGTAATCTTTTTCGCGTGATTGAGTCGCCATGGCACTGTCAGCAACTTCGTGTATGTCGAATATCGTTCCTTCGAACAAAAGGTCCATGATGCATTCATCAGATGCCATTTCTTCGAGATTTTTGCAACGTAAATATTCCTGATTCGGCGACTCCACTGTGAAATCATTTATCACTTTTTCAAATTCAGTCTGATCTGTATTGATTTTTTCAATAACGCTTTCTTTTGAATTTTCGTCATTGAAATAGTTGGAACCTCCGTCTTCTTCTGGGTCGCTTTTTATCGAATGGACACCGGACAATGGAGCCTTTACTTCGTCAGTGCTCATAAGAACTTCTTCTTCAGTGCTTTTTGTACTTCTGCTACCGATAATGTTTTTCACAGCAATACTTCTTTTAATCTGATGGTGTCGCTCATCTGTTAACAAAATACATTTTAAAAAATCGTTTGTTTCAGTGTGATATCGATGTAATATCGTTCAATGGATGAACAACAAAACCTTTATTTTCACGACCGGCTGAGGCATTTGAGAAAATATACTTTTTGTTGTTCACTCATTGAAAGATAAACTCATCTTTCACAACTTGTTTCCTTAATGCAAAAAGGAGACAAATTATGAAGTGTTTCGACCAAAATTTTCAAAACCGCGTTATTACGCACATGGGTCCCGCTTAGATGACGTAGATAGTGAGCTAAACCTGAGCTAAACCTTCAAATCAGTGAGTTTACCATTTTGATAATTTCACAAGATATTTCGGTGAAATAATCAAGAGATAGTCCATCGAGAAATTTCGATAATCCACCGGAAAGCATAAAAGACTATTTCTTGTGAAAGACTTCTTATTTTTTCTTGAGGTTAAGAAGAGCAGTATAATTACCTTGTCCATGATTTATAATTAAGAAAGAATTAGGCCATTTTATGTACAAGCATACCCGGTACATATTTCATGTACATCTATAAATCTAAACATTTAATATCCAAGATATTGAATTATTAGATGAATCAATAGGTTTCCAAATTTTCAACATGTTTCCTGATTATAATAGAAGTTATTTTATGGGGTCCCGATACCATGCTATACTGTTAAAAGAGGGGTCATAAGTTCGAAATGAAACATTGGCCATCGGTTTTAATGAACATATTTGAAGGCCAATACAACTACCAGTCCTTCGGCTTAACACAATGTTGCTTCTTTGGATATTTTTATCATCATTATTATCATCTTTATCATTACTATCCACAAGCTTGTTTACCTGTCTGTGTTCCTGCATCAATGGTTTTTGCCCTCGATCGCGTCATCCTCAGCTTCAGGAAAACTTATGCAGTTAGCTCAACGTGCTGAAATAAAATTGTATCATGACAAACACTATTACTACAGAAATGAAGGGAATATTTTTTTTGTTTTCATAGAGGTATGAAGTGAAAAAACTAACCACACTGTATGAATGCGCGAAGCGGATTCGTACATATGTGTGATTAGTTTTTCCGTTTCATGCCTCAATGAAAACAAAAAAAATCCCTTCTTTTCTTATGATTTAATTATATCAAACGAAAAAAACGCATATTTTACAAATTATGATACATTTTTATGCTCCCCGAAAACTTTTTCGGGGGGAGCATATAGTCGCCGGCCTGTGCGTCCGTCCGTCCGTCCGTCCGAAGTCATATCTCAGCAACCCCTGGACCTAAATGGACGAAACTTCATATATAATCTTCCTAGGAAATTTCCAAGACCTTTTTTTCTATTTTTCTTATTTCAAGGCTGCGTGATTGAAAAAGGGGCCTTAATGTTAAAGCTAGTTTTTTGCCAATTTCTCCAAGACTAATTGTTAGAATTTCATGAAATTTCATATCTGAGTAGCACATCAGATCCCCTTGACCTTAAACTAACGGGAATTTTCGTTTAAAAAATGCGTCATGGGAAAAGGGGCCTTAATGTTATTACCCTTACGTTAACTGTCTTTTTTCCCCGCAACAACTAAAATTGGCAATAACTTTTGATTGGTTAAAGATGAAGTCTTCATAATTCACATGTGCATTGCTTGTGACAAACCCTTTCTGTTGGTACCAAGTTCAAGGTCATCATTCAAGGTCAAGGTCATTTCTCAAGGTCAAAATTTGGGAAATTAAAATTTTAAGATTGGCCATAATTTTGCAATGGTAAGTGATATAGCCATCAAATTTATGCATTTTTCATATGTTTATTACTTGTGACAAGACCTTTCAGCAGAAACTTAGATAAAGTTTTTGGTCAAGGTCAAGGTCAAATTCTAACTGATAAGTGATTGCAATTTTTACATTTTGTATATTTCCTACTCTAAAATAAATCAGTCTATTGTTTCTGCAAGAATACTCAAATTAGTCTTCATTTTTCGTATGTAGACATTTTTCATTGATAACTTTGATGGTCAAGGTAAAATATTTAACCCTTTACCATGATATGATATTGAATTTTACTAGAATCAGGCCTGTGAAGCCAAACAGATTCCTTCAGTGTTTGTCAAACTTCCAAATTCTTGTGAATTGAACTCTCAAACTATAGTTGCATTCAATAAGAAGTTTTTTGTCCAATAATGGCATACAGTTTTGTGACAAAAGCCTTATTCGGGGAGCATAATCCGTCTCTGACGGCTCTAGTGAAGTATTTTGTGCAAAAGCATACTAAATGACTACTCAAAATTTTATTAATGAATGTTGAATAATTGTTTCGACCAATCAGAAAACCCGATTTTGATAGACAAAACAACCAATTAAATCATTTATGTATAAGCATAGTTCGCAAATAGCACTCAAAATGCAATTCTCATTTTCCCACTGCGTAGGGGATTTTCAACCGATCAAATAGATCAAATTCCATCCGAAACCCATCATGTAATTAAATCTAAATATAGATAGCGTAAATGGCAGATGGTATAGTGAAACAAGGTAAAATATTGCAATATTTTTTTATCAATAGTTTTTTTTTTCGTCATCGGGCTGATTTTTTTTTATACCCCCCTTTACTTTGGTCGATCGGTCGGTCCGTCCGTCCGTTCAATATCTTGGCAACCATTGGACGGATTTGATTCAAACTTCACTGATATAATCAGTATCAAACAGAGATGTGTATATTCTATTTTGGTTACGGTCCATTAATTTTTGACGGAGTTATGGCCCTTTAGTGAAAATTGTGTCCGCTCAATTTCTCAGTAACCATTACACGGATTTGATTCAAATTTTACAGAAACACTCGGTATAGGTCAGACATGTGCATGTCCTATTTTGGTTATGGACCATTGATTTTTGACGGATTTATGGCCCTTTAATGAAAAAAAATCCATTTTTTTTGTTATGGCCCTTTTGCAGATAGCACTTGTATATGGACAAGTGCTGTTGGGGGGTATTAGTCCGCTTTGCGACAATGTCTAGTTAAGATTTTTTTTTGACGCAATAGATTTCAATTCACCACGATATTGTTAACTCGTATCTGATGGAAGAAATATTCCTACCATATTTTTCGAAGGCTTTTTTTTTGGGGGGGGGGGGGTTGCGCTGGGAGGGAAGTGTTATATCAGACTACGCTATCTGTATATAAGATATATAAACTGGGGATACAATATAAACGGCCGTTCTCCTCTCCTTATATACACCTACACAATTTTTACAATAATTGACAAATCGCTGGCCCCGCCCGATTACTCCTTTAGATATGCACATTGACACCGACAGGAAGTCCCGCTTCGATTCTGAACGGCGTTATTTTTCATAATATATGGTTAGTGGTATGTAACAAAACAGTAGAATCGTTGGTTAATGATCTAAACGTCGTAGCTACAGCTTGAATAAGCTGTAGTTACGACGTTTAAGTCGCCTAACTACTGATAGTTTAAAACAAATGGCGGCAAATGTCGGTGTTTAAATCCCCATTCCGTGCTGAATCAATTTGATTGGTCGATAAATTCCTTGATTGACGGCCACGATTGGTCAATTACATACATGATACGCGCATTACATCGGACAGGACCATGGGAAATCGCATCTAATAGCTTCAAATACGTTTCATATGTGATTGTGTTTACGGCTTCGTTTTCATTCTGAAATGACGTCTCATTGACGTTCCAGGAGAAAAAATTAAAATAACAAAGCTTAAATTTCAAGATAACTGACGAAACATTTTTCTATTTTCATTGTTAGCTCACCTGAGCACAAAATGCTCATAGTGAGCTTTTGTGATCGTTGAATGTCTGTCGTCCGTCGTGCGTCTAGGTGTCAACAATTGAAGTGTTTACACTCTAGAGGCCACAGTTTTGACCCAATCTTTATTAAACTTGGTCAGAATAATTGTTAGATCATGAGGGTGAAGCCTATTGATTATGGGAGGGTTCTATTCGATAAAATAGGACAAGGAGCTTTAAAAGCAATTTCTTTGTTTACATTCTAGAGGCTACAAATCTGGCTAAATCTTCGTGAAACTTTGCCAGAATAACCATTAGGGTTAAAGATGAAACCTATTCATTATTGGAAGGATCTTTCCGAAAAAACAGGATAAGGGGTCTAAATGACAAATTCTTTGTTTACACTCTTGAGGCAACAGTTTTGGCTCAATCTTCATAAAACTTTGCCAGAATAATTGTTAGGGTATAAGGATGAACCCTATTGATTATGGGAAGGTTCTTTTGTAAAACACAGGTAAGGGGGCCTTAATAACAATTTCTTTGTTAACTTTCTTTTGGTCGATTACATATATGATACGCGCATTACATCGGACAGGACCATGGGAAATCGCATCTTATAGCTTCAATTACGTGTCACATGTGATTGTGTTAACGGCTTCGTTTTCATTCTGAAATGACGTCTCATTGACGTTCCAGGAGAAAAAATTAAATAACAAAACTTAAATTTCAAGATAACTGACGAAACATTTTCTATTTTTATTGTTAGCTCACCTGAGTACAAAATGCTCATAGTGAGCTTTTGTGATCGTTGAATGTCTGTCGTCCGTCGTGCGTCGTGCGGCGTCAACAATTGAAGTGTTTACACTCTAGAGGTCACAGTTAACCCAATCTTTATGAAAATTGGTCAGAATAATTGTTAGATCATGAGGGTGAAGCCTATTGATTATGGGAGGGTTCTATTCGATAAAATAGGACAAGGAGCTTTAAAAGCAATTTCTTTGTTTACATTCTAGAGGCTACAAATCTGGCTAAATCTTCGTGAAACTTTGCTAGAATAACCATTAGGGTTAAAGATGAAACCTATTCATTATTGGAAGGATCTTTCCAAAAACACAGGATAAGGGGTCTAAATGACAAATTCTTTGTTTACACTCTTGAGGCAACAATTTTGGCTCAATCTTCATAAAACTTTGCCAGAATAATTGTTAGGGTATAAGGATGAACCCTATTGATTATGGGAAGGTTCTTTTGTAAAACACGGGTAAGGGGGCCTTAATAACAATTTCTTTGTTTACTTTCTTTTGGTCGATTACATATATGATACGCGCATTACATCGGACAGGACCATGGGAAATCGCATCTTATAGCTTCAATTACGTGTCACATGTGATTGTGTTAACGGCTTCGTTTTCAATCTGAAATGACGTCTCATTGACGTTCCAGGAGAAAAAATTAAATTAACAAAACTTTAATTTCAAGATAACTGACGAAACATTTTCTATTTTTATTGTTAGCTCACCTGAGTACAAAATGCTCATAGTGAGCTTTTGTGATCGTTGAATGTCTGTCGTCCGTCGTGCGTCGTGCGGCGTCAACAATTGAAGTGTTTACACTCTAGAGGTCACAGTTAACCCAATCTTTATGAAACTTGGTCAGAATAATTGTTAGATCATGAGGGTGAAGCCTATTGATTATGGGAGGGTTCTATTCGATAAAACAGGAATAGGAGCTTTAAAAGCAATTTCTTTGTTTACACTCTAGAGGCTACAAATCTGGCTAAATCTTCGTGAACTTTGCCAGAATAATCATTAGGGTTAAAAGATGAACCCTATTTCTTTATTGGAAGGATCTTTCCAAAAACACAGGATAAGGGGTCTAAATGACAAATTCTTTGTTTACACTCTTGAGGCAACAGTTTTGGCTCAATCTTCATAAAACTTTGCCAGAATAATTGTTAGGGTATAAGGATGAACCCTATTGATTATGGGAAGGTTCTTTTGTAAAACACAGGTAAGGGGGCCTTAATAACAATTTCTTTGTTTACTTTCTTTTGGTCGATTACATATATGATACGCGCATTACATCGGACAGGACCATGGGAAATCGCATCTTATAGCTTCAATTACGTGTCACATGTGATTGTGTTCACGGCTTCGTTTTCATTCTGAAATGACGTCTCATTGACGTTCCAGGAGAAAAAATTAAATTAACAAAACTTAAATTTCAAGATAACTGACGAAACATTTTCTATTTTTATTGTTAGCTCACCTGAGTACAAAATGCTCATAGTGAGCTTTTGTGATCGTTGAATGTCTGTCGTCCGTCGTGCGTCGTGCGGCGTCAACAATTGAAGTGTTTACACTCTAGAGGTCACAGTTAACCCAATCTTTATGAAAATTGGTCAGAATAATTGTTAGATCATGAGGGTGAAGCCTATTGATTATGGGAGGGTTCTATTCGATATAACAGGAATAGGAGCTTTAAAAGCAATTTCTTTGTTTACACTCTAGAGGCTACAAATCTGGCTAAATTTTCGTGAACTTTGCCAGAATAATCATTAGGGTTAAAAGATGAACCCTATTCATTATTGGAAGGATCTTTCCAAAAACACAGGATAAGGGGTCTAAATGACAAATTCTTTGTTTACACTCTTGAGGCAACAGTTTTGGCTCAATCTTCATAAAACTTTGCCAGAATAATTGTTAGGGTATAAGGATGAACCCTATTGATTATGGGAAGGTTCTTTTGTAAAACACAGGTAAGGGGGCCTTAATAACAATTTCTTTGTTTACTTTCTTTTGGTCGATTACATATATGATTCGCGCATTACATCGGACAGGACCATGGGAAATCGCATCTTATAGCTTCAAATACGTGTCACATGTGATTGTGTTAACGGCTTCGTTTTCATTCTGAAATGACGTCTCATTGACGTTCCAGGAGAAAAAATTAAATTAACAAAACTTAAATTTCAAGATAACTGACGAAACATTTTCTATTTTTATTGTTAGCTCACCTGAGTACAAAATGCTCATAGTGAGCTTTTGTGATCGTTGAATGTCTGTCGTCCGTCGTGCGTCGTGCGGCGTCAACAATTGAAGTGTTTACACTCTAGAGGTCACAGTTAACCCAATCTTTATGAAACTTGGTCAGAATAATTGTTAGATCATGAGGGTGAAGCCTATTGATTATGGGAGGGTTCTATTCGATAAAACAGGAATAGGAGCTTTAAAAGCAATTTCTTTGTTTACACTCTAGAGGCTACAAATCTGGCTAAATCTTCGTGAACTTTGCCAGAATAATCATTAGGGTTAAAAGATGAACCCTATTCATTATTGGAAGGATCTTTCCAAAAACACAGGATAAGGGGTCTAAATGACAAATTCTTTGTTTACACTCTTGAGGCAACAATTTTGGCTCAATCTTCATAAAACTTTGCCAGAATAATTGTTAGGGTATAAGGATGAACCCTATTGATTATGGGAAGGTTCTTTTGTAAAACACAGGTAAAGGGGCCTTAATAACAATTTCTTTGTTTACTTTCTTTTTGTCGATTACATACATGATACGCGCATTACATCGGACAGGACCATGGGAAATCGCATCTAATGGCCTCAATTACGTTTCATATGTGATTTTGTTTACGGCTTTGTTTTCATTCTGAAATGACGTCTCATTGACGTTCCAGGAGAAAAAATTAAATGAACAAAATTTAAATTTCAAGATAACTGACGAAACATTTTTCTACTTTTATTGTTAGCTCACCTGAGCACAAAATGCTCATAGTGAGCTTTTGTGATCGTTGAATGTCTGTCGTCCGTCGTGCGTCTAGGTGTCAACAATTGAAGTGTTTACACTCTAGAGGTCACAGTTTTGACCCAATCTTCATGAAACTTGGTCAGAATAATTGTTAGAACATGAGGGTGAATCCTATTGATTATGGGAGGGTTCTATTCGATAAAACCAGAATAGCAGCTTTAATAGCAAGTTCTTTGTTAAAACTCTAGAGGCTACAATTTTGGCTCAATCTTCATAAAAATTGTTAGGGTATAAGGATGAACCCTATTGATTATGGGAAGGTTCTTTTGGAAAACACAGGTAAGGGGGCCTTAATGACAATTTCTTTGTTTACTTTCTAGAGGCCACAGTTTTGGCTCAATCTTCATGAAAATTGGCCAAAATAATTGTTAGGTCACAAGGATGAATCCTATTGATTATAGAAGGTTCTTTTGGAGAACAAAGTAAAATGAGCCTTAATGACAATTTCTTTGCAACACTCTAGAAGCCATAATTTTGGCTCAATCGTCATGAAACGTTGCCAGAATAATTGTCAGGTCATAAAGATGAACCGTAAAGATTATTGTAAAACACTGGTAAAGAGGCCACAATGACAAGTTCTTTGTTAACAATATAGAAGTCACATTTTTGGCTTAATTTTCATGAAACTGGTTAAAGTTATTTGTCTCTAGTTGCATTTTTCTTAACAGCAGGCAATTCAGGTGAGCGATCTAGGACCATCATGGTCCTCTTGCTTTAAGAGTTGTAGGTAGGCCTATAAAAATGGAATGCTATGGAGTGATAATAATCCGAACCTTGTATTCGATCCTTGATTTGGTCTCGTGTAATCAAAACGTTCATATACAGCTTGAAGACCATATAAGATGTCCGGTCAATAATTTAACCTATCGCCACACATTTGCTGCATTTTTAAGCTTGAAAAGAAATAATTAGAAAAACTCTGCGAGAACAGAAAAAATTGCAATTTCTTCTTTTCTCAAAATGTTTTCTACCTGATTTGGAACTGTAAATTGTCGTCTGCAACATCTTCCGATTCAGACAAGTCTATTTTTGTTTTTTGTTTGTTTTTTGGTAATAGGCTATTATATTCCTTATTGGCTCTGTTTTCTTCGAGTTGGTGGAGCAAGGTCAAGAGGTGGGACGAAAAGACGGATACTTCAAATCTTAATTCAAAGTTTATTATTCATTTGTTCTCTTTAATTACACCATCAGCAGCAGTGGGCTATAAAACACAAAAGAATTCCATAGTAAAAAGGCAACCAAATTCGTATTTTCCATTCTTCAATAACTTTGAACCCATTGAATGTTTTTAACATTTTTTCAGTCATATCGCGGCGGATGGAGCAACTTATCGTGGATTCATTGTATATCTTGCACCAGTACCACCAGTACATCTTTTCCTAGCCCCCAGCTCCTATCTCACTTATAGCACTCATTGTAGAGACACAGATGTCGGAAAGGATATGCGCCGCCGGGGATCGAACCCATGACACCCCCATGATTGAAGATTGGGGGTCTATTATGCTACCAACTGGGCTATGACGGCAGCCCATCTATATAAACGATTTACGTTAGGATTTCATGTTTAATTAGAAATTTGCTTACCGTAATTATTTTGCTCGACCTTCGGTACAATTCACGGCCAGATTAAAAACCCGATTTCCTGAAATGATATGACACAGATATTCTAATATTGTTGACACACAATCTAATATATTTGACACGCAATTTTGACTTACATTTTAGCTCTCCTGAGCACGAAGTGCTCTAGGGGAGCTATTGTGATCGGTAATCGTCCGGCGTCCGTCTGTCCGTCCGTCCGTTCACAATTACAAAAAATCTTCTCCTCCTAAAATCACCATGGAATTTCAACCAAACTCCACATAACTGATCCTTAGGTCATGCTCGAGATTTACGTCGAGATTTGAATAAAACCACTAACCTGCTACAACACAGGAGTTACGAGGAAAACAGCGGTCAGTCACTGATTTTAGTCGCCGAGGTACTATTCTAGAAAAATGCCCGACACCATAAGATACTCATTTTTCACTCAACCAAAATGTATCAGAAAATGTAAAACTTGAAAAAAGTATTGTGAGCTATACCTAAACGTTAAACAGTCTTTAAGTGTTCGGGTCGATCTGTTATCTAGAACAGGTTTATATTATCTGATTTCACTCATTCCCAAACAGTCCAACTTCTTTACGCCCCTCAAAAAAGCTTTTGAAAAAATTGGGGACAAATGGACAAAGAAGAAATTGCTTATTTCAATTATCCACAATGTTTTCTACCTGAAAGGACGAAAAGTTTTAAAAACCTATCATTGAATCAAAGTACTGAAAGAGTTATTGGAGAGCAAATTTGATTATAATGCTTTCCAGCTGTCTAAAGAATTTGTTCGAAGAAGAGAATCAGTTGTTTTTCATTTGATTATATACAGCGCTGTCTAAGAACTTGGTATAAAAAATCTATCCGGAAAAAAAGTCTTAAATTTCATGGACCTGCTGTCTGCACGTGCACTGAAACTATTTTTGTAATCTAACTTTGTGTGAAAAATTTTACAGTCAGTCATTTCAGAGATTCTAATTCTAAAACTTTTCCCCACACCATTCTTTTGAAGAAACCCCCCAGAAACGTTGTCGAAAATGGAGATATTGCTTACAAAAAGTAGTTTCTTCATTACTCACACTTTTGTCTTTCCAGTAAGTAAAACATTCGAAATTCTATCAACTTCAAAAAGTTGACTTTCATTAGAATCAATCAAAATTTTGTTATCAGGTAATGTTTTGTAAATAAGGTTAAACTTTATTACCTTATTTCACATGGAGAGGAGATAGCTGTATAAAAATTATAACAGACACCAGTATTACCTCCATTTAATCGATTTCCAGTCGAGAAAATTTTGGATTGATCCAGTTTAAAAGATGTTGTAGACGATAATTTTAAGTTGATTAAATTTTAAATTGTTTGGTCTTTTCAGGGTAGAAAACAGTGTGGACAAACTAGTCATGCTATAGGAGAGCTATTGCTCTCCAAAAATTGTAGTCTGCAACTTATTTCAATTTGAACCAGTTTAAAATTTTGTCGTCTGGTAATGGGTAAGAGCGAGCAGGACATGTCACTTCAAAATAATTATTTGGAAATTACAGTTATAAACCCTTGTCTATCTGAATAAAATCCTCTACAGAAATGCATTAAAATCAAAGGACTGAAAAGATTGAAAGGCCTTAATTGTTGGTCAATATCTATTTTATTAACCAATTCTTTAAACAACTCTAGATTAAAGCGCAGAGCAGGAGGTGAAGTCAAAGATCAGACTGCACGCATGTACACGCCAGTCTTTGTCTATGTCTCCTGACCCCCCCCCCCCCAAAAAAAAAAAAACCAAAAAACAAAAAAAAAACAGGAATATTCAGGGTTCGGCATGACAATAGTTAGATGTGTGTTAAAATGTCCAAATGTTACTCGGACGCATTCAAAAGGCAGTTCAAATAGTCTTCCATGTATGTTTCTGGGATATAGAAGAGACACAGTTTTCGCTTCTTTGACGACCCCCAAGTAGATAGATCTGGAGAAAATATGGAAAATGATAAAACAACTTATTACAAGTTATTTCTCAGCTTTCATTATATTTTTTTTTTTCATCGAAATATCAAAGTTGTTTTAAATTTCATTAACTTGAACTGTTCGTTTGCAACTTCTTTAAATTTAGACTTATTTAAATTAATGTCTATATTTAAATCTTTCGTCAATGAAAATTCGTTCAGTCGCCTTAACCCGACTAATTCAAGCGGTAGTTACGACGTTTAGGTCGCCAAGCAACCATTTTCAGGTTCAGAGGTAGCTCCCTAGATAGCAGTGGCTCACTCTTTTGTTAGTTCACATTTCAATAATTTAATTTTTAGTTTCGCCAATCAAAAACGGGAGTTCTGATTGGTCGGGAAAAATTCTTACATCCACAAAATTTTTAGCGAACAGATATTTTGTATGCTTCCGCACAAAATAGTTCCTTGCAACAAGTATTGAAATTTGTAAAATGTTTGCTCTTTCGGGTCCATGCAATTAAATTATAAGAAAATGAAGAGAACTTTTTTTTCATGGAGGTATGAAACAAAAAACCTAATTACACTTATATGAATCCGTTTTGCGTATTCGTGCAGTGTGATTTGTTGTGTTTTTGTTTCATTACTCCACGAAAACAAAACAGAAAATCTCTTCATCTCTTAATATCGATTTTAGATCCAGTGTAAAATAAGAGTTGTTCACGGACAACATAGCTCGCCCTTTTATTTGTTTTTAATGGCACATGTTCACAGAGCCAATGTCATTGCTAAGTTAAAGTTATAGGTTTCTATAAAGGGTTAAGGATCGTGGTCACAAGGTCTCAAATGAAAGCATAACCGTCATGCTGTATAAAATCCCTTATGGAAATGAATTAAAATCACAGGGCTGAGAGCATTGATAGTCCTTGTTGTTCAATAATCAATATTTCTTTTAAAAAAAAACAACATAACTTCTCTTGTAGGAAAAAGTACAAGCAGAAGATGAAGACCAAGATCAGACAGCACTTGTGCAGGCTGATCTTTGTCTATACCTCCTGCCTAAACCGGAATATTCCGGGTTCAGCATGACAAGGATTAAGAATACGTGCGAAAAATTACCAATAAGGAAAAAGCTATTGATTTTGGTTAAAGATTATAGATCAATTGATTGATTGATTGGATGGGGTTTAAAGCCATTTTAACACTATTTCAGTCATATCGCGGCGACTGGAACACCTAACAATGGATTCCTGGTATTTCTAACACCAGAACTACCACTACATCCTTTCCTAGCCTCCAGCTGCTATCCCACTTAGGTTTACGATTATCCACCCATTGGAGAGAGATAAATGTTGGAAAGAATACGTGCCGCAGATTATAGGTCAAAGTCACAGGTACAAAGTCATTGTCTCAAATAAAAGACCATCTCCTGATGAGTGTATTGTGTGAAATATGAAAATCCTAGGTGAAAAATGACAAATATAAAAGTTAAAGCTTTAAGTTAAAAAGTTTTATCATAACGGATTAAAGGTCAAGGTTACAACGTAACGGAATCAATGTCATTGTCTCAAATGAAAGGTTTCTTCATAAAGAATGCATGTGTGAGATATGTGCCACTAACTCTAATCCTAAAAGAGATATAACAACCTTTACCAAGTTGGACACCGAGGCTACGGCAATAGCTCTCCTGAGACATTCGTCCCGGTCAGACTAAACAAGTTTGCTCTAGGTTATAGTTAATAACTTAACCCATTCCCACAAAGTGACGGTTTTAAACACCCCTCAATATGAAAGCTTCGGAAAATATTGTGGAAAATTAAGAAACTGCTTGTTATAAGCATTTACTTCATTATCCACAATGTTTTCTGCCCCAAAAGACAAATATTTTAAAGATTTCACCAACTTATAGCTTTCGTCTGCATCTTATGTTAATTTGGACGGGTCTAAAACTTTATCGAGTGGTAATCGGTGAAAGGACCTTTGTTTGTTGACAAACATTCGATTCTTGTCCAAGTCACCCTAGCTAAAAGAAAATCAGAGTTGTAAGTAGCTATCTATTGCCCTTAATCCATTCAATGGGAGATCCAAGATCAGTTATATGAAATTCTGTAATGTACTTGTATACCTGAAAAGAATACTACATATTTGCGACGCTTTCTAATTAGATATAATTGTATATATCGTCGATTCTCTACCAAAAACCTATTAACTACAGCTCATTCCAAGCTGTATTTACGATTTTTTGTTAGAACATCGTCGATATTCGAGACTTAACACAAACCCTCCTTTTTACGCCCCTCAAAAGAAAAGCCTTGGAAAACATTGCGGAAAAGGGAAAAAATGCTTGTATCAATTAATTTCCTCATTATCCACAACGTTTTGTACCCAAAGAAACGAAAAAAATTAAAATTCCATCAACTTAAAATGTCGTCTGAAGTTTCTTTTAATTTCGATCAACCTAAAATTGTGTTGTGTAGGAATGGGTTAAACAAACCTTTCTGATGTTTGAAACCGAGCTAAATTAATCCCATTCACAACGTTACACTGTCAACTATAAGCGAGCTATCGACAACGAATGAATTATCGCTTGACGATTAAAATGTTATATCTATGTACTGCTTTAAATATAAACAGTTGATTATACGTATATATGCGAACATTTTTTACTTCCTTTTTCACCCTTTCCTGTTCAATCTCGGGGTTTTACTTCCCTACGATTTTATAACTGAGAAAACCTTGTTGAAAACAGAAAAATTGCTTGTAACAAGCAATTTCTTCTTTTTCCACAATATTTTCTACCCTTGTAAATGGTAATTTTTCTAATCAAATCCACCTTAAATTTTCGTATGCTAAGCCTTTGAATTTGGACCGGACTATAATCTTGTAAAACATTAAAGGGTTAAGAAGTTGTTCGTCATTCTTGATATAGTTCATGCCCGTTCCGTTATGACTAACCCTAAGAGTAAATAAAAAAAGATTCTTTTCTTGACAAGTCAAAACCATTGTTAAAACGTTAAAAAAATGTTTTGTTCTATTCAACGTCCCTGTAAATGTTATTAATTTAAAACAATCGACGTTAAATAAGACAAGATAAAAGTTATGTCACGTGGAATTTTGTTTTCTATGTCGGGTTACCAGAATAGAGTCCGATCTCTTAGTAGTTGAAACAATCAGGAAAAAAAGAGAGAGATAGAGAGGGGGGTGGGGAGGATGAGAGAAAGAGAGGGAGAGCGAGCGGGGCGACACACAGAAATAGGAAAAGACAGAGATAGGGGGTAGAGTCGACATGAGGAGAGGAGAGAGAAACTAAGAGAGACCGTCAAATAAGAAAAGATAAAAATTAGGGCACGTGAAATTTGGTTTTCTATGTCTCTGGCTGTTGGGTTAGCAGAATGGAGTCCCATCTCTTAGTAGTTGAAACAATCAGAGAAAAAACAGAAAGAGAGGGGAGAAGAGAGGATGGGAGAGAGAGTGGGAGAGAGGGAGAGTGAGTGAGAGAGAGAGGGGGAGTGAGAGGAAGAGAGAGAGAGAGATAGCGGGGAGACACATAGTAAGATGGAGAGAGGGGGTCATCGAGAGAAGGAGAGAGAGAGAAACACAACAAGACAGACAGGGGACCGGAAAACAAACAAACAAAGTGTGAATGGGTGTGCAACCAAGCTCCAGTGACGACGAAAGAGAGAGATAGGAAGAGGGATATAGTGAGAATTGTGTAAGTTGATACACGGCTTCTTCAGAAATACAAACTCAATGTCACCTTGTTTCTTTCCATTCTTCCCTCTTTTCAGTAACCTTATCATTTGAACTATGAAAAGTGGATAAGTGTTCCGCCTACATTACAACAGCAATTCGATGTAAATTTACCCTTTTTGGTCGTTTGAAAAAAACGTTTAACCATTTCCCTAATAATCCGGCTTTTTACGTCCCTAAAGAAAAAACTTTGAAAACATTTTGAAAAATGAAGAAACTGTATCAATCAATTTCATCATTTTCGACAATGTGTTCGTATTCAAAAGGCAACTACTTTTTGTTTCAATTTAAAATTGTGGTCAGCACTTTATTGGAATTCGGACCAGCCAAAGAATGTTGTCATCTTGTTATGAGTAAAAAAACGACATCACATATTTCTGTCTGGTGTCTGTGGTCGAGAGGAAGAGCCTCGGCTTCACGACCAAAAAGGTCTCGAGTCGATTCTCGGGAGCGGCACCCCATCTCGATGCGAAGCAGAATCGAGAGGGATAATTTAAGTTGGAAGAAATTGTTCAAAATCGATTTTGAATAAATAGGTTTAAACATATTTTACCGGGTCATCCTCATAACTAGTTTCTGTTGTATACTTCAGCGGAGATAACATGTCATGATTACATACAAAAACTTTTGCTACTGTTTTGTTGTAAAGTAGCCACCAAGGTATACAGTGGCGATGGATTACAACGAAACGGTGTAAATCTTGCAAAGAAAATATTGGAAACTACCACCTTTGTTTATTTATTTTCATTTGTAGGTTTGAATGATGTTTAACTCCTTTTTAACAGTATATCAGTCATATTGCGGTGGATGGAGAACTTAACCAAAGATTCCTGGTATTTCTAACACCAGTACTACCACTACATCCTTTACGAGCAACCAGCTGCTCATCCCACTTAGGTTTACGATAATCTACCCATTGGTAAGAGACAGATATCGGAGAGGATATTTGCTCCGACCGGGGATCGAACCCTGGACCTCATGATTGAGAGTCCGGCGCACTACCAACTGCGCCATGGTCGCGGTCATTTACTTCTTTTGAAGATGAACGCATATTAAGAGTTTCCAGTGAATACCAGAGATACAACCAAATGTGACACTTCATGCGAATATATACGTATTTAAAAGCTATGAATTAAAGTACTATGACAATTTAACCCCTTTCCCATAGAAGCCCTCCTTTTTATGTCCCTAAAGAAAAAAAGCTTTGGAAAACATTGTAGAAAATGAAGAAATTGCGTGTATCAAGCAAATACTTCATTATCCACACTTCCATCAACTTGAAATTTTCGTCTACGGCTAATTTCATATTGGACAAGTCTAAATCTGTGTTATGTGGGAATAATTTAATTTCTAGTTTCGTCTATCAAAAACGAGCGTTCTGATTGGTTGAAAAAACTCCATGAACAAAATTTTGAGCACGCAGCGATTTTTTATGCTTCCGTACAAAAAAAGTCCCTTACAAAAAGGTATCAAAATTTGTAAAGCTTTTGTTTTTTCGCTCGATGCTATTAAATTATAAGAAATGAAGAGAATTTTTTTTGTTTTCCTCGAGGTATGAACCGAAAAACCTAATCACACAATGTATGAATCCGCTTCGCGTATTCATACAGTGTGATTAGGTTTTTCGGTTCATACCTCGAGGAAAACAAAAAATATTCTCCTCATCTCTTAACAAGTCTAAATCTGTTTTACGTGGGAATGGTTTAAGTTTCAGAAGATCTTCAAAGACTGAATAGTTTCGACCCTTGCCAGCCCACAAAGTGCGCTCAGTCGGACTACGGTCGATATCTTATGCACTTCCTTGGAGGTTTCTTTTCGCTTGGCTGGTCACGAATCTCCCTTTTCCCCACGAACACAGTGCTAATGCTGTAGAAATTAAATGACTCCCTTGGCCCAACTTCGATTTTAAACGGAGTTATTTTCAGAAAAAAATATGGCCAATACCATTTAACAAGAAAGTAGTATAGTTGGTATGCGACCCTAATGTCGGAGATCATTAGTCAACTGGTTGTTTCAATGTCAGTCACGATTGGTCAATTATATTCATAAAGTTTTCAAAACAAACAAGTCAAAATTTAGAACAGCCAAAAAAGGTACGAAGACTGACTAGTTGAAGTTTTGATGCTGTATCAAATACAAAATTTAAAAAAAAATGAGATTTGTACGACATTGGTACATTTAATTAAGACCGGTTTCAAAAATTAATCTTTGTTATTATTTTGATTTTTTAAGCTTCCGCAATCAAAAACGAAAGTGAGTAAAGGTTCTGTCTTTTTCATGCATAAACAAACGAACTTGTTAAGGTTTCTTTTCGCTCGGCTGGTCACGAATCTCCCCCTTTTCCCCACGAACACGGTGCTAAGGCTGTAGAAATTGAATGATCACCGTTGTCAGTCTAAAAATTGCCTGACCAATCAAATCATTCATTTAGACAGGGTGTGAACTCTTAAATCTGAATTATTTTGTTGGTTTGGCGACTTAAACGTCGTAACCTTTTTGGTCGACAACCAACTATCTGACAAGCGATATGTCCAAAAAAATATTATTGATAACTTTTCTCGTGCTACCGTGCCGGAGGTCAGAGTGTGTGAACAGAGGTCATTTCTTCTCTTTCAGTTTTCTCAGATACCAACTGAGTTGGATAAAACATAGAGTTGACGAGATATAAGTGCTTATCGGAGGCCCTCTGCCAAATATGGCTTCATATTTTGTTTAGTAGAAAAGATTGTTTTTTCATACAAAGAAATCCATTCAATTCGTTGGCATTTCACCACATACAAGTACTAAATACACGTTTACAAGAGCCGTCAGCGACGGATTATGCTCCTCATACAACTGCTCATCACAGATCAATTGAGAAATGAGAATATCTTTTTTTTTTCATTGAGGTATGAACCTTAATAATAATAATCACAATGTATGTATAAACGATACTGTGAAGGTACGTTTATTTATTTATTTTTTTCTTTCTTTCTTATTCGCAACAAATGATTGAATAATGGGGGTTTTCGATGAAAAATAAATTTTTACAAGGAGAGTTTCATCTAATTTGGATCAGGGGCTCTTGAAACCCGTATAGGACTGAAGGAAAGAAAGACGTGCGAGCGGACAGACGCAACGTTGGCTATATTCAATCGTCTTTCGGTGAGCATACACAGTGTTTGTTTATAGTAAAGTGTATTTTAGCAGACGACTAATATTTACGCTGATCAAATGCGAGATGGTGCGGAAGGCTATGCAAATTAGATTAAATTATTGTCTCATTTAGTAGAAGCGCATACTTAAATTAATGTAAGAAATTGCTTGTGCTAAGCAGTAATCTCCCTTTTCCACAATTTTCTTTTTGTGTTATATTTTATACTCATATAAGTTGGGAAACTGTTTGTAGTTAAATACCCAAGTGTATCAAAAACTAAAAGAAAGCCAATCTTTGCTAAGATGATCTGACTAATCCAATAGCACATATTATCATCAGCAGCATCTTTCAATTTAGACTAGACTAAAATTTTCTCACGCGGTTAATAGGTTAATGATATGATAATGATCTGTCACTAATCAATTATCATCATAAAATTTTGAAAACAAAAAAATGTCAAAATCTAGAACATTGACTAAAACAACAAGAAAAGTATGAAGACTTACTGGTTGAAGTTTTGATACTCTATCAAACACAAAATTGCGGTAAGTAAAACATTGGTACATTTAATTCAGACTGGTTTAAAAAAATAATGGTTGTTATTGTTTTCATTTTTTCAAGCTTCCGCATTCAAAAACGAAAGTGAGTAAAAGTTCTGTCTATTTCATGCATAAACAAATAAAAACTTGTTGAACCAAATGTTGGAAATGAAATCATTTGCTAAAGATTTGTTGTTTACTTCGTTTAGCTCGATTTCTTAGGTTAAAAAGTTTTAACTTTCAATAAATTTGCTAAAATTCAACATTACCTCTACA
Source organism: Fragum fragum (assembly GCA_946902895.1). NCBI lineage: Eukaryota > Metazoa > Mollusca > Bivalvia > Cardiida > Cardiidae > Fragum > Fragum fragum. The sequence continues at coordinate 58,539,155 of OX336370.1, read as the reverse complement.
GCTTGGAAATTTTGATCTTGGTATTTTTAAGGGAAATCCCCTTCTCTATTTTTAGTAAATTCTATTGGCCGACTTCCAAAGGCCGTATATTGGCGACGATTGACCAATCGCGACTGTCAATCGAACAATCAATCGACCAATGAAATCATAGATCAGAAATGAGTTTGAACTCCAACATTTGGCTGCAATTTTTTTTCATCATTTTGTTTGGTTTGTCAACTTAAACGTTGTAACTACAGCTTATTCAAGCTGTAGTTACAACGTTTAGGTCGCCAAACAACTATACCAATTTTTAGTTACATGCTATTGGCCATAAATTTTGCAAAATATCGCCGTTTGATTCGAAGTGGGAATTCCTGTTAGAGTCAGTGGGCGTGGCCAAAGGAGTAAATGGGCTGGGCCAGCGATTGGTCAATTTATAAGTAAACCCGGTAGGTCTACGCGATTAGCTCAGTTGGTATAGCACTTGATTTCAAACATCAAGATCATGGGTTCGAGCCCAGGGCTGACCATATCAACTAACAAACTAATTGTCTTTCGGATGAGACGTTAAACCGAGGCCCCGTGTGACTATAGTATCCATCGAGCAGGTTAAAGAACCAGGCGGAGCTTTCAATAGTTTCGTCCTGTATCCTTGCACAATGCCCCGTAACAACTAACAGTCTTCTGGATGCGTCGCTCATATGGGCATGAGCTACTGTAGCGACGATAAATAAACGGAAATACATTCATACGCGAAAAAGAGCAAAGCAATAAATACATCAGTCCTAAGAGTTGCCTAATATATACACACTAGTGGCCATATTTTTCTCCGAAGTATTTAACCAAATTCCACACAACAAAATTTCAAACTGGTCCAATTTGATTGAATCTGCAGACGACAATTTCAAGTTGGTGGAATCGGTTTTTAGCTCCCCTGAGCACGAAGTGCTCTGGGGGAGCTATTGTGATCGGTCATCGTCCGTCCGTCCGTCCGTCCGTTCACAATTACAAAAAAATCTTCTCCTCCTAAACTAACCATGGAATTTCAGCAAAACTTTTCAGAAATGATCCTTAGGTCATGCTCTTTCAAAATACTTCAAAGAATTGAAATCCATGAAGAACTCTGGTTGCCATGGCAACGGAGTGAAAAAACTTAAAAAAATCTTCTCCTCCCAAGCCATAAGGCCTAGAGCTTAGATATTTGGTACAAATCATCATCTATTGACCCTCTACCAAAATACTTCAAAATATTACCGTATTATGAAAATTAGCCCTTTTCTGGGCGATCCCTGATTTTACATAGAAATAAAGAAGGAAATCTCTTTAAATCTTCTTCTCCCAAACCATAAGGCCTAAAGCTTTGATATTTGGTATACATCATCATCTATTGACCCTCTACCAAAATACTTCAAAGAATTACCGTATTATGAAAATTAGCCCTTTTCTTTGAGATCCCTGATTTTACAAAAAATTAAAGAAGGAAATCTTTGAAAATCTTCTTCTCCCAAACCATAAGGCCTAGAGCATTGATATTTGGTACAAATCTTCATCTATTGACCCTCTACCAAAATACTTCAAAGAATTACCGTATTCTGAAAATTAGCCCTATTCTGGGCAATTTCTGATTTTATATAGAATAAAAGAAGGAAATCTTTGAAAATCTTCTTGTCCAAAACCATGAGGCCTAGAGCTTTGATATTTGGTATACATCATCATCTATTGACCCTCTACCAAAATACTTCAAAGAATTATCATATTCTTAAAATTAGCCCTTTTTTGTGATCCCTGATTTTACATAGAAATAAAGAAGCAAATCTTGAAAAATTTTCTTCTCCCAAACCATAAGGTATATAGCTTTGATATTTGGTACAAATCATCATCTATTCACCCTCTACCAAAATACTTAAAAAAACAACCGTATTCTGAAAATTAGCCCTTTTCTTTGTGATCCCTGATTTTACATAAAATTAAAGAAGGAAATCTTTTAAAATCATCTTCTCCTGAAACATTAAGCCTAGAGCTTTGATATTTGGTACAAATCATTAGCCATTGACCTTCTACAAAATTACTCTAAAGATCACCTTATTATGAAAATTAGCCCTTTTCTTGGTGATCCCTCATTTTACATAGAAATAAAGAAGGAAATCTTTGAAAATCTTCTTCTCCCAAACCATAAGGCCTAGAGAGAGCTTTGATATTTGGTATACATCATCATCTATTGACCCTCTACCAAAATGCTTCAAAGAATTACCATATTATGATGTTAGCCCTTTTCTGGTCGATCCCTGATTTTACATAAAAATAAAAGAAGGAAATCTTTTAAAATCTTCTCCTCCGAAACCATAAGGCCTAGAGCTTTGATATTTGGTACATATCATCATATATTGACCCTCTACCAAAATACTTCAAAGAATTATCATACTCTGAAAATTAGCCCTTTTCTGTGCGATCCCTGATTTTACATAGGAATAAAGAAGGAAATCTTTGAAAATCTTCTTCTCTCGAACCATAAAGCCTAGAGCTTTGATATTTGGTACATATCATCAGACATTGACCCTCTACCAAATTACTTAAAAAATACCCCTTTTCTGTGCAATCCCTAATTTTAGTTTGGAATAAATAATGATATCTCTGAAAACCCTCTTCTCCTAAACCATTAGGCCTAGAGCTTTTATACTTGGTATGTATTGATGTCCATACTTCAAAGCATTACCATATTCAGGAAAATAGTGCTATATGGTTGGATCATCAATATATCTAGGATTAAAAGAGAAATCCTTAAACATCTCCAAAATAATTAGACAGGGGGCTTTGCTATTTTGTTTAACCATCATACTCAGGGGAGCGATTTAGGACCATCATGGTCCTCTTGGTTTTTGTTGTTGTTTCTTTGTTTGGTTGGTTGAATTTTAATGTCACTATGGATAGAAAACATTGTTGATAACGAAGAAATTTATTGATACAAACAATTTCTTCATTTCCTGAACGTTTTCAAAAAAAAAAAAAAATCTTGAGGGGCGTAAAAAGGAGGGCTTTTAGAATGTTCCAAGAAAGAAGCTTCAGACGACAATTTCAAGTTGATGGCATTTTAATTTATTAATTATTTTTTTTTTTTTTTTTTGTTTTTGGATAGAAAATATTGTGGATAATGAAGAAATGATATATGCAATTTCTTCATTTTCCACAACGTTTTTCATAGTTTTTTTCTTTGGTGCGTAAAAAGGAGGGTTTTTGTGATCCAAAAAGGTAGTCTATAGAGTACATTCAATGTTGATTTATTTGATTTAAAAAATGTTAAGATGACCTTCTTTTTCACCACACTTTGCCTAACAAGGAGCTTGCCCTCAGTTCATAGTGGCTAACAATATATCCTGACCTAGTTTTAAGTTATATTAGCCAAAAACGAAGACTTTTAAGTATAGACTTCATGCGCATCCGAAATCAAGCACGTGATCTCAAGGGTACTGGTTCGAGCACCACCGTCACCGGGGTATGTACATGGGCAAGTCACTAAATAGCCAGTCTCAGTGTACCTAGCTGTACAATTGGGTAGCAGTGGGTTTAAGCTACTACCTCTTTTTCAGGGACGTGAAAAATCTGGATTGTGAGTGTTCGAGAGCGACGATATAAGCCCAAAGCCTAAAGTGATCCAACTAGAATAAATTAGTACAAACTAAAGATGTTATATAACGTTACAAAGTTATGCTCCAGCTTTAAGACAAAGAACTAACGTGTAGGCTATAGAGTGTGCACTAAGCGCCATGAATACCATGCAATGCTAGATAACAAAAGCTCGAATTGAGTATTTTGAGCTCAAAAAGGCTTAAAGGATAATCTAGCAAATTGACCTTTTTGAGATTTGAAGATAAAAATCGACCGTTTGAAGAGCGACAAACAACACTAACCCATGTCAGTACAATCGCTCCCTTTTACACCCCACAAGAAAAAAGATTTTGAAAACATAGTGGAAAATGAAGAAATTGTTTGTATCAAGCAATTTCTTCATTATCCACAATGTTTTCTATATGAAATGACAATTTTTTTTTAAAAAAATAATGAATTCCATTACCTTGAAATTGTCGTCAGTTAGGAAAAGTCTATAATGTTGTTGTGTGGGTAAGATAAGTAAAGATACTATACATCCCATCGTACAAAATCATTCTCCCCCCGACACACACATAAAGAAAGAAAAGATATTACATGCAATCATAAGTTTATAAAATGCTATGCTAATTTCAAATCAATTGAAATGTAGGAGGTCCTTGTTTTAATTGACCAGACGCTGGTCCAGCCCATTGACTCCAACAAGAAGTTCGATTTCGAGTTTAAACGTTTTTTTTTTTTTTTTTTCTATTTTATTTTGTTTTAGTTTGTTTGTTTTGCAAAACTTACAGCTAGTTTCATGTAAAAAATCTAGGATGGTTGGTTGGCGACCTATATATACATCGTTTACCAACCTTTTTAATTTGCAATATCTTACTGACCATTTTTTAAAAAGCAGTTTAATATCTCAGTCGAAGCTCCTGTCGGAGCTCAGTGAGCGGGGCCCGAGGATCAGCAATACGTCATTCATTTCAAACGAATAGTTTTTAAATGTTCCTTTGCAATGCTTTGTGATCATCTTTCGGAGACAAATCATTCAACGAAAGCGATTTGAATCCTCAGAGTGAAATTACATCCTGTGAATTGAAAACTTTGTAAAGAAAGGATAACAGTAGCCAAACGACCAGAAACGTTTCACGAGTATGTCTCGTGTCAAGTCTTCCTTAATTTCATGCAAAAGCTGAACAGCTTGTGCCAATCTCAATTAAAACTACCAAGTTGAACAGAATATTAAACTTATTTTGGGAAAAAAATCAGTGTTATCATGTAATTTTAACGTGAGGTAATACTAACCCTTTCTTATCAACCCTTTCCCGTTCTTTTGAAATTTTATACTGGTCCAAATTCAAAGAGGTTGCAGACCCAGAGAAAACTAGATCAATTTAAATGAAACCATCATATATGTGGTAGAAAATTTTCCCTTTTTTCACAATTTTTTCTCGAGTACTTTATTGAAGGGACGTGAATTCCGGGTTTGAAAAGGAAAGGGGTAGCTCTAAACTAAAAATAACATAGTTGCGCACAATAAGTACAGCGTGGTCGAGGTACAACAGTGAGATCGCGAGAGTATGTGAGCATGATGACTACAGCGTGGCCGAGGTACAACAGTCATATCGCGAGAGTATGTGAGCACGATTACTACAACGTGGCCGAGGTACAACAGTCTGATCGCGAGAGTATGTAAGCACGATGACTACAGCGTTGGTGAGGTTCCACATATCGCGAGAGTATGTGAGTACGATGACTACAGCGTTGGCGAGGTTCCACATATCGCGAGAGTATGTGAGCACCGTGACTACAGCGTGGCCGAGGTACGACAGTCGGATCACGAGAGTATGTGAGCACGATGACTACAGAGTGGCCGAGGTACAACAGACAGATCGCGAAAGTATGTGGGCACAATGACTACAGCCTGGCCGAGGTACATCAGTCAGATCGCGAGAGTATGTGAGAAAGATGGCGAGACCTTGTGAGTACGATGAAGAGATCTCGTACCTCGGCTAAGCTGTAGTCACCGTGTTCATCTATGTAACGTTTTAGTCTAGAGTTAATAAGAAAGGGGTTTTTACCACAAAACTTTCCGGTCTCATCATTGTTGTTTTGTTCTCTCGTCATTGTATTCTAAGTCCTTACGTAAAAAGGTAGCATTTTGGCGATGTACCCCGTATTAATGAGGTTGAAATCGAATCCGCGATGCGGTAATAATTTTAGCCACAATTGAAATTAGAGGGGCTAGAGCGCCTGCATTGCTCCACAGACTTGGATTTGCTGATTAACTAATTGAAAATCGATCAAGCTTTTTCCATGATCCTCAAGACAAAGACTTAGTTAACCATGATGGAAAAAGGAAAAATAGCTTAACCCATTTTGACACGATAAAATTTAGATTGGTACAAATTAAAAGAAATCGCAGAGAAAATTTCAAAGAGCGTTAAAGTTTGATAATAAGAGCCAAATCAGTCCGAAATTTTTAGCTGATCTTTTGAAAAAATCTAATTCAAGGTCATCCAAAAATATCCAGAAGCATCCATACAAACACTAAATGATATCCATTTGATAGTCTAAGGAGACAATCTTTAATGATTTCACTATATTCCTTATATTGAAAAAGACCCCCCCCCCTCTAAAAACATATTTGTTACACGATCAATTCTAAGGTAGCTTTCGATGCGTGTGTTTTTTTGTTTTTTTTCGGGGGGGGGAGGGGAAAGGGGGTTCATGTCACAGATTTTAATTCTTCTTATTACCCTTCATATACTATTTTGAAAATCAGAGATCGTTTATCAGAATAAACCGGGGTATTTCCCCAATAGCCTACGTAGGCTGTTAATCTATCTTTAGATTAAGCCGAAAGAGTTGCAATGAATATTGGGTCATTCACGTTTTGCTTATAACCGTTGGAATCCCGCATTTAGGTTGAATTTTCTAAAAACCAACGTCATCGTTACGTCATCAGAAGTTATGTTCGCTTACATGTCTTCAATTCTGTAAAGATCAGTCGAAAAACTGTCGTCAGCGGTAATACGAATACAGACACTTACCTTAGTTTTGCGCTAACCATTTGATGTGACATAATTAAGGATGTTGGTTGTTTCGCTTGTCAATTTGTTTCCTTCCGTTGACGTTGGGTCAATTGCAAATGAAGTCATGCGGTGTCGTTTCATGTATGTCATCGGTTGCGCTAGCAAAACACTCGTTATTGACATCACTCGAAGACTAACGACCTCGTTTGAAGAATTCCGGTATTTCAAAGTAGGGCATAAGGAATATACCACATTGAATTAAACTTATAGGGTATTTGGTAGATTTTACACGAATTAAGAATATTTATCTTTAAGTAACATTAATAACTATTGGAAAAACAAATACTTTTTGTGTATCATTTTTTTCATGAAAATCTGATCAAGAGCCGCTTTAGATAACTAGCTTGTAGGAGATATTACAAAAAGTCTTGGCTAGATGCACAGCCTCCATGATATAACTGAAATCGGTTCAAAGCACTGAACAAGTCAACATATTATTCGACTTGATTAATATGCGACTTTTTAGAGGTCTTAATAAGAAAAAGCGGCCCCTCATCAAACCGTGAACCATTCACGTGACATTGCGAAAATGTTTTAACCCATTCCAACTTAATACAAATTTAGACTGGTCCAAATTGAAAGAAGAGTTAAACAAATACCCTTTTACCTCCTTGTAAGTCGTCGACGGACACAAGGGTGTACAGATATGTGGTGACTTTAGCCCGTCTTCAGACCAATCGCTAGCCCTGCCCACTCACTCTGTAGGCCACACCAACTGACTCCAAAAGAAATTCCCACATCTTTCTTAAACGGTGATATTTTAACAAATTTATGCCTTTAGCATGTCACAAACACGTAGGTTGGTTGGTTAGCGACCCAAACTTCGTAACTCAAGCTTGAATGAGCTTAAAAGATCGGGATTGTGCGCGAACGGGTTAAAATACTTTTTTACCTTATTTCACAGGTTACACAAAAGTGACGTCTTGCCTTCAGTCTCAGTATTTCCTTTAAGAGATGAAGAGAATACTTTTTTTTGTTTTCATGAAGGTATGAAACGAAAATCTAATCGCACTGTATATTTACGCGAGGCGGATTGATACACAAGTGTGATTAGGTTTTTCGGTTCACAGCTGCATGAAAACAAACAATTTTCTCTTCGTGTCTTATTATTTAACAAAATCGAGCGAAAAAGCAAATATTTAACAAATTTTGATACTTTTTTATGTAACTATTTTGTGCGGAAGCATACAAAATAGCTGCGTGCTCCAATTTCTATACATGGAGGTATGGATTTTTTTTTCGGCAAATCAGAACGCTCGTTTAGATAGACGAAACTAAAAATTGAATTATTTAGAACGTGAAAATCAAAAGGACCGAGTAATAAATGCAAAATTATTGCGGGAACAGAAGGAAATGATTCCATAAGTTATCATTTTGCATCATTATTGTTCAATTGGTCAGATGCAAATCATTTTTTAAATCCAAATTACACAATTTCTTGATCATTGCTTGTTTCGTTCATTCTGATACAAGGTCTGTAGTGACTATAATGAAATTATGAATGTGAACCAACTTTCAAAGCGTCAATGCTTAAAATCCCGATTCATGGTAATTTAACTGAAAATCAAGCAGTTTAAAAGGAAATCAAATAAAAGACCCGACTCCTTATGTAAATATGACAAAAGCGCTTTCATCTTACCTTTCCTACGGCAAATCAAGCTCTGCAACGACTCGAGTAATTTTGCTGACTCTGAACATGATGAATTCATCGCAATACCACACTTTAAGATCATGGATAATGTTGTGAGAAAAGGCGAAATTATCATTGCAAAATTTTACCCTCTTTTAATGCTATTGGAGTTTATTTTTATTATTGGTCATTAATAAATACAGAGCATTATCGTCATTAATAGTTTAATAAATATGATTAAACTTATCAGTATATGATTCTGAGAGAACCAATGCATATGGAATAAAACGTGTACATGTACTAGTTTTTCAAATTAAAACAATCCAAAGTGTAAACAGACTTTAACAAAAAAAACCTTTTAAATCTATTACCTCACAAACCTGGCTTTGACCCAAAGAAAATGTTTGGAAATACATTGTAGAAAATGAAGAAATAAATTGTTTATTGCAATTTCTTTATTTTTACAACTCTCTTTTCATCCGGAAAGACAAAGATTTCTGAATTCTATCAACTTGCAAATGTGGTCTGCTACTTTATGAATTTGGAAAACTGTACAATTTGTTGTCTGGTAATCAGTTAACCCTTTCCTGTACAAACCCGTGTGATTATATACTTAAGAAAACATTGTAGAAAAAGAAGAAATTGCTTGTTACAAGCAATTTCTTCTTTTCCCACAATATTTTCTACCATATAGGATGGATTCATTTCAAATTGCATCCAACTTTCATTGTCGTCTGCAACCTCTTTCAATCTGGACCAGTCTAAACTTTCAAAAAATGGGAAAATGTTCAAGAGACAGATAGAGAAAAACAAGAACAACTCATACTGACCGCATACTGATGCTAAGGTAGAGATATTGGAAAATGTTAAAGCTTTTGAAACAAGATGCCCTTGGATTATGACCTTGACCAATCACTTTACAACAGAAGAAAGGTCTCGTTTCAAGTAAAAGATTGATTGATTAAATGGAGTTTAACGCCACTTTTAACAGTATTTCAGTCATTCTGCGCGGCTGGAGCACCTAACTATCGATTCCTGGTATTTCTCACACCAGTACTACACTACATCCTTTCCTAGCCCCCAGCTGCTATCCCACATAGGTTTACTATTATCCACCCATTGGTGAGAGAAAAATTTTGGAAAGGATACGTGCCCTTACAAGTGATTGAACCTATGACTTCCCATGTCTGAAGATTAGGAGTCTGGCGGGGTACTGACTGCACTATGACAACAGCTGACCCCTTTTTGTTAATGTGAAAATAACATCATAATATCGTGCTTTATGTGTTTTGTGTTATATCTTATTTCGATGAAGTTTAGGATTTTATCAATTTATCTAATAAGTTAACGTCACATTATTAATAGTGTATCAAATCCATGCTCATGAAATACCAAATTTATTAAATTTTTCATCTACAACAGATAAAAACACAGCTAATTTATCTGTCTACAGATAAATCATTTAACCCACACAAAAATGCTTTTTGATGCCCCTCAAGAAAAACAATCGGGAAACATTGTGTAAAATGAAGAAATTGCTTGTAATAAGCAATTTCTTCATTTTAAACAATGTTTTCTACCCAGAAAGTTGCAAAAAATCTAAAATTTCATAAACTTCAAATTGTCATCTGCAACTCTTTCAATTTGGACCAATCTAAAATTTTGCCGTCTAGTAATGGGTTAATAAATTCATTATTTCATGACCACTCATTCATTATTCTCCATTTTGTAGAAAGTTCTGGAAATGTGTGAAATTTTCTAGTGAAAATCATCATGAAATTCCTCCGAGTTATTTCATCATCATATCCACTTTTCAGAAATAATTAATCTTTGGTTGATCATCTGCGCATTGCATCCCCTCTTGTAAATCCTGTGCTAGTTCCTGCTGACTGAACTTCTTCAAGGAAACTGAAAGAATAATACAATGTATATCAGAATCCTGTACTATGTCATTTACTTTTCCAGTAGCAGAGAAGCCTGGAACAAGTACAGCCCACTTGCTCTCATAAATATGTACAAGATTGCAAAAAATATGAAAATAAGATCATGTGATCAAGATAAAGGGAAAAGGTAAATTTTGACCTTACACTTTTAGCTCTGACCTTGACTCTAAAAGAAGGGACTTGAATAAAACACTGCCCACTTGCTGTCATCAAGATGTACAATTGTGCAAAATATTATGGCTCTTGGACCATAGGATCAAGAGAAAAAAAATGTAAAATTCTGACCTTAGGCCTATGGCAGGGACCTTGACTTTGAAAGAAGGAACTTGAATCCAGCACAAGCCACTGTCTTGTCATCAATAACCAATTCCCACACAATCCCACTTATTTACGCGCATCTAGAAACAGCTTGACACAAGAGCTTTGTCCACAGGACACAGATGCCCCCACGGGTAGCTTTGATAATAACAAAGGGCAATAACTCCCAAATTATGCAAGCAAGAGTTGGGGTTCTTTTGCACTGCACTTCTCCTCAATGAGGTCTATCCACCTATGAAGTTTCAAGTTGATAGCTATCATACTTTGAGAGATATGCCCAAGACAAAATGTAAGTCTTTAAAATAACAAAGGGCAATACCTCCAAAATTATGCAAGCAAGAGTTAGGGTTATTCTGCACTGCACTTCTCTTCAATGAGGTCTATCCACCTGTGAAGTTTCAAGTTGATAGCTATTATACTTTCAGAGATATGCCCTGGACAAAATGTAAGTCTTTAAAATAACAAAGGGCAATAACTCCCAAAATTATGCAAGCAAGAGTTGGGCTTCTTGTGTACTGCCTTTCTCCTCAATAAGGTCTATCCACCTATGAAGTTTCAAGTTGATAGCTTTTATACTTTCAGAGATATGCCCCAGACAAAATGGAAGTCTTTAAAATAACAAAGGGCAATAACTCCAAAATTATGCAAGCAAGAGTTGTGGTTCTTGTGCACTGCACTTCTCCTCAATGAGGTATATCCACCTGTGAAGTTTCAAGTTGATAGCCATTATCATAAAAACACAGCAGAAAATAACCTTAAAAGTAGGAAATTTAACTAAGCAAAGGCCACTGTCTTGCTGTCATCAATATGTACAATCATGTAAAATATTATGGGAACAGGACCATAGGATCAAAAGATATATGCAAGGTCAAAAAGTAATCTTTAGCCTTGGACTGTAACCTTGACCTACAGGATAGCAGCCTAAATCAAGTGCAGCCCAAAGGCTCTCATAATAATTTATAACTTTGTCAAGTTCTATGATATCAGACCAGTGAAACAAGAGATATAAGCAGGATGAAAGATTTTCTTCTATGTACCTGCTCTTTATGGTAGAAGCCTGAATCAAGAGCTGCCCATTTTCTATGATCAAGAAGTACTTCTGCTTAAAATATCATGAGATTTAAACCAAAGAATCAAGAGATAAAAGCAACATCAAAATTTGACCTTTGACCTTCTGCTTTGGTCTTAACCTTTATGATATCTGCCAGAGTCAAGCTAGCACAAGATGTTCAAGTGTGTCAAATATAAATTGGCCCAAGGATTGAAGAGATTATGGCAAGGTCAAAATTTTACCTTTGACCTTCTTCTTTAAGCTTGATCTTTAGAGTAAAAGCCTGAATGAAGCACAGCCCACTAGCTCTTATCCTGATGTACTAATGTGTGAACAATAATTTGAGAGAATTGGACCAATGGTTCAACAATTAAAGTCAAGGATTTAATTTGTCGTGCCTAAAGCCCTAAACAGAATTACATCAACGTTTTATGCCACTAACAGCCAAGCTAAAGCGCCAGATAGGTTAGAAATCATTGTGAAAAAGGAGATATGTCTTCATACCAGCAATGTCTTGTTTCAATAATGTTTATCACATATATTTTCTAATCTCTTCATCCCATCAAAATGCAGGATTGTATGGTAAAGGCTAAAATATTTTGCAGACAGTAAAAATACAGTCTATCCCAATTTTGAAAGAGGCCACAGATAAATGACCTGTCTGTCATTGTCAAACCAGAGTTTGTATTAAATTAAATTTTCAAAACAAATTTTGACCAACAGCTAGTGCTCCCTGGGCTTTCAGCCAATTGATTACATTGCAATTCTGAAAAGGACTTTATTTAGCAAGTATAGGATAGAAAAATACATATGCAAAAAAGAAATTGAATGATATGTAATCCAACATCTCTGGGTCAAGAAAACAAGTAATTTACATCAGAAGGTTAGAAAAATTTTAATCAAATTCATCTTCAACCAATTTTGGATGGAACTGCATCATGTAGAATTTTAAAGGAAGCAGATTTTGTAAGTCTGAGATTCACAAATAAGTAGCCATGACTTTTAAAATTGTCTAGTGTGAGTCCCACGGACACTCATGGACTGAACGTCAGAAAAAATTGAAAACTGTTATATCTCAAATGGAATTATTATCCAAAGCTTTGTTTTTCTATTACAACACTTTAACTTCAGTATTTATTAAAAATGAAAATGAAGATAGTTCAGAAAACAGTCTGTTTAAATCAGACTCTTCTAATCCATAAACCCAGAACCTTATGACAGACTGATGAGTCACTGGAACCGAACTTTGTTGATTTCAACCTAAAATCCTGATAAATGTTAGTAAAGGTGAAATTTATGATATATATTAGTTGTATGCGAGATTTTTGTATCAGAATGAAATCCTGACATAAGTTAGTCGCAGGCAAGATTTTTGTATCAGAATGAAAACCTGATATATGTTAGTTGCAGGCCAGATTTTTGTATCAGACTAAAACCCTGATATATGGTAGTTACAGCTGAAATTGGTAGTCGCTGGAGAGATTTTTCTATCTGACTAATACCCTTGGTAGATGCAGGTGAGATGTTATGTATAGGACTAAAACCCTGACATATGTGAGTAGCAGGTGTGAGATTTCTGTATCAGACTTAAACCCTAATATATCTTAGTTACATATGAGATCTTTATAACATTACCTTTGGAAATTATGAACAGCAGTGCCCCCTACAACAATACGAACACCAGGAGTATTTTTGTTGAACTGATGGACCGTCAGGGCTTCCTCATAAGTAACTCCTCCAATTATAAAGACTATTATATCTTGCGGTCTGTAATATACAATAGTGACATTGACTTTAAACCAATTGCTTTACCAATTAACAGAGGACAAAATTTTGTACCCATCCAAATTGAAAGCAGTTAAAGACGACAATTTAAATAGATGAAATCATAAATTTCTTCATAATTTTAGGTAGGAGTTTTTGTGGAAAATGAAAATATTGCTTGTGACAAGCAATTTTTTCATTTTCTACAATGTTTTCGAAAGCCTGTTTGCTTTGGGGCGTTTAAAAGCTTAATTGTGTTAGAATCAGTTAACTAGTTTAGAATAGCATATTTACAAGTATTAGATTACAAACAGCTGTGCTAAGCTATCTGAATTCTATCTATGCCAGTAAATTAAGTAATCACACCTAAAAAAGGCATTTATCAGATTTTCATTGACATTTTACCAGGGCTCCGGAAATTTGTAAAATGATTTTACATAATATCATCACTTTAATGCTGGGCAGTTTTGTGCTGGATTGTGAAAAATTTCATCTAAATAGAAAAGGCACATAAAAAAATCAAATGTATATAACCAAAATAAAATCTGCACCTGATTGCTTTATACTGAGTATGTGTTGAATTTTGATCAAATCTATTAACCCTTGTCATGATGAACCCGGAATATTCCGGTTTTGGCAGGAGGCATAGACCAAGATCAGCCTGCACATAAGAGCAGTCTGATCTTGGTCTTCACCTCCTGCTTGTTCTTATCCCGTCAGAGTTGTTTATGAAATAGATTTCTAAAAGAAATATGGATTATTGAACAACAAATTTTATCGGTGCTTTCAGTCCATTGATTTTACGGCAATTCAGTAAGGTAATTTATACAGCATGACAAGGGTTAAGAAGTTTATGAAAAAAAGTTGGACAAGTTGTCTTTTCTTGTCAAACAAGCTAGGAAACAGGTTAAAAGATGGCAATGAAAGAGCAAGGGTATTTCCTATCATGTTTTTCAGTGATTCATTGAAACCTTTCATGGATTATCATTGTTATCAGTTTTGTTACCATGGCAACCAGAGATATCAATGGATTTCAATTCTTTTAGCAATTTTTAAGGAGCAACACCTAAGGAACATTTCTCTCACATTTCTTTGAAATTGGTCCAGTGGTTTGGGAGGGGATGTCATTTTATAAATCCTTATTTATTTGTATATAAGTCCCACCCCTCTGGGTCTCTGCCCCTAGGGGATGATTTCAGCAATTCTGAAAGAGGTCATTGTACTGATGCTTTATGCAAAATATCAAACCTCTACACCATCTGGGTCAGGAAGAGATGATTTTAAAGATTTTATTAAAATTTCAGTTTTGTTGCCATGGCAACAGAGTTTTCAATTGATTTTAATTCTTTTAGCAATTTTCAAAGGACACCACCCATGGAAATTTTCTGACAAATTTAACAAAAATTGGCCCAGCAATTTAGAAGGAGATGTTGTTTTAAAATTGTTGAAACATAAAGGACGACGCACTCCGGATGCAGGACTGAGGAAGATCAAAATACCTGACCATGAGCACTTTGTGCTCAGGTGATCTTAAAAGGATCATTATTTATCCGCCTTCACAGTTTATTCTGATTGCTCTTGTGGTAGTGAACATATATCATCAAATATCAATCACTTCAATCCATTCCCACACAATGATGATTTTGTCCCTGCTTTGGAAAACATTTCGGAAATTGGAGAAACTGCTTGTTATAGCATTTCTTTATTGTCAACAATCTTTTCTAACCCAATTGACAAATATCTTTAGGACTCAATCAATTCAAACTGTCATCTGCAACTTCTTTCTATTCAGATGGGTCTAAAATTTTGTCAGGTAATGGGTTAATAGTATAGATATCACTAAATGTCAAAGTTTTTGTTTCAGATAACAACAAAAACAGAGACTCAGGCTTTAGCAATACCCCTTGTTTTTCTGAAAACAGTTGAACTATAAAAGTAGAATTAATTTCTTACCTATCTTTTAACTGGCTTGTACCAAGATATGGAAATGAAGCTTCTTTCAATTTTCCCTTAATCAATTGGTCCAAAGTGGAAAATAAAAGTGGCTTATGTTGTGTATATACATTTTCTACTCCCTGAAAATAAACAAGTTTAAAATAAACAAGTTTAAAATTACCACACAATCCTAGATTTTTACTTGCTGTAGAAAAAAAAACCTAAGTTATCATTGTGTAAAAGACAAATTGCTTGCAACAAGAAAGTTTTCTTTTATTCTCAATATTTTCTCCCCTGTATAGTGCTGTTTTTTATTAATTTTAATTACATTTTGACCGGTAGTTTGCAAACTCTTTCAACTAGAACCAATCTAAAATCTTTCACATGAAATACAGCACAGATCCTTTCAATTTTGTTTTAATTAACTTTATTTCAAGAGTTACAGATAAATACATTGTACAATGTTGATGGGTGAAACCACTTAACCTGTTACCAATTGTCAAATTTTTGACTGGTCCAAATTAAAAGAAGTTGAGGATGTCAATTTTAAATTGGTAGAATTTTAAATTTTTGTCTGTCTGAGAAGAAAACAAAGTGGAAAATATAGAAATTGCTTATAACAAGTAATATTCCTCATTATTCCTCATTTTCCACATTGTTTTCATCAACACTTTTCTTTGGGGGGAGACAAGGAGGCATTGAATGGGTTAATTTTTTTTAATTTCTATTTGACAGAAAGATCAATAGTGGATTACTACAATTATCAAACGATAGACTTTCATATCTGCAGGATTTTAGATGAACACAGGAATTGTTAAAGTACATTGTCTGACCAAGATGGGAATGTTGAAAGATATAAAAAGAAGTAACAAATGCTTCAAGTTTACCCCTTTATTTTAATCATAGCCATGTCCTAGGTTAAACATTAACTTTGTCATTTGATTAAACAATGCAAAAAAATTATAACTGCATATAAACACATAGGTAGTTACAACTGTTTTGCACTGACCCATTGATTCACACGTTTTTAATTAACCAATGTAAAAAAATTGCCTTCAAGACCAATGTTTTCGATAACCATTGTGAAAATGAAGAAATTGCATGTGTTAAGAAATTTCTTCACTTTCCACATTGTTTTTACCCTAAATGATAAAATATCCTTTGCAGCTGTTTTGAATCATTACCGTTCTAAAATCTTGCCATTTTGTAAAAGGCTAAAGTTCAATATACCTTGAGTCCTTTAAGAAACCGTTTTGTAAATGCCACAGGGTCCGTACTACCAAATAGATCACTGCCTCGAGCCTTCCTTCCTCCATAATTCAACACAGAAGATACCAGCTGAAAATAAGCATAAAATCTTGTGAAGTCATCCTTGCAATAATAAAAAAATGCTCCAAGTAGAGAATTAAAGAGAATGTAATAGAAAAAGGAAGACGGCTTATCTGTGATGCACAATAATCAGACGACAAATTTCAAACATGGCCATATTGAACTTTCACATGACATTTCAAAGTATGTTTGATTGAAAAGAAAGTGTAAGTAACTGAGGAAAATAATGTGAGAAAAGGCAAAGCTGCTTGTTATAACAGTTTCTTCATTTCTTGCAATGTTTTTCAACACTAATTTTTCTTCTGTGAATCATAATAAGAGATCATGAGAAAACTGGCTAATCTTTGTCGTGGTGAATAAAATGACAAAAAGCTAGTTTAGACCATAACCAGACTACCTTTAACCCATATCCACACAATGATGCTTTTTAAGATGCTCAAGATAAAAAGCTTTAGAAAACATTATGGAAAATGAAGAAATTGCTTGTTTCTTCATTATCCACAATGTTTTCTATCAACAAGAGCCGTCGAAGTATGATTATGCTCCCCGAATGAGGCTTTTGTCACAAAACTGTATGCCATTATTGGACAAAAACTTTTTATTGAATGCAACTATAGTTTGAGAGTTCAGTTCACAAGAAATTTGGAAGTTAGACAAACATTGAAGGAATCTGTTTGGCTTCAAAGGCCTGATTCTAGTAAAATTCAATATCATTATATGGTAAAGGGTTAAATATTTTACCTTGACTATCAAAGTTATCAATGAAAAATGTCTCTGTACCAAAATGAAGACTCTAACTTGAGTAGTCTTGCAGAAACAATAGACTGATTTATTTTAGAGTAGGAATTATACAACATGTAAAGCTACATAGCATTAAGCCCCCTTTTAGCATGGTAAGGTTCATTGGTCAAAAATTGAAATAAACAATATCTGTGGCACTTAATAAACAACATTTATGTAAAGTAACAAGAAATTTTGGCAATTTGTACAGGAGGTATATTTGAAAATTAATGACCTTGACAATTTGACCTTGATCTTAACAAATGACCTTAAACTAAGTACCAACTGAAAGTCAATCTCATAAGCTATGCACATGTAAAATATGAAGGCTATAGCATATATCACTAATCATTGCAGGGTTCGCGCTGCCGATCGCCATTGTCGCCAAAAATAAAATTCTGGCGCAAGTTTTTTTCATTTTGCGAAAGTTTGTGGCGCCAAAAAAAAATGACAATTTTTCTTATACATACTTTATTTTGACTAATCTCCGAAATCAAGGCCGAGGGCTTAGTGTGAATAATTTCTCAAAGGCTTGTATATCTGGTCAATTATGTCATCGAGACTGACACAAAACGCACACATTGCCAAATTTAATTACAGTTCTGATTGACAGCAAATCAGATTAATGATATGCCCTCATTGGTTGGAGGGTCGTATTGATTTTGTGTTGAGGGCGTGACTTAGTTTTAGGGATGACCTTAGATGGCGGCTACAATTGAATACTTTTAGCACGCATGAATTAGCTCTCTTCAACAAAAATTTAATAAAACTGGCCACCATTTGCCTTTTCTTGATGAATACATTTGATGCATTCATGCATATTTTCGTATATTTCTGCTGACAGTTTCAGTTAGTTTCTAATCTCGGCACGGCTACCGCGAAGCCTTGCTTAAATACTGAATCAGCATTCATGGGTTATAAGAAGGATATTCTGATGAGCTGTTGATAGTAACAGTGGTAGTTTGTCAAAATTTGTCAGAAATTTCAAGAGTTCTACTGTCCTAAAAGTAGACGAACCATTTCTTTTTTGTTCATTCGTACCCAAAAATGTTCATCCTTAAACCGTTGTTTTTTTTTTTAATACAGATGTCTTCGTTATTCTATCATCAAATCAGGCATAGTATGTAAGGCTTATTGCTATTTCCTTCTCTCTATTTTTCTCATCAAAGTCTCGAATTTCTAATCAAAGTACTGAAAGCACTGATTGAAGATGAGTCAACTCATTGTAGGTGTATGACTTAGGTACATTCATTCAAGACTAAATTATGAATGATTAACCATGTTTACAATCTCTTTAATATGTATATTGTTTATTTTACAACATATAAGTTAAAAAAAATTAATGTGCAGTTTGGAAATGTTCGACTTTGGCACCAAATCCTTCTCAATTTGGCCCAAACTTTTTCCATTTGGCCCCAACTATTTAATTTTGCGAAAGTGATGGCGACAACTTTTTTCTAGCCAGAGCTAATCCTGCATTGTATACTTATGGGCGAAGTTAAAGTTAAAATTTTTGAAATTTTGACCTTGATAAATGACCTCGATCTTGACAAATGACCTTAAACCTATTGCCTATAGAAAGGTCTTGTCACAAGCAATGCACATGTGAAATATGAAGGCTATATCACTTACCATTGTAAACTTATAGACAATGTTAAAGTAAACATTTTGAAATTTTGACCTTGAGAAATGACATTGATCTTGACAGATGACCTTGAACTTAGTACCAACAAAAAGTCCATGTCATAAGCAAGGAACATGAAAAATATGAAGGCTATATGACTTACAATTGTATACTTAAGGGCAATGTTAAAGTTGAAATTTTCAAAATTTTGACCCTGATAGATGACCTTGACAGATGACCTTGAACCTAATACCAACAGAAAGGTCAAGTCACAAGCAATGCACATGTGAAATATAACAGCTACATCACTTATAGACAATATTAAAGTTAAGATTTTCAAAATTTTGACCTTGAGAAATGACCTTGATCTTGACAGATGACCGTGAACTTAGTACCAACAGAAAGTCCATGTCATAAGCAAGGAACATGAAAAATATGAAGGCTATATGACTTACAATTGTTTACTTAAGGGCAATTTTAAAGTTGAAATTTTCAAAATTTTGACCCTGATAGATGACCTTGACAGATGACCTTGAACCTAATACCAACAGAAAGGTCAAGTCACAAGCAATGCACATGTGAAATATAACAGCTACATCACTTATAGACAATGTTAAAGTTAAGATTTTCAAAATTTTGACCTTAAGATATGACCTTGATCTTGACAGATGACCTTGAACTTAGTACCAACAGAAAGTCCATGTCATAAGCAAGGAACATGAAAAATATGAAGGCTATATGACTTACCATTGTATACTTAAGGGCAATGTTAAAGTTGAAATTTTCAAAATTTTGACCCTGATAGATGACCTTGACAGATGACCTTGAACCTAATACCAACAGAAAGGTCAAGTCACAAGCAATGCACATGTGAAATATAACAGCTACATCACTTATAGACAATGTTAAAGTTAAGATTTTCAAAATTTTGACCTTGAGAAATGACCTTGATCTTGACAGATGACCTTGAACTTAGTACAAACACAGAGTCTGTGTCATAAGCATTGCACATATTAAATATGAAGACTATATCACTTACCAATGTATACTTATGGGTGATGTAAAAGTTGAAATTTTCGATATTTAGATCCTGAGAAATGACCTTAACCTTGACAGATGACCTTGAATTTAAAACCAACAGAAAGATCATGTCATAAGCAATGCACATGTGAAAAATGAAGGCTTTATCACTTACCATTGTAAACTTATAGACAATGTTAAAGTTAAGATTATTGAAATTTTGACCTTGAGAAATGACCAAGATCTTGACAGATGGCCTTGAACTTAATACCAACAGAAAGATCATGTCATAAGCAATGCACATGTGAAAAATGAAGGCTTTATCACTTACCATTGTAAACTTATATACAATGTTAAAGTTAAGATTATTGAAATTTTGACCTTGAAAAATGACCAAGATCTTGACAGATGACCTTGAACTTTTCAATGAATTATTGTGTACAAATCTTTCTTGCAATCAACCAGAAGTTGCTATTAAAAGGACCGATGTGCTTTATAAAATTAATATTTGTGTAAAATGTGGGTTGCAATGAAGCAGTAAATTGCTATCATCAGATATGCAATTGAGAGGATTCCTTTGTATCACTAAATTGTTTTGAAAGATTCAGACCTGCCATATCTTATCATCATTGAATTATGTTGATCTCATGATATTCATTTTTTGCTTATAGGCCTCGAGTATGGTCTTCTTATAAATTTTGTAGTGTGTTTTGGGAGAAGATATGGTTTTAAAGATATACATATTTACTGTGCATTTAACACATTACTACACAATGACGCTTTTTGACACCACCTACCAATAAGAAACTTAGAAAACTTTGTGGGAAAAGGAGAAATTGCATTTAACAAGCAATTTCTCCTTTTCTGACAATCATTTCTACCATATTTGGCACTTATAATCCAATTTCTTTAACAATTTAAATTGTTGTAGGCTCAATTTGGACCAGTCAAAAATTTTGTTGTCTGGTAAAGAGTTAAGACATTGTAAACCAAAATCAAAGCTAGCTAAAGATCAAATAGATTGGCCAAGTATTAAACAAAAACATCAAAATTTGTAATCTCACCTCTCTGTGTTTTTCAGGAATTCCTTTCTTTCTCAAAGTATCAATGAGTCCCGATACATCATTATTACTGTGACTCTCATACCGTAAAGCATAAAGCATAACAAGCCGTAGTTTATCTAGTTGTGTTACTTTATCATCACTTAAAAGAGATTTGATTTTCTGAAGATAAACAAATTAACATTTTTAGTTAGATAAAGATTGAAAGATCAATACTTTACTCTTTCAAATTAACCAATGGTCAGAGAAAATTATCAAAAATCAAGAATACAATGCTTGGTAGAAGTATAAATTTGTAAGCCAAAAGTGAATAATTCAATTTTTAGTTTCGTCTATCAAAAACTAGTGTTCTGATTGGTCAAAAAAAAAAATTCATAACTCCATGAACAAAATTTTGAGCACCCAGCAATTTTGTATGCTTCCACACAAAATAGTCCCATACAAAAAGGTATCAAAATTTGTGAAGCATTTGTTTTTTTCGCTCGATGCTATTAAATTATAAGAAATGAAGAGAATATTTTTTGTTTTCATGGAGGTATGAACCGAAAAACCTAATCACACAATTTATGAATCTGCTTTGCGAATTCATACAGTGTGATTAGTTTTTTCGGTTCATACCTCCATGAAAACAAAAAATGTTCTCTTCATCTCTTAAATATAGATTGAAAAACTATACACATTGACCTATTACCACACAATACAACATTACCAAATTTTGACACACTAAATAACAAGAGGGCCGTTGGCCCTGGGGCGCTCACCTGAGATAAAGGCTCTTTTTCTTTTAACAGTCTATTTTCATGTTAAGGTTAGGATTATGAAACAAGTGGGCCACAATTACATATAAACACTATGAACTTGGGGATCCAAGTCTAAATTACAAATTCCAAGGCTTTAGTGCTGATTTGAAAGAAGGAAAAAACTTTTTCCATGGGTTATAATTTAAGAAATAAGAAAGAAGTCTGTGAACTGATGCTTATTGCCTATAACCCCCCCCCCCCAGGGCTCTGCCCCTGGGAACCCGAAGATCCTGATTTTAGCTATTTTGAAAGAGGTCAATATACTGATGCTTCATGCAAAATATCAAGGCTCTACGTCTTCTGGGTCAGGAGGAGAAGATTTTTAAAGATTATCTTAAATTTTACTTTTGTTGCCATGGCAACCAGAGTTTTTAATGGATTTCAATTCTTTTAGCTATTTTTGAAGGGGACCACCTAAGGAACATTTCTGCCAAATTTGGTTCAAATTGGCCCAGTGGTTTGGGAGGAGATGTCATTTAAAAAATCGTTCTTTATTTCTATATAAACCCCACCCCCCTGGGGCTCCGCCCCTGGGGACCCGAGGATCATGATTTTAGCTATTTTGAAAGAGGTCAATATACTGATGCTTCATGCAAAATATCAAGGCTCTACGCCTTCTGGGTCAGGAGGAGAAGATTTTTAAAGATTATTTTAAAATTTCACTTTTGTTGCCATGGCAACAAGAGTTTTTAACGGATTTCAATTCTTTTAGCTATTTTTGAAGGGGACCACCTAAGGAACATTTCTGCCAAATTTGGTTCAAATTGGCCCAATGGTTTGGGAGGAGATGTCATTTAAAAAATCGTTCTTTATTTCTATATAAACCCCACCCCCCTGGGGCTCCGCCCCTGGGGACCCGAGGATCATGATTTTAGCTATTTTGAAAGAGGTCAATATACTGATGCTTCATGCAAAATATCAAGGCTCTACGCCTTCTGGGTCAGGAGAAGAAGATTTTTAAAGATTATTTTAAAATTTCACTTTTGTTGCCATGGCAACCAGAGTTTTCAACGGATTTCAATTCTTTTAGCTATTTTTGAAGGGGACCATCTAAGGAACATTTCTGCCAAATTTGGTTCAAATTGGCCCAGTGGTTTGGGAGGAGATGTCGTTTAAAGAAATTGTTGACGGACGACGCACGACGCACGACGCACGACGGACGACGGACGGACGCCGGACGAAAGGCGATCACAATAGCTCACTTGAGCACTACGTGCTCAGGTGAGCTAAAAATGGTTGTGGAAATATTGTGAGAAAAGGAGAATCAAAATAGCAATTTATCCTTTTCTCATACTATTTTTTATCTTTGAATTCTTCTCTAACTTTTAATTGAAATGTTTCTTTCCGATAAGTCTCGACAACTCCCAGACATGATCAGACACCTAACACTAACCTGTAAAGATGCAGAGTGGTCTCCTTGACAAACTAATTCTTGTTCCGTCTCTGACACCTCTAGTAAATGATTCTTTCCGACAAGCCTCGACAATTCTCCAACAACTGTTACATGTTTAGCCACAGTACCAGACATCTTCTTGAATTGTGGGTAATTTTCTATAAATGCCTAATGATGCATAGAAATATTATGTTTACACTGTGCATATGCATGTTTATACAGTTTGAAGATATATCAAAGCTAACACATTTTTGATTGGGCACAAAGAAAACAGTACACTATAAGGTCTCACAGACAGATTTTATTAAACCCTTTCCCGTTAATTACCTGGTTTTTATCCCATTGAGGAAAAAGAAGAAATTGCTTGTAACAAGCAATTTCTTCTTTTTCCACAATATTTTCTTCTCTAATGAATAAATATTTACCAAATGAATTTGATTCTATATTGTCTTCTGCAATTCTTTTGATATTGACAGGCCTATAATTTTGTAAAAAGGAAAGGGTTAACTCATTACTATCAAATGGGGCTTTTTGATGCCCTGAATAAATATTATCATGTGATACATTGTGAGAAAAGGTAAAATTGTTTTATACAAATTTGGGAATTATTTCCCAATTTTAAGGCAATTTGAATTGTCGTCTGCTACTTCTTTCAATTTGGAACACTCTAGAATTTTGTTATTTTGTAATGGGTTAATCCAATGTCAGAAATTCCTTTATAAATGTTCTAAGTAAAAAAACAATCATTTGTTCAATAACAATAACATGATTTTTACGCAAGAATGAGGACCCTTTCTGTGATATCTTCCCTTTCTTTTGTTGCAATAAAAACAAAGAAGTGTTCTAAATTGATAAATCATGCCCACGTTATTTTGCAAACTTGATGGCCAAGTTCTAATGAAGGTACAATCATTCTGTAAAACTTTAAAGAGCATCAATGAAAACAGTTGACTGAATTGTGTCAAGATTTTTTTGTAACAAAATTTTCATAAGGCCCTTTTCTTGTGAAACTTAAAAAATCAGACCCAATGTACAAAGGAACAATCCTAATAATAGATAGTTTGAAGAAAATGATAAAGACTTAGGACTTTATTGTGATAATGATGTTTTTTGTAATAAAATTTTCATAAGACCCCTTTTCTTGTGTCACTTAATCATTCAGACCCAATTTACAAAGGAACAATCCAAATGATGGTGCAATCGTTCTATCAAAGTTTGAAGAGATTCTGATAAATACTGAGGACATTCTTGTGTTAATGAGGATTTGGTAATGATTTTTCATACAGCCCCTTTTCCTATGATACTAGACAAATCAGGCCCAATTTGGAAAGAAACAATCCTAATGATGGCAAAAACATTCTGTGAAAGTTTGAACAGAATCTGATGAATACTGCAGACTTTATCTTGGTGTAAAGATTTTAAAATCAATTTTTTCATAAGGCTTCTTTTTCTGTGATACTTGAAAAATCTGGTCTAATGACAGCATCAACAATCATAATTATTGTACAATGATTCTTTGAAGGTTTGAAGAAAAACCGTTGAAAGCTCTGGACTTGGTGACAAGTTTAATAAAAACTAAGGATAAAGTCTGAGTAAAACTCTGATAAGGACTCATTTGGAACTCCTCGTTCAATCGAAGATCGTAGGACTATTTTAAAGCTTCATGTGACAAAATTTAAAAACTGCAATATCCTTTATACAAAGCAACAGTGGTAAAATGTGCTTCATAGAGGTTTTTAAAGAACTCTGTTTGGTCTGCAAAGGAATATTGATTTCAGAGCAAAACAATGTAAAAAATAATACAAAAAAAAGGAAATTTAAGCTTCCAAACCACCCAGGTAACCGGGATTACATACTATGTTTTCCTACACTGATAATAAAATGCACGATTTGTTACATAATGCTCCACATTTTATACGCCTAAGGTCTATTCAAAGGTTTACTAAAGGCCAAGTGTGTTTTGATTGATAAGGAACTATGTGTTTCTGCAGAGTATACAAAACAAATATTGAAAGAATGGTCGTTCATAGAGTGTTTGATATAAGCTTCAAATTAACGTCTTTCTATACAAAGGAATAAATCTTGTCGGTAAAAGGGCCTTTTTACTAGTGAATTTGTATTAAACCTATTCCCACACAACAAAATTTTAGGCTGGTCCAAATTGTTAGTCGATGGATTTTTGTCTTTTTGGATAGAAAACATTGTGGATAATGAAGAAATTGCTTGTATCAAGCAATTTCTTCATTTTCCACAATGCTTTTTTCTTGAGGGCATAAAAAAGAGGGATTGTGTGAGAAAGGTTTAAGTTATAATCAGTAAAAGAGATGATTTATAATGTCATATTCTAAGTATCCATTTACCTTCATATCTGCTATGGATTCTACTTTAGCATGACTCTGGGATTTTCTCTGAAACTCATCCATTAATTCTTTAATATTGTTGCCAATCTCTCCAAAGTTCATGTACATATTCTGGAATAAAATAACAAACAATTGAAGGATCCCTGGCCCAACTCATAGACTCCTACAGAAAGTTTGTCTTATTTGGCAAAATTTATTGCCAGTAAAATGTAAGAAAATTTTTGGTTGGCGGCTTAAATAATGTAACTACAGGTTGAACAATTTATCTAATGTATTTATTTTTCACAGGTCTTCGGCGTTTTTAGTGCTTTAATCAGTTAGTGATAAAAGGACAGGAGTGTAACCATATTGCCTACATTTAATGAGCCAAATAGGAAAGAAACATTAAAGTTTGTATTACCCGAGTGCACATTTTCTGTTTGAGAGTTGACTGCTCTTGTTGGGCCAGGGATTTGAATTTTGATGTATCATCAAGATTTTAGGGGGAGGGGGTCTATGGCAAAATAGTGCACTCTAGATTGACCAATGGATATGTGCAACACTTTGGTGAAATTAAGCAATTCTAGATTAAAAAGTTGTCCAGTTAGAACAAGTAAATTCATCAACTTATGTAAATCTCAAGCCTATGATGTAAATCTCAAACCTATGATTATGGTCAACACTTCTGTTAAGTTTCATGTGCTGCATTAAAGCATTACCAGACAACAAAATTTAGACTGTTTCTAATTGAAAGAAGTTGCATACAACATTTAAAAGTGTGTCTAATTTGAAAAATAATAACTGAATATGGTTGAAAACATTGTGAGAAAAGGAGAAATGGCTTGCTTCAAGCCATTTCTCCTCTACCCACAATGTTATCCTTAATCAATTTACAGGGGCATCAAGAGGTGTTATTGAATGGTAAGGAGTTAAATAGCAATGGAGTTACTTTAACTAATCGTTAGGATCGCAAGAATTGTTAAGTCCAGTAAAGTGCAGATAATTCTTTAACAAACCACAGAAGTGTCAAGAAAATTCAATATGCTGTATTTCTTATGTATAAATATGCTTTGTGTAAATATCAGGGAGATTAGTAAATACATTTGAGTTCAGAGTATGCAGACAACAGTAACTCAGTACAAGTTTCAAATTCAAGGGCAGATAATTCCATAACCAACAAGAAGAATTAACTCCAAAAATAAGGAAGGCAGAGGAATTGTTCTTATACACTGCTATCCTGCTAACGTTGTTTTTCAAGTGTATACAGTTAAAAGCTTTTTTATTTGAGAAAATAAGGCAGAAACAAAATTGAGAAGTTAAGCAAGAGACTTTTTTTCAAACATGGTACCTTGATAAGTGACCTTGACCTTGTCACGCGACCTAAGCTATGGTATCTGTTGAATAGGCTTCAAATAATTATGATTATTCATTTTTTGGTTAAGTATTGCAGACAGACAGACAGACCAACAGACAGACATGATAAATGACTTACATTAGCATAAAACTCATCATGTTCAGCTGACAACACCACCTCCTGTAGATCTTTTGAGATTCCAGGTACACTGGCTAAATTTATTCTGTTATTGTTAATGCCAAGTAGTTCATGTACCATCGCCTGGTATGTCCACTGTGATTAAATACATGTTATTAACTTCTTTTCAATTTATTCATTTCTATAAATGACAAAATAAAAGAAACACACTCTAATTTGCATGAAGGTCCATATTCATTTGAATTAAAGTAACTAATTTGAATATGCAGATACTTTGCTTTCTTAATTCTATGTTTTCTTGAACCCCTTACATCATGACAAAATTTCAGATTAGCCTAAATTCAAAGAGATTGTAGACAACAATTGTAAATTAGTTTAATAGAAAGGACAAGTACTTAATTAGGTTCAGTATACAGTTTAAAAACTGTTTCTCAAAAGCCATTTCACCTTTTCCACCAATATTTTTGAAAGCTGGGATATATTGATATGAAATGAGCTAAAAAGTTTATCTTTTTGAAAAGCTTTCATTTCTCATAACTTTTACAAACCTGATTTAACATGGGGGTGACAGCATCATCTCTCCTGTCCAGAATTATCAACATTGGAGTGACGTCTGTCTTCTTAAACTCAAACAGCCCGGCATCTTTATTTATTGTTTGCTGTTCAAAATAGTACAAAATATGCAATCAACCCTTTCCTAAACAAACCCATGATTTTGCGATGCTGTGATTTTTTACTTGAGAAAACATTAAGGAAAAAGAAGAAATTGCTTGTTACAAGCCATTTCTTCTTTCCCACAATATTTTCTAACCTGTAGGCTGATTACTTTTCAAATTGCACTCAAGTTCAATTGTCGCCTGCAACTTCTTTGAATTTGGATAAGTCTGAAATTTTGAAAAACATGAAAGGGTTTACAATATTGGAGTGACATGACTCCTCTTGACCTTTGACCATGTGACCATAAATTCCCATGGTCTTCAGACAAATTATTTTTGGGTTAATCTATTCCAACACAATCCCATATTTTCAATGTCCCTCAGGAAAAAAAAAACAGATTTGGAAAGCATTGTGAAAAATAAAGAAATAATTCCTACCCAAACTACATAGATTATTAGAATTTCATTGACTTACAATTGTCTTCTGCAATCTTTGAATTTGGACCACTCTAAAACTTTGTCTCATGGTAAGATAGGAAAAAATCTACAGATGGATGGATTGATGATTAACCCATTCCCACTTGACAAAATTTTGGATGATTAAGCCTTTCCTGTTTTTCAAAATTTTAGCCTGGTGCCTTTTGTAAGAAGTTGCAGATGAAAAATAAAGGTGAGTTTGAATTTTAAAAAGTAACCAATCTACAGGTAAGAAAAAACAGTGGGAAAAGAAGAAACTGGTTGTTAGAAGCAATTTCTTGTTTTCCCACAATGTTTTCTCAAGTATGAAAATCACAGAAAATCACAGGGACAAAAAAACAAGGAATCCTACAGGAAAGGGTTAAATTGATGTATGGACTAATTTATAGAAAGACTGGCCAGAGAATCAAAATTTTCAAATCACTTATTTAATCATTTTATGACTTACATATACATGTTAATCTGTAATCCATCTGAAAATAAGATATGTCAAGATTATTTAACTTGAATAATATCTTTGACCCTTTGATCTTTTTCAGCAATATTCTCTTTGTCTTAAATTTCTTTTAATAGAAATCTGTCAATCTTTATAGAAGTTTGAAAAGTTAAAATACTAATAAGTATAAATGTTTATGAAAATTCATATACACCTATGATAAAGAGAATAACTAAAACAATTACCTTATTTCTTCAGGAAAATATGTGATGTCATTTTACCAAGCAACATCATTGTACACAACAATGGCTGCAGTAATGCATTACACTTTTTTTTTACTTTTTCTTTCAGTCCCAGAAGTTCCCAAAGATTCAAGCCAGCTTCTTAAGAAACTTGTTCCCTTTCTCTACTGTAATAACTAATTCAGTACTTATTTTTATGCATCATTCCAAGTTGTTTTTCACTCCCACACATTTATAGAGACTTTAAAAATGTTTAACCCTTTCCTGTACAAACCAGAATGTTACGTTGCTGTAATTTCATACTCCAGAAAATATTGTGGAAAAAGAAAAAAATTGCTAGTAACAAGCAATTTCTTCTTTTCCCACATTATTTTCTAACACATAGGATGGTTTCATATAAAATTGCATCCAATCTTTATTGTTGTATTCAACCTCTATCAATTTCAACCAGTCTAAAACTTTGAGAAGAGGAAAGTAACAAGCAATTTCTCCTTTTCCCACATTATTTTCTAACACATAAGATGGTTTCATTTCAAATTGCATTCAATTTTTATTGTCTTATGCAACCTCTATCAATTTCAACCAGTCTAAAACTTTGAAAAGAGGAAAGTAACAAGCAATTTCTCCTTTTCCCACATTATTTTCTAACACATAGGATGGTTTCATATAAAATTGCATCCATTTTTATTGCCGTATTCAACCTCTATCAATTTCAACCAGTCTTAAATTTTGAAAAGAGGAAAGTAACAAGCAATTTCTCCTTTTCCCACATTATTTTCTAACACATAAGATGGTTTCATTTCAAATTGCATTCAATTTTTATTGTCGTATGCAACCTCTATCAATTTCAACCAGTCTAAAACTTTGAAAAGAGGAAAGTAACAAGCAATTTCTCCTTTTCCCACATTATTTTCTAACACATAGGATGGTTTCATATAAAATTGCATCCAATTTTTATTGTCGTATTCAACCTATATCAATTTCAACCAGTCTAAAACTTTGAAAAGAGGAAAGGGTTGAAGTCCTTGTGCTTCATATTGGTTTTAAATTAATCATTTCCTGTTTTGCAAAATTTTAGACCAGTCCAAATAAAAAGGTTTTGCAGACGAAAATTTAACTTGCAATTGATTTGAAAAATAACTGTTAAGTAATGTAGAAAATATTGTAGAAAAAGAAAAAATCTGCTTTTTACAGGCAATTTCTTCCTTTTCCAAAATGTTTTCTCAAGTATACAATCACAGTGAGTTAAAAATCTTGGGTTTGTACATAAAAGTATTTTTGGTCAGATCTCTAAAAAAGTTAACCCCTTCAAAAATATAACTATGCCCTATATAAACACTTACTCTGACACCTTCAGCAAGCTTTCTGGCAAGTTCTGATGAGTTCTGGTATCTGATCATCGGACATTTCTTAAGAGACAATAAAACAGATGTGAGTCCTTCAACTGTACGTCTGCGAGCTCCTTCGACCCAATTAAATCCTTGGTAACAGCCGACTATGTTTAATGTGAATAAATGTGGATTTACAGCAACATAGTCACCAAAGAATTCCTGTAACAAAGGAATATTCTGTGTCAATCCTTTTCTGTTCAATCCCTGGTTTTTACATTCTTGTATATTAATAATTGAGAAAACATTGTCTTCAATACCTATCACTTTAACAAAATACATGAACATTGCATAAGCTAAAAAATAGGCAGAAAGGATGAAAAAGGCAAATTAACCCATTACCATACATTAAAATTTTAGGCTTGCCCAAATTGAAAGAAGTTGCAGAGTTTATGAAATTTTGGATTTTTTCAACTTTCTGGACAGAAAACATTAAGGAAAATGAAGAAATTGCTTGTAAAAAGCAATTTCTTTATTTTCCACAATGTTTTCCAAAGTCTTTTTCCCTTAGGGGCGTTCAAAGGTGTCACTGAGTGGGAATAGATTAAATAAAGCAGGAGATTTTGTGTAACACCGCTACTCATTACAAAGATCCTGATAACAACAACAAAGTTGAAACTTGTTATCTCAAAATAGGAAATCTAAAATTTCCAGATATGTCAAGGCCATATTAAAGTCCTAACTTTATCTCTTCTTTATTTCACACAAAACTAAATTTTATCTGCAATTCTCGTTATGTTGAGGGGTTTTTTAGAATGAATTTCACTTTTCACATCTAAATTTACCTTTAAAGCATACAATTTGACGAACAAATTCCCTTTGACAAGGTTATCTTGGAATTAATATTTCTTTTTTTCCAACAATGAAAGGTGACAACTTACCCAATCCTTAGTTCAATAATGTTTCAAAGACAAAGTTGACGCCCAAACTCTAACTTCCGATAAAAACTTTCGATTCAACTGCTGATTTATTTTTTTACCAGCTTTTTACCATGGCCTGAATAAATCAAGATAATGAGAGTCGTGTGTACCGCTTGATTCAAATTTCTTTCTACTTCAATATTTGATGTAACCCTAGTAATGCTGAATTATAAATCCAAAAGAGATTTGCTTTAAAATCAAAGGGCTAAAAGCGCTGGGCGCAACAAATCATGGGTAAAAAATTATAATGAATATTCATCTTGTAACCAATTCTAGCTTAAAAGGACAAGCAGGTGGTATAGACTAAGATCAGACTGCACATAGGTGCAGGCTGATCTTTGTCTATACCTCCTGCCAAAGCAGGACTATTCCGGGTTCAGCATGACAAGGGTTAAGAAACATTCACCTGTACTTCTCTAACAACTTCTGAATCATCAGCCTCTGCAAGGGTTTTGACATCTTGTTTGCTAATGACATTACTGAAATCTGAAAAAGAAAATTGATAATAAATAAAACATTTGATGATAATCAAAGTCTAGAAAAGAGAGTATATCTGGAAGCAATAGACGGATGATCACTGTCAATCAAATTAGAAAGTGGTCCAAGGACAACATTTCGAGCCAGCTGAATATTTGACATTGAGCAGTGACCTTGACCTTGGAACTTTTTGACAATTAGTTTCAAAGAAAACATCTACTTACAGGGGAGAAAAATTTTGCCAAGTTATTTGAAATCCATAAATAAATATAGGAGTTATGGTCTATACTAATTTAGATGGACCAATGGACTAATGCTCATAAACTGACTATGTATTGCTCATCCTCAGTTGTCTTGACATTTTGACATTCCAACATGTTTTTGATACATTTTTTTAATTGACAATCTTAAACATCAGATTCTAGCTGTAGTTACCCCATTTCTGTGACCCATCAACAATTTGCTTTTTGTTTTATGATTCCCATCAAATGTTAGGAAGCATTGTACAACAAATTGATTTCAAATAATCAAACTGATGCTATGAATATCAGCAAGTAGCTGTACAATAAACTTCCTGATTACAGTGTGGCAATTCCAAGTAATTCATAGATAATTAAGTATCTGGGGTTTAATGATTAATTCCACAATTCAAAGTTTATTTCAAAATATTGTAGAAAACAAATAAGTGACCAGAAATGTAAAGTAGGGTTTGGGCATCTTGTAAGTTCAAAGTTACAAAATGACTGATTCAATAAAAACATTATACTGGTAAAAATATATATGTACTATCTTCATAACCAATTCCCACACAATCCCCTTTTGCACTTATCTCAAGAGAAAACAATAAAAGTGAAAATGAAGAAATTGATTACTAGTGTTCTACCAGAAAGGCAGAATTATCTAACATTCCACCATGTTACAAGTAATTTCATCATCTTCCACATTATTTTCTACCCAGACAGACAGAAATATCTAAAATTCTGCCAACATAAAATTATTATCCGCATTTTTTTTCAATATGGACCAGTCTACAATGTCTTGTAATGAGTTGATAAGCAGCAAGCCAAGCACAGCAATAAGCACTTACATATATAGTACAACCCATACTTTGCCACCCTCAATTCTTGAGCTAAAAGTTGAACATTTTCTGCAGTTGGTCGCAGAAAACAAATACACTTGAGATGTTTCATCGTCTCTCGTCCACTTGAATCAATTCTTTCAAACAAGTACACCTCTTTCTGTAGGATTTCTGACTGGGCATAGACCATACTGACAATACTTGTCTAGAATAAAAAATCAGAAAGCAAATAGGCTAGAAGATTGTGTAAATTTACTTAATCTTACAAAATTCATCTAAACCTAGACATGCAATGTCAACCCTTGTCATGCTGAATTAAAATCCTATACACAATTGCTTTAAAATCAAAGGACTAACAACACTGCAGAGCTACAGAAAGAGGGCGTAATTCAAATTTTAGACTCAAGTATTTCACCAATACTGTTGTAAACCTTATGTTGTAGGTAATCATTTGAATCCCCTCAACAAGATGATTAAAATTAGTACCCACAGCATAGGGTTTCATTGAGGAAAAAGGGTTTTAGAATGCTGCTACCCCCTCTTATCTAGACCCCGGCACTCAAAGGTCTTAATGAGAGTCAATATTTCTTTGGATTAATGATTAGTAACTTTTGCATAAAGAGGACAAGTAGGTGAAGACCAAGATCAGACTGCACTTATGTGCAGACTAATCTTTGTCTTTACCTCCTACTAAAACAGGAATATTCCTGGTTCAGCATGAAAAGGGTTAAACATATCCTGCACGAACAATGATAAAAAGCAATTATACCTAAATGACCCTGTGCTTCAAA
This sequence comes from Fragum fragum, assembly GCA_946902895.1. Taxonomy (NCBI): domain Eukaryota; kingdom Metazoa; phylum Mollusca; class Bivalvia; order Cardiida; family Cardiidae; genus Fragum; species Fragum fragum. The sequence continues at coordinate 58,505,543 of OX336370.1, read as the reverse complement.
TTTAGAATTATTTGAAATGTCACTCACAGGTTCTTTTCACTATTTTTCCCATCATTTAAAGACTTTCGAATTCTATTTGTGAAAAGAATTATGGTAGTCTTGACAAGTGACATCAATAATTTTGTGGAGATCTCTAATCAGTGGGAAAGAGAAAGTAGGTTTATCGACGTCAAACTTGTCTACCGTTTCCTTGTCCATAAGAAGAACCTTCATGCCAGGTCCACTCTCAGCAATCATGTTGCTGATGTATTGTTTAATCGCCAGTATGACATTCATTTTCTCAAGTTTAGGGATGCTGAATATGAAACAACATCAAATTGACATTTTGAGGGAAGTTGATCATTCGGCTAACTCGAAGGACACCCTAGGAAACTCTATCCCAAGGTAGGTAACTCTATCGGAGTAAAGATGGCTGAAAATGTTGAACTCTGGATGTGCGAAGAGCTGGGAAAGCTTGGAATCGATGCCTCGGAGGATAATGCAAAGTAAAGACATATATCTTAGATCAAGGATATCTTTAAATCTGCAAATAATTTCTGTCGACCCTACATGGTTGATAGTTTGGAAAATAATCCACACTTTCAGTTCCATTTTCTAGGAATTAAAAAATGCTGTTGTGCAATCTCATCCCCAGCATATGGTTTGCTTAGCTGTCATTCTGGCCTTATGAGTTCATTGGTTGAGAAAAGGAAGCCAAATTAATAATACAAATCTATGAATTAATCTTGCAATAGGCCAACTTCTGTAATGCTAATAGTTTGGGGTGTTCACATTCTGTCACTCTTCTTTATTTGACTGGTATGGGGTCCGTTTGCCCTAAATATACTTTCACCCCTGTTTGCCAAGGGTCCGTTGTCCCAAAATGAGTTTTTTCACACAATTTTTTTCTGTTAATCCCCTTTTTCAATGAGTTTGCTTTTCTATACTCAAAATTATTTTTTTTTACATTAATATGTTATATTAGCTTTGATTTAGAATAGTATTGATGTTTAAGCTAGACAATATTAACTCATTGATAAAAAATGTTCAACTATAACTAGGACATACTTTGCAATCAATCAATGTTAAAGCAATTGGCAACTGATTTAGTGATTGAAACTGTTCCTTTCCATATGATTACACTTGATTTGTTGACCCAATTAGCGTACCTTTGATGTTTTGTAGGCTGTGAGTTAACGTAGCTTGGATATTACCTCTTGTCATTTATTTTTTGTTTTAAAAATTGATTTTTTCTTTAATATTTATTCTATTGTCTTCAAAGTACAAGTGAATAACCAAATATAATTGAGATTATTTTAAGCAAATTACTTTAGCACTAAAACACAATCTATTAGTTGTAACAAAATCATTCAAGATACAGTTTTCTCCATTTCCAATATGGATTGCTGTCCATATGCACTGCTTAATTTTATCATTACCAGGGTTTTCATTTGACCAGAGACCTCAGGTTTTGACGCACAGATATTCAAAAAGATGCAATTTTGAAGCTTGAAAATTTGTCACTGTGCGTCATTGTGACTCTCGAATTGTAAACATGTGTCATGGGTCATCAAAAGTGTGACGATTTATTGGAAAATTATCATAATTGATTATGATAATATACACCCTTAATATAGATAATGCCTAGCTTGATAAGTAATCAACACTCTCTAGAGATGAACAAGCATCTTGACTTTTGGGTACTAGTGAAAACCCTGATCACCAATCTGATGGATTAAGCAGCAAAGAAAGATCAACCCTGCCTTATGAAACCTAGAATTGAAAAAATATGCACATAATCATAATCTAACATTTCATAAACTTTAAAGTTTCATCTGTAACTCCTTTAAATTTGGACCAGTCCGTCCGTCTGTAAACTTTTACTTTAAAAATCTTCTTCTCAAAAACAGAATTCAACCAAATTTCACAAAAATGATTCTGGGGTGACCCTTTTTCAGATTCCTTCAACATGAAAAACATGACTATAATGGGCAGGATTAATTCCATATATGGTTAAACCTTTGAAAATCTTATTCTCAGAAACAATATAATAGATTTCAAACAAATTCAACAGGAATGATCCTTGGGTGACCCTTTTTCAGATACCTTCAAAGAATTTTGATCGGATGAAATGGGCTTTTTTTCTAGAAATTGAGAAGAGGCCCTAGCCTGTTAGTTTTGGGAAATGTTTGCGCAGTTTTCAGAAGAATTGGGAAACATAAGTTTAATAAAAAAGAGACTAATAAAAGTAAGATTCATGCATCATTTTTCAAGATTCAATGGTAAATAAGTATATTTAAGGGTCTTACCAGTAATAAAATGAATAAAATTATTAAACAAAAAAATGTTGAAAAAAATAAATCCATGTAATGCAAAAATAAGCTGTAATTTTGGGAAATTTCTCTGCCATAGATGAAAAAAAGAGCCTTTTTTTAAATTAGGAAGTAGCCTTTTATAGGCCTCTGTAAACCCATTCCCACTCAATGACGCTTATAGATGCCCCCAAGAAAAAAAAAAAGCTTTGGAAAACATTGTGGAAAATGAAGAAATTGCTTGTTATTATTAATTTCTTCATTTTTTACAATGTTTTCTACCCCGAAAGTTAAAAAAATTGAAAAAAATCATAAATTTAGAATTGTTGTCTGCAACTTCTTTCACTTTGGGCCAGTCTAAAATTTTGTCTGGTAATGGGTTAAAAAACGCAAAAAAAGCCCTGGCGGGGCGATTCCTTCATGGTGAATGCTTTAAATAACTTCTCAGAAAGTACTGAACAGAATTCAACAAAATTTTACAGGGTTGCCCCTTGGGTGACCCTTTGTCAGATTCCTTCAAAGAATTTAGAACAGATGAAAAACATATTTTTAATGGGCTGGGCTAATTTATTGTAAAACCTTTGAAAATTTTCTTCTCAGAGAGTACTAAACAGAATTAAACCAAATTTCACATAAATGGTCCTTGGGTGACCCTTTATCAGATTCCTTCAAAGAATTTTGATCGGATGAAAAACATGGCTTTAATGGGCGGGGCTAATTTCCATATATGGTGAAACCTTAAAAAATCCCCATCTCAGAAACCAATTGATGGATTTCAACCATATTTTACAGGAAATATCCATTTTTTCCCTTTATTCAGTGTATTCAGTTAATTTGATTGGAAAAAAAAGCATGGCATTTTGGTTGGGGTGGTATTTTCCATATATGGAATATATTCTGAGAATTTTAAAAATATTCTCAGAATCCTATCAATGGATTTCAACCCAATTTTGAAGGAATAATCCTCAGGGGACTCTTTCTCAGATTTCTTCACAAAATTTTGATAGGTTAAAAAACATGGCTTTTATGGGTGGGGCTAATGTCCATATATGAAATAAATTGAAAATTTTGTAAATGCCTTTTAATCTTACTTAATACAATTTATATGAATTTTACATAATTCAACTTGACTTTGTAAAACAGTGAAGAGTATGAAATGCTTTTCTAGAACTATTTCAAAGATTTCAGTGACTAGATTTATTTGCAAGAGATGGCCAAGATGATTCAGTTTATATTGAATACTGAAAGCACCATTTGCTTAATTAGTATATTCAGGCCTGTAGAGCGAGACAGGCACTCAAGCGCCTCTAGTTATTTTGAGGAATGGGATTGAAAGATTACAAGGCATTTTGATTTTATGATTGTCATGTTATTTGCCTATCTTAACCCTTAACCCTTTCCCGTTCAATTACGGGATTTTACGTTCTTGTAATTTCATACTCAAGAAAATATTGAAACAAGCAATTTCTCCTATTTCCACAATATTTTCTACCACATAGGATGGTTTCATTTCAAATAGCATCCAGTTTTCATTGTCGTCTGCAACCTCTTTCAATTTGGACCAGTCTAAAATTTCCAAAAACAGGAAAGGGTTAAACCTGCCAGTTATGTGCTTTGACTGGGAAAACATGATATTGTTGAAACTTAACTTTGATTTAATTTCAAATATTGTGTCCAAGGTGTTGTCTTCTGGTCTTTCCTTAAAGAAATAAGATCTAACAACAGTCCTTATTTTCAGATACATTCTTGGCATTGAGACTGCAGAAGAACTAGAGGAGTACATGCTAGAACTGTTGGATGGGTCTGATCAGAAAACTAAAGCTTTTATTAAAGAACTGCTGATCAAATGGAGGCCTTACTATAACTCTGTGGTGCCCCAGAACTTTCAGGTAATCCATAAACAGCCAGTCATGTTCATCTTGTTAACACGCTACCACTCAATGAAATTTTAAACTTCCTAATTGAAAGAAGTTGCAGACAACATTTTTTTAGTTTATGCAACTTAAAAAATCTTTGGACTTTTGGTTAGAAAACATTGTGGATAATGAAGAAATTGCTTGCAAAAAGCAATTTCTTCATTTTCCACAATGTTTCCCAAGCTTTATTTTGAGGTGCGTAAAACGGCATGATCATGTGGTAATGGGTTAGATATGCAAAGGCTATTATCATGTCATTTTACCCATTAACACACATACCCTTTTTTACACCCATCTGGAAAATATTGAAAATTAATATATTTCTTGTAATTTGTTTTCAACTCAAAATTTGTGTCTGCTACTTCTTTCAATTTGGACCAGTCAAATATTTTGTTGTTTGGTATTCGGTTAAACAAAAGAAATATCTTAATAGAGGCTAACCCACACAATCCCGCTTTCTATGCCCTTAACAAGCATTTCTCTATTTCCAAAGATGTTTCCTACCTAGAAATTTCATCAACACGAAATTGTTGTCAACAACTTCTTCCAATTTGAAGCAGTCTAAGATATTGTTGCTGTTGTAATGGTTATAAATAAACCAAATTAAATTGACTATTCTATCTCTTTACATTGTACCATACTAAAATTTTATCATTTGGTTATGTGTATGAATGACCCATTTTAATCCTGGATTATCTCTGCCTAGGATTAGTGTACAAGTAATACCTTAGGTTTGATCAGCGTTTGCTTCCTTAATAGTTTGCCATTTATCAAACCATTCCTACTTAATCCCTCACATTTTTACAACCCTCTAAACAAAGCTGTAGAAAACATTGTACAATGATTTTCACCTCTTAAGAAAAAGAATTTTAGAATTTCATCAACTGTGTGTTATTGTCTGCAATTTCTTTGAATTTTGACTAGTTTAAAATTTCTGGTATTGAGTGAAAGCTTATCAAATCATGAAAGCTCAAGGTTCCAGTACTTAGAGGTTATAAGTGCCAATACATTACCTTTTAATATAGGAAGTTAAAAAATTGTCATGCATTGAAATTAAAGCGTGGAAGGCAATGAATAGAAGCACTAATTGTGGGTAAGTATTTATCGAATAACAACTCTGGCTTGTACATGGAGAAACAGATGGTAAAGACCAAGATTAGCCTGCATATATCTGCGAGCTGAATTTTGTCTATACCTCCTGACAAAGCAAGAATATTCCAGTTTCATGTCAAGAGTTAAGACCTTTTGGCACTAGAATGTCTAAATAAAACTACTTTCAAGGTCTTATTCTGCTACAATTTATATGACCCCATTAATTTCGAGATCCAGATAAGAGGGGGCAACAACACGCTAAAGTCCTTCTTTTCTCAACAGAACTCTATGTTGTGAGTACTCATTTGAATTGTCTCCTCAAGATGATTTAACCCATTCCAACACAGCAAAATTTTAGTCTGGTCCAAATTGAAAGAAGCTGCAGACGACACTTTCAAGTTGATGATATTTTAAATTGTTTCATCACTTTGGATAGAAAACATTGTAGATAATGAAGAAATTGCTTGATACAAGCAATTTCTTCATTTTCCACAATGTTTTCCGAAGTTTTTTTCTTGAGCAGTGTAAAAAGGAGGGATTGAGTGGGAATGGGTTAAATGAGTACCTGAAACATTGAGTTTATGCTAAAGTCTTTTTTTCTCAACAGAACTCTATGTTGTGAGTACTCATTTGAATTGTCTCCTCAAGATGATTCAAATGAGTACCTACAACATTGGGTTTATGGTAGTATTGGTGAAATATTGAAATCTAAATACAAAGTACGCCGTCTATCTGTAGCTCTGTTTCGGGTCTGTATAGGAGTCAGTTTGTTGGTTGGACAGTTATTGGTCGGTCTGTATAGAAGTCAGTTTGTTGGTTGGACAGTTATTGGTTGGTCTGTATAGGAGTCAGTTTGTTGGTTGGACAGTTATTGGTCGGTCTGTATAGGAGTCAGTTTGTTGGTTGGACAGTTATTGGTTGGTCTGTATAGGAGTCAGTTTGTTGGTTGGACAGTTATTGGTCGGTCTGTATAGGAGTCAGTTTGTTGGTTGGACAGTTATTGGTTGGTCTGTATAGGAGTCAGTTTGTTGGTTGGACAGTTATTGGTTGGTCTGTATAGGAGTCAGTTTGTTGGTTGGACAGTTATTGGTCGGTCTGTATAGGAGTCAGTTTGTTGGTTGGACAGTTATTGGTCAGTCTGTATAGGAGTCAGTTTGTTGGTTGGACAGTTATTGGTTGGTCTGTATAGGAGTCAGTTTGTTGGTTGGACAGTTATTGGTCGGTCTGTAAAGGAGTCAGTTTGTTGGTTGGACAATTATTGGTTGGTCTGTATAGGAGTCAGTTTGTTGGTTTGACAGTTATTGGTTGGTCTGTATAGGAGTCAGTTTGTTGGTTGGACAGTTATTGGTTGGTCTGTATAGGAGTCAGTTTGTTGGTTGGACAGTTATTGGTCGGTCTGTATAGGAGTCAGTTTGTTGGTTTGACAGTTATTGGTTGGTCTGTATAGGAGTCAGTTTGTTGGTTGGACAGTTATTGGTTGGTCTGTATAGGAGTCAGTTTGTTGGTTGGACAGTTATTGGTCGGTCTGTATAGGAGTCAGTTTGTTGGTTGGACAGTTATTGGTCGGTGTGTATAGGAGTCAGTTTGTTGGTTGGACAGTTATTGGTCGGTCTGTATAGGAGTCAGTTTGTTGGTTTGAAAGTTATTTGTCGGTCTGTATAGGAGTCAGTTTGTTGGTTGGACAGTTATTGGTTGGTCTGTATAGGAGTCAGTTTTTTGGTTGGACAGTTATTGGTCGGTCTGTATAGGAGTCAGTTTGTTGCTTGGACAGTTATTGGTCGGTCTGTATAGGAGTCAGTTTGTTGGTTGGACAGTTATTGGTCGGTCTGAATAGGAGTCAGTTTGTTGGTTGGACAGTTATTGGTTGGTCTGTATAGGAGTCAGTTTGTTGGTTGGACAGTTATTTGTCGGTCTGTATAGGAGTCAGTTTTTGTTTGGACAGTTATTGGTCGGTCTGTATAGGAGTCAGTTTGTTGGTTGGACAGTTATTGGTCAGTCTGTATAGGAGTCAGTTTGTTGGTTGGACAGTTATTGGTCGGTCTGTATAGGAGTCAGTTTGTTGGTTGGACAGTTATTGGTCGGTCTGTATAGGAGTCAGTTTGTTGCTTGGACAGTTATTGATCGGTCTGTATAGGAGTCAGTTTGTTGATTGGACAGTTATTGGTTGGTCTGTATAGGAGTCAGTTTGTTGGTTGGACAGTTATTGGTCGGTCTGTATAGGAGTCAGTTTGTTGGTATGACAGTTATTTGTCGGTCTGTATAGGAGTCAGTTTGTTGGTTGGACAGTTTTTGGTTGGTCTGAATAGGAGTCAGTTTGTTGGTTGGACAGTTATTGGTCTGTCTGTATAGGAGTCAGTTTGTTGGTTGGACAGTTATTGGTCGGTCTGTATAGGAGTCAGTTTGTTGGTTGGACAGTTATTGGTTGGTCTGTATAGGAGTCAGTTTGTTGGTTGGACAGTTATTGGTTGGTCTGTATAGGAGACAATTGGTTGGTTGGACAGTTATTTGTCGGTCTGTATAGGAGTCAGTTTGTTGGTTGGACAGTTATTGGTTGGTCTGTAAAAGAGTCAATTTTTTGGTTGGACAGTTATTGGTCGGTCTGTATAGGAGTCAGTTTGTTGGTTTGACAGTTATTGGTCGGTCTGTATAGGAGTCAGTTTGTTGGTTGGACAGTTATTTGTCGGTCTGTATAGGAGTCAGTTTGTTGGTTGGACAGTTATTGGTCGGTCTGTATAGGAGTCAGTTTGTTGGTTGGACAGTTATTGGTTGGTCTGTATAGGAGACAATTGGTTGGTTGGACAGTTATTTGTCAGTCTGTATAGGAGTCAGTTTGTTGGTTGGACAGTTATTGGTCAGTCTGTATAGGAGTCAGTTTGTTGGTTGGACAGTTATTGGTCGGTCTGTATAGGAGTCAGTTTGTTGGTTGGGCAGTTATTGGTCAGTCTGTATAGGAGTCAGTTTGTTGCTTGGACAGTTATTGGTCGGTCTGTATAGGAGTCAGTTTGTTGGTTGGACAGTTATTGGTTGGTCTGTATAGGAGTCAGTTTGTTGGTTGGACAGTTATTGGTCGGTCTGTATAGGAGTCAGTTTGTTGGTATGACAGTTATTTGTCGGTCTGTATAGGAGTCAGTTTGTTGGTTGGACAGTTATTGGTTGGTCTGTATAGGAGTCAGTTTGTTGGTTGGACAGTTATTGGTCGGTCTGTATAGGAGTCAGTTTGTTGGTTTTACAGTTATTGGTCGGTCTGTATAGGAGTCAGTTTGTTGCTTGGAAAGTTATTGGTCGGTCTGTATAGGAGTCAGTTTGTTGGTTGGACAGTTATTGGTCGGTCTGTATAGGTGTCAGTTTGTTGGTTGGACAGTTATTGGTCGGTCTGTATAGGAGTCAGTTTTTGTTTGGACAGTTATTGGTCGGTCTGTAACTTTTTTTTTGTCCACTCATTTTCCATTAAACTATCTGTTGGATTTGATTCCTGTTGGATTTGATTTAAATTTCACACAATTATCTCAGTATCAAGCAATTATGTACCCATGCAATCTGGATTACCCAATACATTCCATTTAATCTTCTCTGAGTTATGGCCCTTTTTTTCTAAAAATCTTGTCCACTCATTTTCTCAAAAACCACAGAATTGATTTAATTCAAATTTCATAGTATCAACAATAGATGTGTATGTTTCATTTTGGTTATTGTCCATCTACTTTTTTGGAGTTACGGCCATTTCTTGAAAAAAGGCTTTATTCCAGTGACAGGGAGCCATTGGGAAGTAGTAATCACATTTAGTGATAGCCTTGTTAATTTCAGATTTATATGAAACCTAAAGAAGAAGAAGCATATTTTGTTGGAAAGGAGAAGAAAAAATCATCTAAACAGGAAAAGAAATCTACCTCAAACTCAATCCAGAATGGATTTGATAACAGTGCTAAAAATGTGAGTAATTAAGACTGTTTGTGATAATTATTTAAGAAATTTTAGATTTATTTTAAGTCCCTTTGAGAGGGTTTTTAACTCACTCCCATACATTGACACTTTTTTACGCACTCAAGGAAAAATCTTTTTCTTTGTGATCCACAATGTTTTCTACCCCAAAAATTAAAGAAAATTCATCAACCAAAAATTGTTGCCTGCATCTTCCTTAAATGTGGACCAGTCTTAAATTTTGTTGTCTGGTTAATAAAGAAATAGACAAAAATAGACAAAATGTTTTCCTGCCAGTGCTTCATTTAAGTAAGGATAAGTATTTAAGTATAAATATTTCAACATGATGTTTACCAATTTATCAGCAACAAAATTTTGAACTGGTCCAAACTGAAAGAGTCATAGAAGACAATGTAAATTGTGTTTAGATTGATAAATGATTGTCATTTAGGACAGAAAAGCTTTGTGAGAGATGGAGAAATTATTAGTTGCAAGTAATTTCTCTTTTTCATAGAATGCTTTTCTAAAAGGTGTCAAATACAAGATAGTGGGTAATAGGTGAAAATGTTAAAAGAAACACATAGGTTCAGTAATTGTTTTATTTTGCAGGTCCTACCAGTGGAAGAAAAAACATTAATAACAGAGAAAGAGGTGAAAAAGAAACAAAAGTTTGTTCCCTTATATAGTAAGGAGGGTCGTTCAAAAGATGTTATACAGTTACAGGGTAAGCTTCTAAAGAAGTTTTTCTGGTTAGACTGAATGAATTTATTATTTTTGATAAAAAAATGAGTACAGATAACTCAGAACCCTATGTAAGAGGTAAGCAGCGAGGTAATTGAGCTCCCCTCACTGAGCTCTGACAGGAAGTTCCACTTAACCCTTTCCTGTTCAAACACAGGATTTTATGTTCCTGTGATTTTATACTTGAGGAAACATTGTGGGAAAAGGAGAGATTGCTTGTAACAAGCAATTTATCCTTTTTCCACAATTCTTTCAACAACATAGGATGGTTTCATTTCAAATGTCATCCAGTTTTCATTGTTGTCTGCAACATCTTTTAATTCAGACTAGTCTAAAATTTCAAAAAACGGGAAAGGGTTGAATATTAAAAGACATTATTCAGCAAAATTTATGGCCAGTAACATGTAAGAAAAAAGTGAAATGGTTGGTTTGCAACTTTATTTTTTTTGTAACTTCAGCTTGAATATTAAAAGTCACCAAACTAACAAAAATTATTCCATTAACCCTTGTCATGCTGTATAAATTACCTTACTGAATTGCTGTAAAATCAAAGGGCTGAAAGCACTGATAGAAGTTGTTGAAAAAGCAATGTTTATTTTGGAAATCAGCTTCATTAACAACTCTGGCAGGAAAATTACAAGCAGTAGGTGTAGATCAAGATCAGACTGCACTTATGTGCAGGCTGATCTTGGTCTATTCCTCCTGCCAAAACCGGAATAATCCGGGTTCAGCATGACAAGGGTTAATGTCTGCCAATGTTGGAGTTCAAAGATCACTTCCTGTCTAAATGAATGATTTGATTGGTGAATTGATTCTGCGATTGAAAGAGGTGATCCCTCAATTGTGGAATATGAAAGAAGACTATTTAAAATACTGCTACAGAAGTACTTAAAAGATAGAGGGATGTATCTGATGACCAACTATCACCTTGCATTTTGATGGATATGGGTCACAAATGAATCAATAATTTTGAAATATTAATTTGGAACAGTTACATTCTTTTAATACCATCACAAAAAGAGGGGTTGTTTAGCCATCAGATATTAAACTGGTTAAGAGACAGGATAGACTCTTGGGTTTGACTTTCACCAGGTGTTTTATAGAACTTTTATGGAAAATAAAGTGAAGATGTAAACCTGTTTTAACCCAATCAAAACTAGTAGTTAAAAAAATGTATAATGTACTGAAAGGTAAAATAACTTTTCCTGGTTTAAAAATTCAATCATAGGTAGACATTGGCCCGCACAATCCAAGCAGTCTGGTCCCTTTTACTATCTGTCATTAGTCACATTTATTTTTAGGTCGACATGCATGTGAATGTCAAGCTGCCAAACATAAGTTGGTTGGTAACTGTACCAGATGTGGACGAGTGGTATGTGAACAAGAGGGATCTGGACCATGTTTGTTTTGTGGGAAATTGGTATGAATACAACACATTTTTAGCCGTACAAAAACTTAATGGCATGGTCAGCACCTTGGTGTTGATGACCAAGCAGGCAAAGGAATTGGTGAAACAAACTTCATTTTTGCTGATATATCAGTTAGCTGAAAATGTTTACTTAGGTTAACCGATTTCCGAACAATGATGCTTTTTTACCCTTCTCAGGAAAAAAACTTTAGGAAATGTGGAAAATGAAGAAATTGCCTGTAACAAGTTATGTCCATATTTCCGGCAACTTTTCTACCCAGTAAGACAAAGATTTTTTAAATTCCATTCACTTGAGAATGTAGACTAACTTCTTTTGGAATAAGAACAGTCTAAAAACATTGCCATCTGGTAATGGGTCAATAGGTATTCTTGAACATTACCTTTCTCCTTTCAAATATTTGTTCAGAAAATACAAACAAGGTGTAAGAAATGGCAGCTAGATAGACATATCTTTTGCATTACAATTAATTTTGTCCTTGTTACAAAAGAGGTGTGTTCTTTTGGTTGAGATGAAAAATCTCATCATATAGTCATAAAGAATGGTTTTTGTTATTTGAAGTGAAAATATTTAACATTGTCGAGCCAATACTGAGCAAGCTTAGGTAGCTTTCATCAATAAAAATTATTCAGAACCTTAGTTAGCTGTTTAGAAATCTCCTCCTGAAAAACACGGTATCAAAAAATCTGAATCTGTGTGAAAAAATATACACTTCAGGACCAGAGATTTTAAAACTTTTTTAAGAAAATTATTCAAACTTTGAGTTGAGATTAACTTATTAATGGGCAACAAAATTTTTTAACTTGTCCAAATTGAAAGAAGTTGCTGACGACAATTTGTAGTTGATGTAATTAAAAGAATGTTTGTCCTTTGGGTAGAAAAAACATTGTGGATAATGAAGAAATTACTTGTTACCATCAACTTCCTCATTTCCCTGAAAGTTTATCAAAGCCTTTTTCTTGAGGGATGTCAATAGTGAGATTGTGTGGGAATAAGTTTGACCCATTACCAGACGGCAAAATTTTAGACAGTCCCAAATTGAAAGCAGTTGCAGACGACTTTTCAAAGTTAATGAAGTTCTTGTTTTTTCAACTTTCTGGTAAGAAAACATTATGGAAAATGAAGAAATTGCTTGTAACAAGCAATTTCTTCATTTTCCACATTGTTTTCAAAAACATTCTTTCTTTGGGGCGTCTAAAGGCGTCACTGAGTGGGAATGGGTTAAGATGTATTTCAGCTTTTATACTATGGTTATCGTATGAAAATAAAAGATTTTATAAATAAAGTCTTATCCTATCTTTAACCCTTTCTTGTTCAATCCCTGGTTTTTACGTCCATGTGATTTCATATATTGTGTAATTGAGAAAATACTGTAGAAAAAGAAGAAATTGCTTGTAACAAGCAATTTCTTCCTTTTCCACAATATTTTCTACCCCAGTAAATGGTTATTTTTCAAATTAAATGTACTTTAAATTTTCGTGGACAAGTCTAAAATTTTGCAAAACATGAAAGGGTTTAGATGTTTTTGGCTCTTATACTATGGTTATTGTATGAAAATAAAAGGTTTTATTAATAATATGAAAATAAAAGATTCTATTAATAATGTGAAAATAAAAGATTTTATTAATAAAGTGTTACCTATAGTGCTTACTGTATCTATAAACTTGAAATGATAGTACAATTTGAGTAAATTCTCAATTAAGTCTGAACCTTTTTTGATGTTAACAGGTTTGTACAAAAGAAGAGGAAGAGCTCATTTCCAAAGGCACAAAAAGGGCAGAAAAATTACGCAATTCACTAATGAAAAATGGACCTGATCGTTTGTTAAATGAGTCATTATTTAATGGTGATCGTAGCTATTTGCCAAACACAAACCATCAAATGAAGGACGGATTTGAAAAGGCGGAGAGGCACAAAGAGAAACTGTTGGAATTTGATCGGACAAGGTAATATAAATAGTGTATGGGACAAAGTGATATCAAATAGTGTATATAAATAGTGTATGGAACATGATAAAATAAATAGTGTATGGGACAAGGTTATAAAAAAATTGTAAGGGACAAGATAATATAAACAGTGTATGGGACAAGATAATATAAAGTAGTGTATGGGGCAAGGTAATATAAAAAGTATATGGGACAAGGTAATATAAATAGTGTATGGGAGTAGGTGATATTAAATAGTGTATGGGACCAGGTAATGTAAGTAGTGTATAGGATAAAGTAATATAACCCATTCCAACATGGCAAAATTTTAGACTGGTCCAAATTTCAAAAAGCTGCAGACAACATTTTCAATCTGATGGAATTTTCTTTTTTTTTGTCTTTAGATGGAAAATATTGTGGATAATGAAGAAATTGCTTGATACAAGCAATTTCTTCATTTTCTACAATGTTTTCCACAGCTTTTTTCTTGATTGGGGTAAAAAGGAGGGATTGTGTGGGAATGGGATAAGTAGAGAATGGGACAAAGTAATATAAGTAGTGTTAAAGTCACCTGACCGAAGGTCATGGTGACCTATTTCAATCCTGTTTTGTCCATTGTAGTGCGTCATGCGTTAACTTTTTACACTTTCGACTTCTTCTTAATAACCCTTGAATGGATTTCAACCAAACTTAGCAGGAAGCATCCTTATGGGAAGGCGCTTCAGATTTGTACATGTCATGGAGTTATCTCCACTTGGGGCTCCATAAGGGGCCAAAAGTGACATCTTTAAAAATCGTCTTGTCATGAACCGGCTGTCAGATTATATTCACATTTGGTATTTAGAGTCATTAGGGCAAGGACTATCAAATTTGTATAAGAAAAAAAAATCTGTCTAGAAATGGCAGTGCTAGGGGGGGGGGGGGTTTGGCTATTGGGGCCAAAGGTGTGTGGGGTACATAAGCTTACATAGTGACAACTTTGAAAATCTTTTTCTACCAAACCAAAAGACCTACAGTTCTGATATATTTGGTATGTGGCATCAATATTGTATAAATTGTAATCCAAGGGTCAAAATTAGCCTGTTCCCTGACGTCACAAGTTTAACATTGGCTAATATAGTGAAAATTTCAAAAATCTTCTTCTCCCACACTAGAGGGCCTAGAGCTTTTATATTTGGAATGTATCATCATGCGGTGAATTTCTATCAAGATTGTATAAATCATTTCCCCAGAGACAGAATTAGCCCATTCCTAGACGTCACAAGTTTTACAAAGGGCTTATATAGTGAATTTTTTAAAAATCTTCTCCCAAACAGGAGGGCCTAGAACTTTGATATTTGGTATACAGCATCATCTGGTAGACCTCTATCAAGATTGTACAAATCATTGCCACAGGATTAAAATAAGCCCATTTTACATAGGCTTATATAGTGAAAACTTTAAAAATCTTCTTCTCTCAAACAGATAGGCCTAGAGCTTTAATATTTGCTATGTAGCATCACCTTGTGGATCTCTATCAATATTGTATGAATTATGGCCCTAGGGTAATAATTAGCTCATTCCCAGATGTCACAAATTTTACATAGGGCTTATATAGTGAAAATTTAAAACTCTTCTTCTCCCAAATGGGAGGTCCTAGAGCTTTAATATTTTGTATGTAGCATCATCTGGTGGACCCCCATCAAGATTGTATAAATTATGGCCCCAGGGTCAGAATTAGCCAATTCCAGGATGTCCCAAGTTTAATTTGGTCTTGTTTAGTGAAAACTTTTAAAAATCTTCTTCTCCCAAACTAAAAGCATGAAAGCTTTGATATTTAGTATGTAGCATGATCTGATGGAATTTTATTTGTTTTTGTGCTATTTGGACTCAGGTGACCTATAAGGCCCTAAGGGCCTCTTGTCTGGACAAGGTTATATAGATAGTGTATGGGACAAGGTAATATAAGTAATGTATAAGACCAGGTACTTGTACTACAAGTGGTCTATTCTCTCCCATATGTTTCCTTCACATTCACCTCTTTTTAATAATTCTACAAGTTTACCTGGATCCACCTCTGAGAAAATATAAAGAATATGAGAAAGACAATTGTTAGCTTTTACTGTTATACATTTATAGATTGGGGGAATAATCTAAATATGCAGTTATCTTTCTGTCTCGTCAAATCTGAACCTGCAATAAAATTACATGTATCTTCCCCCCCTTTTTTAACCCATTTCTACACTATCCCGCATTAAGATAAAAGCTTTGCACAACAGCGTGGAACTTGAAGAAATTACTCATAACAAGCAATTTTTTCATTATCCAATGTTTTCTACCCAAATGATAAAATTTCATCAACTACAAATTGTGGTCTTCAGCTTCTTTCAACTTGGTTCAGAATAAAATTTTGTCATCTGGTAATTAGATAAAGCACTCTTGCCACATGGCAGAAATTTAGACTGGCTTAACCCATTTCCTACCATTCCTTCGTTTTTACTCCCCTCAACAAAAAGCTTTGGAAAACATTGTGGAAAATGAAGAAATTGCTTGGATCAAGCAATTTCTTCATTATCCACAATGTTTTATACCCAAAAAGTCGAAAAATTTAAAATTTCATCAACTTGATATTGTCGTCTGCAGATCCTTTCAATTTGGATGGGTCTAAAATACCACTGTGTTGGAATGGGTTAAATTGAAATAGTTTTCAGACTACAATCAAAGTACATGTAAAATGTAAACACAAGCGCTTTATGAGGTAGGAAACATTGTTGATAAAAAGAAGACATGGCTTGATATAAGAAATTTCTCCTTTTCTTACATTAATTATTGGGGTTGTTACTCTTCAGTGCATCATAATACAGGTTTCCATAGGTTAACCCTTTCCACGATAAACCCGGGATTTTACGTCACTGTGATTTTATACTTGAGAAAACATTGTGGAAAAGGGAGAAATTGCTTGTAACAAGCAATTTCTCCTTTTCTCACAAT
Source organism: Fragum fragum (assembly GCA_946902895.1). Taxonomy (NCBI): domain Eukaryota; kingdom Metazoa; phylum Mollusca; class Bivalvia; order Cardiida; family Cardiidae; genus Fragum; species Fragum fragum. Next base: position 58,489,263 of record OX336370.1, on the reverse strand, counting down.
ATTTTCTACCATATAGGATGGTCAGATTTCAAATTGCATGCATTTTAATTGTCTGCAACCTCTTTCAAATTGGACCAGTCTAAAATTTCATAAAACAGGAAAGGGTTAAAATGATAATATTTAGTCTAAAGATATCTCTCATAGATGATCATCCTCATTTGCTATTAGAGAAGTCAATTTGACAACTTGTACTCTGAGGGGAAAATTTGAACAATTTGCTCTTTTGGGGTTTATATTGCTTGGGTAATGCCTTGATTTATGTGAGGTATCTTTATGACTTTTATTGTATGGTGGCATTTTTTTACCATGAGATACAAGACAGAAGTATAGTATTAATTTGAACATTATCAAAATAAAAAATAATTCTATCAAAAAAAAAAAAAAAAATTCTCTATTGTGACAATCTTCTTCATGAAAAAACATATTATTTCTACCTGTTATCATATGTTACTTCTTATTAATTTGATTGTATGGTTGCATATTTCTGCTACAAGATATCGGATAAACTGTTGCAATGTAAAGACAAATTTCTTGAATTTTTTTGAGATTCCTGAGAAATACCAGGAATCCATTTATAGGTGCTCCATCTGCCATGATATGACTGAAATACTGTTAACCCACTCCCACACAGGAAAATTTTACACTGGTCCAAACTGAAAGAAATTACAGACAACAATTTAATGTTTATGAAATGCTAGATTTTTCCAACTTTCTGGGCAGAAAACATTTTGTAAAATAGAGTACATGCTTGTTAGCAATTTCTTCATTTTACACAATGTTTTTCTGATTGGTTTTCTTGAGGGGCTTCAAAAAGCGTCATTTTGTGGGAATGTGTTGAAGTGGTGTTGAACCCCAACCAATCAATTCGCTTCGATATTGAAGGGAGTTGTTTTTCAAAATTTATGGCTAGTGACTTACAAAACAGAAAAATGGTTGGTTGGCAACTGAAATGTTGAAGTCGCCAAACCAACAAAAATGCTACAAAAATAATGTCATGTAAGAGTTCAAAGAATGATTCCAGTCTAAATGAATGATTTGATTGGTCAATTGATTCTTTATTTTCCTACATATTTTTACCATAAATTACATTGGAATGTAAAAGTCTATCTGGTTGGAATTGCATATTTTGTATATTCTTTGAATTTGGACCAGTCTAATTTTTACTTTGTGGTAATGTGTTAACCCTTTCCTGCTTGGTGACACCTTTTGACGACCCTCAAAAAAACAATTGGGAAAACATTGTATAAAATAAAGAAATTGCTTGTAACAAGCAATTTCTAAATATTCCTCATTTTTTTCCAACTGGAAAGTTGAAAAAATCTAAAATTTGAAATATTTCAAATTGTCGTCTGCAACTCCTTTCAATTTGGACCAGTGTGAAATTTTGCCGTCTGGTAATTGGTTAAATAACATTTCAGTGTGAGAAGAACACAAGTAATAGATGACGAATCTGACTATTTCTCAACAGACAATAATCAGTGGTTAAGCAAAACAGATCGAGAAGCATTACGCAAAAGAGAAGAGGAATTACGGTCACAAAAATACGCCTCAAGGAAAGATCGTAAAATTACATTAGACTTTGCTGGTCGACGGGTGATCGAAGAAGACCCAAACAAAACTGTAAATATGTATGATGTAAATGATGAAATTGTTCAACAAGTGCATTATGGTGCCAGGCCAAAGGTCAAGGACACTATTGGAATTAAAGAAAATATGGTTAATAGTGATTCTGATAGTATTGTGAACCCCACCATATCAACAGAAGCTCCTAAGGTAGGTTATATCCTTTAACCCATTCCAACTCAAGCCCTCCTTTTTACGCCTCTTAAGAAAAAAGCTAGGGAAAACATTTTGGACATTCTTCAATGTCCACAATGTTTTTTACCACAAAAGATAAAGAAATTTAGAATTTTATCAACCTAAAATTGTTGTCTGCATCTTCTTTCAATTTGGACTAGTCTAAAATTTTGATATGTTGGAATAATTTATTTTTTGTTTCGTCTATCAAAAACAAGCAATCTGATTGGTCGAAAAATTTAATTCATACCTCCATGAACAAAATTTTGATTACGCAGCCATTTTATATGCTTCCACACAAAATAGTTCCATACAAAAAGGTATCAAAATTTGTGAAAATGGTGCATTTTTCGCTTGATGCTATTAAATTATAAGAAATGAAGAGAATTTTTTTTGTTTTCATGGAGGTATGAACCGAAAAACCTAATCACGCTCATGTATGAATCCGCTTCGCGTATTCATACAGTGTGATTAGTTTTTTTGGTTCATACCTCCATAAAAACAAAAAATATTCTCTTCATTTCTTAAATGGGTTAACAGGCAGATTACTGGCCACGCCCACTCACCTGCGACAGGAAGAACAGCTTGGGTAATAAGCAGTGATATTTATGAAAAATTATGGACAATACATATAGCAAAATAGTAGAATGGTTGGTTGGTGACCTGAACATTGTAACTACAGCTTCGAAGTCTTCACAAAATTTCGACCTTTTTTAGCAATTATTTTTCAATTTGAAATATTGTCAGGAAACTTCTTTCCATTTGGACTAGTCTAAATTTGGTCATCTGGTAATGGGTCTACCGTATTACCGTACTCTCCATATTATCATTAGTGCCACAGGTTATTTTGACTAAGAATGCAGTTGCATGTGCAGTAGGATGATTGTAAGTTCAGATAATTTAATTTTAAGTTTCGTCTATCAAAAACAAGCATTCTGATTGGTCGAAAAAAATGAACAAAATTTTGAGCACGCAGCGATTTTGTATGCTTCCGCACAAAATAGTCCCATACAAAAAGGTATCAAAATTTATAAAGCTTTTGTTTTTTTCGCTCGATGCTATTAAATTATAAGAAATGAAGAGAACACTTTTTGTTTTCATGGAGGTATGAACCGAAAAACCTAATCACACAATGTATGAATCCGCTTCGCGAATTCATACAGTGTGATTAGGTTTTTTGGTTCATACCTCCATGAAAACAAAAATTATTCTCTTCATCTCTTAAACAAAGATTTTGAAAATTCCATCAAGTTATAATTTTAACCAGTCTAATGATTTTGTCATCTGGTAATGGGTTAAACTGGCTCTTGCACTGATTATGAAATGAATAATTTGGCCCTCAATTTTTAAATTTCTAACCATAAAGCTTCCAGACATTTGAAAGAAGGTAGTTTAGCTGATTATGCAATGAAAATGACTGTTCATTACTTTTAAAAAGGAAGAAAAGAAGCAAAAATTTATTGTATTATGAGACACCTAATAAGTCAATGAAGTAAAACCCAAAAGTTACTGGAATTAGTTGGGAAATTTGTTGTGTCGACTACTCCAAAAATTGCCTTATATTTGATTTCAATAAAGTATCAATTATGTCATTGGCTTCTGCTAACAATTCAGCCGTTATCGACATTACCCGAAGACTAACGACCTCATCGAATAAATTCGGATTCCTTTCAAAGTAGGACAAATAGAATATATCACAAAAATTAGATTTATAGTAAATTTAGTAGATTTAATAGGCAGAAAGAATATTTATCGTGAATATGACATTTCCTGTTTTGCAAAATTTTAAACTGTCCATATTCAATGTTTTTGCAGATGAAATTTGAAGTGGATTTAATTTGACATATAATCATTCAGTAGGATAAAAAATATCGTGGGAAAAGAAGTTGCTTCTTTTTCTACAATGTTTTTTCATCAATTATAAAATCAAAGGCATGTAAAAACGAGTGCTTGAAAAAGTAACGGTTAATGACTGTAAGAAAAGCAGATAATTTTACTGTATCAAATTTCATAAAAATCTGTTCAAGAGTCGCTTTAGGTTGATATTTCTGGATATATTTGGCCATGATGCAGGAATGCAAACAAGTAAAATTATTTCCTATACATGCATTCCCCAGCTAACAGATAACTTTTGGTTAACCCTTTCCTGGTTTATCACTGGTTTTTATGTCCCTGTGATTTTATTTTTGAGAAAACATTGTGGAAAAAGAAGAAATTGCTTGTATCAAGCAATTTCTTCTTTTTCCACAATATTTTCTACCCTCCTAAATGGTTTATTTTCAAATTAAATCAACCTTAAATTGTCGTCTGCAAAACCTTTCAATTTGGACAGGTCCAAAATTTTGAAAAACAGTAAAGGGTTAATTATCTAAAATGATCTCCATTTTGAAATTGGCCCAGAACATTGTAGTTTGCAACAGAAAGGTGTTTATCTCCAAGGTGAAATTATGATTTTACAGTTTATTGGTACCAAAGTCTCTGGAAGGCGGAAAGACCAGTCATCATCTGACAGTGAAAAGAGACCAATTAGTCGACTACAAGATCGTGAGTTACAAGAAATGTCCGATGAAGGAATGTGTATGAGTATGCACCAGCCCTGGGCCTCACTTCTAGTCTGTGGTATTAAAAAGTGAGTGGATTAGTTGTACCTCTTTCCTACTGTTCCTGCATTAACCCTTTCCTGTTGTTTTTATTTAAATTTTAGACTTGTCGAAATTGAAAGAAGTTGCAGACGACATTGAAAGTTGGATGCAATTTGAAATGAAATCATCCTATGTGGTAGAAAATATTGTGGAAAAGGAGAAATCGCTTGTTACAAGCAATTTCTTCTTTTTCCACATTTTTTCTTAAGTATGAAATTGCTATTATGTTAAATGTATGGGGAAAGGGTTTATTCATGTGTAACGAATTTAAGCAATTTAAGATTATCAAATGTAACTTCTCTCAATTTGGACTAGTCTGAAAATTTGTCATCTTGTGATTTGTTAATATTTAACTCTAAAATGTTGGAAAATCTGCATGACTGTATATGTTAATCTAAGTCCATAGTGTATTTGTAAAGAGGATAATTGGTGGATTGCTTTTAACAAACTCTGAACATTTCAGTTTGGCTGAGGAAATTATCAACATTATTTTTTAAAATGTGTTGTCATAGTTTCATTTATACTAATTTATTTAGTTCGATTGTGAAAAAAGCTTAACGCTTATAGAATCACTGTTGAACAAATATGTTGTCTTGGACATGAAATAAACAACAGATTGTTGGTTAGCAACCTAAATGTAATAACTACAGCTTCAATAAGCTGTAGTTATGGTGTTTAAGTTGCCAAACCAACTGAAATGCTTAACTTAAATGTCAGAGTTCAAAGTTCACATCCGGTATTTCATGGGTCAGTTTATTACTTTATTGACAGCCGCTGTCATAGCACAGTTGGTAGTGCATCAGACTCCCAATTTTCAATCATTGGGTGTCATAGGTTTGACCCCTGGCCTCGCATATCCTTTCGACATTTGTCTCTCACCAATGGGTGGATAATTGTTAACCTAAGTGGGGTAGCAGCTGGAAGCTAGGACAGGATGTAATGAAAGTACTGATGCGGAATATGTACCAGGAATCCATTGTTAGGTTCTCCAGTGGCCGTGATATGACTGATTTTTGTTTAAAAGCAACGTTAAACCCCATTAAAAAAAACGTTATGTACAACTGATTTGTCATTTTTTTGTTTCAGTGTACGAATTAATTTCATTGAGTGAACATCAAAGATATTTTTTCATAAATAGCAGAGCCAGGAGTGAATATAAAGCCTTCTTGCCCTTGAAATGGCAGATTTATTGATCTTATAAGATGTTGTGAAGTAATTTTAACCAATTCCCACATAATCCTGATTTTTGACCAACATTGTTTTCTTCCCGGAAATCCAAAGATTTTTAAAATTTCATGAACAGGAAATTTTTGCCTGCAACTTCTTTAAATTTGGACCTATCTAAAATTTTGTCGTCTTGGAAAGGGTTAATAATTACAATAATCTATAGTTAAACCTATTACCACACAATCGAACCCGCTCTTTGACCACCCGTAAGAAAAAGTTTGACAGATACAATGTGGAAAATGTAGAAATTGTTTGTTATTGTTTATTTCTTTATACAGACATGAAGGTAGAACATGGTACACTGCCCATAGAGGTCGACTGTGGATTGCTGCAACAGCTAAACCACCAGATCCTGCTGAGATCGCTGATGTGGAACAGACTTACAAATATATATTGAAAAGTAATTAAGACATTTCTTACATTATTTCAAAAGTTTAGACCTGTCCAAATTCAAAGTTTTGATGACAACAATTTGAATTTGAATTGTTTGAAAAATGTTTATTCAAATGGGTAGAAAACATTTTGGAAAAAGAGGAAATTGCTTGTTTCAAGCAGTTTCTTCTTTTTCACGTTTTCTCAAGTATGAAAGCACAAGAACGTAAAATCAAGGGATTGAACTGGACAGGGTTAACTCATTCTGATCCAATCAAATTTTAGACTGGTCCAATTCAAAGATGATACAGATGACTATTTTTACTTGGCGAAAGTCTGAAATTTATTATCTTTTAGGGTAGAAAACATTGTGGATAATGAAGAAATGGCTTGTAATTTCTTTATTTTCCACAACATTTTCCACAGCTCAAGGGGATATCAAAAGTGGAAAAGGTAAAGAAAATAACTTTTGCATATATTGATGAGATCAGTGCTGATTACAAGGTCTTGAGGTAAAATACAAAGATAAACAGCACGAGTCCATGATGGAAAATCACTCTCTAATGTATACAGAACACACTTATGTAAAAAATCAGCCATTTAAAATCCCATTCTGTTCCAATGGTGCATTGCCCTGTTGGCTTTTTACGCCCTCATATCCAATGATTTGGGGCTTATTGCTTTACCTATGTCAGTCAATACATCCTTCCATCTGTCTGTCTGCAAAACTTAATTACAGAATTTAACCCTTGACATGCTGAATAAAATGCTTTTTTGGGAATTGCTTAAAATCCAAGTCTGAATGAACTGGAAACACTTTTTTTGACAAATATTTCTTATGAGAATTAATTTCATGAATAGCTTTTGTTTGAAAAGGTCAGATAGGTAGTGTAGACTAACATTAGGCTGCACTTATGTGCAGGCTGATCTTTGTCTACATGTCTTGCAAAAACAGGAATATTCGGGTTAAGGATGACAAGATGAAGGTTTTCCATTTCTTCTATGTTATATAGAGAACAAGATTCATATTAGATAAATAGAAACATGACATTGATACACATCTTATGAGGGTCATAAGTTTAAAGCCAAGGTCAATTTGTAGCTCGGCTGTTTTCAGAAATCTTAGGTATTGCTATGCCATGTTGTTGACTGTGTCAGCGTCGTCCAGAAACTTTGACATTTTATAATATATCTAGTATTACTGAATACATACACTTGATACTTGTAATGTGTGTTTTCTGAGCAATCTGTACAAAAAAGGGGGATAAATCTAAATGTATTTTTTTAACAGAATGTTCCTGCTCATGTTGAGGTATTTTGATCATCCTGTCAGGCTTCCGTTGTGCGTCGTCTGTCGTGTTTTAACTATCTTAAAATGACATCTCCTCCCAAATTGCTGAGGGGTTTTCAACCAAATTTGGCAGGAATGTTCCTTGGGTGGTACCCTTTAAAAATTGCTAAAAGAATTGAAATCCATTAAAAACTCTGGTTGCCATGGCAACAAAACTGAAATTTTAATCAAAACTTTAATATTTTCTACTCCCAGAAGGTGTAGAGCCTTGTTTTTGGCATGAAGCATAAGTACAATGACCTCTTTCAGAATTGCTAAAATCTTCACCCTCGGGTCCCCAGGGGCGGAGCCCCAGGGGATGGGGCTAAAAAGAAATAATGAAGGATTTTTAAGATTATATCTCATTCCAAACCACAGGACAGATTTCATCCAAATTTGGCAGGAATGTTCCTTGGGTGGCGCCCTTTAAAAATTGCTAAAATAATTGAAATCAGATAAAAACTCTGGTTGCCATGGCAACAAAACTGAGATTTAAATAAAATCTTTAAAAATTATCTCCTTGAAACCCAGAGGGCGAAGAGTCTTAATATTTTGCAGGAAGCATCAGTATATTGACCTCTTTCAGAATTGCTAAAATCATCAACCTCGGAACCCCCAGGGGCGAGCCCCAGGGTGGGTGTGGGGCTTATATAGAAATAAAGGATTTTTAAAACGACATCTCCTCACAAACCACAGGGCTGATTTCAACCAAAGAATTTTAATCAGTTTAAAATCTGGTTGCTATGACAACAAGAGTAAAACTGAAAAAAAAAATTACATAAAAAACATCCCCTTCTGACCCAGAAGATGAAGAATCTTGAATTTTGCATGAAGCACCAGTACATTGACCTCTTTCAGAATTGATAAAATTTCAGAGCCACAGGGTGATTAGGCTTAAATAGAAAAATAGAAGGCAACTCTTTCAAAACTATTAAATTTTAACCAAATCGGGCAGAAATATGTTAGTACGTTAATAATTACTAAAATATATGAAATCTGTTGAAAGCATTGGTTGGCATGGTAACATAAGTTGAGTTTAGTTAATGTTTAAGGAGGTCTCCTCCCGACCCTGTTTGTATAAGTTTTGAAGAAAAAAAGAGCCTTATCTTAGGTGAGCGCCAGGGCCACTGGCCCTCTTGTTTGACTGAGAAGTTTACCCAATATCAAGCACTTCAACAGGCAATATAATCTTTAAAAGAGAGATAATAGTAGAAAAAAATGAATACTTGGAGCCTTTACAAGATACAATGCTCATATATTGGCATCATTATAGCACTTATTGATAAAAATGTGCTGCAACAAAGATCAAGGTAATCTGCTGCTGTCAAGGTCATACTTCTGAAAAATATTATGTCAGTAGCATAAGTTTTTCATGTTGTCTAGTAAATGCATATTTTTCAGATCCAAACTTAGATTTTCCAAGTAGTTATCCCGTAGGTTGTTTACTTGGATGTGTTGATGTGACTGACTGTGTGGCACATGAAGATTACCAAGAGAAGGTAAGAAGTTTTTACAGCCTTTTAACCCATTACCAGACGGCAAAATTTTAGACTGGCCCAAATTGAAAGGAGCTGCAGATGACAATTTAAAGTTTATGAAATTTTTTATTGTTTCAACTCTGTAGGTAAAAAACATTGTGGAAAATGAAGAAATTGCTTGTGACAAGCAATTTCTTCATTTTCCACAATGTTTTCCAAAGCTTTTTTCCAAGGGGGTGTCTAAAAGCATCATTGAGTGGGGATGGGTTAAACCATTTTAACACAGTAAAATTTTAGACTAGTCCAAATTGAAAGCAGCTGCAGACGACAATTTATAGTTGATAGAATTTTAAATATTTTCAGCTTTTGGGATAGAAAACATTGTTGATATTAAAGAAATTGCTTGATACAAGTAATTTATTCATTTTCCAGTATTTCATTGTCCACAATGATTTTTACCCCAAAGACAAAGACTTTTTAAATCCCATCAACTAAAACTGTCTTCTGCAATTTCTTAAAGCTAATTACAAACTTATTTCTTTACATGAATTTTCAGGAGAGTTTGTCCAAGAATAAAAGTGAAAATACATCCATGTTGACTTTCAACATTCATGTAAAGCATTTAAAGGCGTATTTACTACATTTAGGTCACTATCCAAGAATCTAGTTTTTGTTAACGTTCTTGACTATAAATTATGAATACTAATGTAAGAAGCCACATCTTCCCCTAAAACATACAACAAAATTAATATGAAAGCCCTACCCAAAGCAAAAAAGCATAAATAAATATGGCGATTAAAATCATAAGAGCAATATAATTCTACCAAATTAGCTTATAATTCAGGTAAGAAAATTTGATATTTTAACCCTTGTCATGCTGTACCCAGAATATTCCGGTTTTGGCAGGATGTGTAGACCAAGATCAGCCTGCATATAAGTGCACTCTGATCTTGGTATAGACCACCTGCTTGTATTTTTCCTGCCAGAGGTGTTTATGAAGTTGATTTCTAAAAGATATATGATTTTTGAACAACAAGTGCTATCAGTGCTTTCAGCCCTTTGATTTTACAGCAATTCAGTAAGGTAATTTTATACAGCATAACAAGGGTTTACTTGTGACCCACTACAATTCAAGATTTGTTTACACAAAATAAATACATCAGTGATGACGCTTTAACTTTGGCTAGTCATTCAACAAGTTCGGTCAAAGTTTAAAGAAATTGTCAGTAAAGTCTAGTCATCATCACTTGTGCATATAACAGTCAATGCCGAACAATTTTGGTGGAAAATCAAGTGCAATCTCAAAATGTAAACAAAAACAAGCTGAAATCGAAAAACATAGAATACTTATTCTAGAGAACTTAACTTACACTCTCCTTTTGCATATTGATACATGTATTAAGAAGGCTCTTGTTTGCTTAAGTGACAAAATAAACAATAGACTGTTTTTTTTCCCCTTGGAGGGAAGAAATTGATTTAAGCCATTCCTACTCAATCCCGCTTTTTTAAGCATTGCGAGAAAAAGCTTTCGAAAACATTGTGGACAATAAAGAAATTGCTTGTGACAAGTAATTTTTTCAATGTCCAGAATGTTTTCTACCGTACAAGGCAAACATTTTCTAAATTCCACCAACCTGAAATCGTTCTCTGCAACTTCTTTCCATTTGAACCAGTCTGGGATTTTGTTGTGTTGAAATGGGTTAATATCACATTGGAACTGCCTTGCCAGAAGTCAGTGGGCTTGGCCAGTAATCTGTTAAACCTTGTCATGCTGAATAAAATCTTTTCAGAATTTCATTTAACCCATTCCAACTCAATTCCGTCTCTTTATGCCCCTCGAGAAAAAGGCTTTGGAAAACATTGTGGAAAATGAAGAAATTGCTTGTATCAAGCAATTTCTTCATTATCCACAATGTTTTCTATCCAAAAAGACGAAAAAATTCAAAATTTCATCAACTTGAAATTGTCGTCTGCTGCTTCTTTCAATTTGGACCAGTCTAAAATTTTACTGTGTTGGAATGGGTTAAATCAAAGGGCTGAGAGCACTGGTATTACTTGTTTAATGGTCAATACATCTTTTGAAAATTAATTTCATGAACTATACTGGTATGAAAAGAAAATGCAGGAGGTGCAGACTAAGATCAGACTGCACTTATGTGCAGGCTGATCTTGTCTACATGTCCTGACAAAAGCAGAATATTCCGGGTTCAGCATGACAAGGATTGATTTATTTTAGAAGTATTACTTTTCAGTATCCTGATGGAGAATCTGGTTCCCCATTTGTGTTCATCTGTGAAAACCCACAACAGCTGGTAGTCAAGTTTCCTGTCAAAGGAAAACATAAAATATGTAAGTCCTGGTACAGTTTAATGCAAAAAATAACATTTGACAGTCTTCAGATTGCACAACAAAGTGAACTGAAACAAGACAAAATAAATGTATTTTTGGTAGAAAATATTGAGAAAAAGAATAAACAGTCAAACTTCATTTACTCGAACATGGGCATTCTCGAACACAACGGAAATTTTGAACGCAAAAAGTATTCATTATTCATAGTGTTTGACCTCGGAAAACTCGTACACCTCTGTCGAACTTTCGAACTCTTTTCAAAGTCCCGAACTACAAATCACTATATATTTAATCTGGAACAGTCCAACAAAGGGTTGATTAACAATCATAAGCTGCTATGTTTAATTAATTTTCACACATTCGACATGTTAATCTGTTTATGACACCTTACTGTGAAACGATGCACCGTATATAATGATAACCTGTTCTGTGAAAAATACATTTTTTCTATCATTTAGTAATAATTACACCTGTTATTTGACTGTTTGCATATCCACCAACAAAAATATCTAAGAAGGTTATTTCAATGGAGAATTTTCCGTACCAATTTCCCATCATCTTCGGAATCTGATGATGAAGTTATTTTATGAAGCAAACCTATTATGCTTGTTAAGTGCAATTAATTTTGTCAAATTATATGATTTCTTACAAAAAACGCTGGTAAATTTCTCACATAAAGGTTTGAAAACATTTTTACACATGGTGGATTCTATGAAACTCAACTCAGGTCTAGCAAGTAAGTGATCGTATTTTCGGACACTACGTACCTCGAACAAATGATATTGCCTTATCTGATTTTCGGATCAGTTGAACTTCCAAAATCTCGAACAAATTAGCAAGTCCCCGATGTGTTTGAGCCACTGAAGTTTGACTGTAGTTTCTTAAAGATCATTTCTCTTTGGTTCAAATGTTTTTCAACTACAGAGAATACAAATACATGTCTGGATGTTGTAGACTTAACCGTTTAATCGAAGGGCGACCAAAAATATCATAGATACAGTTAGGTAAAGCAGTAGTAATGGTATGGTTTGTAGTTGAATTAATAATGATTTGATCTGGAATCGTGTAAAGGTTGAACAGCATAGTGTAGATTGATCTCCATATGAAACAAATAAACTCATTTTCAATTTTTCTGAATTCTAATTCATGAAATATTTTTGCATCTTTATCTCCCATGGGATGGCCACAGCCAAAGCTCAGTGGTAGCGCAAGGACTCCTAGTCTAGGGGTCGAAATTTCGATCCCCGGCCGTGGTTATTATCGTTTCCGACATTTGTCTCCCACCAATGGGTGAATAATCGTAAACCTATTTCAACAACAAACAAAGTAGAAGTTATCTATAATGCTCTCAATGTTTCCTACCCAGGAAGTTGAAAAAATGTAAAATCTTATTAACTTATAATTGTCGTCTGCAACTTCTCCAAATTTGAACCAGTTTAAAATTTTGCCATCTTGTAATCGGTTAAATAAGCTTTGGTGTGAAATTTCCAACATTTTGGCACTGTGAATCTGCAGTCTGATCAGAGTCTTCACCATGAAGAGATGGCTACTGAGAGTTTAACCCATTCCAACTCAATCCCTCCTTTTTACGCCCCTCGAGCAAAAAGCTTTAGAAAACATTGTAGAAAATGAAGAAATTGCTTGTATCAAGCAATTGCTTCATTATCCACAATGTTTTCTATCCAAAAAGACGAAAAAATTCAAAATTCCATCAACTTGAAATTGTCGTCTGCAGCTTCTTTCAATTTGGACCAGTCTAAAATTTTGCTGTGTTGGAATGGGTTAATCAGATGATCAGTACATTTGTCTCCCACAAGTGGACCTAAGTGGGATGAGTAGCTTTAGGCTTTCAAAGGATGCAGTGATAGTACTGGTGTGAGAAAGACGAGGAATCTATGGTTAGGTGCTTAAGAGGCTGTATCTACCTTAAATACTGTTGTAACCTGCATTAACCCTTTTCCATTTTACAAAATTCTAGACTCAGGGTTTTCCATGACGCAAAATTCGAGCGTCATTGTCACAATTTCAAAACAAATGACACGTAAAAATTTTACCTGTGCGTCATAAATGACGCAAGTTTTAAAACCTTATTCTTTGTGAATAGAATCGTCGGTAAAGGCCAAAATGTTGAAATGAATCCTTTAGAAGTCTGAGTTACGACAATCAATCAAATTAGCGACTGTCGGTAATTTGGGTTTCCAACATTTATTTATAGCATTATCCTGTTCTATTTTTAGTTGACAGATAAAATATGTAGACGGGTTATAGTGATTTTTATCAAATTAAGACTCGATTTCCAGTGATAAAACATATCGTTTACCCGACTACTAGAAGATGTAAAAATGTCGCGTCAAACAAAGATGTCGAAATTCCTCTCGTCTGCAACGGCAGTCATAGCGATCAGACTACCAAAGAGAGCTCTGGTAGCGAGTCTGATGGTGTAACCCCCGTCTTCAAAAAAGACCCGGAGGTCTTTCAGTCAGAAATGGTTAAATACCTTCAGTTGGCTTAAATTCGCCGATGGTGAAATGCTGTGTGATCCGTGTATTAAAACAAAACAAAAAAAAAAAAAACCAAAAAAAACCCACTAAACCTTTCACTACTGGCTGTATGAACTTTCGTCTTTCGTGTCTCCTTTGTTATTTTCTAAATTCCTGTAGTCTCTAGCAGTCTTTCAGATTTGACCCCCTAAATTGGAGAAAAGACCCCCAGTTCTGAAGGCATAGGGGTCAAATGACTCCCAAATTCTTATGTCAATGGAAAAACCTGTAGACTGGCCCAATTTGAAAGAAAGTTGCAACAACAATTAAAAGTCGGTGCATTTTGAAAAGTAACAAGCCTTCAGATTAGAAAATATTATGGAAAAAGAAGAAATTGCTTGTCACAAGCAATTTCTTCTTTTACCTCTATGTTTTCTCAAAATAACATAAAATAATAGGGACATAAAAAGAAGGAATTAAACAGCAATGGGTTAAACCCCTTACAAACAAACATATCAGAAGATCATTGATTAATATAAATGTAATCTGTAGCTTTCTAGACTAATCAGTGTTTGCCCTTTACATTAACCCTTTCCTGTTTTGAAAAATTTTAGACCTGTCAAAATTTGAAGGTTTTGCAAACCAATATTTAAAGCGGATTAAATTCGAAAACTAACCATTCGATAGGGTAGAAAATATTGTGGTAAAAGAAGAAATTGCTTGTTACTTTTTCTACAATATTTTCTCAAGTATGAAAACAGGAGTTGAACAGGGACATAACAATCTGGAATTGAAAAGAAAAGTGTTTATGGCAAATTGTTTTAAATGCTACAAATAGTCTATATAATTTTGTTCTGTATTTCAGATAAACTGGAAACCCACATACACAAAGCTGCAAAGAAAGGACTGAGATAACGCTAGCTGTGTTTAGTCAACTTCTGTTTTGAATGTTTAACTGTGATAATTAAGTTCATCACCATGTGGAATCTTTAGCCCATATGAGCACATGCTCATGATGAGTTTTTGTGGTCCTTGAATGTCAGTCTGCTGTCAACAATTCAAAGGCATGTCTTTACTTCAGGCCCAAAAGCATAAAATTTATGAATATGACAACTTAAATTACTAGATCAAAATAATCCTTTGTGGTAAGCCTACAATTCATGAAATTTTTCAATAATTACGACCAAACATAATTTAAGGTTTCTTTACACAAAATTATGTTGTCATGTATGACGATATAACCCTTTCCCGTTCAAATACGGGATTTTACGTTCCTGTGATTTTATACTCGAGAAAACATTATGGAAAAAGAAGAAATTGCATGTATCAAGCAATTTCTCCTTTTTCCACAATATTTTCTACCACATTTTCTACCACATAGGGTGGTTTCATTTCAAATGGCATCAAGTTTTCATTGTCGCCTGCAACCTCTTTCAATTTTGACTAGTCTAAAATTTCCAAAAATGGGAAAGGGTTAACTATTGCTAGTCATTCAAACATTCAGCTTGGTCATGGAAATTAATAAAATAGTCCGTAAAGTTTAATCATCAGCACTGGTGCATATTACGGTCAATGCCAAAGATTAGCAAACATGTCCAGTGAAGTATCAGGTGCATTCATCTTGATCTCAATATGTAAACAAGCACAAGTCCAATTTGATACAAAAACACAAAATACTCTTTCCAGAGAACTTAACTCAAACTCTTCTTTTGCATAATGGCATTACGAAGGCTCTTGTTTGTTTTAGTGACCAAATAAATGAAATATTGTTTAGACTAATTTTCCTCCCTTGGCACAATTATCCTTTATCATGAGTTAATGTGCCTTTTGTAACAAATATTCAGGTTACTTCAAGGTCAGTCCTCAAGGTTGAACTTTAAGATAGAGCATTTCTAGAGCACAGGTCTTACAATAATTGATGGTTTTCAAATAACTTGGCATGTGCTATTTGGAACAAATTTCAGATAGCTCTGAGGTCAAGGACAGAATTTAAGGCCAAGCATTAAAACTGGAGTTCATCTGGAGCTTATTCCCCCCTCCCCCCCCCCCCCATTTATGGATTGATCCAAAATATTGGCACAAATGTTCTCCAACATGAGTAGATTTTCCATTTGAAACAAATTTTCACATGGCTCTAAATTCATGGGTCAAGTTCAATGTTGAAATGCAGCCTTTGCAATCTCTACATCAGCTGTACTTGGACAACCATTCAAGATTTTTATGCTCCCCTAATTTGAAATACCACTTTATCTTTTACTTTGTTACTACAACTCCCTGTGGCCTATCCACCCTGAAATTTATAAAAGGGGAATGTGAACAAGCATTCACTTAGAGTATGCCCAAAAAATGAACTGACAGTTACCCTCTTCAATATTCAGAATATTCCACCAAATAGCAAGAACCACCAAATACCTTTGTAATTTAGAGAAATGCATTCTCTTATGCTCTATGATTTGTTTATTACCCCTGTTTCAGAGCAAAAAGTCGAGCTATTGTCATCACCTTGATCTCGTCGATGTTGTAATTATTATCAATCTTGAAGCATTATCTGGCTGGCTGGCATAAATCTTTGGTCATTTCCATTTATGTACTTCTGATTTAAAATTTGTTGTGAGCATAATTCTTAAACTGAAATAGTAATAAGAATGAAACTTTTTCCCTGTTTATTTCATACTTTATGTGATAGGGCTATATTTGGTAAGCATAATCCTTCTCTGGTGGCTCTTGTTTTCAGCATGATCAGGGTTAATAGATGGATCTCGGTTGTCAATCAAAGAATCAATTCATCTAGACTGAAGTTGAACTTTTTTTCGTTGGTTTGAGGACTTAAAAGTCATAACTACAGCTTGTTGAGGTCTCCAACCAACCATTCTTTCTTTTGTTATGTGTCACTGGCCATAAATTTTTGCCAAATAATCCTGTTTGATATGCAAATGGAACTTCCTGTTTGAGCTCATTGGGTCTAGGCCAGCAATCCGTAAATTACTGTTTGTATGAACAGGTATCGTGAATCAAGATATTTGTTTCATGTTTAACCCTTTCCTGTTTCCTGAAAATTTAGACTGGTCCAAATTTAAAGAGGTTGCAGACGACAATGAAAATGAGGTACAATTTGAAATGAAACCATCCTACGGATATTGTGGTAGACATTTTGTGGAAAAGAAGAAATTGCTTGTGACAAGCAATTTTTTCTTTTCCCACGATATTTTCTCAAATATATAATCACTGGGATGTAAAAATCAGGGATTGAACAGGAAAGGGTTAAAAATATATAAATTAGAAAGGTGGGAAATTATTAAATTTGGTGTCAATTTATCAGATTCTCCTATACAGACTAGATATGTTACTGCCACCTAGCATAATTGAAATACTTTTTCAACCCATTACCAGACAATGTTTTGACTGGTCCAAATTCAAGATAATTGCAGACAACAATTTAAAGTTTATAGATTTTAAAAAAAAAATCTTTGTTTTTAAGGACAGAAAACTTTGTGGGTAATGAAGGAATTGCTTGAAACAAGCAATTTCTTCATTTTCCACAATGCTTTCTGAAGTTTTTTGCCTGAGGGGCAAAAAAGGGTCACTGTGTGAGAATGGGTTAAGATACTTGGGTGTTATATGTTTAGAAATCTATAAATTAAAGTGATGGGGAAGTATTACATTTTTTGTCAATCTATTAGGTTCTTCTGCAGAAAAGATTACCACTTTGCTACAAAATAGCCATGTCCATGTAGCTGTGTTCGGTCATTCATAGGATCGTGAAAGAAAGTGGCTACCGAGTGAACATACTCTTCGACACTTAACACAAGACGCAGCTACATTAATCATTTGACTCAAATCAACCCATTACTGTACAACAAAATTTTAGATGGGTCCAAATTGAAAGAAGTGTAGCTGGCAAATCCTTATTTTGAAAATTTTCATATACATTATGGAAAATGAAGACATTGCTCATTACAAGCAATTTCTGTATTTTCCACATTGTTTTCTACCCAGAAAGACAAAGAATTATAATAATCCTTGTCTTTCTGGGTAGAAAACAATGTGGAAAATGCATGTAACATGCAATGTCTTCATTTTCCATAATGTTCTTAAGAACTATTTTCTCTAGAAGTGTAAAAAGGTAGAAAATATGGTGATGGGTTATGATGAGCAGCTAAATGGCTTAGATTGGCTATTGTTGTTATACAGGTGGGAGAAATGAAGCCATGGTTAGGTGAACAAAAGTCCGCTACATGATTTCAACAAACAATTACTACTTTTTCCACAATGTTTTCCAAAAGTGGGATTGTGTATTAATAGATTAATTGCAAGGCACACCCACAGACCCCTGATGCACAAAGAATTTAACCCATTCACACTCAACAAAAATTTAGAGGGTCCGAATTGAAAGAAGTTCCAGGTACAAATTCTTAGTAGATAAAATTTTAAAATTCTTTAACTTTTTGGATAGAAACATTGTGGTTAACTAAAAAATTGCTTGTTACAAGTAATTTCATCATTTTCCAAAATGTTTTCCACACCTTTTTTTCTTAGGGGCGTCATTAAGTGAGAATGGGTTAAGCAATCAAAGGACTAAAGGTCCTGAAAATCACTATATTTTGAATCTTTAGATCACATGAAAGATGTTTAAGAAATAGAAATCCTCAAACCTGGATATATCTATCTTAAAACCGTTAACAGACAAAAAAATTAAGACTGGTCCAAATTGATAAAAGTAAAAACAACAATTTCATTTTTCAATGGGAAAATATTTGCCATATAGGGTAGTAAACACTGTGAGAAAAGAATAAATTGCTTTAACCCATTCTAACTCAAGCCCTCCTTTTTACGCCCCACAAGAAAGAAAGATTTGGAAAACATTGTGGACAGTGAAAAAATTGCTTGTAACAAGCAATTTCTTCATTATCCACAATGTTTTCTATCCCAAAAGAAGAAAAAAAATTAAATTCCATCAACTTGAAATTTTCGTCTGCAGCTCCTTTCAATTTGGACCAGTCTAAAATTTTCTTGTGTTGGAATGGGTTAAACAAGTATTTTTATGCCCCCACCACTTAATGGGGGGGGGGCATATTGATTTGCCTTCGTCCATCCATCCGTACTTCCTTCCGTCTGTCCCGAAATTGTACGGGGCATATCTCTGAAAGTATGATAGCTATCAACTTGAAACTTCATAGGTGGATAGAACTCGTTGAGGAGAAGTGCAGTGCACAAGAACCAGAACTCTTGCTTGCATAATTTTGGAGTTATTGCCCTTTGTTTTTTTAAAGACTTACATTTTGTCCGGGGCATATCTCTGAAAGTATAAAAGCTATTAACTTGAAACTTTACAGGTGGATAGACCTCATTGAGAAGTGCAGTGCACAAGAATCACATCTCTTGCTTGCATAATTTTGGAGTTATTGCCCTTTGTTATTTGAAAGACTTACATTTTGTCCGGGGCATATCTCTGAAAGTATAATAGCTATCAACTTGAAACTTCATAGGTGGATAGACCTCATTGAGGAGAAGTGCAGTGCACAAGAACCCCAATTCTTGCTTGCATAATTTTGGAGTTATTGCTGTTTGTTATTATCAAAGCTACCGTTGGGGGCATCTGTGTCCTGTGGACAAAGCTCTTGTTCTTCAAGACTTAAAGCAGGGATTTTTTGGGAATACTGGTTAATTGTTGATTCATTTAAGTTGTTTGAAATTTGAATTCGAGAATATTTTAGTATTATAGCAAGAACTATCTTCAGGTTTTCTAATAATTATTTTGCAGCATGAGTTTCAATGGGGGGGATTACGCGACAGACATTGATATTGAACACAAAAAATGGTGTCATTTTGACGGTATCTGCAAATTTCAACAAGCTGTGTTTTCAAGCTACGTAGTTTTCAGCCCAGCCACCTATCCTATGTGCTACTGTACAAGGTTTCCATTGATACCCATTTTTTCCTGTCCTGCTCTATTTAGAGAACACTTCGTGAATATTTTCGATGTGACGAAAATTTTAGATAGGTATTAAGCACTTCGCATCATATTTACGGCTACATATTCCTAGCCAAGAACTCTCTGTTCACATGGTATTTATCTGGACTCCTTTTTATCAACATCTTATCATTCCAGCCCATTTAAAATGCCCAAGATTTCTTAGTTGAACATATTCACAAAAATTATGTTGTGCATACCTAGTATAAGACACGCCAAACCTCAATACTGGCGATGTTAAATACGCAAGTAAAACAATGTCGTGGCAGATAAATTGATGGAGATATTTTCTGCGAGTTTCAGGCTTTGAACTGGTTTGAGTGGTTTACCGATTTAATCTTCAGCACCAGCAAGTAACGTCATTTGGAGTTTTGACCAAATTTTAATTCTGGAAAACTGTTTCGCCTTCTGAGTTCACATTCTTAAAAGAGGACCTATCTTAGTCAAAAGCATGCGCAAAGTTTCTATGTGCTTATGATTTCCTATATTTGGTACAACCAGAGATAGGGTCATTTTACTCAATTTTATTCTCAACTAAATATTAGTTATAGTTCATTTATGATAATCTACGCGATGTTGCCTTTAAAGGTAGGTAGGCCTATCAATGTTTTTTCATGTCACAGATTTTGATTAATCTTATTCCCTCTCATATACTATTTCAAAACAATATTTGAAAAGAAGTCTTGCAAAAATCAGAGGTCATTTATAATAAACCACGGTATTTCCCCAATAACCTACATAGGTTGTTAATCTATTTTTAGGTTGAGTCGAGACAGTTGCAAAGAATAAAGGGTAATTCACACTGTGCGTATAACTTTTGAATCCTGCATTCAGTTTGAATTTCCTCAAATCAACATTGTTACGTCATCAGGAGAAATGTTTGCTAGCAATCTTCAGTTCTGTATAGGTCAGTCTAAAACTGCTGCATGCCTCAATACAAATATGAACACTTACTGTACTACATTTGGTGTGTCATGATTAACGACGCTGGTTGTTTGTCAATTTGTTATCTTCCATTGACTTTGGGTCATATGCAGTGTCAACAACCGAATTCCGTGATATCTAAAACTAACCTGGAATTCTGTTGAACCTTTCCAATATAACCCAAAGAAGCCACTTTTAGCCTATTAGAATACCATGAAGGGGATATCCGACTCATATTTAACCCATTACCAGAAGAACAATTTCTGTTTCCATGAGTATTGTAATTCGTTAAAGTATTTTGTTAGAGGGTCAATTATAGACATCAATACAAACCGAATATCAAAGCTCTAGGCCTAATAGTTTAGGGGGAGAAGATTTTTAATGATATGCTTCTTTATTCCTATCTAAAATCAGGAATTGCACAGAAAGGGCTAATTTTCAGAATACGGTAATTCTTTGAAGTATTTTAGTAGAGGAACAGTAGGTGATGATACATACCAAATATCAAATCTCTAGGCCAAATGGTTTGGGAGAAGAAGATTTTCAAAGATTTCCTTCCTTGTTCCTTTGTAAAATCGGGGATCGCACAGAATAGGGCTAATTTTAAGAGTACAGTAATTCTTTGAAGTATTTTGGTAGAGGGTCAATATGTGATGATATGTACCAAATATCAAAGCTTTAGACCTTATGGTTTAGGAGGAGGTTGAACCTTTTCTATATAACCTAAAAAAGTCACTTTAAGCCTATCAGATACTGCAAAGACAATATTTGACTCATATTTAAACTATTACCAGACAAACAATTTCTTGACTGGTCCAAATTGAAAAGAGTTGCAGACGACAATTTAATGTTTATGACATCATAGATTTTCAACTTTGTAGGGAGGAAACATCATTGAAAATGAAGAAATTTCTTTTTACAAGCAATTTCTTCATTTTTGTCGAGCCCCCTTGCGATGAGGGATACATAGTTGTTGCTATGACAAGTCCGTGTATGTGCGTTAGTCCGTCCGTCAGAATTGGCACAATTATTCTCCATCATGAGTAGATGTTCCATTTGAAGAATTTTTGGGATAGTTTAATGTCAAGATAACAGCTCAAGGTCAAACACTAAAATTGTGTTTGTCTGGACAAGTACTCCTTTATTTATGAATGGATTACAAAATAACTTAGCAATTATTCTCCATCATGAGTAGATGTGCCATTTGAAAGAACTTTTGGGATAGTTCTAATGTCAATGTCACAGCTCAAGGTCAAACAGTAATATTGTGTTTGTCCAGACAATTACTCCTACATTTATGGATGGATTTCAAAATAAATTGGAACAATTATTCTTCAACTTTAGTGTATGTGCCATTTAAAAGAATTTTGTGATAGTTCTGATGGTCACAGCTCAAGGTCAAACACTAAAATTGTGATTGTCAAGTGCATTTCTCCAACAATTATGGATTGATTTCAAAATAAATTGGCACAATTATTCTCCATCATGAGCAGATGTGCAATTTGATAGAATTTTTGGGATAGTTCTAATGTCAAGGTCACAGCTCAAGGTCGAACAGTAATATTGTGTTTGTCCGGACAAGTACTCCTACATTTATGGATGGATTTCAAAATAACTTGGCACAATCAATCTCCATCATGAGTAGATGTGCAATTTGAAAGAATTTTTGGATAGCTTCAAGTTCAGGGTCAAAGCTCAAGTTCAAACACTAAAATTGTGCTTGTCAGTGTTATGATGCCTACAAAACTTTGCAGGCTTGACAGCAGTTGTCCTTGGACAACCATCTAGTCTGCTTTCCAAACTGTTTTTCTGGGGGGCATCAAAAAGTGTCATTGTGTGGTAATGGGTCATGTGTTCGGCGTCCATTTGAGCATATTTTTGGACAATTGGCAAAGTTTTCTTATCAAGGTTTCAGAAACATTGATACCTCCCTTTAAGCATCTCAAGAAAAAAGCTTTGGAAAACATTGTGGACAATGCAATTTCTTCAATGTCCATAATATTCCCACAAGGCCAAGATTTTCTAAATTCCAGGAACTCGAAATTGTTGTCTGAAACTTCTTTCAATTTGAATCAAAGATTTTGTCTTATGGTAATGGGTTAAAGGGTCAATATATAAGCACTTTCTTCTTCATTATCCACAATGTTTTTTCTTAAAGGACAATGATTTTCTGAATCCACCAACTTGAGATTGATACCTGCAACTGCTTTCAATTTGAATCAGTCTAAAATTGTGTCTTCTGGTAATGGGTTAATATATAACCCTCAATAATAAGCCATTATCTTCCATATTTAAGAGCAGTAACCAATAAGACAAAACCACACTTTCTACCACTTTCTAATATCCTATCTATTTTTAGAACTGCAAAGGGGAATACTCTTTTCCAAGTGTATGAAGACATAAAATATGCAAGTCCAGTTTACAGTAAATAACAAAATGGTGTAACCTTGGGTAAAACAGTATTCCATAGAAATTGGGTGTTAATTGGTGCATCCATTAATACATACCCAAAAAAATCTTGAAGTCTCAGAAACTTACTATATACTTTTAACCCTTTTACACAGTTCACCCGACTAAGATGATTTTAAAAATTCTACCATTCAAGAATGGCGATTTAGAAAGCACAGAAAGGAAAAAATGGACTTCGATACATTACCTTGAAAGGTACAAAATAATCCAAGTAATGAAAACAAGACGTTGATGTGAATTCTGTCAGCGAAGCAAAGAAGCAGAGGCACAATTTCAAGTTTCGATTGATTGATTGAATGGGGTTTAACTCCTCTTTTAACAGTATTTCACATTATTACCTTATTTCACATGAAAATAAATTAGCTGTATAACATTTCTAGCAGACACAGGTATTACTTCCATTCAACCCATAACCAGTTTGTTGATTTGGGTTAAATGCCACTTTTAACAGTATTTCAGTCATATTGCGGTGGCTGGAGCACCTAACAATGGATTCCTGGTATTTCTCACACCGGTACTACCACTACATCCTTTCCTAGCCTCCAGCTGCTATCCCACTTAGGTTCATGATTATCCACCCATTGGTGAGAGACGCATGTCTGAAAGGATATGTGCCAACACTGGGGATTGAACCCATGACAACCCATGATTGAAGATTAGGAGTCTGATGCACTACCAACTGCACTATGACAGGGGCTCCAAGTTTCAAGCCTGGATCATTACTTTCTTAATGCAAAATGCAAGACGAAAAGATTTGCAATAGACAGATGACACTTTGAACTAGGTGATCATGATGGTCGTAATTGACAAATTGCTGCCCCCCCCCCCTTACTCTTTTTGCCACGCCCACCAACTCCAACAGGAAGTCCCATGTCAATTTTTAACAGCTTCATTTTGCAAATTTTCTGGTCAGTAGCACTTAACAAACAAGTTGAATGGTTTGTTTGCAACCTAAATGTTGTAACTACAGCTTGAATAAGCTGTAGTTACAACATTTAAGTGGCAAACTAACAAAATTGGTTAACAAAGTGACAGCCAATGTCAAACTTAAAAACTCATTTCTGGTCTAAATGAATGATTTCATTGGTCTACTGGTCATTTGATTGACAGCCATCATTGGTCAATTGCTCACTCAAAAGCAAGTGTGCTGTGCTTGATTCAGGCTGCAACTTCTAAGTTCAAAGTCTCGTCTGAAGGTCAAATTTTCACCTACCCTTTACTTTGATCAAAAGATCTCTTTCTCATATTCTACATTTTGTACAGCTCGATGAGTGAATGTGTGCTGAGCTTGATTCATGCTCCTACTTTGAAGGTCAAGGCCATATCAAAGAGTCAAAGATGATCTTTCCTATATCTAATGAGCAATGTGTCCTATTCTTATACATGTACATGGCGGCTGGAGCACGTAAAAATGGATTCCTGGTATATCTGGCACCAGTACTACAATTACATCCTTTCCTAGCATTCAGCTGCTATCCCACTTAGGTTTATGATTGTCTATCCAAAGACAAATGTCTGAAAGGATATGTGCAGTCGCTGGGGATCGAACCCATGACACCCTATAATTGAAGATTGGGAGTCTGAAGCGCTACCAACTGCGCTATGACAGTGGCCCAAAGGTTATAAGTCAAATAATATTGACCTTGCCTCAATTTCTTCTTTCTTTGAATTTTTACACACTTGCTTAACTTGATGACAGCAAAATCACTTTATTTATTCTTGAGCAGTGCCTACCATACTGTGAACTACAATGATTCAGTACTTATTACAACTTTAAGGGGAGATAATAAGGGAAATAATCATAATAGCATATTCATATTGGATTTCAGTGCACACAAAACTACAGTAGTATTGCCACAGGCAACAATTAAATCAGTTAAAGTTACACAGGTTCAATAATTCATCAAACCAGTATTGTCATGAAAACTTTACAAACAAAATTTTCTAATAACAGCAAAATTACTGTTGAGGTAATTTCAGCGCATGTAATACTTTAGGTGCATTTCCATGGACAACAATAATTTAGTCAAATTCATAAAATGAAGGGTAGATAAATCAACATCAAAATATGGCGCATCCTGGTTGAAATACGAATATACATTACTGTAGGAGTTATACCTGTACTCAAACATTGAAAATTTAGTAAAATTTAGGAGATAATTCAGCAACCAATACAAGTATTGTCATGAAATTTACTCATGCACGTTTGCATGACCAAATACATTGTGTGTAAATTTGCGCTCAGTACACTCAATATCTTAGAAGAAGTGCTCAGGACAAGACTTGTGTAATTTAGTAAAAATTGTGTTCAAGAGGAGATAATTCAGCTATAAATGATGGTATGGTCATGAAAATTCTACATTCACAGCTTTATACTACAAGTTGTTTCAAATTGAGCTCAGTGCATGTAATACTGTAACATAAATGCTCCAGACAACAGTAGTTTAATAAATGTATGAGTTCAAGGGGAGCTAATTCAGCAACCAAAACAGTTACCGTCATGAAAAATTAAACATGCACAGGTTTACACTATCAGTTACATTGTGTAAATTTGAGCTCTGTACATGCAATACTATTGAAGAAATGCTAGACAGTAAAAATGTAGTAAAATTTAAGGTTCAAGGGAAGATAATTCAGCAACAAATAATATCATGGCAATCAAAATGTCACATACACAACTTTATACTACCAGGTATATTGTATCTTAAATTTGAATTAATTGCATGTAATACTGAAGGAGAAATGGTAGGGTCAATAAGAATAAAGTTAAATCAAGGGTAGATAGTTCTATAACCAATAGGAGTAGGGGCTCAACAAGTGCAGGTGTACAACTTCATATGGGGTATAACATCATGTGTAAATTTCAGAGCTGTAGCTGCGTTAGTGTAGGATTAAAGACTCTGGACAACAGTTATTTAGTCAAATTTATATGTACAAGGGAAGATAATTCAACAACCACTACAAGTACCATAATTAAAATTTCCCATGTACAAGTATATACTAAGTAACATTGTGTGAAAATTTGAGCTCGGCACATGCAATACTGTTGGAGAATTGCTCCAGACAAAAATTTAGTAAAATTACAAGGTCAAATTCATTCTGATGAGCTACCAACTGTGCTATGATGGTGACTTGGTCATTTAGTAAAATTCTACAAGTTCAAGGGGAGAGAATTCATTAACCAATTAGAGAAGCAAATCACTTTTTTGTTTGCAACTTCTCCTACAGTTTTCATCCGAATGAACTTAAACTTTCCACATTGAATCTGATGTCTAGATGTGTATGAGACCACTTTTTTCTTTTATCCCTAAAGTAGTTTTGGACTTATCTGCCCTTTGACTTGGCAAAATAGCTAAAAATGCGTACTTTTTGTAGGAGCATTAATCCTCCTACAGATAATATCAGAGTTGATTTAAACTGCCAGGAACAAATATAAATGTCATATTGTGTAAGAGATATTTATCAGGCCTTGGTCCTAGAATATATCTGCTCTTGAATACAATACACCATGGATCAAATTGTCAATTTTTTAAGATCATGTAACAGTAATGCACAAGAAATATTTGGGGGGGGGAGGTTTGAACACTCCTAAAGAAAAAAATATGGAGAAATATATATTCCATTGACAAGCCCATTCGGGCAAATAAGCATTGCTTTGCAAAGCCGTTATAAGTAGTTGTGAGCAAATGGATGGGTGCAAGGCAATAGCTCATCTGATCACTTTGTGATTAGTCTTGTTTGCAGTGGGGTTATAAAGAATGTGTTATCACTCTTTTCAGCAAATGTGTACGTATAATTTTAACATCATTGTTAGAAAACTGCTACCTACTACATATGTAACCGCCATGTTGGACATGGCCATCCCCCGCTGTAAATGTTTGATAGTAAACTGAAGCCACTTAGATTTAGGCTTCTTGTGCACTGCATTCCTTCTAAATGAATTCGATAATAGCTATTATACTTTCAGAGATATGCTCTGGATAAAATCTTAAAAAACGACAAAGGGCAATAACTCCAAAATTATGCAAGCAAGAGTTGTGGGTCTTGTGCACTGCACTCCTCCTCAACGAGAGCTATCCTCCTATGAAGTTTCAAGTTAATAGCTATCATACTTTCAGAGATATGCTCCGGACAAAATCTTAGTCTTTAAAACAACAAAGGGCAATAACTCCAAAATTATGCTAGAAAGAGTTGTGGTTCTTGTGCACAGCAATTCTCCTCAATGAGATCTATCCACCCATGAAGCTTCAAGTTATAGCATTATAGCATTTATACTTTAGGAGATATGTTCTGGACAAGCTTAGTGACGGAATGAGGGAATGACAGACGGAGACCATTACTATATCCCCTTCCCCGAAACGGCGGGGGATAATAAAACAATGCAAAAGAAAAACATATCAAGCCATTTCAAATTCATTTATTCAATTTTAGAAAAACTACAGATGAAGATGGCAATTTTTTGTTGTTGTTTTGATGAAGCATCCATTCATCTTTACTACAACAGTCTAACAACTGAACTATCACTGGCCCCACCCACTTACACAATTGACCCCGCCCACTGACTCTGTCAGAAAGTTCCACTTCGATTCTAAATGGCGTTATTTTGCAAATTTCATAGCCAGTAGCATGTAACAAACAAGGTGCCAAATTGTCACAAGATACGCCTGTCACACTGCTTAATATTAACTGGGGGTTTGAAGAGACAAAGGACAATAACTCAAAATATACGCTAGGTAGAATTATGGTTCTTGTACACTGCTTTCCCACTTGGTGAGCTCTATCCATCCATGAAATTTCATGATTCTAGCTATTAAACTTTTAGAGATATACTCCGGACAAGATTCAAGTATGAAAAACAACAAAGGGCAATAACTCAAAAAATAGGCTAGGTAGAGTTATGGTTCTTGTACACTGCACTCCCACTTGGTGAGCTCTATCCATCCATGAAATTTCATGATTCTAGCTATTAAACTTTTAGAGATATACTCCGGACAAGATTCAAGTATGAAAAACAACAAAGGGCAATAACTCAATAAATAGGCCAGGTAGAGTTATGGTTCTTGTGCACTACACTCCCCCTTGGTGAGATCTATACACCCATGAAGTTTCATGATTCTAGCTATTATACTTTGAGAGATATACTCCGGAAAAGATTCAAGTATGAAAAACAACAAAGGGCAATAACTCAAAAAATAGGCTAGGTAGAGTTATGGTTCTTGTACACTGCACTCCCACTTGTTGAGCTCTATCCATCCATGAAATTTCATGATTCTAGCTATTAAACTTTTAGAGATATGCTCCGGACAAGATTCAAGTATGAAAAACAACAAAGGGCAATAACTCAAAAATAGGCCAGGTAGAGTTATGATTCTTGTGCACTGCACTCCCCCTTGGTGAGATCTATACACCCATGAAGTTTCATGATCCTAGCTATAATCTTTTTAGAGATATATTCTCCGTACAAGATTCAAGTATGAAAAACAACAAAGGGCAATAACTCAAAAAATAGAGTTATGGTTATTGAGCACTGCACTCTGTATTGATGAGAAGAATATAACTGCCAAGTTTAAAGTCAATCGGACTTACGGTGACAGAGTTATGCTCGGGACAAAGAAGTGGACACAGCCCGGACAACCGGACGCCAAGACACCACGGGTGATCCCATAATACGTCCCGTCTTTGATGGGCGTATAAAAAGTGAAATGGTTCGTTGAAAACCTTAACTCTGTAACTACAGCTTGAATAAGCTGTAGTTATGACTTTCAAGTGGCTAAACCGACAAAAACGTTCATGTGGCAACCAATATCAGAGTTCAAAGCTCAATAACATGCTGAATGAAAGATTTGTTTGGTCAATCTATTCCTTGATTGAAGCAGAAATTGGTCAGTTCTCTCCTTGTAATACATTTTGGCAAATCTTGTACTAAATTTCTCCTAATAAACAGTCAACCAACAATATGAACCAGAGGGCCGTTGGCCCTGGGGCGCTCACCTGAGATAAAGGCTCTTTTTGTTTCAACAGTCTAATTTCATGTTAAGGTAAGGATTATGAAACAAGTCGGCCACAATTACATATGAAGACTATGAACCTGGGGATCCAAAAGTCTAAATTACAAATTCAAAGGCTTTAGTGCTACTTTGAAAAAAGGAAAAAACTTTTTCCATGGGTTATAATTTCAGAAATAAGAAAGAAGTCTGTGAACTGATGCTTCATGCCTATACCCCCCCCCCTCCCGTCCACCCCTGAGGATCATGATTTTAGCTATATTGTAAGAGATCAATATACTGATACTTCATGCAAAATATCAAGGCTCTACGCCTTCTGGGTCACGAGGAGAAGATTCTTAAAGATTATTTTGAAATTTCACTGTTGTTGCCATGGCAACCAGAGTTTTTAACGGATTTCAATTCTTTTAGCTAATTTTAACGGGTACCACCTAAGGAACATTTCTGCCAAATTTGGTTCAAATTGGCCCTGTGAATTGCGAGGAGATGTCATTTAGAAAATCATTCTTTATTTCCATATAAACCCCACCCCCCTGGGCAGGGCTCCGGAAATTTGGAAATCTAAATCGGTTCCAGGACATTGTCCCCCCCCTCCCGCCGGCAAAAACGACACACCCCCTTCGCCGACAAAAACGAATACCCCCCCTTTTTTCACCTTTCCCGTACGTAAAAGGGTTCATCTTTCATTCAGTAGTTGCCTCCTTTTTCAAATGTATCGAAGATGATTATAATCTTCAACGAGTGGAAGATAGATGAAAACAACTGACAGATCCTACTTTCATTTTGTATTTGAAAATTCGGCTGAGTATAAATTGCAATTCCAGCAATGTACGACAGTCCACAAAAGTTGTAAAATTAGACAGACAAATAAATTACATTATTAAAATTTCGGGGTTTTACAGAGCACCGCCGATTTAATTATAGTAAAGATATACTTGTTCAATTTCATAAGCTAGTTATCCAAAGTTCTGTTTATTTAACAGTCATGTTGGTGGAAATACGCAGCTGACGTCACAAAAATGTCGGGTCAGTCCATTCTACCCCATGGGATCACAGAGTCGTGACGTAGATCAAAAAGACCGACGAGACAAACTCGAGTGAGTCTCCCACGTGTTGCACAATTTTCCTAGAGTGGAATTCGTTCACAAATCTCAGTCATTTATTTATTGTAGTTGATATCCAACTTGTTATTCGGACGCTTTCCACTCCTGAAGTAAGATTTAATTTCATTGACGGAACTAGGAATATTATTAAGCTGTCGTTTTCGTTTATATTTAAATTATCTGTATTCTGCGGATTTCCAATTATTGTTTGAATTCTATCGGCTATGTTTCTTACCGTGAATGAAAAACTATAAAACATATTTACTACGTGATTTCTTAACCCGGTCTCACACGCTTACTTGTGATAAATTAATTTCATAAAAGCGTTGTGCTGAGCTATTCCGACTTCGACCGAACGGCAACTGAAGCCTGTTCATGTCTCGATTTATATACGCATCCCATGATATAGTTAAAGATATTAATTTCACGAGTAACGGCAATTTAAATCGACGCAGTATTAGATGTCCATTTCTTCGAACGTGTGTAAGTCAAACCGATTCTCTATTGCAAATAGTTTACAAAACTCGATACCCGAAGTTCTGTCAAGCGTGAAACTGCAAATTAGGTCCATGTGCGGATTTGCATTAGACTGGACGGCCGGTAAACTAATTATCGATTTTCGGCACTTTTGTTTATCTCTTAATCTGCAGGTAACGTGTGAAACCCCTGAATTATTTCGGTTTCAAGTGGATTTTGATAGATGGAGGGCGTATATCAATATTTGAACGTGAAATTTGATGAAAATTTCGGACCAATTTTGGTGTAATTTTTTTGGATTCCAATCGGTCTGGCAATTCAAAATTCTGTCCAGACCGGAAATTTATCAGATTTCTGGAGCCCTGCCCCTGGGGCTCCGCCTCTTGGGACCCGAGGATCATGATTTTAGCTATTTTGAAAGAGGTCAATATACTGATGCTTCATGCAAAATATCAAGGCTCTACGCCTTCTGGGTCAGGAGGAGAAGATTTTTAAAGATTATTTTAAAATTTCACTTTTGTTGCCATGGCAACCGGAGTTTTAACGAGTTTCAATTCTTTTAGCTATTTTTGAAGGGGACCACCTAAGTAACATTTCTGCCAAATTTGGTTTAAATCGGCCTGGTGGTTTGAGAGGAGATGTCATTTAAAAAATCGTTCTTTATTTCTATATGAACCCCACCCCCCTTGGGGCTCCGCCCCTGGGGACCTGAGGATCATGATTTTAGCTATTTTGAAAGAGGTCAATATACTGATGCTTCTTGCAAAATATTAAGGCTCTACGCCTTCTGGTCAGGAGGAGAAGATTTTTAAAGATTATTTTAAAATTTCACTTTTGTTGCCATGGCAACCAGAGTTTTTAACAGATTTCAATTCTTATGCCTATTTTTGAAGGGGACCACCTGAGGAACATTTCAGCCAAATTTGGTTCAAATTGGCCCAGTGGTTTAGGAGAAGATGTCTAAAGAAATTAAAGACGGACTACGCACGACGCACAATGGACGGACGCCGGACAAAAGGGGATCACAATAGCTCACTTGAGCACTACGTGCTCAGACGAGCTAGAAATAGACTAGGAGCTCTACTTTTTCCTTAATTCCTAGTAAAAATTCTGCTTAACCCACTCCACAGGATACAAGTGTAGAAGAAGCTGCCGACAATTTTAACCTTTTCCTGTTTAAACCCTGATTTTTACGTCCCTGTAGATTTATAACTGAGAAATTATTGTAGAAAAAGAAGAAATTGCTTGTAACAAACAATTTCCTTTTTTTTCAACAATATTTTCTATCATACTGATTGTTTAATTTCCAAACAAAAATCATTTTAAATTTAAATTTGGTAATGGGTTAAAATGAAATGATCTTCAAAGTAGAAGAAAATCTTTGTTGCTATTATTAGGGAGGGAGTGTTTAATAGGAGGAATTTGGTATATCACAATAGCAACATGTTTAACCCTTTCCTTTACAAATACGGGATTTTACGTTGTTGTAATTTTATACTTGAGAAAATATTGTGGAAAAAGAAGAAATTGTTTGTAACAAGCAATTTCTCCTTTTTCCACAATATTTTCTACCACATAGGATGGTTTCATTTCAAATTGTATCCAATATTCATTGTCGTTTGAAACCTCTTTGAATTCGGACTAGTCTTAAATTTCAAAAAACAGGAAAGGGTTGATATGTACATAAACCTACCAATTAACCTTATAAGATGCATTCATTGCACACAGACAAAATCTTAATCAACACAAACAAAAATCTGTATCAGTCTTGAACTAAACTGATACGGACATAGTTAGATAATACCCTTTCCAGGTAAATAATGCCACACCCAGAAGTACATTATCAGGATTATAAAAAGTAAATGGGCTTTAACAAACAATTTCTTCATTTTCCACAATGTTTTCTAACCAGAAACATCTAAAATTCCATAAACTTTAAGTTGTTATCTGCAACAGTCTAAAATTTTCTCAATAGAAACATGCTGTAAAATTCAGAAATGATTGTTGCAAGCCATTTCTTCATTTTACAGAATGTTTTCCCAATTGTTTTTCTTGAAGGGTGTCAAAAAGCGTCATTTGATGGGAATCGGTTAAGCTTCATATTCCAGCTGATTTAGTCAATCTACAAAAGAAGGCACTTAAACAATATCAATACTGTACGTAGTAAACTAGAAATTGTTTTTATGATATACATATGTCTACAAAACAAGAGGACCATGATGGTACTATATCGCTCCCCTGAGTATGATGGCTCAAGGTTTAATGATATATACAAAATATCAAAGCCCTACACCTAATCATTTTGGAGAAGACTTTTAAAGATTTTCTCCTTTAATCCTAGGTATAGTGAAGATCCAACCATATTCAGCCAATACCAAATGTCAAAGCTCTAGGCCTAATGGTTTACAAGGAGAACATTTTCTATGATATCCTTCATTACTCCTTTCTGGGATTGCACAAAAAAGCTCTAATCCTCAGAATACAGTAATTCTATGAAGTATTTTAGTACAGGGTCAATTGGTATTATTACACGAAAAATATTAAAGCCCTTGGCCCTATGGTTTGGGAGAAGAAGACTTTTAAAGATTTCCTTCTTTATTTCTATGTAAAATCAAGGATCGCACAGAAAAGGGTTAATTTTAGAATATGGTAATTCTTTCAAGAATTTTTGTAGAGGGTCAATAGATGATAATTTATGCAAAATATCAAAGCTCTAGGGCTTATGGTTTGGGAGAAGATTTCTTAAGATTTCCTTCTTTAATTAAATGTAAAATCAAGGATTGAACAGAAAAGGGCTAATTTTCAGAATGCAGTAATTCTTTTAAGTATTTTGGTAGAGGGTCAATAGATGATGATGTATACCAAATATCTAAGCTTTAGGCCTTATGGTTTTGGAGAAGAAGATTTTTAAAGTTTTCCTTCTTTATTTCTATGTAAAATCAGGGATCACACAGAAAAGGGCTAATTTTCAGAATATTGTAATTCTTTGAAGTAATTTGGTAGAGGGTCAATAGATGATGATTTGTACCACATATCAAAGCTCTAGGCCTTATGGCTTGTGAGGAGAAGATCTTTTAAGTTTTTTCACTCCGTTGCCATGGCAACCAGAGTTCTTCATGGATTTCAATTCTTTGAAGTATTTTGAAAGAGCATGACCTAAGGATCATTTATGTAAAGTTTTGTTGAATTCCATGATTAGTTTAGAAGGAGAAGATTTTTTTGTGATTGTGAACTGACAGTCGGACAGAGGACAGACGATGATCGATCACAATAGCTCACCGAGAGCACTTTGTGCTCAGGTGAGCTAAATAGGGTTCAAGTGAAATAACATTGAACTTGTATTAACAAAACCAACTTTGAGAAATCTTTAACCCATTACAAGATGGCAAAATTTTAGACTGGCCCGAATTGAAAGAAGTTGAAGACGACAATTTGAAGTGAATGGACCTTATAGGTAAACAAATTGTGGAAAATGAAGAAATTGCTTGTAACAAGCAATTTCTTCATTTGTCACAATGTTTTCTAAAGCTTTTTTCTTGTGGTATCTAAAAGCATCACTGAGTGAGAATGGATTAACCCATTCCCACACAATCCCTCCTTTTTATGCCCCTCCACAAAATAGTTTTGGAAAACATAGTGGAAAATGAAAAAATTGCTTATATCAAGCAATTTCTTCATTATCCACAATGTTTTCTATCCAAAAGGACGTGAAAAATTAAAATTCCATCAACTTGAAATTGTCGTCTGCAGCTTATTTCAATTTGGACCAGTCTAAAATTTTGCCGTGTTGGAATGGGTTAAGAGAGTCAAGTAGAGCAAGTATGTACAATTGACATATTATGTCTGTCAATCAAAATCAATCGACCAATCATATCCTTCATTTATACCTAAATTGAACTTTGAACTCTGCCATTTATGTGAAGCATTTTATTAGTTTGGTTTATACAAGCTGTAATTATGATGTGTAGGTTGCGACCCAACAATTTTCTGAAGTATATTACTAGCCACGAATTTTGCAAAATAAGCTGTTTGATATCAGAGTGGATTTTCCTGTTAATGCGCAGAGGCCTTGGCTAGCAATACATAAAGTTTAACAAAATTGTCCATTTTGTCTAGGAGCAAAAAAGCTGATGGGTAGAATGTAGGTACTGCCAAAATCAATATCATACCCACAGACTTAGGAGAGGTAATTTGTTTATAGAAAACAATGTCTTAAAACTGTTTAACAGAAATAACTCCCAAACCTCATGTACAGTTAAACTTGCATCAAGAGACCACTCAAGCCATGGCAATAATGTGTTTATTTAACTTGTTACCAGACAACAAAATATTAGACTGGTTCTAAATTGAAAGACATTGCAGACAACAATTCAAGGCTTATGAAATTGTAGATTATTTCAACTTTTTAGGTTGAAATCTTTGTAAACATGAGGGCCAGTGGCCCTGGCGCTCACCTGAGATAAGGCTCTTTTTTTCTTCAAGGCCTAATACAAACATGGTTGGGAGATGACCTCCTTTAACATTAACTAAACTCAACTTATGTTACCATGCCAAAAAATGCTCTCAACAGATTTATAATATTTTAATAATTATTAACATACTAACATATTTCTGCCCAATTTGGTTTAAATTGGCCAAATAATTTTGAAAGGTTTGCCTTCTTTATTTCTATTTAAGCCTAATCACCTTGTGGCTCTGAAATTTTATCAATTCTGAAAGAGGTCAATGTACTGATGCTTCATGCAAAATTCAAGATTCTCCATCTTCTGGGTCAGAAGAGAATGTTGTCTTTTTTTTTGTTCTTTTTTCCAGTTTTACTCTTGTTGTCATAGCAACCAGAGTTTTCAACTGATTATAATATTTGGATTGAAATCAGCCCAGGGGTTTCGGAGAAGATGTCGTTTTAAAAATCCTTTAGTTCTATGTAAGCTCAACCCCCCCTGGGGCTCTGCCCCTGGGGATTCCTAGGTTAATGATTTTAAAAATTTATAAAGAGGTCAATGTACTGATGATTCATTCAAAATATCAAGACTCAAGGCCCTCTGGGTTTGGAGGAGATAATTTTCAAAGATTTTATTAAAATTTCAGTTTTGTTGCTATGTCAAACAGAGTTTTTATCTGATTTAAATTATTTTAGCAATTTTTAAAGGCACCACCAAATGAATATTTCTACCAAATTTGGTCGAAATGCGTCCAGTGGATTGGGAGGAGATGTTAATTTTAAAATCCTTCTTTATTTCTATATAAGCCCCATCCCCCTAGGGCTCTGCCCCTGGGGTCCGAGGGTGATAATTTTGCAATTCTAGAAGAGGCCTTTGTACTGATGATTCATGCCAAATATCAAGGCTCTACCCCTAATAGGTCAGGAGGAGATCATTTTTCAAGTTTTGTTTTCCAGTTTTGTTGCCAAGGCAGCCAGAGTTTTTAACAGATTTTAATTCTTTTAGCAATTTTCATATTGCATAATCCAAGGAACATTCCTTCCAAATTTAGTTGAAATCCTGCCAGCGGATTGGGAGGAGATGTCATTTTAAGATTGTTGACATGACGGACGAAGCACACCACACACCGCAGGCTGGACAGCGGATGATCAAAATACCTCACCATGAGCACTTTGTGCTCAGGTGAGCTAAATATGAATATATTGCTTGATTCAAGCCATGTCATCTTTTTCCACAATATTTTCCCGATTGTTTTTCCTAAGAGGCGTCAAAAGGCGTCATTTTGTGGGAATGGGGTGAGAGAATGGTTGCTCTATATTATGCTTTTTTTGACATATATAATTTAATTTTCAGTTTCATCTATCAAAATCATTGAACAGAATTTTCAGTACTCAGCTATTTCGTATACTTGTGCACTAAATAGTTCCAAAAGCAATATTGACTGTATTATCAACCAATAACCACGCAATCAAGTTTTTGAGCTCCCCATGAAATAACATTGAAGTAAAGATTGTGGAAAATAAACAAACACTTCCTCCTTGAAAAAGTTGTGGTAAAGGAATATACTGCTACTTTTCTTACAGTGTCATTGCTCTTATGTTTCAAGATTCTGGTTAATGGAAATCTAATCTGTATCCTTTTCAGGGCTCCCCCTGGGAAATTTTATTCTTGTGCCAATGAAATCACCAATGGCAAAAATTTGGGGCCACTCGGTGCCGATCGGAGACAAAAGTGAAGCCAGTATGAATAAGTGAATGAAAGAAATCTACTATATTGAAAACAAATAACCTGTTATCTATATATATTATGTTGAATAAATTGGGTTAAAAAGGTGCAAAAAAAGAGCATTGTCATTTGAAAATAAAATGCCAAGAACACCAAGAGCTATGCCGGATGACAAGTCAAATATTTGGTAACCCACAGTACTTTGATTACTAATGTCCCCAGCACTTTGATTACTAATGTCCAATATTTCTCATTTCTCAGAAATTCACTTGACTTTGTTACTTAAATCACCAAAAGAAAAGCAAAATGTTGTCTTTGCACTCTAATGTATCTCAAAAAGTGATCAAGGAATAAAGATTGTCAATTTTTTAGCCCAAGCAATGTGACTATCCGCCACCTTGGTTTACATGATAGTTCCCGGCGGGATGCTGGGAAAACCCCATTAACTCGAGTGATGTTAGAATCAATTAGGTCAGTGATGCGATACTAATCTGTCTTGATTGACACGGATATGCAATGGATATTGATGGTCCCGTGTCTCCCAAATATATAAGCAGATGTGTGAATGATAAAGTTGCGCTTTGGTTATCATTTCAATGGACTCAAAATCCCTTTGCCTTATTTTGAAAGATGTCACCAGTAAAATCGCCAATTTGCTGATTTTTGGGCCAGAATTTTTATTTTGTCATGCCCCATTGGCGATCCGCAGCGAGAGCCCTGCTTTTCCAGTTTAAAACCCTCTAAGCCCATTCCGACATATTTACACTTTTTGACACCCCTGAAGGAAAGAAGCTCCAGAAAACATTGTGGAAAATGAAGAAATTGCTTCTAAGCAATATCTTCATTATCTGGATGTTTTCTACCCTCAAAAGAAATCAAAGTTATAATTCTATCAACTAAATTGTTGTAACAGCAATTTCATCATTATGCAAATGTTTTCGGCTCAAAAAGTAAATCAAAGTTAAAATTCTATCAACGTCTGCAACATCTTTGAATATGGATCAGTCTATTATTTTGTTGTCTGAGATAAATTAAATTTTGTCATCTGATAATTTGTAAGTTGTTTGTTTTCTGGTTTTGACTATGATGGTGGGCTCTCGTCCAAATACGATCTGAAATTCATAAATATAGAATATTATAACAAGAGATGACAACAAGCTTGTATTTGCTTCTACCTGCATAGGATTATTTTCTATTTCCACATTGTCAGAAGGTTTAGTTAAATGTATCAAACTTTCATATGCAGCAAATATCAAGTAATTATTCTGGAAAGCAATTCATCAATTCCAACACAGTCTTGCTTTTTCCAAAATGTTACATTCCAGAAAGCATTGTGGGAAAAGAAGAAAATTGCATGTTATAAGCAATTCCTCCTCATCCAACAATGTCTTCTACTTTATAGGATGGTTATTTTTCAAATTACAGCCGCTGATTTTGAAATAGTCGTCCGTAAAATCTTTCAATTTTGACCAGTCTGTATCTTTAAAATGATAATAGGTTGATAGAATTCCTTTCATCATATAAAGGGCATGGTATTCCAGTACCATACCTTGTTTACAGATGCCTTAATTAAGGATCAATATTGTTTTTTCACAGGTTATCTATCCTAAATGATACATATTTTTCAATTTACACACACTTTGAATTGTCTTCTGCAAAGTTCTTTAAATTGGGGACCAGTCTAAAGTTTGATGTCCAATAACAGGCCTTTCAAACTATTTTAGTTTAACTAATACTAGAGTAAATGACCAGGATACTTTTAACCCATTCCAACACAGCAAAATTTTAGACCGGTCCAAATTGAAAGAAGCTGCAGACGACAATTTCAAGTTGCTGGAATTTTGAAATTTTTCATGGTTTTGGATAGAAAACATTGTGGGTAATGAAGAAATTGCTTGATACAAGCAATTTCTTCATTTTCTACAATGCTTTCAGAAGCTATTTTCTTAAGGGGCGTAAAAAGGAGGGATTGAGTTGAAATGGGTTAAACAAGAGCCCTGCCTACTGGTGCCTAAGCTCGGATGTTGGGTGCTGAATAGTGGACAAAATGCATCTAGAGTTATCCCCCTTGATAGTAGAGATTGCTCTTTTGATAGTGAACAAGAGTGCCACTCTTTTGATAGTGAACAAGTGTGCTAAGTTTCAAGTGAATGCCTTTAGTAGAACCAGAGATATATCACAAAATGTCAAAGTTTTTGTTTGACGACAGCAACAACCTCACCAAGGCTATCTCAAAACCTAGGGTTTTCTCCAAAAATAGCCAAGCTAATAATTGAAATACTGTTAAAAGTGGCATTAAACCCCATTCAACCGACCAACCTTTTGATGTATAACACATTCAAAGGTACTTTACAAAGCATATACAATACTTCAGAGAAAAAATGTCAGGAAAAGAACTATTCTACCAGTTTAAAAAAAGATATATAAAATGCCTTTATACGAAGGAAAACAATTAATAAGAATAAATAAAACTATATGTTTTGTTCAAAGGGTTTCCCTTAAGCCATTACCAGATGATAAAATTTTAGAAGAAGAAGAAGTTGCAGACAACAGTGAATATGCAATAGAATTTTGACAATTTTAATCTTTTGGGGTGGGAAACATTGTAAGTAATGAAGAAACTACTTGTAAAAAGCAATTTCTTAATTTTCTTAAATATTTTCCTGAGCCTTTTTCATCAGGGGCATAAAAAGGCATGATTAAGTGGGAATTGGTTAAAGCAAAATTAAAATACTAGATAATTTGAGCGCAGTAAAAGATAACATATTTTTCTTTGTAGAAAATACTCATAAAACAAGAGCACCGCCTATGGGCGCCTACACTCGGCTGTTTGGTGCTTGATACTGGATAAAAAATCGAAAAAGGGGCATAATTCGCACAAAATGCATCTAGGGTTATCCCCGTTGATAGTATAGGTTCCTCTTTAGATAGTGAACATGTGTGCCAAGTTTCAAGTGAATGCCTTCAGTAGAACCAGAGGTGTCACAAATTTTCAAAGTTTTCATAAAAAATCCAAGTCGTAAAAGGAGTATAATTCGCACAAAATGCATCTAGAGTTATCCCCCTTGATAGTATAGGTTCCTCTTTTGATAGTGAACATGTGTGCCAAGTTTCAAGTGAATGGCTTCAGTAGAACCAGAGATATCACAAAATTTCAAAGTTTTCACACAACAGAGACAATAAGGACGAGAATACAGAGGCTATCACAATACCTCAGGTTTTCTCCGAAAACAGATGAGCTAATAAAAAACACAACAAAAATTTTGTCATATGGGAATGGGTAAACAGCTTTAAACCCATTCCCATACAATGACTCTTTTTGATGCCTCTCCAGAAAAACAATTGGGAAAACATTGAGTAAAATGAAGAAATTGCTTGTAACAAGCAACTTCTTCATTTTACATAATTTTTCTTCCCAGAAATTTGAAAAAATCTAAAATTTCATTAACCTCAAATTGTTTTTTGCAACTCTTTTGAATTTGGACCAGTCTAAAATTTTGCTGTCTGGTATTGGGTTAAAAGGAGTCAAACATACCTAAAAGCTTGTAACAGGTCTGTGTATGACACCCTTTCTCGTGGAATCACATCCCAGCAATGATAAATAACATCATACAATTGTTTCGGGCAGTCACTTGGTTTACGATATCTCTCTCCATCTTTTATTTTCATAAACAATTTAGTGCAGTTACTTGTTCTGATTGCTTCACCAAAATCAAAAGGATTTTCAAAATTTGGTTGATTACCATCATCAAATACTTCCAAACACATGACCCCGAAACTCCAAATGTCAGAAAATCGATTCAATATTCCGTTCAAATGCTCTGGTGAGCACCTGAAATAAAATACACACATCTGTATCAGCCATTTTGGTATTTTATGATACATTTAGTAAGTGTTGTCACGGTAACTCAAAATAGTTATTTTTGATTAATCAATTATGATTTTAAATAATCATTTAAATAATCATTAATTGAAATACCCTTTTCTCGTCAGACATGTCAAAAAAAATTGTTAATCACAAATTATGATAGATTTCAGAGATACCGCAATGTGAGGACACCAAAAATCCTGGTACCAATAGATTAAAGTGATTATTGAAATCAAATGTCAATATAAACTATCTAGAAAGCATAATTAATGTTCCTTTATTTAGAAACAGGTTTGTGTGTAATCTTATTTGAAAACAACATGAGATTTCTATTATTAATCCATAATCTATCAAAAACCGGTTCCAGTTTCAATTTGATTATTGAATACAATTTCAGTCCATCTTAATAACACTTCATTTAGTTGACAAATTTAGCCTATTACCAGACAACAAAATTTCAAAGGTTCAAATTTATAGAAGTTGTATACTATAATTTTGGGTTGCTGAAATTTAAAAATCTTTGTCTTGCTTTGAAAGCAATCGGGGAAATATTGTGTAAAAAAAAAATTTGTCACAAGCAATTTCTTCATTTTACACAATATTTTCTATCCGGGAAGCTGAAAAAATCTAAATTATTATAAACTTTAAATCATTCTATGCAACTCCTTTCAATCTGTACCAGTATGAAATTTTTAAGTCCTGTATTGGGTTAACCATATTTTGGTTGGATAATTTATGCTATTTAACCCATTCCCACACAATGATGCTTGTAGATGCCCCTAAGAAAAAAGGCTTTGGAAAAGTTTATAGAAAATGGAGAAATTGCTTGTTGCAAGCAATTTCTTCATTATCCACAATGTTTTCTACCCAAAAAGAAAAAAAATCCAAAATTTCATATGCTTTAAATCATCGTCTGCATCTTCTTTCAATTTGGACCAGTCTAGAATTTTATCGTCTGGTAATGGGTTAAGTCAAACTTCCTGTCACAGAAAGATGGGCTGGGCAAACAATTGGTCAACGGACCAATCACTGGACCTGCCAATTTACTATGTGGACCCGCCCATTGACTCAGACAGGAAGTCCCACTTCAATTTTAAATGGCGTTATTTTGCTAAATCTATGGCAAGTAGCATGTAACAAAAAGGTAGAATAGCAGGTTGGCAACCTAAACGTCGTAACTACAGCTTGAAAAGGCTGTAGTTACAATGCTTAGGTCGTCAATTCAACAAAAAAGTTAATTTCTGGTCTAAATGAATGATTTCATTGGTCGACTGTTTATTTGATTGGCAGCTGCGGTTGGTTAATTCACAAGCAGGCAAAGAATACTTACTTTTCTATCTTGAGAACGCCACTTTCCCTTTTGTACTGGAAATTAATTTCTTCACTTTCAAGTTTCTTGGCTAGGCCAAAATCTGACAGCTTAGCAACATAGTCTTCATTCAATAGGATGTTGTCTGCTTTAAGATCTGCATGTATTATGCTCTTAGAAAACAAGTAGTTCATCCCCTGAGATCAAAAAGACATTAACTTGTTACCAGACGAATAAAATTTGAACTAGTCCAAATTGCTTTTTTTTCTTGAGGGGAGACAAAAAGTAGGATTGAATGGGAATGGAAAAACCTGTGATCAGTCCAATATTTTATTGTCTGGTAATGGGTCAAAGTTATACCTCTTTTACAGTACTTCTCCTCAGTAAGCTTTATTCACAGTTAAAACTTCA
Source organism: Fragum fragum (assembly GCA_946902895.1). Classification (NCBI taxonomy): domain Eukaryota; kingdom Metazoa; phylum Mollusca; class Bivalvia; order Cardiida; family Cardiidae; genus Fragum; species Fragum fragum. The sequence continues at coordinate 58,446,884 of OX336370.1, read as the reverse complement.
AATTAATAGATAACAAAGGGATATAACTCATATTAAAAAGTCATGAAAATGTCTAACTTTGTAGTGGAGATACATAAAAGTTAAAAAGTTATCATTGCTTCATCTAATCAAAATAAGAAAGCAGTATTGTATAAAGCTTTAACTTGAATATGTCAAAGTGAAAAATACACAAATTAAAAAGTTATAAGACATTAAGCCCCCTTTTAGCATGACATGGCTTCATTTAGTTAAATTATGAAGTATGCAACACCTTGGGCTTTTGAAAAACTATATATCTGTAAAATTTCAAGAAATTTTTGCAATACATATAGGAGAAATTAATCAAATCCCCTTTATCCCTGACAAGGCAACATATCCAAAAAATGAGGTTTCCATCAATTTTGCCTAAGGGTTTTGGCAAAATTACACTAGACAGACAGATGGAATAACAGCCAAATCAGCGACTTTATGCTCGGCCTTGGGGAGCTTAAAAATACAACTATAGTATACATACTTCAGCAATGTGGATCAAAAACTGAATTTTCTGCCTTGGTTGTACTGGATCATTCTTGCGTTTGGACTGAATAAGATGCTGGTACAAACTTTCTCGACTGCAATACTCCATCACATATTCTATATCACTGCCATTCCCTTTACAAAGAAAAAGGTGACTTACTTACATACACCAACTTTTCATAGTGACAACTATGTGTGTCTGTCTGATAATCTCAGCTGGTAGAGCACTTGACTTCAAACCTCAAGATCAGGTTTGAGCCCTGGGCTGACCATATCAACTAACAAACCAATTGTCCTTCAGATGAGATGTTAGACCCATGTGACGATGGAGCACGTTAAAACTGGAGGCGCTTGAGTGCCTGTATCGCTCCACAGGCATGAATGTACTAATTAACCCATTCCAACTCAAGCCCTCCTTTTTACGCCCCCCAATTAAAGAGCTTTGGAAAACATTGTGGAAAATGAAGAAATTGCTTGTATCAAGCAATTTCTTCATTACCCACAATGTTTTCTACCCCAAAAGACAAAAAAAAAATAAAATTCCATCAACTTTTGATTGTCGTCTGCAACTTCTTTCAATTTGGACTGGTCTAAAATTTTCTTGTGTGGGAATGGGTTAAGCAAATTTTTCATGAATTCAATATAATCTGATACAAAGAAAATAAATCCTTTGATCCTGAAATCTTTGAAATAGTTCAAGAGAAGCATTTCAACTTGTTCACTGTTTTTACAAAAGTCAAGTTAAGTTATGTATAATTCATTCACTGGGGAAGATGAAATGGTATTTACAAAATTTAAAAATTTTCATTGTATACCATATATGGACGTAGCCACAACCATAATAGCCAAGCTTTTCAACCAACCAAAATCATATGAAGGAATCCAACAAACAGTCAGCTGAGGATCATTCCTGTGAAATTTGGTTGAAATCCATCAACAGTCCATTTTCAGTATATACCATATATAAAATCAGCCCTGTCCATTTTAGCCATAATTTTCTTACTATCAAAATTCTTTTTGATAATCTGATAAAGAGTCACTAAACAATCAATTTGGTAAAAATTTGGATAAAATCAATCCATCTGGTTTCCCAGACAAAGAATTTCAAAGCTTTTACCAAATATGGAAATTAGCCCCACCCATTAAAGTCATGTTTTTCATTGATCAGAATTCTCTGAAGGAATCTGATAAAGGGTCACCCAAAGATCATAGCTGTGAAATTTGGTTGAAATCCATCAACTTGTTTCTGGGAAGATGATTTTCAAAGCTTTCACCATATATGTAAATTAGCCCCGCCCATTAAAGCCATATTTTTCATCCTATCAAAATTCTATAAAAGAATCTAATAAATGTTGACCCAAGAATCATTTCTGCAAAATTTGGTTAAAACTCATTAAAAAGTTTCCAAGAAGAAGATTATTGAAGGTTTTACCATATATGGAAATTAGCCACGCCCATTAAAGCCATATTTTTCACCCTATCAAAATTCTATAAAGGAAACTAATAAATGTTGACCCAAGAATCATCCATCAATTGGTTTAAGAGAAGAAGATTATCAAAGGTTTTACTATATATATGGAAAATAGCCAAGCCAATTAAAGCCATGTTTTTCATCCAATCAAAATTCTTTGAAGGAATCTGATAGAGGGTCACGCAAGGGTCATGACTATGAAATTTGGTTGAATCTGCTCAGTACTTTTTGAGGAGAAGATTTTTAAAGGAAAAGTTTACGGACGGACAGACAATTGGATGGACAGACGCATGCTTGACGGTCACAACGACATGACAATAGCTTTCTGGCTTTCAGCCAATGGAGTCAAAAACAGGCGGAGCTCTCAGCAGTTTTGTACTGTATCCTTGCACTATCCCCCGTAACTAACTGTCTTCTGGGGGCGCTGCTCATATGGGCATGTGCTACGGTAGGGACAATAAATAAATAGAAATACACATTAAATTATGTCTCGCTAAAACTTGACGATTTCATCCAGAAGATTTGTATTGCAATTTTCCAAAAGATTACAGTGCAGCAGTAATCTAGTGGCCCATTAATTAAAGGCTGGAGTCCAGACTTCTCTTTAATTTTGCTTAAAGTATTTTGTGAGAATATAAACATTGGATTTGTTTGATCTGTGATTGCCTGGTAATGGGTTTAAGAATTGGATGGCGTCTCATGAGAAAAAGAGTCCTTTTTTCAACAACCTTTACTACCATATATGAAACTTTTTTTCACCATTTGGTCATGAGTTAATAAAACAAGGGGGACCTGGTCCGCTCACCTGTGATAAATGCTATTTTTTCTTTCAACAGTCTAATTTAATGTTAAGGTAAGGATTATGATACAAGTGGGTCTGACCATACTTTAGATATGTATAGACTCTGTACCTCAGGATCCAAAAGTCTTAATGACAAATTTCAAGGTTTTAGGACTTATATGAAATGTGAGAACACTTTTTCCTCCCCTCTGGCTCCATAGGTAATAATTTCTTAATTTTCCACAACGTTTCCTACCAAGAAAGTAGAAAATATCTAAAATTTCATAATATTTGAATTATTGTCTGCAACTCCTTTCAATTTGGACCAGTCTAATATTTTGCTATATGGTAATGGGTAAAGGAAATTATTGAAAAAAAGGTTAAATTGCCTGCAATGTTTTCAATCCTACATAACACTTATTTTTCAATTCCAAGTCACTTTGAATTATCCTCACCAACTGAGACAGGCTTTACCCATTACCACACATTAAAACTTTAGACCAGTCCAAATTCAAAGAATTTGCAGACAGCAATTTTAAGTTGATGAAAACTTTGAAATCTTTGTCTTATATGTTAGAAAACATAGTGGATAATGAAGAAATTGCTTGTCACAAGCTATTTCTTCATTCTTGACAAAGTTTTCAAAAGTTTTCAAATCGGCAGGGCATTTAAAAGCGTCATTGAGTGGGAATGGGTTAAATTCTATCCTTTGTAAAAAGGTTAAAGACTTCATTTCTCACCATTTGGTGAGTGGATTCCAAATATTTTTACAATATTTGGATGGTCCAAATCTAACAGTAGTTCATACTCCCGCTTGAATCGTGCAAGGAATTCTTCATTGTGGCATGTTTTAATGGCAACATCACTCCCACGATACGTCCCTCGATACACCTTACCAAAGTGACCCTGAAATGAGTTGGAAAAGTATATTCTTCTTACTGCGATTGCAACAAGAGCCATGTCAGACATGGCCATCCCCCACCTTAAAAATTGGTAGTGAACTGAAGCCAGTTAGATTTAGGCTTCTTGTACACTGCATTTCTTGTCAATAAGTTCAATAATAGCTATTATACTTTCAGAGATATGCCCTCTTGACAAAATCTAAGTCTTAAAAACAACAGAGGGCAATAACTCCAAAATAATGCAAGCAAGAGTTGTGGGTCTTGCGCATTGCACTTCTCCTGAAAGTGATCTATCCAACTATGAAGTCTCAGATTAAAAGCTATTATACTTTCAGAGATATGCTCCGGACAAAATCTTAGTCTTTAAAACAACAAAGGACAATAACTCCAAAATTCTGTTAGCAAGAGTTGTAGTTCTTGTGCACTGCACTTTTCCTCAATGAGATCTATCTACCTACGAAGTTTCAAGTTGATAGCATTTATACTTTAGGAGATATGCTCAGGACAAGCTTAGTGACAGAATGACGGACAGAGACCATTACTATATACCCTTTGCCGAAACGGCAAGTGATAATAATTTCCAGACAACAAAATTGTAGAAAATGAAGACATTGCTTGTTACAAGAAATTTCTTCACTACCCACAGTAATTCCCACTCAGAAGGACAAACATTACAAAGATTTTTCAAACATGAGAGTTACATCAGGATGCCAACACTCTGCTGTCAAAATGCTCGATAGTGGGGAAAACTATTAAGTCAATAAAGGGTCATAATTCTTTTAACCCTTTCCTGTTTTACAAAATTTTACACCTGTCCAAATTCAAAGGTTTGCAGACCAAAATTTAAAGTTGATTTTATTTGAAAAATATTTGAAAAATAGCCAAAATATTGTGAAAAAAGATGAATTTACTTGTTACAAGCAATTTCTTCTTTTGAGAGCAATGTTTTCTCAATTATAAAATCACAGGGACATAAAAACCAGGGATTAAACAGGAAAAGGTTAAAAATGCTTATTGTCCTTGTTTGGTATAGATTGCTCTTTTGACACTGAACATGAATTCCAAGTTTAATCCATTCCCACACAATGACGCTTTTAAACGCCCCTCAATATGAAAGCTTTGGAAAACATTGTGTAAAATGAAGAAATTGCTTGTTACAAGCAATTTCTTCATTATCCACAATGTTTTCTATCCTGAAAGACAAAGATTTTGAAGATTTCATCAACTTAAAATTGTCGTCTGCAACTTCTTTGAATTTGGATTGTTCTAAAATCTTCTTGTGTGGGAATGGGTTAAATGAATGTGTACTGTAATGCCACAGATATTATAAAATGTCAGACAACTACAAAGAAGACTGCTGACAAAGATTCGGACGCAGAACTGGAAATATGAATAACTAGGCTTTTCTCCAAAAACAGCCAAGCTAATAAAACAATGTTGTCAACAACTTCTTCAACCCATTCCCATACAAACCCTTCTTATTACACCAATCAAGACAAGGGGACCATGATGGTCAAAAATCGCTCATCTGAGGCATCTGCAAATTACAGTACTTTTTAGTATAAACAAGAGGGCCAGAATGGCCATCTTATTACACCCATCAATAAGAAAGCTTTAGAAAACAAAATGAAGAAATTGCCACTATTAACCCTTGTCATGCTGTATAAATTACCTTACTGAATTGCTGTAAAATCAAAGGGCTGAAAGCACTGATAGAACTTGCTGTTCAAAATCAAGATTTCTTTTAGAAATCAATTTCATAAACAACTCTGGCAGGAAAAGTACAAGCAGGAGGTGTGGACCAAGATCAGACTGCACTTATGTGCAGGCTGATCTTGGTCTACACTTCTTGCCTTAACCGGAATATTCCGGGTTCAGCATGAAAAGGGTTAAGCAATTTCTTCATTATCCACTATGTTTTCTTTCCAAAAAGACTAAAAAATTAAAAATTCCATAAACTTTTCGCTGCTGTCTGCAGCTTCAATTAATTTGGACCAGTCTAAGATTTTGTTGTGTGATAATGGGTTAAACATGCATCAGACTAGAATTTTGTCATATGACAAAAGTTTAATTAACACTAGAATGAATACTTTACATTCATGATAGATTTAGGTAATCAAAAATTGAGAATAATTATTGCTAATACTAATATTTTGAATAAGAACATGTCCTTTTTTTCCCTATTGAACAAATGTAATCAACCTTTTTCCTGTACAGTCCCTGCTTTATATGTGCCCGTGATTTTATACTTTCTTCTTTTCCCACAATATTTTCTCCCCTGTTGGTTGGTTACTTATTATATTGCACCCACTTTAACTTTTCTTCTGCAACTTGTTGACTGGGCTGAACCAAAAAATTAATTGATTGAACAATGGTACCGGTAACCCTTTTTTATGTTTTTTTTTTTTTTTTCAGATAAACAAACATTAATGTGGTAACCAGACCATGTGATTGGTTTCAAAATTAGAGAATGACTGTGACCCACCGTTTTAGAAAATGATGCCTCAAAATTATGCTTCGTGGATCATGTGACCCATAAACCATAAAAGATTTGCAGACGACAATTCAAAGTTTATGAAATTTTACCTTTTTTTCAATTTTCTGTGTAAAAATAAACATTGTTGAAAATGAAGAAATTGCTTGTTGCAAGCAAATTTCTTCATTTTCAACAATGTTTTCCCAATGGTTTTTTCTTAACCCATTCCCACACAGAGACACTTTTAAACGCCCCTCAGTATGAAAGCTTTGGAAAGCATTGTGGAAAATGAAGAAATTGCTTGTCACAAGCAATTTCTTCATTATCCACAATGTTTTCTACCTCAAAAGACAAAGATTTTAAAGATTTCATCAACTTGAAATTGTCGCCTGCAGCTTCTTTGAATTTGGACTGGTCTAAAATTGTATCATGTGGGAATGGGTTAAAGGGCGTAAAAAAGCATTATTATGTGGGTTAAAAACATTCTGAAGCTCTGTCAGTGGGTATGGCCAGCAGATGTTCTATACGAGTTGTGTGACCATGAGTTATTTTCACTCGTCAAATGATTTACTAGTGGACAGCAAAAATGAGGACAGCCTACCTGTCCAATTGGTTTACTTCTATCCACCACAAGTCCCACTTCTATGAATAGACCACCATTACTTGACCTTCGTGACTTTCTGAAGGTCATTGAATTATCTGTAGTATTCATTAGCTGGATTTTCAGTGATGGATCAGTAGCTCTTGGTGGTTCTGTTTTACTAGCATCTGTTGATACCTCACCAATTCTTTTGACCTTCACCTTTGAGGATTGATTTGAAACATCTTTTGCAGGAACCAAGTCCACAAAATTTGTTCCATTTACTTTCCCATACAAATCTGGGCTTGATGTCTCTTCAGTTATTAGATCTGAATTTTGATTTGCCCTTTGACTACCATCAACCTGCAACCTTTCTTTCTCACCTCCATTTGACCTTCGGCTATTTTCAAGATTAGAGTTTTGATTATTCTGGTTTTTTGTATTGGTTGTTGTTGAGGTATGTGACCCAATTTTATTCTTTGAACTGTCAGTCTGGTTTGTGGTATTGTTTGTTGTTATGGTATTTGACACTGTTTTATTTACAGAACTGTCATTATTACTAGAAGAGTCTGGTTTACTTGGATTATTTTTTGATGCAGGTGAATGACTGTTAACCTGGAGTCTGTCTAAAACAGTTTGAAGACTGCAAGTAAAAACGACACAACAAAATATTGACACAGTAAAATAATAAATACTCCCATGAGGCCAGTTTTTTTAATCATGTGCTTGTTTTATCTGAGAGCAAGTTTTACCCATTCCTACATAATGATTCTTTTTGAAGCTCCACAAGAATAACAATGGGGAAAACATTGTGTACAAAAGAGGCCCATGAGGAACTGAGACTCTCTACTGGTTATCAAGTTTTCCGTTAAAGAAATCTGATATTTAAGGAAGTTAATTACTCAAAGAAGAATGCATAAAGAAACAAGAGGACCATGATGGTCCTAGATCGCTCACCTGAACTGTCTGCTGTTAAAAAAATGCAATTAGAGACAAATAACTATAATCAGTTTCATGATAGAGGCAAAACTGTGACTTCTATATTGTAAACAAAGAAATTGTCATTATGGCTCCTTTTCCTGTGTTATTCTATAGAACATTCTCATAATCTATAAGGTTCATCTTTATGACCTTACAAGTATCCTGACCAAGTAACATGACAATGGAGCTAAAATGATGACCTCTAGAGCATTAACAAAGAAATTGTCATTAAGGCCCCTTTTCCTGTGTTTTCCAAAAGTACCTTCCCATAATCAATAGGGTTCATCCTTGTGACTAAACAATTATTTTGGCCAATTTTCATGAAAAATGAGCCAAAATTGTGGTCTCTAGAGTGTAAACAAAAAAAACGTCATTAAGGCCCCTTTTCCTGTGTTTTCCAAAAAAACCTTCCCATAATCAATAGGCTTCATCCTCATGCCCTAATAATTATTTTGGCCTAGTTTCATGAATATTGAGCCTAAATTGTGGCCTCTAAAGTGTAAACAAAGAAATTGTCATTAAGGCACCTATTCCTGTGTTTTCCAATAGAACCTTTCCATAATCAATAGGCTGAATCCTTATGACCTAACAATTATTCTGACCAAGTTTCATGAAGATTGAGCCAAAATTATGGCCTCTAAAGTGTAAACAAAGAAATTGTCATTAAGGCACCTATTCCTGTGTTTTCCAATAGAATCCTCCAATAATCAATAAGGGTCATCCTCATGATCAAACAATTATTCTGACCAAGTTTCACGAAGATTGAGCCAAAATTGTGGCCTCTTGAGTGTTAACAAAGAAATTGTCATTAAGGCCACTTTTCCTGTGTTTTCCAATAGAATCCTCCAATAATCAATAGGGTTCATCCTCATGATCAAACAATTATTCTGACCAAGTTTCACAAAGAATGGGCCAAAATTTTGGCCTCTAGAGTGTAAACAAAGAAATTGTCATTAAGGCCCCTTTTCCTGTGTTTTCGGAAAGAATCCTTCAATAATCAATAGGGTTCATCCTCATGATCAAACAATTATTCCGACCAAGTTTTATTAAGATTGGGCAAAAATTGCGGCCTCTAGAGTGTTAACAAAGAAATTGTCATTAAGGCCCCTTTTCCTGTGTTTTCGGAAAGATCCTTCTAATAATCAATAGGGTTCATCTCTATGACCTAATAATTATTCTGGCAAAGTTTCAAGAAGATAGAGCCATATTTGTGGCCTCTAGAGTGTAAACAAAGAAATTGTCATTAAGGCCTCTTTTCCTGTGTTTTCCAATAGAATCTTCCCATGATCAATAGGGTTCATCCTCATGACCTAACAATTATTCTGACCAAGTTTCGTGAAGATTGGATCGAACTATGGCCTCTAGAGTGTTAACACTTCAATTGTTGACGCCGCACAACGCACCAACGTACGACAGACATTCAACGATCACAAAAGCTCACCATGAGCACGTTGTGCCAAGGTGAACTAAAAAAAACAGGACTTTATCCCCTTTATTATTTTGAGCAACAATCCTCAAGGCCCCTTTGCCCTTGTTTCATGACGGATCTACTCCATTTCCAAAAGAAAGTTACCTTATGACCCTACAATCATTCTGTGAATATTTCATCAGAATCTGAAAATAATTGTGGACTTTATCACATAAACAGGATTGTTTTGAAGGAAAATCAATAAGGCCCCTTTTCCTGTGTTTTCTGATGGATCAATTTCATTCCAAAAGGAACTTTCCTTACAACCCTACAATTGTCCTGTGAAATTTAAAAGACAATTTGATAATGATTGTGATCTTCATCACATACACAAGAATGTTTAGAATGATAATCTGTAAGGCCCCTTTTCCTGTGTTTCGAATGCCACAATTATTCCATGCATCTTTGAAGAGAATCCAATAAAACTGTTGACTTTATTGTGTTAACAAAGATATTAAATTCAAGTTCTCATAAGGCCCTTTTTCCCATGATATTTTACTGTTGGTTTTATCATTCTGTGAAAGTTAAAAGTGAATCCAATGAAATCCAATGTTTACTAGATATTTAAAAAAAAATCATATGGCGCCTTTTTACATGATACTTGATGGACTGTACCCAGTTCTGAAATTTTGAAGTGAATCCGGTGAAATCAAGGGACATCATTGTGTTAACCAGAATATTTAAGAAAGTGATAAGGTCCCTTTTTATGTGACACTTGCCATAATCAGATCCACTGTCAAAATCAACAATTATAATGATGGTATAATCAATCTGTGTAATCTGTGGAATTCATTGTGTTAATGAATTTATAGTGAAATCTTCATAGGGCCCCTTTTCCCATGATACTTTACAGAACAAACCAAATTTCAAAAGGAACAATTCTAATGAAGGTATAATCATTCTTTAAAAGTAAGAGAGAATCAATGAAAACAGTGGACTGAATTGTGTCAAGAATTTTTGTTATAAAATTTTCATAAGGCCCCTTTTCCCGTGAAACTTAACAAATCAGTTTGAAGAAAATGATAAAGACTGAGGACTTTATTGTGATAATGATGTTTTGTAATAAAATTTTCATAAGGTCCCTTTTCTTGTGTCACTTAACCGATCAGACCTAATTTACAAAGGAACAATCCAAATGATGGTACAATCATTCTCTTAAAGTTTGAAGAGATTCTGATAAAGACTGAGGACATTCTTGTGTTAATGAGGATTTGGTAATAATTTTTCATACAGCCCCTTTTCCTATGAAACTAGACAGATCAGACCGAATATGGAAAGGAACAATCCTAATGATGGTACAAACATTCTGTGAAAGTTTGAACAGAATCCGATGAAAACTGTGGACTTTATCTTGGTGTAAAGATTTTAATATAAAATTTTCATAATGCTCCTTTTCCTGTGATACTTGAAGGTTCAGGTCTCATGTCAGCATCAACAATCGTAATTATTGTACAAGGATTCTGTGAAGGTTTGAAAAGAATCCAATGAAAGCTCTGGACTTGGTTACAAGGATTATATATAAAATTCTCAAAAGGCCCCTTTTCCCATGATAATATACAGATCAGGCCTAATTTGAAAAGAAAGAATCCCCATGATGGAACAATCATTCTGTGAAAGTTTAAACAGAATCTGATAAAAACTGTTGACTTTATTGTGGTACAAGGATTTTAAAATTAAATTTCATAATGCTCCTTTTTCTGTGATACTTGACAGATCTTATGTAAACATCAACATTCATTTTTATTGTACAATTATTCTGTGAATGTTTGAAGAAAATCCAATGAAAGCTCTGGACTTGTTAACAATGATTTATATATGAAATTTTCATAAGGCCCTTTTTCCTGTGTTTCTTGACAGTTCAAACCCTGTTATGAAGAGAATGATCGTTATGACCTTACAATCATTCTGTGAAAGTTTCAACAGAATCTGATCAAAGCTGTGGGCTTCATTGTGTTAACAGGGATTTTTTAATTGAATTTTCATATAGCCCCTTTTCCCATGTTACTTGATGGATCTGAACCAATTCCAAAGGGAACTATACTTACAAAAGTATATTTATTCTGTTTGAGTAGAAAGACAACCCCATGAAATCTGTGGACTTAAAAGCATTAATTAAGATTTTTTGATTGAATTTTCCTAAGGCCTCTTTTCCTGTTTCTCGATGGATCAGACCCAATTTGAAAGGAACAATCCTTATGATGGTACAATCATTCTGTGAAAGTTTGAAGTCAATCAGGTGAAATCTAGGGCAATGATGTGTTAACTAAGATTTTTTTATTAAATTTTCATAGGGCCCCTTTTCCCATGAAACTTGATGGATCAAACCTACTTCCGAAAGAAACAATCCATTTAATGTAAAAATCATTCTGTGAATATTTGAAGAGAATTTGCTGAAAACTGTGGACTCTATTGTGTTTATGAGGATTGTTTTAATTAAATTTTAATTACTCCCCTTTTCCCATGTTTCTTGACAGATCATACCAAATTTTAAAGGAACGATCCTTATGATGGTGCAATCATTTTGTGAAAGTTTGAAGAGAATCCATGAAAACTGTGGACTCTAGATTATTAATGAGGATTTCTTATTCAAATTTTCAAAGGCAGTTCTTGTGTTTCTTGACGGATCATACCCAATTTCAAAAGGAACAATCCTTGTGATAGTATTATCAATCTGTGAAAGTTTGAAGAGAATCAGATGAAAACTGTGGACTCTAGAGTGTAAACGAGGATTTCTAAATAGATTTTTCCATTAAATTTTAAAAAGGCCCTTTTCCCGTGTTTCTTGATGAATCATATCCGATTCCAAAAGGAACAGTCCTTATAATGGTACAATCACTCTTTGAAAGTTTGAATAGAATCTGATGAAAACTGTGGACTCTAGAGTGTTAATGATGATCTTTTAATTAAATTTTCATAAGGCCCCTTTTCCCATATTACTTGATGGATCATACCAAATTTCAAAAGGAACGATCCATAAAATAGTACAATCTGTCTGAGGAATATTGAAGAGACTTGGATGAAAACTGTGGACTCTAGAGTGTTAACGAGGAATTCTATAGAATTTTTAATCAAATTTTCATAAGGCCCCTTTTCCCATGTTTCTATGGATCATACCCTATTTCGAAAGGAACGATCCTTATGTTGGTACAATCATTATGTGAAAGTTTGAAGGGAATCTGATGAAAACTGTGGACTATAGAGTGTTAACGAGGATTTTTTAATTAAATTTTCATCAGGCCCCTTTTCCCGTGTTTCTTGGCGGATCTGACCCAATTTTGAAAGGAACAATCCTTATGATGGTACAATCATACTGTGAAAGTTAAAAGAGAATCCTATGAAAACTATGGACTCTTGAGTGTTAACGAGGATATTAAATGGAATTTTTAATTAAATTTTCATAAGGCCCCTTTCCCATGTTTCTTGATGGATCTGTCCGAATTTCAAAAGGAACGATCCTTATGATGATACAATCAATCTGTAAAAGTTTGAAGAGAATCCGATGAAAACTGTGGACTCTAGGGTGTAAACAAGTATTTTTTAATTAAATTTTCATTAGGCCCCTTTTCCAATGTTTCTTGACGGATCTGACCCAATTTTGAAAGGAATGATCCTTATGATGGTACAATCATTCTGTGAAAGTTTGAAGGGAATCTGATGAAAACTGTGGACTCTAGAGTGTTAACAAGGAAAAGTTTAACGGACAGACGACGGCCCCACAGACGCCAGACGGGAAAAAGCCATCTCAATAGCTCTAATGGCTGCCGGCCAGTAGAGCTAATGAAGAAATTGCTTGATACAAGCAAGTACCTCATTTTATATAATATTTTGTTACTAGAAAGCTGAAATATCTTAAATTCCATAAATTTCAAATTGTTGTCTGCAACTCCTTTCAATTTGGACCAGTCCAAATTTTGCCGTCTGGTAATGGATTACAAGAGCAACACTCAGCTGCAAATGTTAGATATTGAAAATATCTTAGTTGAGCAAGATCTATTTGTGTAAGGCAAATGCTCTCAAAAGTGTAAAATTTCAGAAGTTTAACCTTAATTAGACCTTGACTTTATCAAATGACCTTGGTATGAGAATATGTGTGTCAGCAAGAGCTATATGAGCATTTCTTCCAAATTAAATGGAGTTGCAGACTACATTTACAGTTTAAGAAATTTCTAATTTTTTTCACCTTTCTTAGTAAAAAACATTGAGCAAAATAAAGAAATTGCTTGTTACTAGATAGATATCTACTTTGAATTTGATTGAAAACAGCTGAGGAAAAAATCAAAACCGAATACCCATAAGGAGTAGTAATCATTTTAGGATTTCAAAAACAGGTGTGATTTCAGCCCAAAATCTACGTACTTAACCATTTCCTGTTTTTGAAAATTATCAACCTGTCCAAATTCAAAGGTTTTGCAGACGAAAATTTAACTGCATTAAATTTAAAAAATAACCATTCAGTAGGAGAGAAAATATTGTTGAAGAAGAAGAAATTGCTTGTTACAAGCTTTTTCTTCTTTTCTACAATGTTTTCTCAATATTTGAAATCACAGGGATGTAAAGACCAGGGATTAAACAGGAAGGGTTAAGAAATGTTTGGCATTTCTTATTATTGAAAAAAATTCCCCACCAATGTTTAACCCTTTCCTGTTCAAATACGGGATTTTACGGTCCTGTGATTTTTTACTCAAGAAAACATTGTGGAAAAAGAAGAAATTGCTTATAATAAGCAATTTCTCCTTTTTCCACAATATTTTCTACCACATAGGATGGTTTCATTTCAAATGGCATCTAGTTTTCACTGTCGTCTGCAACCTCTTTCAATTTGGACCAGTCTAAAATTTCCAAAAACAGGAAAGGGTTTAAATATGGGGGACCATTGAAAAAGTTAATGAATCCCCCTGCCTGGAATAAACACTGCAGGAGTTACACACCTTAGCATTAGATTAGAAAATGATTGTCTGGTTGTTGCCTCCCATGTCCAGCAAGACTTCATTATAGAATATATCTCATCAGAACAGTGTCTTGGTTTAGACAGACGCTTGCCCTCAAACAAGTCCTGGTAGAAATGGTTGAGGTCTTTATCTCGTGCAATTATTGGCAACTTCCCGTAGCTGTAATGAGATAAAACACATATATTTAAACCTTAAACCTTACAACAAAAATTCAGACTAGCAAAAGTAGACTACAGATGGGGATGGCAAATGACAAATTTGACAGGCAGTTTTTCATTTTCAAAGTATATTTACTCCAATATTGATCATTTTTCAGGGGGCGTCAAACAAGTGATTATGTTGACTAGGTTAAACCTTGTCATGCAAAACCCAGAATATTTCTGTTTAGACAAGAGGTATAGACAAAGATCAGCTTTCACATATATACAATCTGATCTTAGTCTATACCACCTGTTCCATCCGAGTTGTTTGCAAGAAAAATTTTCTAAGTAATTAATAACCCACAAATGGTGCTTTCAGTTCTCTGATTTTTATACAATTCTGTGTAGGATTTATTCAGCATGACAAGGGTTGAAGTGAAAAGGATAGTAGAGTCCATGATGGCAAATGAGTTTAGACTGATAAAGATGGAATGCCAGTCTTTGGCGAATTTAACAACAAACTCAGGGTCCTACTATAGTCTGATCAGTTTTACATGAAAAGGTTTCTACTGGTGTGATCTTTTTATAACTTTGAAGGTCAGCTTTTCTAAACTTTGGTGTAAATGAGTGTTACAGGGCTTTTACAATGGCAAAATAAAACAAAGTCTGCAATTCCTTTGAATTGGGACAAGTCTAAAATTTTGTTGTCTGATATTGGAAGATAAGATTTTAAATTCTTTTTAAAATTTGGTGTCTCTTAAGTTTTCACATGAAAAATAAAATTGAAAACATTGAGAGAAAAAAAATTTATCAAGGCATGTGTTAGACTTTTTCAAAGTAATATGTTCCCTTGTCACTGAAATTATCTACTTTTCACTGCAGTGTTGCATCCAGGATTTCTTCCAAGAGGGGGAACTCCCCCACTGAATTACTGAAATGGGGGGGGGGGGGGTTTAGTAACAAATGCTAAGAGGCGGGGGTGGTGGAGGTCAAAACCCTAAGCAATATGTTCATTCATTGATAAATCCCTCATAAAGATATGAAGTAAACAAGTAATTTAATAAGTTTTCACTACAATACAAGTTGCATTTTCACTTACTCTTGAGTCCTTCAAGTCTAACTCACTCTATTCTAGTAGGACCAACGTTTAAAATGATAATATCCGTCTTAGTCATATAATAAGCAGTTCTCATAATTTTTTGACTGAAGTTCATCATGCATATTGGAGGTTGCTCTGACAACTCACTTTGATGCACGCTGTCCTTAGTAGACTGAATGTGGTATAATGACTCTAATTGTTTAAATGTGTGCAAGAATGGTATTTTGTGCATCCAGTAGTAAATGGATCATTCTTATCCATGGTTTGTCAAAAGACAAATAACAGTCATCCCGATTTCATTTTCTCCTCGTGTTTCAAACTCTTAAACTTTTTTAACCACAATTTCCGCAATTACGGGTTTGGGTGAAACAGAGTCTGTTTGTTTTTAGCCCTCTAGAGCAGACTATATTGGCTTTTATGGTCTTTCTTTTTGTCTGTCGATTACGATGATACAGCACTGATATTGAGGCCCATAAAAATGTTGGTTGTGCCTTTCTGTGGTATGCATATTGATTTAAAATATTTCTTTTTGTCAAGTTTGACATAATTGTTGTTAACTGGAAACGGAAAGAATTTACTGTGCATGCATTACTGTTGATTTCCCTGTCTACACTTTAATTTGAAATCGGGGACCAGTTAAATTACGATATGTGGTGATGGTTATAAATAGCGATGATTGGGGCTATTTTTGTCAAATATGGTACTGTCAACAGACTGTTCTGCCTTTCAATCGTCATTCATCTTTTTCAACCTTTTTTTATACTGCGCCCTTGGTTAATTGTTTCTGTGGGAGTCAGAACATTGTTGTTTGATTACTCCCCCATCAAATCAGTAAGGTTGCATGAGTGAATAAAAAACATGGGAGATTCCCACGATCCCGCGGCCTGGATGCAACACTGCACTGTGCTTGTTTACATGCTTGCATATATTGAAGAATTAATGGGTTAAAATTGCTCTGAGCTTCTTACCTATAAATTTCCCAGAGAACAACACCAAAACTCCAAACATCGCTCTCTGACGAAAACTTTTTGAATCCTATCCATTCTGGAGCACACCTGTAAGATGCAAGAGTACCTTAACCCATTCCAACACAATGACACTTTTTTTGGACACTTCTTGAGAAAACAAGAGGACCAGTGGACCTGGCACTCACCTGAGTTAAGGCTCTTTTTTTCTTCAAGACCTAATACAAACTGGGTCGGGTGAAGACCTCCTTCAACTTTTAACTAAAATCAACTTATGTTACCATGCTAACCAATTCCTTCAACAGATTTCAAATATTTTAGTAAT
Source organism: Fragum fragum (assembly GCA_946902895.1). Taxonomy (NCBI): domain Eukaryota; kingdom Metazoa; phylum Mollusca; class Bivalvia; order Cardiida; family Cardiidae; genus Fragum; species Fragum fragum. Next base: position 58,430,252 of record OX336370.1, on the reverse strand, counting down.
CATTAAAAGGGGGCAAACTAATGTATTTCTGCCCAATTTGGTTTAAATTGGCCAAATAGTTATGAAAGGGATACCTTCTTTAATTCTATTTAGGCCTAATCACCCTGTGGCTCTGAAATTTTATCAATTTTGAAAGAGGTCAATGTACTGATGCTTCATGCAAAATCAAGATTCCTCAACTTCTGGGTCAGAAGGAGATGGATTTTTTTTATTTTTCCAAGTTTACTCGGTTGTCATAGCAACCAGAGTTTTGAAATGATTACAACTCTTTGGTTGAAATGGGTCTAGTGGTTTGGGAGGAGATGTCGTTTTAAAAGATCCTTCTTATTGCTATAAAAAAAACAACCGACGGGCCCTAAGTTGATGATCTTAGCAATTCTGGAAGAGGTCAATGTACTGATACTTCATGCAAAACAAGACTCTAGGCCCTCTAGGTTAGAAGGAGATAAGTTTTAAAGATTTTATTTCATCTTCACTTTTGTTACCATGGCAACCAGAGTTTTTTTTAATTCTTTTAGCAATTTTCAAAGTAAACCACTCAAGAAACATTTCTGCCGAATTTGATTGAAATCTGCCCAGTGGTTTAAAAATCCTTCTTTGTTTTTTTATCAGCCCAACCCCCCCTTGGGCTCCACTCCTGGGGACCAAGGGGTGCTGATTTTAACAATTCAGAAAGAGGTCAATGTACTGATGCTTCATGCAAAATATCAAGGCTCTGTGCCTTCTGGGTCAGGAGGAGATGATTTTTATAGATTATTTTAAAATTTCAGTTTTGGTACCATGGCAACCCGAGTTTTAACGGATTTCAATTCTTTTGTAAAGGGCACCACCCAAGGAACATTTCTGCCAAGTTTGTTTGAAATCTTGATAATGGTTTGGGAGATGTCGTTTTAAAAGTCCTTCTTTATTTCTTTTCAAGCCCTACCCCCCCTTGGGCTCTGGGGTAATGATTATAGCAATTCTGAAAGAGGTCATTGTACTGATGCTTCATGCCAAATATCAAGGCACTACGCCTTCTTGGTCAGGAGGAGATAATTTTTAAAGTTTTTATTAAAATTTCAGTTTTGATGCCATGGCAACCAGAGTTTATAACAGATTTTCATTCTTTTAGCAATTTTTAAAGGGCACTACCAAAGGAACATTCCTGCCGAATTCGTTTGAAATACCTCACTATGAGCACAGGTGAGCTAAAAACTAGAAACTAGAAATATTTTGTGCAAAATGAAGAAAATGTTTGTAACAAGTAATTTCTTCATTTTACACCATGTTTTCTACCTAGAAAGTTGAAAAAATCTAGAATTTCATCAACTTTAAATTGTCGTCTACAACTCCTTTCTTATATGCTACCAACTGTGCTTTGGCTGCCGCCTACAAAATGTATGAAAGAAAGGCTAAATCTATCAAAATATATAAATTCTTTCTTTCAGGGGGGATAATTCTTAAGTGATAAGCAATCAGAAACACTTAGAAATCAAACCAAAAGCATGAAAGAAATATATTAATTCTCAAAATACTTAAAAACTCACCACAAAATTGGGATAGTTTTATTGTCTTTTCTTCTGTAATAGTCTTTATCATGACATAAGATCTTGGAGAGCCCAAAGTCACTGACCTTTGCCCTATAGTCAGAGGTTAAAAGTACATTTCTTGCTGCAAGGTCACAATGGATAATATGTTGTGACTGTAGATATTCCATACCCTGAAAATATCAATAATTTAAGTGTTGATATTTTTTGTTGCCATATAGGTAAGAAATTAACAACATCATCTTACTGCATGAACTCATGATGCAGATTCATATAAAATCTATTACGGAAAACATAGAGAAAAGGGGAAAATATTTTCAGCTAGACATTGTCGCAAAGCAGACTAATACCCCCCAACAGCGCTTGTCAATATACAAGTGCTATCAACCAAAGGGCTGTAACAAAAAATGCACTTTTTAATTAAAGGGCCATAAATCAGTAAAAAATAAATGGACCATAACCAAAATAAGATATGCACATATCTGACTTATACCGAGTCCTTCTGTGAAATTTGAATCAAATCCATCCAATGGTTGCTGAGAACTTTAGCGGACACACATTTTCACCAAAGGGCCATCACTCCCTCAAAAGTCAATGGACCGTGACCAAAATAGAATATGCACATCTCTGCTTGATACTGATTATATCAGTGAAGTTTAAATAAAATCTGTCCAATAGGTGCCGAGAAATTGAGCAGTGCTTTCAGCCCTTTGATTTCAATGCAATTCTGAGTAATGATTTCATTCAGCATGACAAGGGTTAAGAATATTCATACAGGTAAAAAGTAATCTTGGCCTATGAAATGTGGCCCTTTGATAAACCATTAATTGAAGGTTAAACCATGAAAATTCAGAGTAATTTATATTCAGTGGTTTTGAAGTTCTTCGTAAAACAACAGCCCTGTCCACTTGCTCCGTTAGTGCAGTCCACTGACTGCAACAAAAAGTTTCGATTTGATTTTAAACAGCATTTTAAATTCATCGCCAGTTGTATGTAATAAAATTTAAAATGGCTGGTTGGTAACCCAAGCATTATAACTAAAGTTTGAATAAGCTGTAGCGCTAATGTTAAAGTCATAAAACCAACAAAAATGTTTCAGACATATGGCACTCAGAGTTCCAAGCTCAATGCAAGCCTGAATGAACTAGAACTGTCGCCTGTAAGGGCTGATGAATACCCCCACTGCCACCTCTTTTTAAATGAGGCCAAATTGTAACCACTGAAATGTTGGCCATTCATAATTTATCAAGTGGACAATTTTTTTTTTTTCACAAATTTTAAGTCAATGAGGGGCAATGACTGTGTAAAAAATAGGGATTTTGTTCAACATTGAAGATAGAAATTATGGATTTCATGCAATGTTGAACATGACTTTAATGTTCTGGTATAAACATGCGAACCACTTTTATCATTCTAATCTGTCAACCTGTTCAGGAGTTATGATTTAATCTCTATATATGGTATATGAGAAAATAAATCAAAGGGGCATAACTACTGAAACAGTTGATTAATCATAATGAAAATTGCAGGTGCATGAGTTCCCATTCCAAGGAAGATTTTGGTAAGGTTTCAGCAAAATTGGTCTGGAAATGTAGGGGATGATGAGGACACAAAATTATGTCCACTGATAGTAGGACAGATGGACAGACGGATGGACATATGGACAACCTATTCCCAGTATAGTCTCCCCATAACTTGTACATGTGAACCACTTTTATTTTTCAAATCTGTCAGCCTGTTCAGGAGTTATGATTAATTCTCTATATATTGTATGTAAGAAAATAAATCAAAGGGGCATAACTCCTGAACCAGCTGATAAATCATTTTGAAAATTGCAGGTGCACAAGTTCCCATTCCAAGGAAGATTTTGGTAAGGTTTCAGCAAATTTGGTCTGGAAATGTTGGAGGAGATGAGGACACAAAATTATGTCCACTGACGGACGCACAGATGGACAGACAGACAGACAGATGGAAAACCTGATTCGAGTATACACCCCCCATAACTTGTACATTTGAACCACTTTTATTTTTTTTTAATCTGTAAACCTGTTCAGGAGTTATGATTTATTATCTTTATATTGTATATAAGAAAATTAAATCAAAGGAGCTTAACTCCTGAAACAGTTGATTAATCATCATGAAAATTGCAGGTGCACAAGTTCCCATTGCAAGGAAGCTTTCAAAAAAGTTTCAGCAAAATTGGTTCGAAAATGTGAGAGGAGATAAGGACACAAAATTGATTTATTCTCTATATATTGTATATAAGAAAATAAATCAAAGGGGCATAACTCCTGAACCTTTTGATTAATCATAATGAAAATTGCAGGTGCATAAGTTCCCATTCCAAGGAAGATTTCAGTAAAGTTTCAGCAAATTTGGTCTGGAAATGTTGGAGGAGATGAGGACACAAAATTATGTCCACTGACGGACGGACAGATGGACAGACAGACAGAAAACCTGATTCCAATATACACCCCCCGTAACTTGTACTTGTGAACCACTTTTATTTTTTTAATCTGTCAACCTGTTAAGGAGTTATGATTTATTATCTTTATATTGTATATAAGAAAATTAATTCAAAGGAGCTTAACTCTTGAAACAGTTGATTAATCATCATGAAAAATGCAGGTGCACAAGTTCCCATTGCAAGGAAGATTTCAGCAAGGTTTCAGCAAAATTGGTCCGAAAATGTGAGAGGAGATAAGGACACAAAATTGATTTATTCTCTATATATTGTATAAAAGAAAATAAATCAAAGGGGCATAACTCCTGAACCTTTTGATTAATCATAATGAAAATTGCAGGTGCATAAGTTCCCATTTCAAGGAAGATTTTGGTAAAGTTTCAGCAAAATTGGTTTCGAAATGTGGGAGGAGATGAGGACACAAAATTATGTCCACAGACAGATGGACGGACAGATGTAAAACCTTATTCCAGTATACCACCCAATAACTTCATTGTGGGGGGTATAATTATTTGATTGGTCAATTGAATCCTTGATTGACAGTCACTTTGGTCAACTGATCTCCAAAAAGGTCGTATTACTAAAGTATTAAACACCAATATTTACCAGACATGTAAAACAACGGTAAATAATTAGTGGGTAACTTGAAAGTCTCGAATAAGCTGTATTTACAAAATCAAAGAATTCATTTAAACACGAAGTAAACTTTGAACACTGACATTAGTCGACAATTTTGAGAAGCATTCTAGTTTGTTTGTCAACTTTAATGTAATAACTACAGCTTGAATAAGATGTAGTAAGACATTAAGGTCGCTAACCAAATGAGTTTTTTATTTCAATTAACTGGCAAAAAAATTTAAAATGCTGTTTGCTATCAAATTGGCATTCCCTGCTAGAGTCAGTGGGTGTGGCCAGCTGAGTCAGTGGGCAGGGTCAGCAATTTGTCAATTACGTCTACTTACAGTGGTGATATCAATACCGATCTGTAGCTTTCGCTCATCTGTGATGGGGCGGTTTTCCCTTTTACAGCTAACTACGAATTGAAGCAAAGAACCTCTTTCAACCAGTTCCATTACCATATATTTACCTACAGATAGATTATGACTCTGGTAACCAATCACTAGACATAAGTAATTTATAATAAATAATTAAGTTTACTCTTATTGTCATGGCAACCAGAGCTTTCAAATGATTTCAATTCTTTGGTTGAAATTGGTCCAGTGGTTTGGAATGAAATGTTGTTTTAAAAATTCTTCTTCATTGTATATAAGATGATGATTTTAGCAATTCTGAAAGAGGTCAATGTACTGATGCTTCATGCAAAATATCAAGGCTATATGCCTTCTGAGTCAGGAGGAGATTAATTTTCAAAGATTTTATAAAAAATTCAGCATTGTTGCTATTGCAACCAGAGTTTTCAACCAATTTCAATTCTTTTAGCCTTTTCTAAAGGGCACCACCTAAGGAACATTTCTGCAAAATTTGGTTGCATGTTGCCAAGTGGTTTAGGAGGAGATGTCATTTTAAAAATACAACTTTGTTTCTTTATAAGCCCCACCAACCCTTTGGCCCACCCCTGGCAACCCAAGGGTGATAATTCAAGCAATTCTAAAAGAGGTCAATGTACAGATGCTTCATGCAAAATATGAAGGCTCTAGTCTGCTGGGTAAGGAGGAGATAATTTTTAAGTTTTTTTTTAAATTTCAGTTTTGTTGACATGGCAACCAGCGTTTTCAACCCATATCAATTCTTTTAGCAAGGAATATTTCTGCAAAATTTGGTTGAAATTGGCCAAACGGTTTGGGAGAAAATATGGTTTTAAAACTGTTGACCCACGTCAGATGACGGACGATGCAAGACCGATGCCAGACAGAGGACAGTCAAAAGACCTTACTATCAGCATGTAGTGCACAGGTGTGCTAAAAAAAATGACTTTAATTTAAAAATACTTTGAAGGCACTGAAGATTATTATTGAGTTGAGGACTTTAGGCTCTAAAGCTTGCACTAGTGTCTTTGACTACAAATGTTGAAAATAAAGATCACCAAAGATTTGACTTAGTAACCTTGTTTGTTGCAATATGACTTACCTATAGAAACAAACATTCTCTTTTTCTAGTGACCCAGTATCAATCTTCTCTTTTATATCATGCGTATTTTTTTATGAAATTGGAAAAACTACAAACACTAGATGGTTGTCCTGGGAAACTCCTGTCGAGCCTGCAAAGTTTTGTAGGCATCATGCTTCAAAAAAGCACAATTTTAGTGTTTGACTTGAAGTTATCGAAAACATTTTACTATCATGCACATACACCTTCTTGTCATAGTGACAACTATGTCTTGCTCAACGCAAGCCGGCTCGACAAAAAAAAAAACAAGATGTGTTTGTGAAACACAATGCCCCCGCAACAGAATTTAACTATGAAAAGCGTTGTTGACTTGATGGAGATGTATCATCATGCCAAATATGAGCATATTTTCTTGAATAGGCTGGTAGTAATTGTCAATGTTAAGTTTTTTGGTTAAGTTTTGCAGACAGATAGACAGACGGAAAGACTGAATGACTGACAGACAGATGGACAACGGTGGCATAAAAAACTCTAGAATGTACACAAACTCATTCTTTCAGTTTTACCTAGATTTTTAACAACAAAATATTGAGGATATTGCTAAGATTTGACCTATTGACCTAGTTTTTAAATCCAAAGTGTCCCACTTTCATCCTTTTTCAAGATATCATGTAACCATACATCATGACATAGTTTCAGGACATTTCATCTAGAGTTTACACAATGCAATGGTAAACACATAGCAGAAATGAATGACACAAAATGGGCAACAGACACAACTAGATAGCACTAAGAGGTCATCCAATGACAATCATTAAGCCTGCCAATTATCCGACCTTGAGCTGTAACCTTGATTTTGGAACTATCTTAAAATTTGTTTCAAATGGTATATTTACTCATGACGTAGAACAAGCATCATAAATTATTTTGAAATTTATGCATATGTGTAGGAGAAATGCTCTGGACTAGCTTAATTTGAATGTTTGATCTTGAGCCATTACCTTTACCTTGGAGCTATCTAAAAAAAATATTTTAAAAGGAACTTCACATGACTGAGGACAATCATGCCACATTGTTTTATAATATATCCATAAATGTAAGAGATATGCTCTAGACAAGCTCATTTTGAACATCTGGTCTTGAGCATTGACCTTTTAGCTATCTGAAAAATTGTTTCAAAAAGCTCATCTTCTCATAATGTAAAACAATTGTGACAATTTTTTTTAACCCATTCCAACAAGATAAAATTCTAAACCAATCCAAATTCAAAGAAGTTGCAGACAAAATTTAAAAGTGATGAAACATTTAAACTCTTTGTCTTTTGGGGTAGAAAACATTGTGGATAATGAAGAAATTGCTTGTTACAAGAAATTTCTTCATTCTCCACAATGTTTTCCAAAGCTTTCATATTGAGGGGTGTTTAAAAGCGTCACTGTGTGGGAATGGGTTAAGATCCAATCTGAAATGTAAGAGATATTTATGCATAATCATCCATAGCCCAGTGCAAACTAACTGGACAAAAAGCTAGTCCTGAGGAGTATGTAATCAGGTCAACTTACGAATGGGCCTTGATGGCCCTGGATCACCCACCTGAAATATTGCAAATGTTCATGTATTGGCAATGTTTTCAAATTTTTAAACATATTGTTTTCATTTTGTTCATTGTGACTCCCTTCTGAATTTAATGATTCTCATAAATTCTTGACTAAAAGTGGACCTTTCTTAAAGAACTTATGTCAGTAACTTTTCAGCGAGTTTTTCTTTAAAAGCACAAAGATGTATACAACATAGGGCTAATATAAATCACATCATCATAACCTCAAGTATTTTGGTAGATGACAATGCCCGATGCAAAACTGAAGCTCTAGGTCTTATGGTTTCAGAGAGATTTTCTTAGAATCATAAGAAATTCCCTTTGGTTGCAATAGCATTTAGTTATTCTTGGATTGCTATTGTCTTAAAATTTTTGAGTGATGATTTTCAAAAGACTTTAAGCCTATGTAAATTCATAGTATACACAACATAGGGCCTAGATAAATAACATAACCACAACCTGAAGTTTTTTGGTAGAGGACCATGAAATGATGCAAACAAAATCTGACAGAATATGCCTTATTATTTCGAAGATCTTTAAAGAAATCCTAAGAAATTCCTTCCAGTTGCCATAGCAACCTGAGTATCAACCGATTACATTTCCTTAAGGCTATCACCTAAGAATTATCTCTGTAAAATTTCTTTGAAATCAGAAGGATAGTATAGGAGGAGATGATTTATAAAGAGTTTGTTCTATATTTCTATGTAAATTACAAGTATTCACAATAAAGAGGTTTAAAAATCAATACATTATAACCTGAAGTATTTGGTAAACGACCATGAGACGATGCTATATACAAAATTTATAAGCTATAGGCCTTACAGTTTATGAAGAAGATTTTTTTGGATTTAATAGAAATTTCTTCCAGTTGCTACAGCGACTGAAGTATTCTTAAAGGCCATCACCGAAGGATCATCTCTGTAAAATTTCATTGAAATCTGAAGATTAGTTTTGGAGGAGATGATTTTTAAATAATTTGTTCTTTATTCATATGTAAATTCCAAGTACCCACAATATAGGGTTTATGCTTATCACAACATCATAACCTGAAGTATACTGGTAAAATACTATGACACAATGATATATGCAAAATTCAAAAGCTCTAGGCCTTGCGGTTTATGGGAAGAAGATTTTTAAGGATTTCCTAGAAATTCTTTCCGTTTGCCAGCAATCCAAGTTATCAACCCATTACAACTCCTTGAAGTATCAACCATGGGTAATTTCTGTAAAATTTCATTGAATGATAGTTTACGAGGAGATGACTTTAAAGGCAATTGTTCTTTATTTCTATGTAATTCTAATCACCTAAAATATAGATCTTACATAAATCACATCACCATAACCCGAAGTATCTTTGTAGAGGCCTATAAGATGATGTTACATACTAAATTCAAAATCTCCAGGCCTTACAGTTTAGGAGACGATTTGGAGATGGTTGGACAGTTACAACCACTGACAATAGCTCGCCAGATCACTTCATACTCATGTGAGCTAAAAATCAATGTCAGAGAAGGAAAAATTGCTCTTGATGATATTTTCTGTTTTTCTCTACATGTTTTTACCTTACATGTTTTTCTACCATATAACTTACTGATTTTTAATTTTCAGCCATAGAATTTCAAATTGAGTATGAGGCAGTTGTACAACATGTAAAATTTATCAATTACCAAACAGTTGCATAAATGCCAAGCAATATTTCACCAGCTACATCTGGGGGAAGTGACAATAGGCTTTTATCCATTCCCACATGAGAAGATTTTGAACTGTCCAATTAACAATAAGGAGGCCATCTAGGCGCTCAGCCTAGATATAGGCTCTTTGTCTTCAAATAGTTGAATTTAACTTCAAAGCAAAGATTGTGAAACAAGTGGGCATAACCATACCTTATACATACTTGACTTTGTACCTGGGGATCCAAAAGTCTAAGTTCTAGCAATGTTCATTTAACTATTGGTAAAGAGGACTTCCTAAGACAAACATTTCTGCCATATCTGGTTCAAATTGGCCCAATGGTTTGGGAGCAGATGTCTTTAAAAAATTATTCCTTATTTCTAACCACCATCCCCTTGTGCCTCCGCCTCTGGGAACCGAGATAAATGATTTAGCGGTTTTGAAGGAGGTCAATATACTGATTTTCTTGCAAAATACCAAGCCTCTAGGCCTTCTGGGTCAGGTGGAGAAGTTATTTCTAAAATTTCATTTTTGTTGCCATGGCAACTGGAATTTTCAACAGATGGCTATTTTTAAAGGCAGGCACGTAAAGAACATTTCTGCCAAATTTGGTTCAAATTGGCCCAACTGAAACTAGCCCGTAGGTTTGGGAGATGCTGTTTAAAATTCCTTCTTTGTTTCAATATAGAACCCTCAACCCCCCTCAAAACTTTTCAACTGGGGACCTAAGGTAAATGATTTTAACTATTTGAAAGAGGTCCATGTACAAAATGTCAAGGCTATAGGAGGAGAAGATTTTTCATGTTTTTTAAATTACACTTTTGTTGCCATGGCAACAAGAGTTTTCAAAGGATTTCAATTCTTTTAGCTATTTCTACAGGGGGTCACCTACAGAACATTTCTGCAAAGTTTGGTAGAAATTGGCCTAGTGGTTTGGGAGGAGATGTTGTTCAAAGAAATTATTGACTGACGACAGACCGACACCGGACAAAAGGTGAAAAGCTTACATGAGCACTGTGTGCTCAGGCTAGCTAACAATTTGTAGACAACAGAATTTGTTTATATATTACTGATCTTTGTCTTTTTGGATAGAAAACATTGTGGATAATGAAGAAATTGAAGTAACAAGCAATTTCTTTATTTTCCACAATGTTTCCAAAGTATTTTTCTATAGGGGCGTAAAACAGTGGAAAAGTGTGGGAATGGGATCACAGATTGTTAATAGCAACATAAAATACTTAACCCTTGTCATGCTGAATAAAGTCCTCTGCAGAATTTCATTAGAATCAAAGGACTGATGGTACTGGATGTAATTATTGTGAATACATAATTCTTTTGAAAATGCATTGATATAAACAACTTTTGCTTTATAGCGACAAGCAGGAGGTGAAGACTGCACATATGTGCAGGCTAATCTTTGTCTATACCTCCCGTCAAAAAAGGAACAGTTTCAGCATGACAAGGGTTAATAAACAATTATTTGTAAAGTTGGAAGCGAGTAAGGACTTAACTGTGTTACCTCCTCTGTAAATCCCATAAAACTTGACTATGTTTGCATGATCTAGTTTTTCCATGATCTGGGCTTCTTTTCTGAACTCACTGGCAAACCTCTCTGCCTGGTCATCTTTTAGAGCTAAATGGAATGAAAACAAGGAAACACAGTAAGACAAGCGTCATTCTGTATAAACAAGAAATCTGTGAGTATACCCCTGCATAAACTACCATAACTACAGTGAGAATGAAATTCTCTCTCTATGGAACATATTCAGTAAGCACCTTGTAGGATATCTAGCTGCACCTTCAAGCATCGAAAAAAAACACCACTATACCAAGCAATGTCCATAATAAACTATTGGCTGAAGATAAACGAAGTCAGAAAACATGGAAAACCAGTCTATACTCATCTTTTCCCATTCCAACACAAGCTTTTTTTACGCCCCTCAAGAAAAAAACTTGGGAAAACATTGTGGAAAATGAAGAAATTGCTTGATACAAGCAATTTCTTCATTACCCACAATGTTTTTTATCCAAAAAGATAAACTGTCCATAATAAACTATTGGCTGAAGATAAACGAAGTCAGAAAACATGGAGAACCAGTCTATACTCATCTTTTCCCATTCCAACACAAGCTTTTTTTACGCCCCTCAAGAAAAAAACTTGGGAAAACATTGTGGAAAATGAAGAAATTGCTTGATACAAGCAATTTCTTTATTACCCACAATGTTTTTTATCCAAAAAGACAACAGAATTTAAAATTCCATCAACTTGAAATTGTGATCTGCAGCTTCTTTCAATTGAGACCAGTCTAAAATATTTTTGTGTGGTAATTGGTTAAACTAAATAGAACACTTCTTATTTCAAAAAGAGCCATGTCGAAAATGGCCATCCCCCGCCGTAAAAGCTTGATAGTAAACTGAAGCCAGTTAGATTTAGGCTTCTTGTGCACTGCATTTCTTCTCAATGAGTTCGATAATAGCTATACTTTCAGAGATATGCTCTAGACAAAATCTAAGTCTTAAAAACAACAAATGGCAATAACTCCAAAATTATGCAATCAATAGTTTTATGCACTTCTCAACAAAATCTATCCACATATGAAGTTTCAAGTTAATAGCTTTTATACTTTCAGAGATATGCTCCGGAAAAAATCTTAATTTTTTTTAAAAAAAAGGGCAACAACTCCAAAATCATGCAAGCAGGAGTTGTGGTTCTGGTGCACTGCACTTCTACTCAATGAGATCTATCCACCTACGAAGTTTCAAGTTGATAGCATTTATACTTTAGGAGATATGCTTAGGACAAGCTTAGTGAGGGAATGACAGACGGAGACCATTACTTTATCACACTTTGGGGGATAACAATGCTTTATTGGATTTATAACATGTAGAACCAGTCTTACTCATCCAATACTGAATAGAATTTAGTTTTTGTACAAATCATGTTACTCAACCTCATATTAGTACAGACAAAGCTGGGTTATACTGCTTAACCCATTACCACACCAGAAAAATTTAGACTGATCCAAATTGAGTATCAAAGTGCAGACGACAATTTCAAGTTGATTGAATTATAAAAATCGTTGTCTTTAGAAGCCGAAAACATTTATTCATTTTTGCACAAATTTTTTCCAAGCTTTATTTATTGTGAAGTGTAAAAATGCAGGATTGTGTGGGAATGTGTTAAATCAAAATATGTTCTTTTGCACAACACATTTCATAAGGTGTAGTTACAATGTTAAATTCACCAACAAGCTATCTGCCTTTCATTGTAAGTCACTGACCAAATGTTTAACAAAATAAAGTTGTTTGTCAACTCTGTCAAACTGCAATGTTAGAAGTCTGCGGGCAGGTCCAGCTTATCATTTAACTTTATACCTAACTGCAAAACCTGACTGGACTAAATTCAAAGAAGTTTCAGGCAACAAGACAAATACTTGTAAATCAACAAGTGGAAATCAAATAGGGTGGAATACTTTGTTAGAAAAGGAGAATTTGTTTTTACGTGCAATTTATTTTCCTGTAGTAGATAGCAATGATTCTTATCTGCATAAGCCATTACCTCATGACAAAACTTTAGACCTCTCCAAATTGAAAGAAGATGCAGACAACAATCATTAGTTTATGAAACTCCAAAATTCTTAATGCTTTTGGGTAGAAAACAATGTGGACATCGAAGAAATTGCTTGAAACAAGCAATTTCTTCTATGTCCTTAATGTTTTCTAAAGCCTTTTTCTTGAGGGGCATAAAAGTAGGGATTGTGTGGGAATGGGTAAAAAGGCGGCATGTGCAGTAACTGGTTATCAAGTAAATAAGATAATTTTTATTAAACATTAATAGCTTACCCTTGACAGCAACATTTATTGCCTCATTAAAACCAGAGCTAGAATTGGGTTCCAATTTTCCTTTATAAATGTTTCCATAGTGACCCTGTAAAAGAAAATGTTTATAATGTATACAAGAAAATTGACCAACCCATCAAGTATGCCAGTACAACATTGACTTTTGAGATTAATATAAAATAATCAGCCAGTACAACATTGACTTTTGAGATTAATATAAAATAATCTAGAAACTAAAGTCATTCAAACTACAGTTGCTAGTTACAATGTTTAGCCTAGGTCACCCCTTAACCAATCCCTACACAATGACACTTTTTGATGCCCCTCAAGAAAACAATTTTGAAAACATTGTGTAACATGAAGAAATTGCTAGCAACAAGCAATTTCTGCATTTTCCACAATGTTTTCTAGCCAGAAAGTTGAAAAACTCTTGAAGATCATAAACTTTAAATTGTCATCTGAAACTCCTTTCAATTTGGACCAGTCTAAAATTTAATGGAATGGGTTAGTATGCTTTTTGTCTTAAGTCCCCGACCTGATAATTAATGTTGATTGATATCTCAGACAAAGTGTGTTGTCGGAGGCTAATGGGCATGGCAGGAAAACAGTTTGAAAAATTAAAGTTATAAATAGAATCATGAAGTACAGTTTTTCTAATAAAGTCTTCCAGTAATTTTCCAAAGCATGTCAGAACGCACAATAAAGAGTGATAAAGTAATGACAATCTCATCCAAACCTTTTGCTGTTGGTACTATTTGATGAGACAATTCAAATAACACCCACAACATAGATTTAAACCATTTGCATAATCTCACACTTTTTTTTATGCTCTTCAAGGAAAAGCTGCGGAAAATATTGTGAAATATGTAGAAATTCCTTGGTACAAGCAATTTCTGTATTATCACTAAATGACAAACTTTGTTAGAATTCCATCAAAAAGCCATTTCTTCATGTTCCATACTCTTTTCAAAACCTTTTACTTAACCCATTCCCACACAATGATGCTTTTAAAAACCCCTCAATAAAAAAATGGGAAAAGATTGTGTAAAAAGAAGAAATTGCTGGTCAAAAGCAATTTTTTCATTTTATAAAATGTTCTCTACCCAAAAGTTAAAAAAAAAAAATTCATAAGCTTTAAACTGTCATCTGCAACTCCTTTCTATCTTGTAAAGTCTAAAATTTTACTATCTGGTAGTGGGTTAAGGGGCATAAAAAATCTGAATTGTGAGGGAATGGGTAAGGATAGCGTTTATCAAGATTATGATTTTCACATATTTCTGTTTCATTACACTGTGTTGTGGCATGCGTTTTGAGGGACATAAGTTTACCAAATACTATTTTTTGTGTAACAAACAAGGATGCCCCCACTTAAGTGCTTGTCACGTGACCTTTAGCTGTGACCTTAAAATTATCGAACAAAACTTTATACATTACACTAGTACTCATCATGAGAAAGAACTATGCCAAATCGTTTTAATCCATTAACCCTTTCCTGGTTAAACCCTGGTTTTTACGTCCCTGTGATTTCATAATTGAGAAAACATTGTGAAAAAAGAAGAAATTGCTTGTAACAAGCAATTTCTTCTTTTTTCACAATATTTTCTACCCTACTGAATGGTTATTTGTCAAATAAAATCAACTTTAAATTTTCGTTTGCAAAACCTTTGAATTTAGACGGGTCTCAAGTTTTGCAAAGCAGGAAAGGGTTAAATTGATTGATATGCTCTTTACAAGAAATTGACAAACACTCATATACACAAACACACAGAGGTACCTCTGTATGCCCATTGCATATACATGGGGGGATTATTCTATGGAAAAACAAAAGTCTTACTGATCCCAAACTGATATTTGTATCAATTGTCAAGCGTCCCTCCGTAATGATGAACTTTACATCACTAACAATCGGCTCCATGTCTGTCCTAATATTCTGTCGGTTATTGAACAAAGCACGGTGATCTGGACATGGAGCTGTCAGTTTCTCAGTTTCCTTTAACTTAAAGCCAGGCTCTATTGGGCAGATAAGACTTTGTCCATTTGGCCCTACATTAGGCCATTTGGGTGCTGTGTTTTCATCGTTAGGCTCTTCATTTATCAAACTTTTTGGATGGGTATCATCATCTCTTGATCGACTATTCAATCTTATTTTTGGAGATGTTTCCTCAGCTTCAATGGAAAAATACATCTTTTTTAACCCGTTATCAGACAGCAAAATTTTAGACTGGTCCAAATTGAAAGGTGTTGCAAACAACAATCTATATTTTTTCAGCTTTCTGGGTAAAAACATTGTGTAAAAGGAAAAAAATTGCCTCCTACAAGCATTTTCCTAATTTAACACAATGTTTTCCTATTTGTTTTTCTTGAGGGGCGTCCAAAAGGTGTCGTTGTGTGGGAATGGGTCAAAGAAATGATAATAGTGCTGTTGTTACAATAAAGAAGAAAGCTTTCGAAAAAAAATTGGAAAATTGGAATGAAGAAAATATTTTTTACAAGCAATTTCTTCACCTTCCTCATTGTTGTGTACCAAAAGAATTGTTATTTTTTAAAAATCTAGAACTTGAAATTAACCATATGCAAATTCTCCATAAATGTATCATTGAATGGTAATTGGTATATCAAACAAGATCAATCAATACTTTGCACTCAACAGTCTCCTATTAAGAGTAAAGGCACTGACAGTCTTTGAGTAAAATGTCTTTCAAACATTTTTTTCTTAAACTGTATTTCTGACATTTTATTCACATATTTGTAGTATTTAACAACACATTCTCACAAAATCATGCTTTTCCAAGAATAAAAGCCTTTAAAAAACATTGTGGAAAATAAAGACATTGCTTGACACAAGCAATTTCTTCGTTATCCACAAAGCTTTCTATCCTAAAGGATAAAGACTTTAAAATTCAATCAACCATGTATTGTTGTATGCAACTTCTTTGAATTTGGACCAGTCTGGGCCCTTTCCCATTCAAATACGGGATTTTACATTCCTGTGATTTTATACTTGAGAAAACATTGTGGAAAAAGAAGAAATTGCTTGCAACAAGCAATTTCTCCTTTTTCCACAGTATTTTCTACCACATAGGATGGGTTCATTTCAAATGGCATCCAGTTGTCATTGTAGTCTGCAACCTCTTTCAATTTGGACTAGTCTAAAATTTCCAAAAACGGGAAAGGGTTAAATGTATGTTCAAACAAACTATTTCAATGAATGATCATACTTTGTGATCAAATACTAGATCAGAAATGTTAAAACTCAACATCACCTACACCATCTATACAGCAGCTGTCTGCTCTTACTTTAAATTACAGCCAATTGGCCCATTCCCACACAACAAAATTTTAGACCAGTCTAAATTGAAAGGAGTTGAAGACAACAATTTCAAGTTGATGGAATTTGAAATTATGTCGTCTTTTTGCAAAGATAACATTGCCGATAATGAAGAATGAAGATACAAGCAATTTCTTCATTTTCAAGGATGTTTTCCAGAGCTTTTTACTTGGGAGGTATAAAAAGGAGGGATTATGTGGGAATGTGATAATCCTTTACCAGATGGCAAAATTTTAGACTGGTCAAAATTGAAAGAAGTTACAGACAACAAATTAAAGTTTATGAAATATTAGGGTTTTTTTATCTTTCTGGGTATAAAATATTGTGTAAAATGAAAGAATCGCTTGTTGCTAGCAATATCTTCATTTCACACAATATTTTCCCAATTGTTTTTCCTGAGGGGCATCAAAATATATCATTAACTAGGACTGGGATAGAAGATTACAGCATTATAAAGGAATGACAATAAATTGATTAGGAAACATAGACTGGACATCCTCTCACCTCGGTCTCCACTGTTCAGCTTTAACAAGTCTTGAATGGGAACCTGTACAGGGTGACAGTTGGTCATTACTCCAGATGTATTGTCAGAGCCAGGGCTTGTTTGTCCACTACATTGAATACTGAAGTTTTGTGATGATTCGTAGATTATGTTGTAGTCGTGATAGTACTGCTCTGTATTGGAAAGGAATGGATATCATGCAAACAAGACTCCAGGTGACATTATAATGCTCTCAGATAAGCTAATTATCAGACTGAAAAAAATTATGACTGTTCCTTATTCCAAGACATTGCAGACAACAATATCAATTTGAAAGAATTTTAAATATTTCTGTTTTTCTTGGTAGAAAATAAAGTGAATATGAAGAAATTGCTTACAAGCAACTCCTTCATTTTCCAAAAAGTTTACAAAAGCAGGGTAGCAAAAAAAGAAGGATTGTATGGTAATGCAAAAAAACAGGAGGGCCGTTGGCCCTGGGGCGCTCACCTGAGAAAAAGGCTCTTTTTCTTCCAACAGTCTAATTTCATAGCAAGGTTAGAATTATGATACAAGTGGGCTTGATAATACTTTAAACACATAAAGGCTCTGTACTTGGGCATCCGAAAGTCTTAATGACAAATTCCAAGGCTTTAGGACTAATGTGAACTTTTTCTTCCCTCTAGGTCCATGGGTAATGAATTAAGAAATAGAAAAGAAGTGAATAAACAGATGCTTCATGCTAAATATAAAGGCTGACGGCCAACTGGGTCAAGACTGGAGAAGATTTTTAAAGATTTAACTTTTAAGTTTTGCAGGCATCATGTTCCGGACAAGCTCAATTTTAGTATTTGACCTTGAGCTGTGACCTTTACATTAGAACTGTCCCAAAAATTCTTTCAAATGACACATCTACTCATGAATGAGAATAATTGTGCCAAGTTATTTGAAATCCATCCATAAATGTAGGAGTAATTGTCCAGACAAACAGAATTTTAGTGTTTGACTTTGAGCTGTGACCTTGATATTATAACTATCCCAAAAACTCTATCAAATCGCACATCTACTCATGATGGAGAATGATTGTGCCAAGTTATTTTGAAATCCATCGAATAATGTAGGAGTAATTTTCCCAATAAATTCGGACGGACGAACGGTCTAACTAATGTAGTAATGCACATATATAGTGACAACTATATCTTGCTCAATGCAAGCAAGCTCGACAAAAATGGTTCATTAGTTTGGGAAGGAGATGTCATTCAAAAGTCCTTCGTCATTTCAACATAGGTCCCAACCCCAAGAGTTATGCCCCTGGGAGCTTGAGGGAATTTTGAAAGATGTGAATATACTGATGCGTCATGCAAATACAAAGGCTCTATGCTTTTTGAATTAGAAGGGGAGGATTTTTAAAGACTATTTTAAAATTTCAATTTTTTGTCGCCATGGCAACCAGGGTTTTCCAGGGATTTAAAATCTTTTAGCCATTTTTATATAGAGCCACATAAGGAACATTTCTGCTGAACTTAGTTTAACTTAACCAAATGGATTGGGAGGAAATTTTGTTTAAAAACCATTCTTTATTTCTGAATACCCCTCCCCCCAAGGCTTTGCCCCTTGGGACTCGAGGGTAATGATTTTAGCAATTTTGAAAGATGTTATTATACTAATGTTTCATGCAAAATATCAATGCTCTACACCAGGGCTCCGGAAATCCAGTTAATTGCCGGTCTGGACTGAATTTTGAATTGCTAGACCAATTGGAACCCCAAAAGTTACACCAATATCGGTCCGAAATTTTCATTAAATTTCTCCTTGAAATATTGATAAACTCACCCACCATCTATCAAAAATCCACTTGAAGACGAAAGAATTCAACGGCGTTACCTGCAGATTAAGGGATTAACAAAAGTGCCAAAAATCGATAATTAGTTTACCCGCAGGCCAGTCATGTGCCCATCGGCACATGGACCAATTTGCATTTAGCCTCAGTTTCATGCTAGACCGAACTTCGGATAAACTATTTGCAATAGAGAATCGTTTTGACTTACACATGTTCGGAGTCTTATTAGAATGGACATCTATAATATGGGATGCATATAAATCAAGACATGAACAGGCTTCAGTTGCCATTCGTATTAAGTCGGGATAGCTCAGCACAACGCTTTTATGAAATAAATTTATTACAAGTAAGCGTGTGAGACCATGTTTGAAATTTGTATAAAAAAGTCACAGTGTTAATGTTTTTCATTCACAGTAATAAACTTAGCCAATAGAATTCAAACAATAAGTGGAAATCCACAGAATGCAAATAATTTGAATATAAGCGAAAACGACTGCTTAATAATATTGCTAGTACTGTCAATAAAATTAAAGAAACAAGGAATCATGAAATCTTACTTCAGGGGTGGAAAACGTTCGAATAATAAATTGCAAATCAACTACAATTAATAAATGACAGATATTTGTGCACAAATTCTACTCTGGGAAAATACATTTTTGAGACGTAAGATGTGTTTTTCCATCAACAGAGGCTTGTCTTTAGAGAAAATTGCCATGACTGTGTTAAATTAACAGAACTTTGGATAACTGACTTATGAAAAAGTGTATCATTACCATGATTAAACCGGCGGTACTCAGGGGTGGGAACTTCACCAAATTCTGTAAAACCCGGAAATAGCAATTTATACAAGCTGAATTTTCAAAAACAAAATATGAAAACAAACTACCGTAAAAGTAGGATCTGTCAGTTGTTTTCATCTATCTTCCACTTATTGAAGATTATAATCATCTTCCAAAAATTTGAAAAGAAGGCCACTACTGAATGAATGATGAAACCTTTTACGTACAAGAAAGGTGAAAAAGGCGGGGTATGCGTTTTTGCCAGCGAAGTCGGGGGGCATTGTCTCGGACCATTTAAATTTCCAAATTTCCATAGCCCTACTCTAAACCTTCTGGGTCAAGAAGAACAGATTTTTAAAGATTGATTCAAAAATTCACTTTTGTTACCATGGAAAATCAGAGTTTTCAACAGATTTCAATTCTTTTAGCTATTTTCATACAGGGCTTCATAATAAGGAACATTTCTGCCAAATTTGTTTCAGAAAAAACATTTTGCCACTGAAATAAAATCTTTTTCATCAAAGGTCAATAACTCAAGAAAATTGAATGAACTGTAACAAAAATGTTTTTTTTTTTTGACATCTTTGAATGATACTGAGTGTACATGTGAAATTTGAATCAAATCCATTCATAAGTTGAAAAGGTGCATAAAATTAAATCAATGCAGATATCTCTCCACCTCTTTCTTGTAAATTAAAGGTTTTTTAGGACATTGTAGGACATTATATGAACTAGAATTGATGGGAAGTAGAAAAAAGCACAGTTGTCCTTTCATATACATTACCCCAAAACAATAGGGCACTTCCTTGGGTGATGAAATATGTTTGTATAAAGATTCAAGGTTCTAGGTCAACTGGTTTATGAGTTAGTACACAGAGATGATTTTTAATCAAAGTTCAATTGTGATCTTGACATTTTACCTTAGTGACCCAAAAACAATAAGGCACTTCCTCAGATAATTGAAAACAATTATATAAAGGTTCATGAGTGTAGGCCAATTGGTTCTAGAGTTAGAGCAGGGAAACAGTTTTTTTTCAAAGCTCAATTGTTGCCTTGACCTTTATCCTATGTGACTGAAAAATGAAAGGGCACTTTCTTAGATCATTGGAAACAAATAGATGAAATTTCATAGTTTGTAAATCAGTTGGGTCTAGAGTTAGAGCCTCTAAAAGTCTACTGAATGAATGATGGACTGACTGACAAATGGATGGATGGATGGATGTACAGACAGCAAAACACAGACAGATATAATGAAACCAATATACATACCCCACTCTGCTTCATAGGTGGTTGGTACAAAAACAAACTAACATGAGGAAAGATCAATTGCTGGTAATGTAGAGGAATGAGATTTGTCAACATAACAGTGTAGAAGAAAGACAATTACATACCATAACACTGCATATTTCCACGCAGTTTTCTTATTATCTCTGTTGGACATGGTCTTTCTTCCTCATTGAGGCTACAGCAGCTGCGTATGGTGTCAAACATTTTCTCTTTGATGGTTTTAATCTCTTTTGAATCATAAGAGCTTTGTGTCAGGTATAAGGGACAAGGTAGGGGAAACTTTTCTTGTGTAAATTTCTTGCACACCTGTAAAATAGAATCAACTTTTCTTTTATGTTTTTTCAATAGTTTAACCAATTACTAGATGGCAGAATTCTAGACTGGTCCGAATTGAAAGAAGCTGCAGATAACAATTTCAAGTTGATGAAATTTCAGATTTTTTCAACCATCTGGATAGGTAAAATTGTGCAGAATGAAGAAATTGCTTGTTACAAGCAATTTCTTCATTTTCCACAATGTTTTCCATAGCCTTTTTATTGAAGGGAATTAAAAAGCTTCATTGTATGGGAATGGGTTAACCCTTTCCTGTAGAAACCTAGGATTATACATCACTGTGATTTTATACTTGAGAAAACATTTTTGAAAAAACATCTAATTGGTTGTAACAAGAATTTCATATTTTCCCACAATATTTTCTACAACATAGGTCCTGAATTAAGAAAATGCACATGAGTTCAAAGAATATGGAATAAGTGAGAATCAAATACATCTTTTATATACATAATTTCTCTACACTTTTTATTGTTTAATGCAATTTCTTTGAAATTATACATGTCTCAAATATTGTTATCCAGTTAAAAGATGTATTTGTGAAACACTAATGCCCTAAAAAGGGCAAATTTTTTCAGAAGTTTGTCCATGATACATGACCTTGATTTTGAAAGATGACCTTGACCTTGCTTTTGGTATCAGCAGATGCATATCCACAAGAGCTACTATCATTATAAACTAGACATTGTCGCAAAGTGGACTAATACCCCCCCCAACAGCGCTTGTCCATATACAAGTGCTATCCACCAAAGGGCCATAACAAACAAGAGGGCCAGAATGGCCCTAAAATCGCTCACCTGACTAATGTAAGATGATTCAAAATTGAAATTGGCCAAATGGTTACTGAGGAGAAGATGTTTAAAGATTTCAAAGTCAAAAACTGCCCTACCCTTCCAAGCCCTTATTTGGTCATCAATCAAAATTCTAGAACAACTTTTGAAAAGGGTCGCTCAAGGATTATTCATACCAAATTTGGTTGAAATTGGCCCAATAGTTACTGAGGAGAAGATGTTTAAAGATTTCAAAGTCAAAAACTGCCACGCCCATATTTGGCGCGTGAAACCAATTTCTGCAAACAACTTTTGAAAAGGGTCACCCAAAGAACATTCATGCCGAGTTTGGTTGAAATTGATCCAATGCTTACTGAGGAGAAGATGTTTAAAGATTTCAAAGTCAAAAAAGTGCCTGACCCTGCCACGCCCATATTTGGGCATTAATCAAAATTCCAGGAACAACTTTTGAAAAGGGTCATCAAAGGAACATTCATGCAAAGTTTGGTAGAAATTGACCCAACTGTTACTGAGGAGAAGATGTTTAAAGATTTCAAAGTTAAAAAAACTGCCACGCCCATATTTGGGCATAAATCAAAATTCTGCGAACAACTTTTGAAAAGGGTCACCCAAGGAACATTCATACCAAATTTGGTTGTAATTGGCTCAATAGTTACTGAGGAGAAGATGTTTAAAGATTTCAAAGTCAAAAACTGCCACGCCCATATTTGGGCGTGAAACGAAATTCTGCGAACAACTTTTGAAAAGGGTCACCCAAGGAACATTCATACCAAGTTTGGTTGAAATTGGCCCAATGGTTCCTGAGGTGAAGATGTTTAAAGATTTCAAAGTCAAAAACTGCCACGCCTGGCCACGCCCATATTTGGGCATAAATCAAAATTCTGCGAACAACTTTTAAAAAGGGTGACCCAAGGAACATTCATGCCAAGTTTGGATGAAATTGGCCCAATGGTTACTGAGGAGAAGATGTTTAAAGATTTCTAAGTCAAAAACTGCCATGCCCTGCCACGCCCATATTTGGGCATAAATCAAAATTCCACGAACAACTTTTGAAAAGGGTGACCCAAGGAACATTCATGCCAAGTTTGATTGAAATTGGCCCAATGGTTACTGAGGAGAAGATGTTTAAAGATTTCTAAGTCAAAAACTGCCACGCCCTGCCACGCCCATATTTGGGCGTAAATCAAAATTCCACGAACAACTTTTGAAAAGGGTCACCCAAGGAACATTCATGCCAAATTTGGTTGAAATTGGCCCAATGGTTACTGAGGAGAATATGTTTAAAGATTCCTAAGTCAAAAACTGCCACGCCCTGCCACGCCCATATTTGGGCATAAATCAAAATTCCACGAACAACTTTTGAAAAGGGTGACCCAAGGAACATTCATACCAAATTTGGTTGAAATTGGCCCAATGGTTACTGAGGAGAAGATGTTTAAAGATTTCTAAGTTAAAAACTGCCACGCCCTGCCACTCCCATATTTGGGGGTCAATCAAAATTCCACGAACAACTTTTGAGAAGGGTCACCCAAGGAACATTCCTACCAAGTTTGTTTGAATTCCGCCCAGTGGTTACTGAGGAGAAGATGTTTAAAGAATTGTTGACGACTTCCGACGCACGACGCACGACGGACAAAAGGTGATACCAAAAGCTCACCTTGAGCACGTTGTGCTCAGGTGAGCTAAAAACAGACTTTTTAATTAAAGGGCCATAACTCAGTCAAAAATAAATGGACCATAACCATATCTGACTTATACCGAGTCTGTGAAATTTGAATCAAATCCGTCCAATGGTTGTTGAGAAATAATGCAGACACAATTCTTCACCAAAGGGCTATAACTCCGTCAAAAATCAATGGACCATAATCAAAATGGAATATGCACATCCCTGCTTGATACTGATTATATCAGTGAAGTTTGAATCAAATCCGTCCAATGGTTGCCGAGAAATTGAGCGGACACGAAAAAGCTACAGACAGACAAACAGACCGACCAACTGACAAGCTGACTCCTACATACCCCCAAACATAGTTTTGGGAGGTAAAATTATGACCATTGCATTTTAAATAGGTAACTGGAAATTTCCTAGTCATGCTGAATTGGCAAATCACAGCAGCTGTCAATGAACTACTCAGTTGACCAATGAAAGAATTCATTTAGACCAGAAAACAGTTTTGAACTCCAACAATGGCCACCATCTTTGTTAAGCTTTTTAGTTGGTATTGGGAATTAAAACTTTGTATCTACAGCTTATTCAAGCTGTAGTTACAATGTATAGGTTGACACCCAACCATAATGCTTTTTGGCCACATGCTATAGGCCATAAATTTTGCAAAACAACACCATCAAAAATCGAAACTGAACTTCCTGTTAAGTCGTTGGGTAGGGCCAATGGAGTAAGTGTGTGGGCCAGGGATTGGTCAATTCTTTTCATTGATTGGGGTTAATTGCCACTTTTAACAGTATTTCAGTCATATCATGGGGCCTAAAATGGATTCCTGGTAATTCTCAAACCTATACTACCACTACATCCTTTCCTAGCCTCCAGCTGCTATCCCACTTAGGTTTGCAATTATCCACCAATTGGTGAGAGACCATTGTCAAAAAGGATATGGGCCGCCGCAGGGGATCGAACCAATGACAAGGGGATTGCATTAGAATCTAAGGGCTGAAAGCACTCAAAGCACTACTTGTGGGTCAATGCTTATTTTGAAAAAAAGTTCAATTAACCCATTCCAACACAGTGGACTTTTAGACTGGTCAAAATTGAAAGAAGCTGCAGACGACAATTTCAAGTTGATGGAATTTGAATTTTTTCATCTTTCTGGATAGAAAACATTGTGGATAACGAAGAAATTCCTTGATCCAAGCAATTTCTTCATTTTCCACAAAGTTTTCCAAAGCTTTTTTGTTGAGGGGCGTAAAAAGGAGGGATTGAGTGGGAATGGGTTAATAAAACTCTGGTTTGAAAGGGAAAAACAGAGGATTTAGACTACAATCAGACTGCGCATTTGTACAGGCAGATCTTTGTCTATACCCCCTGCAAAAACATAAATATCCAGAATGACAAGGGTTGAATTTTTTTGTATAAGTTTTGCAGTCAGACTGAAGGGTTTTAAAAGAAGAAAATGTAGGGTACCAACATTTTTATGCACCTGCATCGATAGATCGGGGGTATATTGTTTTAACAGTGTCCCTCTGTCTGTCTGTCTGCAAAACTTAACCTGCAAACTAAACATTTTCCTATAACTTCAACCCTGCTTAAGTTACAATGCTAATATTTGGTATGTAGATATGTCTCAATAAGGGGCAATTGGAAAAGGTCATTTCATCAAGGTAAAAATTTTAACCCTTTTCCCATAAACAAAGAAAAAAACACAATAAAAATCACCCGTTTCAAAAGAATTCCTGTATCGTGGGCATGGTGTTTCACAAACACATCCTGTATTCTTACAGTCGATATTATCAATAGCAATATTACTCTTTCATCTCAAAATGTGGGATTGAAGAATATGCATCGGCAGACAAGTAGTACAAATCCTTGACTGGTCATCAAGAGGTTATTTTCTCATGTTTTCTAGCCAATGTGTTGCTTACTTTTCTACTTTTCCCAATTGTTTTTCTTTGGGGTGACTTAAAGCTGCATAGTATGGGAATGCGTTAAGCTTTCTCCGCAACTGAACTAAAGCAAGTTAGTATAAACTCAATATGGATTTTTATGATCTCGGGCTATGTACCTCTGAAGAATCAAGGCTCATAAACTGTGTCAAGTTCATCGGAGATTGGCCTTCATGGAACATTTGCCACAAGGTCATACCATACGCATAGACTTCACTCCGAATAGTAACCGCCTCCAAATCTTCAAACAGTTCAGGAGCAATCCAAGGCAGTCTGAAAATATATAATGTTACCTGCCATTAATAAGGAAGTACAAATATTTACCTGCCAAGTATAAGGAAGTGTAAATAGTATATCAGAATGTACACAGAGCAGCAGTATTAAATTGTACCAATGTATGATAAAATTTTTTATACTAGATGGTTGTCCCAGAACAACTGCTGTCGAGCCCACAAACTTTTGTAGGTATCATGCTCAAGAAAAGCACAATTTTAGTGTTTGACCTTGAGCTTTGACCTTGAACTTGAAGCTATACAAAAAATTCTTTTAAATGGCACATCTACTCATGATAGAGAATAATTGTGCCAATTTATTTTGAAAACCATGCATAATTGTAGGAGAAATGCTCCGGACAAGCACAATTTTAGTGTTTGACCCTGAGCTGTGACCTTGAACTTGAAGCTATCCAAAACATTCTTTCAAATGGCACATCTACTCATGATGGAGAATAATTGTGCAGTTATTTTGAAATCCATCCATTAATGTAGGAGTAATTGCCCTGACAAACACAATTTTAGTGTTTGACCTTGAGCTGTGACCTTGACATTAGATCTATCCGAAAAATTCTTTCAAATAGCACATCTACTCATGATGAAGAATAATTGTGCCAAGTTATTTCGCAATCCATTCAGTAATGTAGGAGTAATTGTCCGGACAAATTCAGATGGACGGATGGACTAATGCACTAATGCACATACACCTTTTTGTCATAGTGACAACTATGTCTGGCTCACAGCAAGCAGGCTCGACAAATATCAATCATAGAGACAAGCAGTTATGCTTAAACTCAGACATTTGCTGCCATTTAAGTGAAACATTTTTGTTGGATTGGAGACTTAAACGTCTTAACTACAGCTTATTACAGCATTTTTTGGTTATATTCTACTTAAATTTTCAATTTAAACACTTTTTGATACTATATACAACTTCTGTCAATCAGAACTAGTTCACAATTTTGTTGCCTGGCAATATAACAACAAACAAGTTACATACCTATTTCGATTACAAACTGTATCTAGTCCAAGTTGGTTGTAAAATTCCACAATTCCTGGGTCAGTGATCTTTACTAACATTTCTTTCCGTAAAAATTTTGTTACAATAATGTTCTCACAGTGAAGATTACCATGGAAACAGTTCTTCTCTTCCTAGAAATATAATACAGTAATTCAATATGACATGTCATCAGAGAAGACTATATTGAAGGTCTGTGTAACATAATTTTTTATGAAAAATCTAGATAATCCAATTCAGTATAGGATATCAAGGATAGTGAAACATGAATTTCAATATCCCAATTGTTTTATGGATAAAGTGTATAATCCTCACAGATGAAAATATCTTGAACAATAACAGAGATAAGAAATTCATAATACCAAAAACACTAAGGTGGTGACAATAGCTTATCTTTTTATATCATATAATATTATTAATATAACAACCGTCCTTCAATAATGGGTGTGATCACATAGCACATAGCTTTTCCGACAACTGTCTCTCACCAAGACACCAAGCCTAAGTGGGATACCAGCTTGAGGCTAGTAAAGGATGTAATGGAAGTACTGGTGCAAGTAATCCATTGTGAGGTGCTCAAGCTACCTCAATATGACTGAAAAATTGCTAAAAGGTGCATTGCCAAAAGCCATCAGAGATGGAACTTCTCTAGGCATGCTTTATTTTTAATATTAGACCTTAGCTTGTGACCTTGATCTTGGAGCTATCTGAAAATTTGTTTCAAATAACACACCTTCTTATGATAAAGAATAATTCTGTTATTTTGAGATCCATCCATAATTTTAGGAGTTTCCTTTATTTCAACACTTGACATTGATCTAATAACTTGACCTTGAAATTATCTGAAAGATCTTTTTCAAGTGGTACATTTACTCATGATAGAGAACATTACTGTACAAAGTTATATTGAATCTATCCATAATTGAAGGAGATATGCTCGGACATACTTAATTTCAATGTTAGACAATGATCTTTGACCTTAGAGCTATTAGAAAATTTCATTATACAGAACAATGGTGCAAAGTTATTTTAAAAATATCTATAATTTTTGAAGCTATGCTCCGGACATGCTTAATTTCAATGTTTGACCTTGAGTTGTGACCTTGACCTTTGGGCTATGTGAACATATCTTTCAAACTGTACATCTTAATTGTAATGTTTGACCTAGTACTCCAACCTTGACATTGCAAATATCTAAAAACCATGAAAAAAGCATTGGCGCTATATCATAAGGAAATCAAATATGAAGTTTCAACCAATTCAGCCAAGGTTTGTGGAGAAATTTTAGTGGAGGGACAGAAGGATTGACAGTTGAGCAAAGAGGCAGCTATATGCTGGCTCTTTTGGAAGCATAAAAATCACAGGGTATACAATTCTTCATACACATATTTTTTTGATCAACCAATTACCAAACAACAAAATTTTAGACTGGTCCAAATTGAAAGAAGTTGCAGAGTACAATTTCAAGTCTATGAATTTTTAGAATTTGTTCAACTTTCCCGGAGGAAAGTTTGGGTAAAATAAGAAATTGCTTGCTGCAAACCTTTTTCATCTAACATAACGATTTCCCAATTATTTTTCTTGATAGGTCGTCAAAAAACATCATTGTAGTGGTATGGGCTAAAGTTGAATGGAAATTGAATAATATGAATATTGGGCACCACACAATTTAATTGGAAAACCCTCCTAGTATAGTATTTGGTTGGATTAGGAAAAGCAAAAATATTTTACATGTTCCGATTCTCAGTGAGATCTGTTCAACAATAAATTTTGATGTTGATAATTGTGAAAATTTTCAAATTAAACAATTACAGCCCAATCCCACATTTTTATGCACTCAAGTTAAAATATCAAGAACCATTCCTTCTTTCTTACATTGTTTTCTACCCCAATTTGTACTTATCTTATAAATTACACTTATTTGAACTGTCATATGCAACTTATTTGAATTTGGACCAGTCCAAAATTTTGTTCCTTCTGACTAAAAGTCTCTCTGTCCTCTTTTCCATAAATTTATCAATAGCTGACTGTGTAGGCCCTGCCTATTGACTCCGACATCTAGTTCTACTTGGTTTTGGATCGTGTTATTTTGCAAGATTTATAGCCAGTAGCGTGTAAAAAAAAAAGTAAATTGGTTAGTTTGCAACCTTACCACCAAACCTACCGTTATCTTCCGATAGGTGGCATTTTTCAAATACTGACCTATCTGATTTGAGCATTCTGGGTAGTGTCATTCGTGCCCGTTGAACTACATTCAAAATGTCAGCGCCCATGAAACGCACCCTTCAATTCTTGATGCCTGTTCTTGGAGCACAGGTAGGACATAAATGCGTTCGCAATTTAAAAGAAAATATTTTTCTAATTAATTTTGGGCGACAATTAAGTTTGATTTCTCCACAGTTATAGTTTTTATTGCAATTATCCACTTGCTACTTTTTGGCGATATATTATGGAGTTATGCGTACGATGTATTAATATTTATCCTAATCTGGATAAGTGATACAGTCCCAAAGACAGGTCAATCTTCTGAGAATATGACATGCGCAGACAACGCCAAACCTACAGCTTGAATAAGTCACCAAACAAACAAACATGTCTCACAACTGTTGTAGTTCAAATCTCACTTAACCCATTCCCACTCAATGACGCTTTTAGACACCCCTCAAGAAAGAATGCTTTAAAAAACATTGTGGAAAATGAAGAAATTGCTTGTGACAAGCAATTTCTTCATTTTACACAATGTTTTCTACCTAGAAAGTTGAAAAAATTTAGAATTTCATTAACTTTAAGTTGTCTTCTGCAACTCCTTTCAATTTGGACCAGTCTAAAATTTTGCCATCTGGGAATGGGTTAAGGTCTGAATGAATGATTTGATTTTTCTGTTGATTGCTTGAATGACAGCAGTGGTTTGTCAATTTTGAGTATAATCTAATGAAACTAACAATCATCCTCTTCTTTATTTCGAAACATACCATGTAGCCAAGAGCATCCGAGAGTTGAATTGCTATAGTTTGGAGATGATGCATCGTCAGTTGACACTCGTACCTATTCTGTGTGGCCAGAAAGTAGGATAGATTCCCGTATTTCTCAGCCTTAAGTAGCATGGCTTGTGGTTCAGTTAGGGCAATACCCATAAAACCCAGAAAGTATTTCGGGTCATTCAGCTCCAGCAGTTTATTGAATCCATTATTGAGAGCCTGAAATAAAGACATTCTGATACTACTACACAACAGAATCAAAGGGCTGGAAGCACTGGAAGCATAAGTTTTGAGTCAACATTTCGATCTAAAATTAATTTCATCAATAACTCTGCTCTGGCTTGAAAGTAATAACCAGGCAGTGTAGACTAAAATCACGCTGCCCATAAGTGCAGGTTGATCTTTTTGCCTATAAAGGAATGTTCAAGACTCAGCACGATAAGACTTTATAATCAAACAAATGAAATCAAAATTTTTTCTTTAATGCTTTGCTTTATATTACTAAGATTTCAAGGCAGATTGTCACTCGATAATTTCACATCCCCCCCCCCCAAAAAAAAACCATTGAAATTATCAAAATGATAAACTCACTGTTTTAGTAATTTAAGCCCAGCTTTCGTTCATTGCTTGCTACTGAATGACGTCTATGCAGGATCATAGAACGTCATCCCGTTGCCATATAATTCACATGCGAAACGATGCATTGCTTGGAACTTGCCCCAAAAAATATTTTGTCTTTTTTTTTGCAAAACAGAATGATTGCTTGATTTTCATCTAAGATTGATTTATCTTTCATTTTATGAACAACTAAAGCATATTTTTACGAGTGACGGAGCTTTTGTTGTTCACTTAATCAATCTTACACTGAAACAAACAATTATCCTCTATATCTTACACACTTGAGGCACTTGTTAAATATCGTCATCTTACCCCCATCTAAGTGCATGACATTACAGTATTTTTATGGTACTTTGATTCCAACAATAAATATGTGTAAAATCTTTTATTTATATGATGAGAAAAAGAATCTCGCCAAGTCTTTGAAACTTTGAAACTGACACATGTCTCGGCTACTCGTGAAAATATGAAAGATAAATTGATCTTAAACCAAATCAAAGAATTATCCTTTATACCTTTTTCAATTTTGAGTATAATTCTGTATGATTTCTACCCAGCCTGTCAAGCTTGTCAATGATGTCACTTTCACGAAGTCGTTTGACGATAACTTTTTCTCCGTCCTTCAGACAAGCCTGATATACTTCAGTGAAATATCCCTTTCCTTTAAAATAAAAAGATAAAAAGATAAAAAATAAAAAGATTATCGCATTACCAAACAACATAAATGTCAGAACAATGGCTATCCCTAATGACTCCAACAGGGGGTTTGACTGATATACTAAACCCAGTTATTCTGTAGAATTTATTGCCAATAACCCTTGTCATGCTGAATGAAATCCTCCACAGAATTGCATTTTAATCAAAGGGCCGACAGTACCAGATGCAACCATTGTGGGATAATAATTCTTCTGGAGATTTATCTTATAAACAGCTCTGGATTAAAAGGAACAAGCAGGGGGTGTAGACTAAGGTCAGACTGCTTATATGCGCAGGCTGATCTTAGTCTATGCCTCCTGCCAAAACAGGAATATTCTGGGTTCAGCATTACAAGGGTTAACATGTAACAGAATATAAAATTAAAGGTTGGCAACCTAAATGGTGTAACTACAGTTTGAAAAAGTTGTAGTTACCACATTTAAATCACCAAAAAATCAAAATGTGTAAAGTGGGTTTCAGAAAAAAAGACATTTGGACAAGCAATTTTTTTTTATTTTCCAAAGAGAGTTTTCTTAACCCTTTCCTGTTTTTCACAATTCTAGACTGGTTCAATTTGAAAGACATTGCAGATGAGAATCGAAAGGGAGTGCAATTTGAAATGAAAGCATCCTATGTGGTAGAAAGTAGTTTGAAAAAGGAAAAAAAAGATTTACAAGAGGCAAAATTGGTTTACAACCATTAATTTCATAATCATTTGGAAACATTTCTAACAAGTTAGATCAATATTTTTCGATTCTAAGAAAAGAATATACCAGTACATATAATGTAGGCCAATAAAAGAATGATGTAGCAATCCCCAATTGATGCACATTAAAATAGCTTAGAAAACAAGAGCACTGCCTACGAGTGCCCCTCGCTCAGCTGTTTGGTGCTGGATGATGGATAATATGGCTGTAGTTGCCAGGAATTGTTCTTTTACCTGCCAAGTTTCCTGGAATCCTGGATTGATTTGATTGGCTAAGTGAGACCTTCCAAGGCCTCTGACTGTTTTTCAAGGTTTTCACCACGATGATCACAAGCTTATTTATAGGGTTAAATTATTGCAGATGATCAATTTCAGTATCAGATTCACCCATATCAGATGTTTTTTATTACAATGCTATAGGAGTCTAAATTACTTATAGTAATAAATCTTCATCATCATAATGAGGCTGACTTTTCCTTCTTCAAAAATCCTTTAGTTAACTAACCAGATTAGCCCTGTTTGAAGGAAATATAGAACAGAATTTGAAGGCAATCCACAGATTGTTTACAGTAGTTTCAATATTAAGGTCGCCAAACCAATGAAAATGCACTACATAAATGGCCGCCAATGTTGGAGTTCAAAGTATACTTCAAGTCTAAATAATTGATTTCATTGGTTGACTGAGTATTTGATTGACAGCCGTAATTGGTAAATTAGGTCAAGTCTAAAATATCATGGTCTGGAGATAGATAAGCACAGGACATCTTGATAAATCTATATTTTCTCTTCAGTACCTGAAGGGTGATCCAATGATCACTATCAGCTTATTTTCTCTCTCTATTATTATACAGTTCATCTAGAAAAACCTTATTCAACCCTTTCCCACGCAGTGACACTTTTTCACCTCCCTAAAGTACTTTTACAGATGATGCAATAATCACATTTGGCTTATTTTACACTTGATTCTTTTACAGTTTGTACAAATAAACTTAAGTTTACAACTAAGTACCTGCTAAAATGATCCCATGATATATTTGGGCTGAATTTTTTGCTTAGTTCTTCTACAAGATGACTAGATAATCTTACCTATACAACTAAGTACTTGAATGGATGACCCCATGATCAATTTGAGTTGATTTTACACTTGAATTCTCCTATAGTTTGACTAGATAAACTTACCTTAAAGTACCCCCAAAAATAATCCCATGATCAATTGGACTGATTTTCTCGATTGATTCTCCTATACTTTGTCCAGATAAACTTACCTATAAGTACCCCAACAAATGATCCCGTGATCAATTTGGGCTGTATCCTCACTTGATTCTTCTACAGTTTGTCTACATAAAGTTGCCTATAAGTACCTCAGCAAATGATCCCATGATCAATTTTGGCTGTTTTTTCACTTGTTTCTCCTACAGTTTATCTAGACAAACTTAGCTAGAAGTACATCAACAAATGATTCCATGATCAATTTGGACTGTTTCTCTTGCTTGGTTTTCCTTCAGTTTGTCTAGATTAAGTTACCTATAAGTATGCAATCCAGTGTTCCGATGATCAATTAGGGCAGATTTTCTCGTTTTATTCTTCTACAGGAAGCCCAGATGATCTTACCTATACAACTTAGTACTTGAATGGATGATCCCATAATCACTTTGGGCTGATTTTCTCGCTCGAGTCTTCTCAACTCTTCCTCTTCATCTTCATCATCAATTTTCTTACTGTCTTGTTTTTCAAATAATTCTCTAATTATATCACAGGCTGTAAATATGACATCATAATAAACCAATTTACACTAATTTTTATAGATTGTAATTCATTCCCAAATAATCTCATTTTTTACATTCCTAAAAAACATCAATATTATTAGAGGTGTGAAAGTCGTCACACTGGTGATTGATTAGATGCAACCAATAATCGATTTTTTACGTCATATATGGCATTTATACTTTGAGTGTGTCAAGTCAATACCTTTTACATGAGTTTGGCTGCCAAAATCATATGGCTCTCTTTTTTCCAAATTTCCAGGATATCTAAAAAATGCAGGAGGCCTGGAGAGACTATGAAAATCTGATACTGTCCCAGTTAATCAAGAATAAAGGGCATGTCTGATACAACATATATGGGAAAAAGCCCCTCCCCCCCCGCCATAATTTTCATGCAACCAACATTGTTTGCATAAACCTGTAAAAGGGTCATCCAAGGACCATTCCTGTGAAATTCAGTTGAAATCCATCATCTGATTTTGAAGAGAAAAGATTTTTTAAGTTTTCACCACATAAGGAAATAAGCCCTGCCCATAAAAGCCATGTTTTTCATTCAATCAAAATTCTTTGAGGAAATCAGAAAAAGGGTCACCCAAGGATCGTTCCTGTAAAATTTTATTGAATTCAGTTCAGTACCCTCTGAGGAGTAAAAGTTAAAGTAAAAGTTTATGGGCGAACACATACTTCAACACATGCACACATGGACGAAACATCATGATAATAGGTCCCTGGATTTCATCCAGTGGCGCTAAAAATCTTTGCCTTTTAGGGTAGAAAATATTATGGGCAATGAAGAAAAAGGAATCCTTCTTTGTCCACAATGTTAAGTTTTATTCATGAGGGTCATAAAAAGCAGGACTGAATGGGTTATTAGTTTGAATGGTGTTTAATACCACTTTTAACAGTATTTCTGTCATATCACTCGACTGCAGTACCTAACCACGGATACCTTGTATTTCTCATACTAGTTCTACCACTGCATCCTTTTGTAACCTCCAGCTGTTCATCCCACTTAGGTTTAGAATTATGCATCCATTAATGGGCCACAACTGGGTATCAAACCTCATAATTGAGAGTCCAATGCGCCACCAAACGGGAATGGCTTAAACATGGTGTAAAATCCTTTCATTTGAATAAATCATGTATTTCATTTAATTTACTGGGCTTGGGTATCTCCCAAAAACTAAATTGATTTATCAAAACTAAGTTTGGTTTTGATTATCCCATTACCTGATGACAAAATATTAGACTGGTCCAAATTGATGACAATTTACAGTTTATTAAATTTAGATTTTTTTCAACTGTCTGGGGAGAAAACATTGTTAAAAATAAAGAAATTCTTTGCTGCAAGAATTTTTTTTACTTTACAGATTGTTTTCCCAATTGTTTTTGTTGAGGGGTTTTGGTTACTATATAATTTTCTACCTTCAAATTTTGGAACTACTTTGTGACAGTTTGTTGAGTTAAGGCCTTCTACTTGTGACACTCTGTCATGCATCAACTTCTTTAAATCACTAGTTGGTTGGTGTCCATCAAATGAGTACATCCCTTCTAACAAGATCAGCTGAAAATAAAATGTGTTTGTGAAACAGAAATTTTTTCTTGAATTTGAGCTTGATAGCTAAACTGGACCTTTTCAGTAAACCCTTTCCTGTTTTGTAAAATTTCAGACCTATCAAAATTCAGAGGTTTTGCAGAAGGAACTTTAAAGTGGATTTAATTTGAAAAATAACCATTCAGTAGGGTAAAAATGTTGTTACAAGCAATTTCTTCTTTTTCTACAACATTTACTCAATTATAAAATCACTGAGACATAAAAACTAGGGATTATACAGGAAAGGGTTAACTTGTCATATAAATTGTCGTATATAAAAATGAACTGTTATGCAGGGAAAGCCTGCCAAAATGAGAATTTTCTTTTCATCTTTTTTTTAAATTTTAGAATAAATCATCTGTTTGAGACAAACAAAAAAAGTAACCAGAACTCATAATTGCGTGTGATATAACCCAAGATGATAGTTAGAAAAACACAATCATGGGTTTGATCCCTGGCGACAGCACATATCCTTACGACATTTGTCTCTCACCAATAGGTGGATAATTGTAAACCTAAGTGGGATAGCAGCTGAAGGCTAGGAAAGGATGTAATGGTACGACTGGTGTGAGAAATACCAGGAACCCATTGTTAGGTGCTCCAGCTGTTGCAATATAACTGAAATACCGTTCAAAGTGGCGTTAATCCCCATTCAATTAATAAATCAATAGAGAAAAACAAAAGTTTAATTGCAAGACTCCTCAACCTTTAGCAAGTAGTCTTATGGCCCTAACTCTCGAGGCTTTGGGAACCCAATTTATTGATGTAGGATAAAATCCTACTTCCAGGTACCTTTCCAAGTGAGACAACCCTCAACTTGCTGGAACCCTTTACAGGGCGTACAACCTCAAACACATCATGGTCTGTTATACTTTTTCGCAAAGTATACACATCTGCATTTACCCCATATTGTTTCTCCAGTTTTGCTTTCAGGGTGTCTTCGCTGAAAAATATGATATATCTACATTTACCCTCTAGCATTGTATGTACCCAGGATGGGCAATAGAAAACATATACAAGAGAACCATGATAGTCCTATATCGCTCACATGGGTATGAAAGCTCTAAGCTTTATGGATTTCCATCTCTATCACTTTGTATATTATTGAACTTTACAAGAATTCTGATACTGATCTAACAGTGAATGTATGATTTATTTTGAAAGACCACCCTATACAGAATTACTGATAACAATAAAATCGTCTGCAAATATAAACTTGTTTTGAAAATTCTTTGCCTCAGTAATGAGAAGCAAGAGGGCCAGTAGCCCTGGGGCACACCTGAGATAAGATTCTTTTTCTTCAATTCCGAATAATTACTTGTTCTGGAGAAGACCTCCTTTAAAATTTAACTAAAGTCATCTTATGTTGCCATGGCAACCAATGCTTTCAACAGATTTCAAATATTTTAGTAATTATTTAAAGAGGGCAACCTAAGGGACATTTCTGCCAAAATTTGGTTGAAATTGGCCCTATAGTTTTGGAAGAGCTGCCTTCTTTATTTCTATATAGACCCCATCACCCAAAGGCTCTAAAATTTTAGGATTTTAAAAGAAGTCAACATACAGATGCTTCTTGCAAAATGTCAAGATTCTACAAGTTCTTGGTCAGGAGGAAAAATTTTCTTAATCTTTTTTTACTCTTGTTGTTACTCAAGAGCTTTCAACAGATTTCACTTCTTTGGTTGAACTTTTTCAAATTTCAGTTTTGTTGCAATTGTAACCAGAGCTTTTTTAAACGGATTTCACTTCTTTTAGAAAATTTCAAAGGGCACAACCTAAAGAACATTTCTGCCAAATTTGAAGTTGGCCCAGCAGTTTGGTAGGAGATGTCCTTTAAAAAATTGCTTCTTATTTTCTTTATAACCTCCCTTGGGGCCCAAGGGAAATTATTTAGCAATTCTGAAAGAGGTCAATATACTGATACTTCATGCAAAATATCACGGCTCTATCCCTCTTTGGTCAGGAGCAGATAATTTTAAAGATTTTATTAAAATTTCAGTTTTGTTGCCATGGCAACCAGAATTTTCAACAGATTTCTAATCTTTTAGCAATTTTCAAAGGTCACCACCTCAGGAACATTTCTGCCAAATTTGGTTTATATTGACTTGATGCCTTTGGAGGCGTCGTCATTTTAAAATTGTAGACAGCAAACGCTGGATGGATTCCAGACTAAAGGTGATACAATAGCTCGGGTGAGCTTAAAATGTTAGCCAAGTAGATTTCTGCCAAAATTGGTTGAAATTGGCCCAGCAGTTTGGGAGGAGGTGTTCTTTTAAACAAGTGGACCATGATGGTCCTAAATTGCTCCCCTGAGTATGATGGTTCATGGCTTTATGATATAAACAAAATAGCAAAGCCCTCTGTCTAATTATTTTGGAGAAGATGTTTACAGATTTCTCTTTTAATCCTAGGTATATTGATGATCCCACCATATAGCACTAATTTCCTGAATATGGTTATGCTTTGAAGTATAGACATCAATACATACCAAGTATAAAAGCTCTAGGCCTAATGGTTAAGGAGAAGAAGATTTTCAAAGATATCATTATTTATTCCTAAGTAAAATTAGGGATTGCACAGAAAAGGGCTAATTTTTTTGAGTAATTTGGTAGAGAGTCAATGGCTGATGATATGTACCAAATATCAAAGCTCTAGGCTTTATGGTTTGGGAAAAGAAAATTTTCAAAGATTTCCTTCTTTTATTCTATGTAAAATCAGGAATCATTAAGAAAAGTGCTAATTTTCAGAGTACAGCAATTCTTTGAAGTATTTTGGTAGAGGGTCAATAGATGATGATTTGTAATAAATATCAAAGCTCTAGGCCTTATGTTTGGGAGAATAAGATTTTAAAAGATTACCTTCTCTATTTCTATGTAAAATCAGGGATCACAAAGAAAAGGGTTTATTTTCAGAAAACGGTAATTCTTTGAAGTATTTCGGTAGAGGGTCAATAGATGATGATTTGTACCAAATATCAAAGCTCCAGGCCTTATGGTTTGGGAGAAGAAGATTTTAAAAGGTTTCCTTCTTTATTTCTTTGTAAAATCAGGGATCACAAAGAAAAGGGCTAATTTTCAGAATACGGTAATTCTTTGAAGTATTTTGGTAGAGGGTCAATAGATGATAATATATACCAAATATCAAAGCTCTAGGCCTAATAGTTTGGGAGAAGAAGATTTTTAAAGATTACCTTCATTATTTCTATGTAAAATCAGGGATTGCCAAGAATGGGGCCAATTTTCAGAATATGGTAATTCTTTGAAGTTTTTTGGTAGAGGTTCAATTGATGATGATGTATACCAAATATCAAAGCTCTAGGCCTTATGGTTTGGGAGTAGAAGATTTTTAAAGATTTCCTTCTTTATTTCTATGTTAAATCAGGGATCGCCCAGAAAAGGGCTAATTTTCAGAATACGATAATTCTTTGAAGTATTTTAGTAGAGGGTCAATAGATGATGATATATACATAATATCAGAGCTCTAGACCTTACCGTTTTGGAGGAGAAGATTTTTTAAATTTTTTCACTCTGTTGCCATGGCAACCAGAGTTCTTCATGGATTTCAATTCTTTGAAGTATTTTGAAAGAGCATGACCTAAGGATCATTTCTGTGAAGTTTTGTTGAAATTCCATGGTTAGTTTAGGAGGAGAAGATTTTTTTGTAAATGTGAACGGACGGACAGACAGACGGACGGACGACGACCGATCACAATAGCTCCCCCAGAGCACTTCGTGCTCAGGGGAGCTAAAAACAAGGCTCTATCCCTTTTTGGTCAGGAGCAGATAATTTATAAGAGATTTTCCTAAAATTCTATTTTTGTTGCCATGGCAACCAGGGTTTTCAACTGATTTCCATTCTTTTAGCATTTTTTAAAGGGCACCACTTAAGGAACATTTCTGCCAAATTTGGTTGAAATTGGGCCCCATTGTTTTATGAAGACCCAAAGTTCATGATTTTAGCTGTTTTGAAAGAAGTCAAAAATATCAAGGCCCTACACCTTTTGGGTCAAGAGGAGAATATTTTTAAGATTATTTGAAAATTTCACTTTTGTTGCCATGGCAACCAGAGTTTCCAACAGATTTCAACTCTTTATATTACTATTAAAGTGGGCAATCTAAGCATTATTTCTGCTAAATTTGGTTCAAATTGGCCCAGTGATTTGAGAGGAGATGTTGTTTAAAAAAAAATTTCACGGATGGCGCACGAAGTAAGACGGACAGATGCCAGAAAAAAGATGATCACAATAGCTCACTTGAGCTCTATGTGCTCAAATGAGCTAACAAAATTGAATTACTTGCATAAATGTTAAAGATCATTCATAATGCTGTAAAACTTACGTAATTGGTCCAAAGGATTTCACATCATTGATGTCCTTTATTTTGCGTGGTTGAAGAGGTCGACAAATTGACTGATAAAAATTTGTGGTCAGTCTATAATACATCTCTAGGCAAGTCACAAATGACTCTGCCTTTATCAGCTCCTCAAAGTAGAAAGTCTGAATGAAGAAATGAGAAATAGAATAGAAATAGAATTGTCACAAAGCAGACATATACACCCCACAAGCATTTGTCAATCAAGTAGTGCAGTTGACCTTTGACCTACATTACCAAAATCAACAGTGATAGGCCTTGGGTCATCGATACTATTTATAAAAAGTTTCAAAGTCCTAGGTCAAATTCCTAATGAGCTAGAGCACAGAAATTGTTTTTTAATAAAAGTTCACCATGACCTTTGACCTCTGTGACAATGGGGTACTTCCTTGAAGCATTGGCAACAACTGTATGAAGTTTCATGGTTGTAGATCAATTTATTCCAAAGGAAGAGCACAGAATCGTAAAAAGTCTACAGACAGACAGGCATGGTGAAATCAATATACTCTCCTCTACTTTGTAGGAGGGGGTTATAATTATTGCAACAAGCCAAGCAGACTCCCTGAAAGCTTAAAGTCAAGCATTGTCAGGTTATCCATTCAGGCACTAAACACAACATTTGTTGCTTAGCTCAAATGGGTTAACTCTCGAAAAATATATAAAATTTAGACTCGTCCAAATTGAAAGAGGTTGCAGACAAAAGCATAATGGATGCATATTGAAATGGAACCATCCTATATGGTAGAAAATACTGTGGAAATACATGCAATTTATTCTTTTTTTGACATTGCTTTTTAAGGCATTGAATTAACAGGTTTTTCCTATCACTCCCCCCCCCCAAAAAAAAAAATCCTATTCATTTACAACCTTAACAAATAATTTCTTCTTTATCCACAATGTTTTCAAAAGGTAGTTTCTTAAGAAGTGTAAATAGGCAGGATTATGTGGGAATGGGTTAATTGCACAATTCTGTAATCAGGCTTTAACTCTGAATTACTTGTAAGCAAGAAAATTACTGGACAAGCGAAATTATTTTTGAAATGTAATTTCTCCTGTATTGAAGTTTCTACCACCGAGCTATTGTCATGGCTTTGTGTTTGTGTGTGCGTCATTCCGTGCATCTGTCAGTAAACTTTTACTTTAAAAATCTTCTCCTCAGAAAATACTGAAAAGAATTCAATCAAATTTCATTGAAATGACTATTGGGTGACCCTTCTTTTTAAGTTTTCAAAGAATTAAGATTGAATGAAAAATATGGCTTTAATTGGCAGGGCTATGATCATTGGGTTACCATGGGCTTTTATGGTGGTGGCTTTTGTCCATAATTATATGGTATCCAATTTTTTTGAAAAAATTTCAATACCATTTTCATCTGACTTAAAATACACCATTTACTTCATCAGTGCAATCTGGCCTGTACAGGGGCTCAAGCGCCTCTAGTTATATTTCAGTCTACCTATTGCATTTTTAAATTAAAATAAGGTGCCAAATTGTCTAAAGATACACCCGTCACACTGCTTGATGTTGAATAGGAGAGGATATTCAAACGGATTAAATGATTAAATGGGGTTTAACGCCACTTTTAACAGTATTTCAGTCTCATCACAGCAGCTGGAGCACTTAACCCTAGGTTCCTGGTATTTCTCACACCAGTATTACCACTACATCCTTTCCAAGCCTCCAGCTGCTCATCCCACTTTGGTTTATGTTTATCCACCTATTGGTGGGAGCTTTAAGTTGGAAAGGATGTTCATTGCCACCAGGGATCAAATACATGACTGCATGACCAGGAGTTCTAGGTGCTACAACTGTAGAAATGGGCTAATTTCAGAGTATGGTAATTCTTTGAAGTATTTTGGTAGAGTGTCAAAAAGCATTGTTAAATACCAAAAATAAAAGCTCTATAGTTATAGTTGGGAGAAGAAGATTTTCGAAGATTTCCTTCACTATTCCTATACAAATTCAGGGATTTCAAAGAAAAGGGCTTATTTTCAAGATACGGTATTCTTTGTAGTATTTTGATTGAGGGTCAATAGATGATATTACATACAAAATATCAAAGCTCTAGGCACCACATTTGTGAAGAGAAGATGTTTAAAGTTTTTTCACTTGGTTACCCGATGATGGCAACCAAAGTTCTTAATGGATTTCAATTTTTTAAAGTAATTTGAAAGAGCATTACCTAAGGATCATTTCTGTTAAGCTTGGTTGAAATTCCATGGTTTGTTTAAGAGGAGATGAGATTTTTTGTAATTGTGAACAGTCCTGTGAATTGTGAATGTGCGGCTACTGGACCATAACAAATCAAAATAGCTCAATAAGAGCAATTTGTGCTAATGTGAGCTAAAAGGTATACAGTCATCTGGTACCATAGCAATTTCGTACTATAATTTCTATGTTCATTTCGTACAATAAGATGGTTATTTCATACCATTGGTTGGTCATTTCATACCAAAGAATTAGTAATTTCGTACCATTTCATATCACATATAAATGATTCAATCAAGTAAATAAATTTTGAAGTGTAAGGTATGATCAGTTAAGATCTATTTATGGAAGGGTGAACAATTGTTGATTGCTTATTTATGACTATAAGAGTGGCATTTGCCTTTAATTGGGTTGTTCCACTTTTTACACCCCTTAAGAAAACATTGTGGACAAGAGCCATATCGGACATGGCCATCCACCGCTGTAAAAGCTAGATAGTAAGCCGAGTTGTGATTCTTGTACACTGCACTTCTCCTCATTGAGATCTATCCACCTATGAAGTTTCAAATTGATAGCAATTATACTTTCAGAGGTTTGCTTCGAACAAAATGTAAGTGTTTAAAACAACAAAGGGCGATAACTCAATAATTATGCAAGCAAGAGTTGTGGTTCTTGTGCACTGCACTTTTCCTCAATGAGATCTATCGATCTATGAAGGTTCAAGTTGATAGCAATTATACTTTTAGAGATATGCTCTGGACAAGTTTAGTGACAGAAGGACAGAATGACAGACGGAGACCATTACTATATCCCCTTTGCAGAAACGGCAGGGGATAAAAATGAAGAAATTACTGGTGACAAACCATTTCTTCGGTATCACAATGTTTTCTTCTCCAAAAGACAAATATTTCATTATTTCAATCCTCATAAAATTTTAGTCTGCGACTTCTTAAAATTTGGACCAGTGTAAAATTTTGTTGTGTCACAATGAGTTAATGGTTACTTTGTCAAATTATTTGGTAAATGATGATACAAATTTGACAGAAATATGGTTCTGATTCTCTACTTATTCTCTTCTAATAGACACAATCCCCTTTTTGAAAACAATGAAATTAGTAATGTGCTAACACTGTATCATCAAATATCCGTTTTTCTGAATGGCCTGTCTTAATTAATTTTCACTTGTTTAATGATCAATGAATTAAATAAACCAAATACATAATAAAAATATTTTCTTTTTTTTATTAATGTTGAAAGGGTTTATTAACAATTCAGATAATATAAGATTTCTTCTAAACTATTCGACATATGGTATGAAATAGCTACAACAAAGTACGAAATGGCCCAAGAATGGTACGAAACAATTAATACCATGGTAGGATAAAACTAATATCATGGTATGAAATGCCTGGTACGAACTGGTTATGGTACAAAACATCCGTAATTCAGCTAAAAAGGGATTACTTTTTTTGTAACTTACTTTAAAGTCATATCTTCCCTCCAAGGAAGGAAAAA
Source organism: Fragum fragum (assembly GCA_946902895.1). NCBI lineage: Eukaryota > Metazoa > Mollusca > Bivalvia > Cardiida > Cardiidae > Fragum > Fragum fragum. The sequence continues at coordinate 58,386,901 of OX336370.1, read as the reverse complement.
CAATTGAAACAATCTATCGCTTATTTGGTCACTTAACTAAACAAGACCCTTCTTAATGGCAATATGCAAAAGGTGGGAATGAGTGAATTCCCCTTTGTATTTATTCTTACTGATTTCAGCTAGTGTTTGTTTACATTTTGAAATTGAGTCGAATGCGCCTGATTCTTTACTGGAAGTATGCGTTGACTGTTAAAAGTCCATGTGCTGATGACTAAACTTTACAGACAATTTTGTTAATATACCTGATCTAGCTAGTATTATGAATGACTAGCGAAAGTTAAAACGTAATCACTGACATTATAGTTTTATGTAAACAAACCTCAAATTGTGGTGGGTAATTTGAAATATCAAAACTTCTTTCACGAATTGAAGGCTTATCACGTAGAATTATTTTGATCTTATAGTTTCAATTGTCATATTTATTTATGTTTTTGGGATTTGAGTATAGCTTTCTTATTAATTTTATTATGTGTTTTGGGGGGAAGATATGGCTTTAGAGAGGCAACTTTCTTTAATGCAAGAATCTCAGTCAAGCAATATAAATCATTTCCCTTGCATCACTATGTGATTCCTACTAGAAATTTGGCCAATTCTCAAAAGCTTAACTATTGAAACTAACAAAATTCCATTAAAAAATCTGATAAAGGATAACCAAAAGAACATTCCTGTTAAATTTGGTTGAAAATCATGGTTTTCAAAATTTTCAGTGTATATGATTATATGGATATTTAATCCCTGCCAACAAAAGCCTTGTTTTCAAATCAAGCAAAATTTTATGAAGGAATGGGATTCCGGAGCATTTTGGTTGAAATCCATCAACTAGTTTCTTAGAAGATTATAAAATTTTCACTAAATTCCATATATGGAAATTTGCCCTGCCCATTAACCCTTTCCTGTTTTACAAAACTTTAGACCTGTCCAAATTAATGGTTATTGAAGATGAAAATATTATTTGAATAATTTGAGGAATAACCATTCAGTTGGTTAGAAAATATTATGTAAAAAGGAAAAATTATTTGTTATAAGCAATTACTTCTTTTTCTACAATACTTTTTCTCAATTATAAATACATAGGGACGTCAAAAACAGGAATTGAACAGGAAATGGTTAAAGGCATGTTTTTCATCAGATCAAATATTCTAAAGGAATCTGGTTAAGGGTTCTTTCTAAGGAGAGGACTTTTAACCCATACCAACACAAGAAAATTTTAGACTGGTCCAAATTGAAAGAAGCTGCAGACGACAATTTCAAGTTGATGGAATTTTAATTTTTTTCGTCTTTTGGGATAGAAAACATTGTGGATAATGAAGAAATTGCTTGTTACAAGCAATTTCTTCATTCTCAACAATGTTTTCAATAGTTTTTTTCTTGTGGGGCGTAAAAAGGAGGAATTGGTTAAAGTAAAGGTCCATGGACAGACAGATGCGCTGACAAACGACGGACACTCCACCATGACAACAGCCCCCTTGCTTTCAGACTAGGAGCTAAAACTGCCCATCCTATAGGCTAGATAATATTATGGCTATGAAGAGATTCCTTGTTACAAGCAATTCCTTTTTTCTTTTCTTTTTTCAACAATATTTTAGCAAGTATAAAACTGCAAGGATGTAAAAATGAGATTATGCAGCAAAAGGGTTAATCTGACCTGCAAATCTGTAAGGGAAGTTATGTACTACAATTCAGTAAATATGATAAATCTGTAGGTAACCCATTCCCACACAACAAAAAGTTAGGCTGGTCCAAATTGAAAGAAGCTGCATACAACAATTTCAAGCTGATGGATTTTTTTTTTTTTCTTTTTTTCGTCTTTTTGGGTAGAAAAAACATTGTGGAAAAGAAGAAATTGCTTGTGACAAGCAATTTCTTTATTTTGCACTATGTTTTGCAAAGCTTTTTTTCCTTGGGGGCGTCTAAAAGTGTCATTGAGTGGGAAATGGTTAATACTCATTACCAGATGGTCTTTTCTTAAGATGTTTTCTCGAATATCACAGGGACAAAAAAAATCAGAGACATTACAGGAAAGGATTAAAAACACCAAGGATAAAGCTGCTTGGCTAGCCCATTGTGGATAATACATAAACATTCATGTTGGAATGATAAGAATGGTCAACCAACCCATTCACACACAATCCATCATTTTCTACGCATTTCAGGAAATCAACACTGAAAAACATTTTGAGAAAAAGAGAAAGTGCTTGTAACAAGAAATTTCTTCTTTCCTCACAATGTTTGACACACCGTCTAGCATTTGCTTTTAGATTTGCAAAAAGCTTTCAATTGTAGCCTGCAACCTCTTTCAATTTGGATGTTCTAGAATTTTGTTGTCTGGTTAGGGTAAAAATTATTGTTGGTGGAATTTAGAAAATTTTTGCCTTTAGGATAAGAATTATAGTGGACCAGGAATTTCTTCATAATCACATTACAATTTATTTTTGATGGGCCTTATTGAAAACAAGAGTCCTATAGGGCCTTATCGGTCAATTGAGTCCAAAGGGCACAAAAACAAATAAAAGTCCACCAGATTATGATACATACTAAATATCAAAGCTCTATGCCTTTTAGTTTGCGAGAAGAAGACTTTTTAAAAGTTTTCACTAAACAAGCCTATGTTAAACTTGGGACATCATGGAATGGGCTAATTCTGAACCTGGGTCCATAATTCATACAATCTTGATGGAGGACCACCAGATAATGCTACATACCAAATATTAAAGCTCTAGGCCCTCCTGTTTGGGAGGAGAGGAGTTTTAAATTTTCCTATGTAAAATTCACGAAGTCTGGAAATGGGCTAATTATGACCATGGGGCCATAATTCATATAATATTGATAGAGATCCACCAGATGATACTTCATACCAAATATCAAAGCTCTAGCCCTATTTGTTTGAGGAAGAAGATTCTAAAGTTTTCACTATATAACCCTATGTTAAATTCATGCAGTAAGGAAATGGGCTAATTTCAATCCTGGGCAATAATTTGTACAATCTTGATAGAGGTCCACCAGATGATGCTACATACCAAATATCAAAGTTCTAGCCCTATCTGTTTAAGGAAGAGGAATTTTAAAGTTTTCACTATGTAAGCCTATGTTAAACTTGTGACACTCAGAAGTGAGCTAATTCTAATCCTGGGCAATAATAGACCTTTTCACGCAAAAGGCAAGATGACTAAAAAGTCTGTAAAGGAATTAAAAAGGAAAAGGAATTTAGTCAATCATGTCAATCAGGATTATTGTCACTTTTTTGTATGATCGAGCCTACCATGTGAAGGGCGGGGTTTGCCATGATTGACGTGCCTATGATTGACGCATATATGCAAGTTTAACCAATCAGTGTGCCAGAAAGATTCGGAAAGCTTATCATTTTTGTGTGGTATCGATTGTTGTAAATATTACAAAACAACATCCGGCACAAATAACTTGTTGTATATTATAATTCATCAAAGTTATCATTCAGCATTAGTACCGAGTGTTAAAACGTAACTCTATATTTTTTCCTTTTTTATATGGGTGTATATGGGGGTGTTAAAATATTTTCAAAATTTTTCATTACATTGGAAATATTATTGTATGAAAAGAGGATAATTGATAAATTCAAGGTGTGTTGTATTCCTTATGGCCTAGATACCAGGCCGTTTTAAACCCAATTTGGTTACTAATACACAATAATATCATCAATATTACTCGCTACAATTGATCTGCATATGTCTGCTAACAGGCTGGAACCCTTTTTGCAACCAAATTCTGAGTTTTAAACTTTATTCTTGCTTGTTCAAAATAGCCAATTTATAAAGGTTTATACAGTGGTCATTTATCGACTCCTCGCAATAAATCACCTAGTCTCTAGTAAATATCGCATCTAATGAGATTTGGTTTGACGCATGCTCAGTAAGTTCGTGAAAAGGTCTATTTGTGCAATCTTGATAGAGGTCCACCAGAAGATGCAGTATACCAAATATCAAAGTTCTAGGCATTCCTGTTTGGGAAAAAAGGATTTTTAAAAATTTCAATATATAAGCCCTTTGTAAACTTTTGATGTCTGGGAATGGAATAATACTCTGTCTCTGGGGCAATGATCTGTATAATCTTGATAGAAATCCACCAGATGATACTACATACCAAATATCAAAGCCCTAGGCCCTCCTGTTTGGGAGAAGAAGATTTCTAAAATTTTCACTATTTAAGCCTTTGTTAAACTTGTGATGTCCTCAAATGGGCTAATCTGTCTCTTGGGCAATGATCTGTATAATCTTGATAGAAATCCACCAGGTGATACTAAATACCAAATATAAAAGCTCTAAGTCCTCTATTTTTGGAGAAATGATTTTTCACTATAAAGGCCTATGTTAAACTTGTGATGTCCAGGGAGGGGCTAATTTTGACCCTTGGGTTATAATTTGTACAATATTGATAGAGGACCACTAGATGATGCAACATACAAATATCATAGCTGTAGGTCTTTTAGTTTGGTAGAAAAAGATTTTCAAAGTTGTAACTATGTTAGCTTATGTACCCCATCCACCTTCCCCCCCCCCCAGCAAGGCCATTTCTTGACAGATTTTTTTTCTTGTACAAACTTGATAGTCCTTGCCCTAAAGACTGTAAATACCAAATGTGAATCCAATCCAATCAGCCGGTTTGTGACAAGAAGATTTTTAAAGGTGCACTCTTTTGTTGCCCCCTTTTTTGCCCCTTTTGGGGCCCCAAGGGGAGATAACTCCATGACGTGTACAAATCTGAAGCGCCTTCCCATAAGGATGCTTCCTGCCAAGTTTGGTTGAAATCCATCCAAGGATTCTTTAGTCGAAAATGTAATCAAAGGACTGAAAGTCCTGAGCAGTTTTGCTGGGTAATCAATAACCGCACTCAATAATGCCAGCATGTATCATCAATGTGTGTAACTTAATCATGCACCTAAGTTGGATGAGAAGCTGGAGGCTTGATAATGATGTAGTGGTAGTACTGGTGTGTGAACTACTAGGAATCTATGGTTAGGAGCTCCAGCTGCCCCGACATAACTTAAATACTATTAAAAGTTGCGTTAAACCCTATTCAATCAAACATGACCCCTTACTGTTTACTAAAATCGCTTTTTTGATTTAATCATAACGTTTTCTTTAATATCATTTCATCAGTGTGTGAAAATTTGTGGTTGTGTGGTAAAAGGTTAAATGATAAATGAAAGAAATCAAAGCTAACATTCAATTCTTTTTTTGTTGACCAAATTATTATTACAATTGAATTACTACTTGTCCGTGTCAAAGGTTTAGTCGACATCAAGGTAAAAGGTGTTTTATTCGATGGGGTTAAATATTTGCTTGGATCGCGACTAGAACAGAGTTGTAACTTGTTACATATACTGTGTATACAGGGTATAAATTTGCTCAGCCCTGCCAGGTCAAAACACTAATAGTTTATATGTATTCGCTAACTCCACTAATTACTGACCCAGATTCTATCTTGAAACGCAAGGAAATTATTTCTCACAACTTGACAATTCAATAGACAATTTACCATGGATTTATTAAGTCGAAGTTTTAAACCATTTTCCTTGATATTCATGACTAAAAGGAAGCTGTTGGCATTCAGCAAGTAAGTTATTTACTTCATCAGTGATTAAACAAGATGGAGGTGATCACATAGATGTATGTGTATGAGCCCAAATGAGCGGAAATGCGTGAAAACATGTTTCCTGTTGATCGATTCAAAATACCATTTTTTTCCTAAAAAAAAAGCTAAAAAGTCAAATGCACGACCACGGACAAAACACAATTGCAATAGGTCACCATGACCTTAGATTAGGTGACCCAAAAGGGTGCATACAAAAAAGTTCATGACATTTTAAAAATGATCTTTCGAGCTGGAAAATATTGATGGAAATGAAAAATAGTTTTTCACTATGCTTTCAAAAGCTTTTATTTTTAGGGGCCTAGAAAGAGGAATTTTGAGGGAGCAGATTAAAGCACTAACCTCTGGTGGTCCATCCTCCCTAGAAAGTTGAACAGTATGGAAGTCCACCTCTTGGCCATTTTCAATTTTCACTCTGTCATGCTTTATCTCGCTACTGCATAAACTTTGAATCAAAATACATTTCCTCTCCTGAAAGTCAGAAAGAGAAACTAGGAAAATTGATTGATTGATTGATTTGGGTTTATGGCCACTTTGAACCTAGTATGAGGGGTGATTGAAAACTCAATTGACTTAGGCAGAGATAAGCTGTTAAGCTGATTCCCAAATAACAAAATCTTATACTAGTCCAAGTTCATAGAGATTGCAGGGGACAAAACAAAGTTGGTTGAAACTGAAAAGTAAGGGCCAAATGAGGTATAGAGCAAGCAATTTCTTCTTTCCTCAAAATGTGTTCCATAGCTTTATTTCTTCTATGGGTAAAAATGAGTGATTGTGTGGGGAGCTTTTAAACCTAAATATTTTCATTTATATCCCACATGGTCACCTTGCAATCTTGCACACTTAGTCCAACCTTAATGAAGGATCATCTAGGGCCCAATAAAATTGCCTAAACTCGTTACCAGACGACAAAATGTTGGACTATTCTAAATTCAAAGATGTAACAGACGACAAATTTCAGTTCATTAAATTTTGTATTTTTAGCATCATAAGGTAGAAAACATTGTGGATAATGAAGAAAGCATGTATGATAGGCAATTTCTTCAATTACCTCCAGGATAACCCATTCCCGCACAATCCCACCTTTTCACACCCCTCATTTTTATGCACCTCAAAAAATGCATAGAAACGGACAATTGTGGACAATGAAGAAATTGCTTGTTACAAGATAAAAAAATCAAAATTTCACAAGAATCGCTATCTGGACAAAAATCATAGTTTCAAAGTTCCTGAATCTCTTACATGAGACTGGGATCCTAAATATTGTTTCTAGTTGTTCAGTGTAGCATTTAAAGAAAAGGTCAAAGAGCTATTGAGCTTCATCACTAATGAAATCAATTTTGATGTTCTTAAAATCTAAGAGGCTGTGTCCCTGGGGACCCAAGAATTGTGATTTTTTAAGTAGAGAGGTAAGTGAACTGTTAATACAAGCCAAGAATCAAGACCCCCATGCCATCCTAGTTGGAGGGTGACTTTAATTTTTCCAAAGTTTTCAAATCTTTGACCATGCACAACATGCATGTTTGGCTTTTTTCATGAATTGATAGATTGTTGGCCAAGCACAATGAGCTTTGACAGGAAGATTGACTTAGTTAGCAAATGGCATTACTCTGCAAAATTTATTTAACTCCAATTTATCAAGTTTATACTGTAATTACAATGATTAGGTCACTAGCCAACCATATTTCTTGTTTGTAACAAAGAAGAAATATGGTTGGCTGGAGATCTTATCATCGTAATAACTGCAAAAACTTGAATTAACTGTAGTTGTGACATTTATTCCATTACCAGGCTACATAAGTTATATGAGAATGATGATGTTAAACACATTTCCGAATATTCCCGCCTGTGACACCCTCCAAGAAAAGAACTTAGGAAAACATTGTGGAAAACAGAAAAAATTCCTGTATAAGCAATTACTTTATTTCCCATTATGTTTTCTCAACAGAAAGACAAATATTTTTCAAATTTAATTCACTTAAAATTGTCATCTGTAACTTCTTTCAATTTTGACTAGACTAGAATTTTTTCTGGTAATAGGTTTAAGAGATGACCATATCCAGTTGTTGGAATTATCAAATCTTTGCCTTTAAGATAGATAACACAGATACTAGACATAGGATAAACACTCATTCGAGCTTCTTTTGGTCAGGTGAGCAAACAGGGGTCGACACTAACAGTGTCCTGGGATCCTGAGGATCCCTTAAAATTGGAAGGAACCCCAGCAAGCTCAGGCTAGGGATTTCGTCAGGGTCCTTCGATATTTCTCCAGTACAATAGATCTTAGTGTATCAACAAATGCTCCTGATTCTTTGCTTGCCTGTGTTTGTAGAAAACATTGTGGATAATGAAGAAATTGCTTTTAACAAGCAATTTCTTCATTTTCCACAATGTTTTCCACAGATTTTTTTCAAGTTGGGCTTAGAAGGGAAGGATTGCGTGTGAATTAGTTATATGCATATCAAGGAGGGATCCCTGAAGTAATAGGTAGGGATTCCTTTAGGATTCCACTGAAACAAAGTTAGTGTTGACCCCTGGCTGAATAAACAAATATATCCTTACCTTTCCTCTATTAATAAACATTGCAGCTGGGGACTGTCCAAGATCAACAATGATATCAATTTCCTCTCTACCTGTATACTTTCTCTCTAATTCTGATGGTACTCCAGACACTGGATCGATATCAAAATTTACTCTCAATGCATGGTGCACCTCACAATATATATTTCTGTCATTCTGGAGAACATTTCTGATGAAAGATTTCATCAGGGCTACGGCGTTATAACAACTATTGTCAGCTGGACATGCCTGTTGATATTCAAAAACTTTTCTTTTCATATTTGACTTTAGCACAAACCCATCAAGAAAAGCTTTCTTTAGTGTCTCAGGCAAATAACTGCTAAATTTTATACATGTATTCTTGAGAAATGCGTCCAAACTTTCTGTGACATGCGTCGTCTGACCGTTACTTCGCCGTAATTCAGTGTCAATCCTCATATGTATCAAAACTAACAAGACAACAAGTCCCCTTGCCCTTTCAGCATTCTCCTTCCTTTTGAAATATTCAATCTCATCATGCAGAAAGTCCCAATGAAGTTGCCAAAACAAATATCGAACACAACTAAAATCCTCAAATGATTTACTTTTTGAGCCATCTGCAGCCCAACTTGTTGGAATGAATCTCATCCTGAAGTGGAGATCAACTGGTTCTGTTTGTATGCACATTTCTTTGTGAGGACTTAACCAAACACAATGACCACTCTTAAAACATTTCTTCAATGCAAAACAGTTTAACATTGTGGGTGTTATCCCAAGTTTTATTCCAATAGCTTGGCACACATTCTCCGCTGTCTCACCTGCTTCAATCTTGTAACGTTCCCCATCTCTGTCCTTGTTAAACAGTTGTATCGACAAGTTTTCATTTGCTTGTCGCCTTGACCGCTTAGATGTCAAAAAACTTGAGAATCCCATTGCTAAATTCATTTCAATGCCTCATTCAGTGTATACCAACTGATAAATATTAAGCCCTACATTTTGCCGTTCCTGTAAAAAAGAAATAAATAGGGAATATTAAGTTATGATAGCAATACAACATTTTGAAATTTACTTTGATCTGTGGAAGAAAAGTTTGATATTTCAGAGATCAAAGGTTGAGCAGAATTTCAAATTTTCCTCCATGATCAAAAGTAAATACAACATGTTGTATTGCTATCGTAACATAATATACCATTAATGATATCCCTAAATTTTTATTAAATGAATTCAATAAAATAAATCTTTTTAAAAGTATTACCCTTATTCTTTACCAGTCTGATTACATTTATTCTAACTATACTAGCCTCATGTACAGAATGAAAATGACATCATCACAGACTACCTTATATTGACACTATCAGATACAGTTTTTTTTCTGACATGTACAATTATTTTTGTATGGAATGCATATATTTGAATATAGATTCTAATAGATATAAAATAAACAAGATTTATACAAGAGCACCAAATCTGTATGCCAACACTCGACTGTTCAAGTGCTTGAACTTCTAAGTTGTAAAAAGGGCACATAACTCATTTAAAAATGAATCTAGATTTATTCCCTTTGTTGGTAGAGATTGCTCTTTTAAAAATGAAGATTTCTTTCGAGTTTAAGTAATACCAGAGATATTACAAAATATAGACAAAGACAACACATATTGAAACGCAGACAAAATCAGGGAAATAGCTATACCTCAGGTTTTCTCTGAAAATAGCCAAGCTAAAAATGATAATAACGATAATTCATGACCACTCATTCCATATCCCCTATTTGTGTAACTGACGAATTGCCAGCCACACCAGTTGACCTCGGACACAAAGTTCAACTTAAATATTAACCCTTGTCATGCTGAATCTGTAATATTCTTGTTTTGGGAGGAGATATAATTCAGCATGACAAGAGTCAAACAGTATTTTTTTGCAAAACTTATTGGCAGTAACCTAAAGGTCATAACTACAGCTTAATAAAGTATAGTACAAACTTTTCAAGTTGCAAAACAAAACAGAGCTCATAGTTCGCTTCCAGTTTAACCCATTACAAGATGGCAAAATTTTAGACTGGTTCAGATCGAAAGGAGTTGCAGATGACAATTTCAAACATATTGAATTTTGATCTTTTTTAACCTTTCAGATAGAAAAGCATTGTGGAAAATGAAGAAATTGCTTGTAACAAGCAATTTCTTCATTTTCCACAATGTTTTCCTAAGCTTTTTCTCCCAGAGGCTTCTAACAGCGTCATTGAGTGGGAATGGGTTAAATGAATGATTTGATTGGTTAATTAATATTTTGGATGACATTGGTGATCTGTCGATTTATCAAGGAGTTATCAATACTTATGAACTGAGTAAGTATTACTAAAATACTTGAAATACCCTCTCTATTTGGTCTAACTTCTGGTATAATAGGAAGTTCTATAGTGTCTGATTTAGACTTTAAAAATGTTTTCCACCATCCTTTTTTGTCACGAAGGACATTGGAAAACAATAATTGGCCTCAACTTTACTAATAAGAGTCCCCTCTCTGAAATAAAAGGTCCATAAAAATGGGGTTAGGTTGGATTGATATAAATGAGGCAAATGATGGAAATAATTCTCTGATTCAGCATGTTTACCAACTTGAATTAAACACAGAATCCCCTTTTTTAAGCTTCTTTAGAAAACAAGAGGCCCTATATGGCCCTCAATTGCTTATCTGAATTTATTCTCTCAAGCTATCTCAACTAAAATTCAACAGTGTTTAGATATTTTCACAGAGTCAAATGGATATAAAGCCAAAGCTTATGATTGGATGAGCAGAAATCTGATTGCTATTAAGGCCCACCCTCTTACTTCACAGGGCCTTCGCTGCCGATTGCCAATGTCGCAAAATGCAAAGATTAAAGCTAAGTGGCATAAAAAATCGAATCTGGCGAAAACGTTGGCGATAAAAATTATTCCACGGAAGCAATATTGGTATATAAAGTATCACCCGTGAACCAAAAGTTTTTATCTGACTGCAATCGAGGCAGATTATCGTAGTCTAGGTGTTACAATGGTGATAATCGTGTTGAATTTCAATTAACATGCCAGTCAGTCAATAAACGAAGTGTAACAAACACTTACCCAATAAATGACCTACAATAGAGGTGACAGTTTCTGACCATGATCGAAGACGTCTTATATGACAATGTACATTACATAATTTAAATTCAAAAAATCAAAATCAGACAATCTTACTTCAGTAGGTTTACAATTAATCCAGAATACATGTCCGACAAAAAATGTAAATTGACTAAAATACACAAATGACCGATTCTCGTGCACACTCTACTCTTGGGAAATTGTACAACGCGGGCAAACCCTCTCAAACTGTCTCGTTGCTCACTTTGATATACATCACAACCCTATGGTCCTGTAGAGTAAAATGGTCAGACCAAACATTTTATGACGTCAGCTGTGATTTTGCATCAATAGAAGAATATTTTAGCGTAACTCGTTGACAGAAAAACGCAATGACTTTGATCTCTGTAAAAGTAAATCACTGGTCTTAAAAAGACACATTGATAAAAACTGTAGGAAAAGAAATTTACAACAAAAACTAACGTCATTTGATCTCAATTTCACTTTATAAAATTGATCGATTTGATGATTAATAGGGCTCAGAACAGTTACAGTCAAACTTCTTTGCGTGTCTCTGTGGATGGGTTGGGTACTGGGGATGGTATACGAGATAGCGAAATATCCCAAAATTACTTGAAAAATTATGGCTTTTTGAAGTGAATTCAAATGAACAGGATAGATTACACATTAAGTAATTAAGGGTTGTTTTTTTGTGTGTGTGGGGGGGGGATCTTTTTTTTTTTTTTAACTTCTATAGTCTCCTAGCTCAGCGGATTTCTGTGGCAAGAACCTCGGTAAATAAAATTGGCTTCTCATTTGGCCTCTTGGCGACTGATTTGGCTCCAGTTTTTTCAGTTTGGCGAAAGTGATTGCGAAAAGAAAAATCAACCCAGGGAAGGCCCTGCTTCACCTACCGGTAAGTTAGAATGTCCCCATATTCGATGGAGATTTTCTTGCATTACAATAAAAGCATCTACAGTAGGTTTGAGCCTAAATTTTGACCTCTAGAGTGGTAACAAGGTAATTGTCATTAAGGCCCATTTTCCCTTGATATGAGTCAGAACGTAAACATATTCAATAGGGTTTTTCCTCAAGATCAGCAACTTTGAGAAAGATTGAGACAAAATTGACCTATAGATTGGTCTAAAGGTAGTCTAATGATCGCTTGCCAACCCCTCGGACAGGAAGTTCCATTTAGAAATTAAACAACATTATTCTACAAAACTCATGACCTGTTACAAGTAACAAAAAGAAGCTCATAGGCCTTAACAGTTACCTGAGTCCAAAGAGCACAAAAACGGACAAATGTCCACCAGATGATGCACACACCACATATCAAAGCTCTAGGCCTTTCTGTTTGAAATAAGAAGATTTTTCAATCTTTTCATTACATAAGCCTATGTGGAACTTGTGATGTCCATGAAAAAGCTAATTTTGACCAAAGGGCTATAATTTATACAATCTTGATAGAAGTCACCAAGATAATGCTGTAAACTAAATGTCAAAGCTCTAGGCCCTCCCAAAATTTTTAAATTTCTCACTATATAAGTCCTATGTAAACTTGTGACATCTGGGGATGGGCTAATTATGACCCTAGGGCCATAATTCATACAATCTTGATAGAGTTCTACCAGATGATGGTACATACCAAAATCAAAGTTCTAAGCCCTCCCATTTGGGAGAAGAAGATTTTCAAAGTTTTCACTATATAAGCCTATCTTGAACTTGTTGCATCCAGGAAAGGGCTAATTCTGACCATGGGACCATCATTTATATGATCCTGATAGAGGTGCACCAGATGATGCCACATACAAAATATGAGATGTAGGTCTATTGGTTTGGTAGAAAAAGATTTCAATGGTTTTACTTTGTAAGTTTATGCCCAATCTTTGCCCCCTCAAGCATGACCATTTCTTGACAGTTTTTTTTTCTTGTACAAACTTAATAGTACTTGGCCTAAAGTTTCTAAATATCGAATGTGAATCCAATTCAACAGCTAGTTCATGACAAGAAAATTTTTAAAAATGTACCCTTTTTAGCCCCTTTTTGGCCCAAAGGGGCATCCAGGGGAGATAACTGAATGATGTGTACAAATCTGAAGCACCTTCCCATGGGGATGCTTCCTGCCTAGTTTGGTTAAAATTGATTCAAGGGTTCTTAAGAAGTCGAAAAAGTCAATGCATGACGAACAACCAAGGACAAAACACGATCCCAATAGGTCACATGATTATCGGTCAGGTGACCTAAAAGAAAAAGGTTTGGCTGGCCACCTTTAGGTCGTAACTTTTCTTGAAAAAGCTGTAGTTGCCAAACAAAAAAATGCTTCTCATAATGTCATCCAAAGTCAAAGTTCTAATCAAGTCTATATGAATGATTTTTTGTTTGTTTAAATGGGGTTTAACGCCGCTTTTAACAATCTTTCAGTTATATCGCAGCGTCTGGAGCACCTAACAATGGATTCCTGGTATTTCTCCCACCAGTACTACCACTACACCCTTTCCTAGCCTCCAGCTGCTATCCCACATAGGTTTACGATTATCTACCCATTGGTGAGAGACAAATGTCGGAAAGAGTATTGCCGCCGTCGGGGATCGAACCCAGGACCCTTTGAATGATAGTCCGACGCGCTACCAACTGCGCTATGACGGCGGCCATGAATGATTTGATTGGTCAACAGAATCTTTGGTTGACAGTTGTCATCAGTCAACTGTCAATAAGGTCCCTTTTCCTGTGATATTAATCAGTATGTCACCATATTAGGATTCTTCCTCATGACTATAAAAACATTTTCAGCAAATTTAGAAAGATTCGACAAATTGTAGCGTTTAGGGTGGAACCCAAAATTTGTCATTTAGTGCCCTCCAAATGTAAAATTCTTAAGAATTTCCTCATATAAGATAGGGACCATCCATATTGTTACAAAATTTTTTAGAAAGATTGAGCCAAAAATTGTGGCCTGTAGAGAACTTACAAGGAAATTGTCAATAAGGCCCTTTTCTTGTGATATTGGTTAGAATATTACCATAATCAATAAGGTTCTACATTCAGCAAGTTTGATAAAAACTGAACCAAAATAGTGACCTCTAGAGTTGTTGGTGATAGATATGATGGACATTCAGGTATCACAAAGTTAACTATTAGCACTATTGTGCTAAGGTCAGCTAAAAAGTTTAGGAAGATATTGTGGAAACCAAAGACGCAATTGTTACAAGCAATTTCTTCACTAACCACAATGTTCCAGATGTCCAGATAGACAAAGACTTTAAAAATTTCATCAAATGAAAATTGTTGTTTACGAATCTATGAATTCGGACCAGTCTAGGATTCTGTCATGTGGAAATGGGTCAATCTTCATTTCATACAGAATTTTAACACTTTCCTATTTTTTCGAAATTTAAGACTCTGCAATTTGATTGACATTGCAGACGAACATGAAGTAAGTTCAATTAAAAAAGAAACCATCTTATGTTCAGTTGTAGAAAATAGTGAGGAAAAAAAGAAGAAATTGCTTCTTACAAGAAACTTTTTTTTTTCCAAAGTATTTTCTCAAGCACAAAATCATATGGACATAAAAATCAGGATAGGGTTAACTATGCTTTGCTATGGCCATTTTAGTTTTTTTTGTTGTTGTTTCTGAAAAGTTAATCAGCTAGAGGTGCCACAGTACCTGCATGCTCTAAAGAACTTGATTTACAGATACTATGGAGTACAAAATTTATCAAATTCTGCAATGCATACTGTATTTGGAAATTAGCCGTACCATAAAAGTCATGTTTTACAAACCACCAAAATCTCTTGAAGGTAAAGTATCATCAAGGAACCAGTGAGATTGTGTTTGGTATCTAGCTTCTGAGATGAATATTTTACATAATTTATATATATTTATATAAAAATTGGGCCCATCAAATGAAGGCATGTTAATCATTAAAATTTCTTTAACCATCCCCACACAATGACGCTTTTTGACGTTCCTAAACAAAAACAGTCAGGAAAACATTGTGTAAAATAAAGAAATTGTTTGAAACAATTCAATTTCCACAATGATTTCTACCAAGAAGTCAATTTAAGATTTCATAAACTTTATCGTCTGCAACTCCTTTCAATCTGGTTTGTTTGTTTGAATGGGGTTTTAGGCCACTTTCAACAATCTTTCAGTTATATCGCGGCGGCTAGAGCACCTAACAATGGATTCCTGGTATTTCTCACACCAGTAGCACCATCACATCCTTTCCTAGCCTCCAGCTGCTATCCCACATAGGTCTACGATTATCGACCCATTGGTGAGAGACAAATAGTCGGAAAGGATGAGTGCCGCCGTCGGGGATCGAACCCTGAACCACTAGATTGACAGTCTGACGCGCTACCAATTGCGCTATGATGGCGGCCCCTTTCAATCTGGACCAGTCTAAAATTTTGCCATCTGCTAATAGGTTAAGGAATCTAGTAAAGGGAAAGCTAGGGATTATTCATGTTGGAAAGTGGTTGAGTGTCATCTAAAGTTTCACTAGTCACTACATACCATATATAGGAATCAGTCCATTAACCCTTAACCAGATGAAAAAAATTAGACTGGTCAAATTTATAGAGGTTACAGACAACAAATTTTAGTTGATAAATTCTTTATCTTTTTGGTAGAAAAACTATAGACAGTGTTTTCTCCAGCTTTTGTTTGGACTGGGCCCTAAACATCTTGTACTACCAAGGGCGGCAAACATTTTACTTATCTAACCCTTGGCACATTGAATAAAGAATTTCTGTAAGCGCAACGTCACAGAACAAAAAAAGAGGCTGGCCAATCAGTGGGTTTTTATAAATCAGGTTAAAAGGGGCGGAGTCTCGGAATACAGTCCACCTTGTCCACAGGCCCTGTGGCTGTAATTGTCTACCAGTTATGCACAGTTGCGAGTTTAACCCTTTTCGTCATTTGCAACAACCGACCTTCGGCAGAAACTATTAACCCAAAACCTATCTTTATTGAATAATATATTCATCGATTTTAATAAATGCTTTTTGGTTAAACTAGTAGTACATAGATAAAAGAAATTATAACTCAGAATTTAGCTATTTGCTAGATAATAAATTTTCAGGATTTTGCCGATGAGAAAATTTTGATCTTATATATAAGACACAGTTAAAATATTTGGCTATCTAAATATGATATAGCATACAATCCAATATCTATACCTTGAAGTTCAGGGGACATGCGAGAAAACTTCGACGTAGAGATAGTTTGACGTGCAGATAGTCGAAGATTTTCCATGTACAACCAAAATGAAGTCGAAATACGGTATGTAAATAAGGCCACAAATGATTTGTACTGGTATGATTATCTAATCGAATGAAAGATATAACGATGATGTATTCATCGTATTTTCATTTAAAAATATTCTTATTATTGTCACTTGTAGCTAAAGTTTTGTTTAGACTTCGCTTTTTTGTTGTTGTTTGTTTGTTTTCCTTCTTCTATTATTGCTTATTCTTCTGTCGATTTCGTAGTTTGACTATTTTTTCTTTCCTGTTTAAATACCCAAGTATCCATCTGGATTAGTTACCAAGTCCTTCCTTTAGCGCGCCCCGTCGGTCTAAGTTGCTAGCCATCCCATTGATAGACAATGTCCGGCACCAAACAAGTCCTGTGTGGTATGGGCGTTAGATGCCCCTTTATTCCTTGTAAAATTCCTCTGTAACATTGTCTCCACTTCACTAAATCTTTCAAATTATTAGTTGGTAGACAAACAACCAAACAAAATCAAGTTACCCAATACTTAACACCCTTATCTCTTACCTGCGTTGTCACGTCGAAATGTGTGAAAAACTTAGTTGATTGCAAATATCAACCTCTATGATTAAGGCTAGCCTGAAAGATGTGTGAATATGTGCAAACAATAGAGATGTGACTGTGCAATTGATTCGACGTAGGGGTAGTTTTCGAGCTAAAGAGAACGACATATGGAGGTTCAAATACATAGAAGTAAAGAGTAATAAGATCAGGACTTTAGAATAACTTCGACGTAGAGAGAACTTCGGCTAAGGGACGTTCGAGGTAAAGGTATTCGACTGTATTTATAATAAATGAATCTGAAAAACAAATTAACTTTTTAAATATCACAAAAGATTTTCATCATCAACTAAGAAATGGATTTTATATTTAATTTCGATGTGAAATGCATCCTTTCACACGAGACCATAAATATACAGACTTTCAAATTTTACTTGAAAAAAGTGAAATAGAGTTTCTAATCAGTGATTTCCATATCTAATATATCAAACCCATGTTACCATACATTATGTATTCTCCTAGACACCCTTATGCAACCAATGCTTAGCTGTTCCATTGTCCATTATTTCATAATTCTAGTGTTTCAAGCAGTTTTCATATCTACAAAATTGTAAACACAAAATCTCTCTCTCTTACTCTCTCAATGATATCAAGCGATGTGTGTTTATTGTTTTACAAAAAATTGAGATATAAAACACACAATTCATGACATTTCCTTGTCAACTTAACTACATGTATGCATGCACACAACTTTTTTCATGTAAAAGTAAATTTCACATATCAATTTATCCAAGTTTTAAATAGATGAAAACAAACAAACAAAAGAAATTTCAGGTTATCAAAAAAAGGGAGGAACTTGTTTTCCTTTCTATTAAAATTTGTTTGTCAAGTTTTATACAGAAGTTTTAGCAATGAAATTTATAGTATATAGTAAATACGACCATCAATATTGGATTATGTAATTGCGAGGCAAAGGGGTTAGGCAGTATACAACATCTGGCAGTGTGACCAGACGGATTAAGCCCTATTTTCTAGAGGACTGTGAATTGACTGGTTACCTGCGATAACGTGATTCCGTGTCTGTTGGCCCTAAGACACATTCGCCTTGCAGTAGGTTGGTCCTACTATATTTAAAAGAGGCGTAAAAAAACAATCAATCAAGAAGTCATTGTGACCTGCCCTGTGCAAGAAACCCTCTGATTGGCAGTCACAGAAATTGCAATCAACCTTTTGGTATGTTGGTTGATATAAATCTTACAGAAAATACCTATTCATTAGGTGAAGGGATATTAGAGAAAAATAAGATCTCCCTTCACTCATGAGGATGGGCCCTAAAGGACCCATTCCATAAATATTAGAGGGCCCTTTTAACAATTCAGGGGAACTTTATGAAGCCCACTAGATACTATAAATGATAATTCAGGGAATTCACAATATCTACTAAATCTCTTTAAATTTGATAGTAAATTTAACTAGATAATAACATCTGATTATTAACTGAAATCAAACTTAATAACTGTTTAAAAAGTCAGTAAGCAGTAAGTGTAGTGAAACTAGTGTTTTGGGAGGCAGTTTAGGTACTGCAAGCTGGTTTTTGGTCTGATTTTTTGGACTCAATTCTGATTAGTTTGAACATTTTTGTTAGCTGACCCAGTGAAGTTGACATCCATACTATATATTTCAGTCTTTTTTATTTGCAAGTTGGAAATAATCAAGAATTATTTTCATTTTTGAAAAAAAAATGCATTGAAAAAGTCAAATTGCAAAAAGAATGTACCGTTCGTATCACCTTGCTATTGCCAGCTGATTGCAAGAAGCCAATTTCATTATTCAAATAACATACCTTTACTTTCAGGTCACAATGACTTCTTGATTGATTGTTTTTTTACGCCTCTTTTAAATATAGTAGGACCAACCTACTGCAAGGCGAATGTGTCTTAGGGCCAACAGACGCGGATTCACGTTATCGCAGGTAACCAGTCAATTCACAGTCCTCTAGAAAATAACATGCAACATACCGTTAATCTGCAAAGCATATCACGTTGCAGCAAGGTTCGCAGGCATTTATGAAATCGAAAGTAGAAAGTCAGATGTTCAGGTGTTGAAGACAAAAGAGACACACGCTTAGACAGATTTGTTAATTATTCTTCATCTTCATATCTCTATGAATTTTTTGATATGAAGAAAAACACAAATAACGTTGACGACGACCAAAATCACAAATTCTAGGAACTTTCAGTTTTTCTGCGAAACAACTTCCTTATTACTACTTCCGTTTAGATTTTAATCGGCTCCGTAAACTCGGAAGTGAATAAAGCCGAGAACCAAATATGCCAATGAATCAAAGAACCTTGGGTAATTACACGACTTAACTAGACTGGTACCACTGTCGACTTAAGTCGACGGCGGTACCGGTCTATCGAAATAACTTGCCCGTGTATTTTTATAAGAGGATCAAGTTTATAAAATATTTTTCCTCACTATAAAGCACAAGATTCTTCCACATGTCAGGCTAATTATTGATTACGTACATGTCATTGTACCAATCGGAACTCCTCGTTCAATTCTACGAATCAAACGTTTGATTCGTAGAATTTAACGAGGAGTTCCGATTGGTCATTGTACTTGTCTGTGTGTGTATCTGTCTATCACATAGATGTTAGACCAATACATTATATTTGTATCTGTACTTGAACAAAGCAAGGTAAAACGTCTAGCGAAAATTATTTGAATTTAGAGTTTCTTTTCAAAAAACATTTTTAAAGGCTGTAGTTTTTATTAAAGGAATAAGGTAGAAAAACTAGAATACCTCGTCATTACTTTAGATTAACTGCTCATGACTTGTTGTAACAGAGAAATAAAGGCTATGTATCTGAGGGAGGGATGGAATTAACCCTTTACCGTATAATCCCTGTTTTTTCCGTCCCTGTGATTTTATAATTGAGAAAGCATTGTAGTAAGAGAAGAAATTACTTGTAACAAGTAATATCCTTTTCCAAAGCTTTTATATCCTACTGAATGATTACCTTTCAAACTCAATCCACTTTCAATTTTTGTACAGGTCTAAAACATTTTTTTTACAAAAAAAGACAAAAAAAAGGGGGGGGGTAAGTCATATTTTTTATAAGTGCAGATTAGTACGAAACAGTAGTCGGCAGCACGTTCTTACGAATCAGTTTTTTATACCTATCTACTCGAAACCCGACTGTATTTCTCTAGGAACACACACGCATAATTCAATGACGGATCGCGCTGTCAACAGAAAAATCGTGTTACGAATCAAATAGTTTATTTCGAAGTGGAAGTGAATCATCGGATGACATCCAATATTTATTATTGCATTTCTGCTAGTTTCGCGACTTAAACACCGTGACTATAGCTTATTTCAGGCTGGAGTTATAACGTTTAGTTCACAACCTGGTGATTTGCTTTTCATTTCGTGTCCCGAACCACGAATCATGCAAATTGATGGCGTTTGATACTCCTATACAGCTAGGTTGTCAGGGGTCATTTGTGGAGGCTGGCGATACGTAAATTTTCGATCTTATTCGATATTTTCAAAACATGACTTTTAGCATATATTGTTATAATATCCTTAATAGTATTTATTAAGTAACGCTTGATTTAATCAAAACTGTTGAAAGAAAATCAAAGGAATCAAGATCAAATTTTAATTCTAGGAAATATACGCCGTGTAAGTTAACACATTTTTGAACAACATTCCATAAAAAGTAAGCCTAAACTCATTTTCGGCTTAGAATCTTTAGAAAGAATTAAGAATTATGATTTAAGACTCGTTAAGAAAGTTAATATGAGTCTACCATAACTCAAACAAAATTAAGAGTACTCCGTCAGTTTAATTGAAGCTTTTGATGGTTTGTCTTGGTATTCTTCTACAGTTGTCTCAGCAGTGACAATTCCTTTCCCTTTCAAACAAAATGCATCCACATCGCTACTTAGTGTGATAGCTGTTGGAACAGCAGATCCAGTTTTCTTCGTGACCACAAAGAATTGACGTGAACTTATAAACCCGAGTGTCTCTGGATTGCCCTGTCTCATTGTGGTGGGAACGAAATTATGCGATGGTAATTGTGACTGACTTATAGTCCAAAGAATGGTATCTTTTTCGAAATTGTAACACTCAAGGGTTTTTAGTGTCTTGTTCATGGTGTAAAAAGACTTGTCACGTGGATCAAAGTGTGTGGTTATTCGAGATAAATCTCCTAATGTTACTCTCCCTCTTCTGTGTAGAGCATTCCTTCCTTTATGGATAGTTATGACACGATCTGGGAAACTAATAAGATAGGTTTGCGATTTTGGGTCCATTTCGAATCCCGTACATGGTAACTCTTCTATCGAGACAGCATTAGCTACACTGATCGCTTTTCTGTGCTTGAAAACTTTTTTTCCTATCTCAAATGTAGAGATTTGTAGAATACCGTCAGACTCATAGAAAAGAGCCAACTCATCTTTTCTGAATAAACACATGTCTATTACAACACCATGTTTTATTTTGTCTCCAACAGAGTCCGTTACAGTCCCACTCTTTTCAACCAACATGACAGAATTGTGTGTGGAATCTAAGATAACGAACCCCCTATCGACGACATTTTCAAGTTTACTTACAACGCATGGTGATTTACTGCTAGCCTCGGTGCAGATAATATGAATTGTTTTACTCTTGATTTCAGCTGGCGCCGAAATTGGCATAGACATCTTTCCATTACCAGAACTTTGATTGTTGTCAGCACTTAAATTGTCTGGATCTTTATTCATATCATACACTTGATTTGAAAAGGATTGCAGTATATTACCACATTCCCCTTGGTAATTTCTCTTAAGATCTATGTTGGACGCACCAGTTGTTTTGATCGACTGAGCATGGCTTTCTGCAGGACTGTCTTTGTTTTGGTCAGATTCTGGTATTGGGCTGTTCACATCCACATCTTCATAATGTCCATCAACGAATTCGAAACGTCCGAGAGTACCATCGATTATTGACCAATTTAGTTTCTCAAGCTGAGTAGCGATGAACTGCAATTGACGTGTACTCTCAGCTGGGTTTGACATTGTAGCCAAAGCACCCATTTGACCTAGCACTTCTGATTTTATTTCCCGTATAGTCGTTTTGGTATTTCGTGCACTATTTGGGTCATCATTATCACCTTCAATCATTTTGTCTAATGTGCCAAGCAAATCTGATACCTTTGATAGGTACGAATGCGTTTTATCCAGTCGATTCTGAAAAACATGTTTTTCATTATTTATTTCTCGTCGGAGCTCTTCTAATGTTTTCTCCTTCTTTTTCTGAATTAGTTTGATAATTTCTTCAGACTGCTTTACAACCTGCTGTTGTAACTCGTTTTCAATCGCATCAACCTTTTTTTCTTCTGTTTCCAGCAGATTGATCTCTTCTCTCAAGGCACTGTCTAATCCTAATAGCTCAATATAAGACTTTTCATCCTCATTAACAATTTCCCCTAATGTACAGATATCACAACATTCCCCGTCGACTTTGTGTGGGCCTTTTAAAACACAATTAATACAAAGTACTACTCGATGCTTTCTACAAAAAGCGGTCACTGTGTTGTCATGACTCTGACATTTTGCTTCCATTCTATCAAGATAGGTGTCAAATATTCATTCCACACTTGTAGAAGATCCAAACCTATTATTTTATGGCGTTCATTTATCTTTTTTTATAATCGATGATAAAGCTGATAAGAAATCGAACATGACGACGCCTCTTTAATCAAGAATGTAGTATATATTAAGTTTCAAAACGTGTCACGCAAAAAAGGCTACAGTAATAACGTTATGTATTGCTGATTCTCCGAGTTAAGCAACGTAACGCGTTGTGGGTCATGCGTGCGATTCCCGAGCGTGAAACAGAGCCGATAGTATTACAGAACTTAAGTCGATTTGCGGCTATATACAGGGAGATTATAAAAGTGATAATATGTACACTTTCGCGAGCGCGTGCAGTTCTTAGTTTCGATTGAAAAAGCAATTTCATCGACAAATTTCTATCATCATTTGACAGAATGATATGTTAAGGTTATATACCACAAAGCGCTTGAACATTTGACAGTTCCGTTCAGAAATGAAAAGTAAAAAAAAAATCACAACTCTCCTGTCAAGTCTCCTGGAAATAATAATGTGTTATAGATTCTTTCAGCCATTCTCCATTCAAAACTATCACAATACAACGCCAATGACAAGTATACATGAAGTTATGCTTATCTAAAGACCAAATTAGAAGAAAGGTGTCAAAAATGTTCTTAACAAGTCTCCAATGGGTTTCAAAGAAAGATTTTACGAGCCAATTCATTTTTTGTAGAAAAAACTGTTTCTTGAACAAATAAAATTCATCCGAGGCTGAAAATAAAGAAGCTTTTTTAAGCTAAAAACACATATATAACAAAACGGTAAAGATTTATGGAACGGTTACGTTAAAACATAACGGTTCTTCACGAAGTTTCCAGCTTTTGGTCTAGAACGCATTGATCAATGCTATTTCTGGTCGATTGGTAGTATTGTTGTTTTTAGCCTGAGATTGCGTAGCAATCTGAGGCTAAAGTTACCACGGTAAAATTTCAACCCATGCAGAGTTTAATGTTAAAACATATAACGCAATAAATATAGTTTTCTGCCACATGGAAAGAAGATCGGTAGAATTTCAACCCATGCAGAGTTTAATGTTAAAACAACAAACACAATAAATATAGTATTCTGCCGCATGGAAAGTAAACTACACGAATGCGATTATAAATTTATACGCCCGATTGAGGCAAGGAAGACGAAGGCGAGATATGACTAATTGAAAGTATAGTACTTTCGTGTGAGTGTCCTGAATTAGGCTAAATTATCAAATATCGATGAGTGAATGGACAGAAAGAAAAGAGATATTAATCATGTATAACCATATCATATTGTTAAGAAAAAAAGGTATATGTTTTATACCAAAATAATATTACTTATTCTAGAGTTACAGTATTAAAACGGTACGGTTAGACAAAGTTGCTGCATAAAGCTGATAAGCGAAGCTGTAGGTTTTTACTCACGATTGGAATGTTTTGTTTAACAAATTAATTGGCCATTCATAGGATCATTTTCGCAATGTCTGCAAACAATTCGGTCGTGCTAGGACTTTGTGTCTAATATATATTTACCACCAAATTCTACCCAAAGGATATACATGTAATAGCAACGTCTATGTATCGCTTTTGAGAGGTGTACATAATCATGTAAACATGGTAAACGAACGTTCGCCCTCTCTCGCTCTCTTTACCTGGAGATTATAAAGCGCATATTTATATCACGAAATTGGCCTGTGTGGTCTGAGTGGTAGAATACTCGCAGCGCACGCAAAAGCATCCCAGTTCGAACCTGGCTACAAGCTCACCCCCCTCTCTCTTTCTCTCTCGCCCTCTCTAGCCCCCTCTCTCTCTAGCTCTCTCTCTCTCTATGGTTGCAGTGGCTGAATGCAAGTGGGGTTTTGTCTTGATGTGGTGTCCGTCCGTCAATTTTTACCTTAAAAACCTTCAACAAAATTCAACCAAAGTTCACAGGAAGGATCCTTGGGTGGACATGATCGGGTGAAAAATATGTAACGATATACACATGTAAATATATGGATACAATACCTCAAAAGCGGGAAGAAAATTATTGAGTGAAGGTTGTGTCCCCTAGCACACAAATTTTCAGATCTGCGCATAAGCGACAGCGGATTTGGGTAGAAAGTAACACCCCCGACAAACTTTTTCTGCCCATGTTATATATCTCGTGCATACATATCTCAGGCTTTCAGAGCTTTCGGCGCTTTGATTTAAATTGAGAAGCAATAGAGGATATTGATTGAGTGGTCATGGGATACCGAATTCATTAAACCAGCCATCTATAAATATATAATCAAAGTACTGAAAGTACTGTTAGAGAGCAAATTTGATTAAAATGCTTTCCAGCTGTCAACTGTTTTAAGAAAAGCATCAAATGTCCTTTGGTTATACAGCGATGCGTAAGAATTTGGTAAACAATACCTGTCACACAAGAGACAAATAACTTAAGCAGTGCTTTGTTACATTATAGGTGTTTTAGGAACTGATATTGCTTGAAATAAGGTCAACAAACATAAAACGCATCTCCGCGTGCAAAGACAACGCCAGTACAATAGCTTGCTGGCTTTCATCCAACGGAGCTAAAAATCGTTAGGGTATCTCCTTGGATGAAGGGAAATGCTTTTGCAGAGATACATGGTCCGCGGTCCAGTGAGCCTGTCCATCAAAGGACAGACGACTGATAAATAGAAAGACAAAGCGAAATAAATATTCTCCTCTCCACTCTGCAGCTGGGGTATAATGAAGCTTCACATCTACTTTTAGAATAACAGGAAAAATGCACAGTCACGTGAACACGATCGTATGACATGATTTCCAATGTAATTCATTTAAACATAACAAAGACAGATTGCTGCATTGTTTTCTTTTTGTTTCAAGACTTGTTTGATATAACTTGATGGCTGTCCCAGGACAACTGCTGTCGAGCCCGCAAGTTTTGTATGTATCATGCTCCGGACACGCACAATTTTAGTGTTTGAAATGGAGCATTGACCTTGTACTTGAAGTTATCCAAAATATTTCAAATGGCGCATCTACTCATGACGGAGAATAATTGTGCCAAGTTATTTTCAAATACATCCATAATTGTAGGAGAAATGCTCTTGACAATCTCACAATAAGTGTTTGACCTACAGCTGTGACCTTGACATTAGAACTATCCCAAAAATTCTTTCAAATGGCACATCTAGTCATGATGGAGAATAATTGTGCCAAGTTATTTTCAAATCCATCAATAATTGTAGGAGAAATGCTCTTGACAATCACAATTTTAATGTTTGACCTTGAGCTGTGACCTTGACATTAGAACTATCTCAAAATTCTTTCAAATGGCACATCTACTCATGATGGAGAATAATTGTGCCAATTCATTTTCAAATGCATGTATAGATGTAGGTGTAGTTGTCCGTCAAACACAATTTTAGTGTTTGACCTTGAGCTGTGACATTGACATTAGAACTATCCCAAATTGCACATCTACTCATAATGGAGAGTAATTGTGCCAAGTTATTATCAAAACCATCCATAAATGTAGGATTAATTGTCCGGACAAATTCGGACGGACGGACTTGCGTACTAACGCACATACACCAACTTGTCATAGTGACAACTATGTTCGCTCACCGCAAGCGGGCTCGGCAAAAATCACCGGACAAACAAGCAAATGCATTCTGTAAAACGAGATACATTGTACTTTAATCGAGGGAATGTTGTTCGTCTTAGTTTCCTGCTTTTCCCCCCTAACTATTTTCTGAGAGTAGTTAAAAATTATTTGTACTACATCGAATTTACATATGAGGGTAATGACAAAGGAGAGCTATTTGCTCTAAAAAAGGAGGATGTGCCGAGTTTTACTATTTTAGATTGCGTGTTTAGTGAATTCGGGATTTCATTAACACAGATTTCATATTCTTTACAATATAGCCTTAATATTTGCTATAAATCACTAAGAATTAATAGAATTCATCAATACATAATATTCCGCGAAACTTGTAAAATGAGGCCATAAGATGCATTATGACGCCATTTTGGGCTTTAATCGAAATGCATTTCCATAGGTTTAGAATACATTTGCGTGCTAGTAAAGCTGGAGCTCCGTGGTCTAGTTGTAGGACACGGAACTCGGGATCGGAGGGTCCCGGGTTCGAATTCCGCCACGATCATGTGAATTTTTCTGAGCAAAAAACTCACTCCACATTGCTCTTCTCCGCCCAGGAGTATAATTATATGGATACCTGTGAGAGTTGTAAGCCAAATTGCTGTGGCTGCCATGGGCGCCGTATGTTAACAGCCGACTTGCAATTCAATGATCGGGGGTTTAAAGTGTAAAGTCCTTTGAATACGCAAGGCGTAGAAAAAGACTATAAACTGAAAACTTTTCAGCACTTATAACACTAGTGTAATCTTACCTGTGTAATATGAAAAATATATTAAATGGGTCTATTACACTCCCAGGCCGTAGGTCATATTGTAATATGTATTTCTGATAGGTGAAGCCCACAAGTAATGATTTGATTTACACGACCGTTGCATGAAATAAAAAAAAAATCCACGACTGGATCTTTCCAGTCTACGAAATACTTTTATCTTACTGCATTCGATCCATTTTGTTTTATTTTCAAGCGGAACCATGTTTTTCCAAGAATGTTGAATTGGGCTGATACATACTTAAGCTGAACCCCCCCCCCCCCAAAAAAAAAAATCAAAATAGTTTTAACCCTTTACAGGGCGCCAAAATTTCAGACTGGTCCACTTCGGAAGGAGTTACAAACGACAGTTTAAAGGTTATGAAATTTGAGATTTATCACTATTCTTCGATATTGCGGAAAATGAAGAAATTGATTGTCAAGAGTAATTTCTTCATTTTTACACAATTTTTCCTCAACGTTTCTTCATATTTTGACCTCTCGTCGGACTATATTAAACTTTCTTTGGTTGCTTTATTGACAAAACGTATATGGAGCTATCTTGGTCTTAATAACGTTCTTGAAATAGCCAAGGTCGTTATATTAAAATTTTTTGAAGAGGGTCACCAGACAATGTCGAAAGCATAATATGAAACCACCAGGCTTGATTTGTCACAAGAGGTTTTAGAAAAGAAGTACCTCTTTTCTTGTTTCAATGAAAAATATGATCTTATTACTTTAAAGTCATATTCTTTTAACATTCAAAAATACAATATCCCTTGAAAAATTGGAAACCTCTGGGACATGAAGTTGAATGCAAGAAGTGGATTTTCAAAAATTTAACTCTTTATTTAAATTGGGTGCGACCTATATTTGGGCCCATAGGAAGCCGAAGGGGAACAGTTTTATCAACTTCTAAGTAAATAAAAATAACTTCAATAAGTGACACCGCGAAATTAATCGAGTATTCGCGAAAGTTAATGAAATAGTCAATAAAGCACCTAATCGCTTGAAAATGATAGGCGATAACGTTTTTTTTTTTTTTTTTTAAATTACCTATGCTTGTGGATCTTTACTCGGGCCACCACTCGCTTTTTAAACTGGCTAGCCGGTTTGTACGGTTTTTGAACGGAAGCCACTCAATTGTGAACGTTCAAAAACAGAGTAAACCAACAATTAAATGCAATGACTCACACTCGGCCATTCCCGTAAATTTAGGAACATACATCGGTCGTATAACAGGCGGAGCATTATGGGACAAGATGGTGCATTTTGTTAGCCGGAAACAGTCTAAGAAAAGGTAGGACATAATTTGGTAAGGCCGGATGGCTTCAGAAGTCTTAAAATGGCTGAAGAGCTTGAATTTGCTTTCGTTGTTTTATGTTTTCCCCTGTTTTACTCTGATATCAAGTTTCTTTTGAAGAGAGAATAGAGCTCTTACAGAACCTTTGTGCGATGCATTTTACCACAATTGCTTTTCATAACGGATAACGTTATTTTGGAAGTTTGTCACGTGTAGCTCTAAAAATAGTCCTACGATGTACATCCGAGACTTGTTTCGTAGAATTGAACGAGGAGTTCTGATTGGCAATAACTATGCCTTCATATAACTTCTAAATGGATAGATTGCTTGTCACGCTCATTGGCCTTCAACAAGGTATGTGTCATTGTTTTATGATATATTTTTTAGTTTCGTCTATCAAAAACGGGCGTTCTGATTGGTCGAAAAAGATTATTCATAACTCCGTGAACAAGATTTTGATCACAAAGCGATTTTTTACGCTTCCATTCAAAATAGTCCAATACATAAAGGTATAAAAGAAAATGTAAAGATTTTGCTATTTTCGCTTGATGCTATCAAATTATAAGGACTGAAGAGAATATGCTATGTTTTCATGGAGGTATGAATCGAAAAACCTACTCACACTTATGTATGAATCCGCTTCGCGAATTCATACAGTGTGATTTGTTTTTTCTGTTCATACCTCCATGAAAACAAAAAACATTCTCTCCATATCTTATGTAAAACGCATTCACTTTATACTACTATTTTTTCAAATCCCTTACAGAGAGACTGGGGCATAATCCAAATGGCACCCTATTTTACAGCTGAGTAGTTTTAGGTTGGCTATTGAGTTTCTTACCCTCGAATAAACTACGACGATGATTGGGATCGAACCTGTGACCTCAGGATCACCAGTCAAACATACTAATCACTTGGCCACCGAGGCAGTCATAACTTTAACGAAAGGAAAATTGTTGATGATCGACCTACAACTGGATTAAGCTGTAATTGTGACATTTAAGTCAACCACATTTAGAATGTTTAGACCTTTGTTAGAGAACGACATTGCACTTCCGACATAAATGAATAACTTGATTGGTCAATTTTTTCATTTTTTTTTTTTTTTGTTTGTTTTTTTTTTTATGTATTGAGTATCGGTACTCGTCAATCATTTAATGTACAGACACGTAACAGTTTTCTTTAAACAAAGATTGTAAATCATAGATTTGAAAAAAAAAATCTTCTTCAGATATTTCAGGTTATCAAGGGATCTGTGTACATAATATTTGTACAGTTGGTCTCTTAGCGATTAATCACTTCATAGAAGGAACAAAATCGTGACTTGCGAATAAATGCCAAACCAGCATTTCACGATATTATCTACAATCATTTCGGGCTACGTGGGCAACGTGGATTATGTTTGTTTTACATTCCTCATGTGATCCAACATTTTCTTTCATTGTTCAGCAAAATTAAACAAATAATAATTGACGGAACCATGGCCCCGTCCACTGACTCCGATGGTTGCGACCACTGACTCCGACAGGAAGTTCCATCTCGATATATAATGGCGTTACTTTGCAAATTTTATAGCAAATAATATGTGACAAAAAGTCAAATTGTTGGTTGGCGACCTAAATGTCGCAACTAGAGCTTGAATCACCTCTAATTACGACGTTTAAATTACCAAACAAAAAAATTCTTCTCATAAATGTCGAATTTCAAAGATCACTTCTGGTTTAAATGAACGATTTGATTATTCGATTGTGTTTGTAAACAGTTTATTTGTTTGTTTGTTATGATGGACAGGCGCGATTAGTTTGTTAAAAGTATACTAATCCGGTTAAAAGAAACATTTCACTATTAGTAAGTTTCTATTAAGTATACATTTTCTCCTTTATGTTTATCTCACGGCTTCGAAGCATCGGTTTGTAGTTTGCAGTCCGTATAATTGACGTACCGCGGCTGTCAAACAATCAATTTACTAATCAAATCAGTCATTTAGACCGCAAGCATACTTTTAACTCCGACTTTGGCAGACATCAGCTAGGGTAATCACATGCTTCAACACCGTTGTGATGTGTTATCCCAAATTATTGCCCCTGCAAAGTTTCAACCACTGTTCCACATCGTAAGTTCGTCCACTCAAACGTTCTAACATAAAACTGTTAGCAAATGCACGCTATATACTGAATCACAGAAAATATTTCTTTAGCTGAATTAGCTAAAAAGTAATCGCAATATTCAAAGCAACCCTTCCGAAATTGGAGTTCAAAGCAACCTTATCGAAAATTGAGTAGTTTATTTGTACAATTAATCCTGTTTTAAGCAACCACACAAGGGAAGACCAAAATGTGGTCGTTTAAGAGAATTATCGCTTACATTGTGACATTTTTATGAAGGATCGGTTCGATTGCATAGATAAATCATTATCCTATGTTTGCGTATCTCGTTAGAATCGTCTCATAGAGACGATTCTAATGAGATACACCAACATAGGGTTTAGTTTTGATAATAGCAAAATTGTCCTCTTTGGATGACCATTTGTATTCAGAAAAGGGGATGGTGATGCTGGTCGCTTAATGAAAGTGGTCGCTTTATAGAGGTGGCCGCTTGAGAAAGATTGACTGTTCTTTCTTTTAACATCTCTGCTTGACAAATCCTGGTTTATGCCGTTTGATGTCGCATTAACCAGCAGCTGACTGAGTTCATTTTTTACCCTATCCATGAATTATTTAGTTTCGTTTCGTTTCGAGCTACTTGATAGCGTGATTTTTTCATACTTCCAAGAAAAAAAAACTTTAAGCACGTAACTATTTTGTATATTTACGCATAAAGGAGACCCACAAAACTTTACTCAAAACTAGTAAAACAATTGATTTATTTTGCTTGTTGGCACCATATGTGAAATGAAGAGAATGATTTTAGATTTCATTAACCCTTTCCTGGACAAACCCGGGATTTTACGTCACTGTGGTTTTATACTTGACAAAACATTGTGGAAAAAGGAGAAATTGCTTGTAACAAGCAATTTCTCCTTTTTCCACAATATTTTCTACCACATATGATGGTCAGATTTCAAATTGTATGCATCTTTCATTGGCGTCTGCAACCTCTTTCAAATTCGATCAGTCTAAAATTTCATAAAACAGGAAAGGGTTAAGGTATGATTCTAAAGTCTTAATCACACTTATGTATGAATCCGTGAATCCGCCCCGTGTGTTTATACATATGGTTCATATATCAATAAAAACATTAAAAATAGTTTCTTCATTCCTTAAATAAGATTGATTACCTTCCGCATTGGCTTACTTGACAACAAAGAAATACCAGGAATGACACTCAATCTTTGTGTATTAATCCTTTCCTGTTAAATCCCTGGTTTTTACGTCCTGGTGATTTTATAATTGGGAAAACATTGCAGAAAAAGAAGGAATTGCTTTGTACAAGCAATTTCTTCTTTTTCTACAATGTTATCTATCCAACGAAATAATTATTTTTTTTACTGAATTAAATCCACTTATAACTTATTTATAATTATGCATCGCCTTTAAATTAGGCCAGGTCTAAATTTTGGCAAAATAGGAAAGTGTTAATCGCGATGAAATTGATACGCTGCTATGATATTCGCTTTTTCATTAAAATCTAACCCTTTTCTTTTACATCGCTTTTACATCGCTTTTCTTTTACATCGCAGGATATTGAATTTAGACAATCATCGGTGTTATTGCTGGTCAACAGTAGCTTGATCTTAACCAGCGATAGATGACTCCTTAGTAAGATCATGTTTGTATGTCTTTGCATTTCATTTAACTATTTAATCTGTCACCTACAATCTGCTTCAGTCTTCAGTTTTATCGATTATGTATTTAGTAATGTGTAAAAAGGATACGCTGCTATAATTAACCCCTTCCTGTACAATCCCTGTGTTATACGTCTCAGTAATTTATGCTTCAGAAACATTGTCGGAAAAGAAGAAATTCTATTGTAACAAGCAATTTCTTCTTTTTCCACAATATTTTCAAGCAATTAGGTTTGTTCCTTTTCATTTTGCAATTACCTTTAACTGTCATCTGCACCTTCTTTGAATTTTGACTAGTCTAAAATTTTGAGAACAGGAAAGGGTTAAAGTAAATGAAGGATCGCAGGTGTCAATTAAAAATCGCCGGATAAATCAGGTAATTCATTTTGACTCTCGCGGATTTTTGTCGTACATTTTCAGTGTATGACTTAACCCTTTCTAGTTATATCCCTGGTTTTTACGTCCTTGTGATTTAGAAAACGTTGTGGAAAAAAAAGAAGAAATTGCTTGTAACAAGCAACTTCTTCATTTTCCACAATATTTTCTACCCTACTGAATGGTTATTTTTTAAATCAAATCATTTTTTAAATTTCCATCTGCAAAAGTTTTAAATTTGGATGCGCTTAAAATTTTGCAAAACAAGAAAGGGTTAGGCGTCGTAAATACAGCTTAATGAAGCTACAAGGTCGCGCACTACTGGTAAGTTTTTTATGACGTACCCGATGATGTCTTTCACAATAATGTCGTTTGTCATTACAGACAAGCTATCTAGTCAGTGGTGAGAAGGCGTGGTCAGCTATCCAACATTGGACGGATCTCCGTCAACAATTCAATTGTATCAATCAAAACCTTCATTTTAACCTGGAGTATTATTGACCCCCGACATTAAAATCAAGAATTTTATTAGTTATGACTTAAACGTCGTTACTACTGTTCATTGAAGATTTATTTATGGCGGTTATAATTTATTTTTTAGTTTCATCTATCAAAAACGAGCGTTCTGATTCTATGAACAAAAATGAGCACGCAGCGATTTTGTATGCTTCCGCAAAAAATAGTCCCATACAAAAAGGTATTTAAATTTGTAAAGCCTTTGTTTTTTTCGCTCGATGCTTTTAAATTATAAGAAATGAAGAGAATATTTTTTTGTTTTCACGGAGGTATGAACCGAAAAACCTAATCACACAATGTAGGAATCCGCTTCGATTGTTTGATTAATTTTATTATATACCTGTAATTGATCTGAATAAAATTCTGGCTATTTGATACAAATCGACAAAAAATCCTTATTCGTCGTGTACCTTCCAACTTTGACTACTTTATTGCTTACTGACGTTCGAGGTTTTCCGTAAAGTGCAGCTTACGTGTACTTTTTTGTTTGGTTAAATTGTTTTTGTTGAATTATTAATTTTCAGCCTGTAAAGGTATATAATAAAAGGAATATTACAACAGTGTGTTTTTCTAGTTAATGTTATCGTGTATTCGAATCGTAAGTAGATATCTATTTTGGATTCGACTTTCGGTCTCATCCAATGAAAATTACTGCTCACGATTCTCGAACAAGGTAAGAACAGTTGGAAGAACAAACTGTTGTAATATCCCCTATGTTAGTAAGGCGATTTTAACGTCATAACTACGTTTGGGTCGCAAACCCACTATTTTATTTTTTAGCTCACCTGGCCACGTAGTGGTCATGATGAGCTATTGTGAAGGAAGATGTGTCCGTCTTCGATTTTTACCTTGTGTGCACTCGAGAGGTCACATTTTTGTCTCAAATATCTTGAAACTTGGTCATAATGATTGTCTACATAATAGCTCGGATGAGTTCAAAAATGGACTATGTTGGTAAAAAACTAGGTTACCAGGTCAAATCTTAGAAAACATTGTGTGCACTCTAGAGATCACATTTTAGCTCAAATGTCTTGAAACTTGGTCAAAATGTTTGTCTACATGATAGCTCGGACGAATTCGAATTGGTTTATATTGGGTCAAAAACTAGGTCACTAGGTCAAATCTTAGAAAACCCTTTTGTGCACTATAGAGGTCACATTTTTTGCTCCAATGTCTTGAATTTTGGTCAGAATATTTGTCTACATGTTATCTTGAAGGAGTTCGAAAATGGACCATGTTGGGTGAAAGGCTAGGTTAAAAGGTCAACTCTTAGAATGATCTTGTGTGCACTCTACTGGTCATATTTTTGGCTTAAATGTGTTGAAGCCTGGTCAGAGTTTTGTCTACATGATATCATGGAATAGTTCGAAATTGGGTCATATGGGGTCAAAAACTAGGTCACCAGGTCAAACTTGAGAAAAACATTGTTTGCCCTCTGAAGGTCACATTTTTGGCTCACATGTCTTGAATTTATGTCAGAATGTTGGTCTTCATGATATCTTGGAGGAGTTTAAAAATGGGTCATGTGGGTCAAAAACTAAGTCACCAAAGTTAGAAAAAACTTGTGTTCATTGTAGAGGCCCTTAAGTTTGTGTCAAGGGTCTTTACAATTGTTCAGAATGTTTGTTTCCATGAAAATTTTCATATTCGATATTGGGTAACATGGTTAACCCTTTCCCGTATAATCCCTGGTTTTCGTCCCTGTGATTTTATTATTGAGAAAACATTGTAGAAAAAGAAAAAAATGTAGCATGCAATTTCTTCTTTTTCAACAATATTTTCTACCCTATTGAATGGTTTTCAAAATAAATCCAATTTGAAAGAATCGTCTGCGAAACCTTTGTATTTTGATAGGCCTGAAATTTTGCAAAACAGGATAGGGTTAATAAAGAAGGTCACTAGGTCAGATCTTATTACATGTAATACTATCCATTCTATGAAGTCACTATACTTCTGGCACAGAAATCTTAAACATGATAAGAATGTAGTTGAAAATTCACTTCAACTCTTTTCATTTGTTTCTTTGGTTTTCGTCTGGAATATTCCATGGACAGGTGTTTATAGAATACACTTCTTTGAAAAAATATATTAGAAGGTTATTGATTTAGACCCATTACTAGACAGCAATATTTTAGACTGCTCTTAATTGAAAGGAATTGCAGATGACAATTCAAATTGCGTAAAAAGGGGGAAAATATGTACCAAATAGGGTAGAAACATTGTTGAAAAGAGAAATTGCTTGTGACAAGTATTTTCTCCTTTTCCGACAAAGCTTTCAATTATCGTATTTCTTTAGGGTTTCGTTCGATCCCCGGCGGCGGCAAATATTCTTTCCGACAATTGTCTCTCACCAATGGGTGGATGATCGTAAACCTAAGTGAGATAGCAGCTGGAGGTTAGGAAAGTATGTAGTGGTAGTACTGGTGTGAGAAATACCAGGAATCCATTGTTAGGTGCTCAAGCCGCCGCGATATAACTGAAATACTGTTAAAAGCGGCGTTAAACCCCATTCAATCAATCAATCAATTCTTTAGGGTTTCAAAAAGCGTCATTGTGTGGTAGTGGCTACAACAACTTGTAGCATTTTTTATTCAATGATTGGTATTTTGCATCGTTAGAGATGGTTTGGTCCATCGAAATACGTGACTGGACATTCTTTATCTCTGAAATGCATCTCTGAGATTCATTATTATGTTGAATGTCGCATTCATGGGTGGTAATCTTAAAGCCAGACGAGTAATTAAGTTCGTCCTCGGCCTCCTGTAATTAATTAGTGTATTCCCATTTATTTATTCGTGAATTTATCCATTTTTTTTTACCAAAAAAAAAAAAAAAGATATACAATACAGTAGTTATTTTACTTAGGGTCAATTTGAACATGAAGGAAGTTTAAAATGTTGATCATATCAATGAAATACAAAGAATTATATACAGTGTTTGAATAGCTTTGTTTCAATGATCAAATATTTGTTTGGGTGCTAAATAATTTCAAGGTATGTGCATACTTTTATAACTTGATTCGTGTAGATTAACTTACATGTACTACATTATACTATTTTCCCTTGTGTATAAACATATATATATAAGGGAAAATACATTATTTTTCATTCCCCCTTGTAAAGGATATATGTATTTGAATCAAAAGGAAACCACTACCAATACTAATGCTAAGTTTTTTCTCATCACAAAACGAATATATACTGGAATCAGCCTGTCAGTCCATCTGTGTGTCCATCTGTGTGTTTTCCGCGGCTTACGGAAGAGACATGGTGAGGTTCGGATGCACTGTACAGAATAACTTTTTTAGGTTCATTCTATATGAATATAAACTTTTTGGGGGGTGGGGTGGGGGCGAGGGGCTTGTGAGGTCAAATAAAACGGGGGCTTGTGCGAATAAAACCGAAAACCCCTAAGAAACTTCTAGTAAGAATATCCGTCCGTCCATCTGCGGACAACGATTCAAGTAATTTTGTGTCTCGAACTCCTCAAACAGTTTTGCGACAAAAGTAATAAAACTTAAAACATATAGTGATCAGATGTTGAAGTTTTGCAAAACACCATTTTAAATCATAATTCCGTCTGACAGAATAATTATCTCCCCTTGAACTTACATATCTTTATCAATCTGTGTACAACAATTCAGGTAATTCCTCCGGCAATATTGCTTCAAAAATACAAAATCCCAAATCTTTATACATAAATTGATCACCCGAAGAAGGTTTGAAAAACGTCATTTTGAAGGTTTAACTCCCCTGGCAAAAGAATTTGTTCCCCGCTTAATTTAAACATTTTTATTAAGCAAGTATCTTGCGGGGTACTAAGTCACCTCCTTTAACAAGCACTAGTCTTTTTCTTGGATAAAACCTGTTTTGTTACATTAACCAAAAAGTTATCATCTGTTTTCTGATTAAAAGCTAGAAAATAATGATAATAAATGAAATAGGAACTTAATGTTCAGAAAATATATAGTTTTAAACTTGAAGAAAATTTGTTCACGGAATAACTTTTCATTTACAAATATCAATATGTAAAGAACGATTTTATGTTTAATTCTGGCTTTAAAGTGATTAATAATAGAATTTGGTTCTAATCCAACAACATAGAAAAAGGGGTTTTAGCTGTAATTAGGGAAGGTATTTGCATGTTTACATATTAGCGACATTGCTTCAACCAATTCATTCTACTCCTTGTTTTAGAATTCAAACTATGAGCTACAAATGTGATTCCCACAAACAGACAGCGACAGCTTACTGTAAAGTCCACAATATCGTCCTGTGTACAAAGTGCTTTATTGAAAACACCCACAAAGAGACAGACTGCAATGTGTGCGAAATTAAAGATATAAGCGACGGGATAGCAGTCTATCTTGACATAAAAAATGTAAGAGAAATCGCTAGGATGAAGGAAGAAAATATCAATGAAGAACGAGAAGCTCTGGAGGAACTACAGCGGTCTTTAAAGGTTCGAGTAGAATCTCGTTTTTCAAACTTAGTTGAAAAATTAGACGATAAGAAAAATAAAACTATCGATTTACTTGAAAGGAACATTGATAGAAAAAGATCATTTAATACTGTCCAATCCGAAACTCTTGCCAGCTGTATCACAGAGCTTTCAACATACTCCAAGCAGATCGAAGAACTAGGCAGCAAATACTCTGTTATTGACGTTGGCGAAGTTCGCCTAGGTATTGCAAAAATAAAAACAAAGGTTGAAGAAATATCTGTCAATATACTTGGAAAAGAGAATGGTAACTTTATTCCAAATGAAGATGGAAAATTATTCTACGCTAAAGAGGAATTTTTGGGTTATTTTGAATTTGATGACGATATTTATGTGGAGCCCGTGGATGAAAATCTAGAACCAAACGAAAACGATTTAATGAGCTCAGATGTGTACGAAAGTCTACCGAATGTTTCGAGCATTTTCGTTAGAAGTGAAAATGATCTAGCCAGGAATTTCAGCCAAATACATGTTTTGAGAGACAACAGAACTCTTCTCCTGGATTCCGCTAACGGACATCTCTTAATTGTTGATAATGAAGGAACTGTGGTAAACACATTCATTGAAAACGGCGACGGTAGAGTTCACGTTGTTGCGTGCAGCTGGAGTTTTGTCAAGAATGAATACAAAATTGCTCTTTTGGGTTTTGATGATACCGGGCCATTCATCAGACAAGTTAAATTTCTAGCAAAAGATACGTTCCAGAACAAAAGTAAGGTCCGTGTACTCGGGCCGCTACAAAAGTATGAACTAGACGTAAAATCTTTTTGTTTTGACGAACCATCTTCAACATGTGCTATAGTCTTAAAGGACAGGATTATACATGTGCAACTTCAGAAAGAAAAAGTTGTTGATTTCCACAGTTTAAACGCCGTCACTGTCGGCAATACATCCGAAGCAGATATGGTCTACGATTTTCAGGAAAAATCTTTGTACATTCTCAACAAACAGACAAACTCGTTAAAGCGTTATAACTGTAAGACTTCAGAGCTTCAGTGGGAGGAAAAGTTTGCAAACGACACGAAACGCTTCAAACCTCTGGGAATAACCTTAAAAAATACTGACAATAGGTTGTTGGTCATTTGCACTGAAAAGATTATCTTATTAGACCTGTCCGATGGTAAGACCGTAAACGCAAAAGAAGATTATAAATTTCCTCCAGACCTATTGGCATTTTGCCTCAAGGGAAACGATGTCTTGACCTCCAGGCGCTCAGCTACAAGCACATTATACTTACATTTACAGGCTAAATGTGAAAAAAGGAGATATACGCGAAACGATTACTACCATGAAGTAAAAATTGCTGGAAATTAAGATACTAGTTAATATGCGTTATGCGTTAATAAAAGCTTATTAGTTTATAAGTAAAACTTGAAATTGTGCCGATCCACCGAAATTATTGAGTATACTAGAGGGGATTTAAAAATAATATTTTACCAACTCAACAAACTACTCAATGTGACGTCACCAGGGCCATTATTAAGTTAGTTTTTTTCCCAATTAAAGACCCCGCCATATCAAATTCAACACCAACATCAAAACAATATTCATTACTCAACCCCATTGACTAGAAACTATAAAACTTCCCCAATGATCGCTCTTTCAATATACACAACCACAGTCTATATTCCAATCCAAGTCTACAGTGAATAATGATCAGATACAGATAACAATCGCTAGATCAGAGACAAAGTTAGAATTGGTCAAACAAAAACTGGAGCTGTGTCTAGAGCAAATTAATTTAAAACTGTCTGAAATGGATCTTAAATTTAAAACTAGATTTCAAACAATAGACATAATTACACTAGCCGAAATTGAAGCCAGTATGAATTACGTTTCCGAACAATACGACAACCTAGAAATAATGTAGAGAAATCGAGAGTTTGTTGAAAAAGGAGAAAATGGTTGGCGAAAAGTTAACAACTGAGTTATCGGCATTTGTGAAGGAGAACGACATGCTTAATGAGAGCACAATGGACTTACAAACTCGGCAAATGGGATAAAATAGTGCGAGTCTTTGGAATGAAGGTGACAGGGGGGGGGGGTGTAAAAATTATTTAAACTTTTTGTTTATCCTTTCTTCACATTTTTTAAAATTTTGATCTGCTTTGATTTCCAATGTTTCCTCGGCACTTACAAAACAAGCAGGCAGTGTAGACTAAGATCAGACTGCACGCATGTGCAGGGCGATCGTATTATTTATACCTACCACTGCTTTTATCAAATCAGGAATATTCATGATCAGGATCAGCATGAAAAGGGTTTAGTTCATCTATTTCCAGGACAAAGCCTCAAAATAGCGAAAAGCATTTGATGAATAATTGTCCACTGATAATAGTATAAGTGACCAGTTTACAGGAGCGCTGTAAAAACTTTATCCGGAGCTTAAGAAAGCACATGGTGAAGGAAAATGGGCTGTTATGTCTTTCGATAAGCTGTATACAAACGATGAGATGTTAACGCTGAATAGTAACAAGAGGGCCGTTGACCCTGGGTGCCTCACCTGAGATAAAGGCTCCTATTATTTCAACAGTCGAATTTCATGTTAAAGTTAGGTTTATGATACAAGTGGACCATTCTTTATACCAGAGTTTCAACGGATTTCAATTCTTTTAGCTATTTGCAAAGGGGACAACCTAAGGAAGATTTCTGCCAAATTTGGTTCAAATTGGCCCAGTGGTTTGGGAAGAGATGTCGTTTAAAAATCGTTCTTTATTTCTTAGGGTCCCTTAGGCTCTACCCCTAGGGACCCGAAGGTCATGATTTTAACTTTTTTGATAGAGGCCGATATATAGGAGGATGAGATTTTTACAGATTATTTTAAAATTCCCCTTTTGGTGCCATAAAAGAGTTATTTAACGGATTTCAATTCTTTTAACTATTTGCAAAGGGGACAACCTAAAGAATATCTCTGCAAAATTTGGTTCAAATTGGCCTATTGGTTTGGAAGGAGAGGTTGTTTAGAATCGTTCAGTACGTTACTGGCCTTTAGTTAAATTGATTGATTGAATATTACTTTACACTTCTGATTATTGCAACATCAAAATATATGGCTTTTAAGAATTTCTTTGCTCTTGTTTGACATATAATAAAAAACATAAAAGAGATGATGGTGTTGTAATTGTGTATTACAATGTTTACAAAATAATGAAATTCGTTTGAATCAATGATAAATCGTTTAGAAAATAAGATATTTCGTTAAATGAATGTACTGACATATTACAGACAAAGTTTATGGATGGAGAAGTCGCAGTTAAACATCGACGAATTTTTCATGTAGTGAAGTTCTTATGGAAAAACACGTAAAAGAGAAAACGTCATTATAACAAATTACGAAAGGAATGTTTATCACGTACTTGTAAAACTAACGCTGAAGATGTTAGAATATAAAGTTAATTCTAATAGTGATGACAGGTCGGTTTTAGGTAGGGGCAAATTTTTGCATTATTTTTTTCATATTTAGCCAATAACACATGGTCTACTTTTAATATCAATAAAGTGCTACCGCCAACTACTAATGTCACTTACATGGAACCACCCGATAAAACCATTACGTAGGAGGAAATTATTTATTTCATTGCTCAAGAGGAACAAGAGTCCGGAAAGATTTTTTCTTTGACGCTAAAGATTTTATAATACTTACCTAGTAAGGATTTGCATTATATCTTTTGAATCAGGTGCATACCTAGATTTATGGACTTAATGTGTCTATTGTCCCTATTCATAAAATTGGCAGAAATAAAGACCCGGGTAATTATATGCCTTTTTACGATTCTCAATTCTATTTTAGAGACAGTCGTAGTACTGTTGATTGTATTTTATTCTACACAACATAATTGAAAAAAATACACCAGAAAAATAAATTACACTGCGTTTTATCGACTATGAAAGTGCTTTGATACTATCCGCAGAGAAGCGCTTTAGCTTAAATTTATTTCTATCAGAATCAGTTCAAATTTAATAAAATATATTTAAAGTATATGTAGCAATGTTTAGGCAAGTATTAAAGTGGCATCACAAGAATATGTACAAAACAACGATATCTTAGTGACATTGATGAATCTCTTTCCACTTATCGTAATGATAGTCCCAAAAAAATTTGGAAAAACCTTCGCACTTTAGAGAACATGATCAAGAAAAGCGATACAATTCCAATTCTTAAAACTTCTGATAACGGCCAGGAAACATTATACTGTACTGACGATGAAAAGGCGGATTAACTGAATATTTCTTTTCGTCTATATCAACTGTCGACGATAGGAATGCGAGTTTACCTCCTTTCTAATTAAAAAATCAACAGCAGGCTTGGTCAAATACAAGTATCAATGGATGAAATTATTAACTCACAATATAAATAAAGCTGTTGGACTAGACCACATACGTCACAGGCTACTTAAAATGGTAAAAAATAGTATATCGATACCCTTAACCATAAATTGTCTATAAATCTCTCTCTGTTCGGAAATTTCCGCGTACGTGGAAAGAATCGATTACATATTCCTTATCTAAAAAAG
Source organism: Fragum fragum (assembly GCA_946902895.1). Lineage (NCBI taxonomy): Eukaryota > Metazoa > Mollusca > Bivalvia > Cardiida > Cardiidae > Fragum > Fragum fragum. The sequence goes on along the minus strand of OX336370.1, from coordinate 58,344,851 downwards.
GCGACAAAGCTACTAGTAGTAATTATCGCCCTATCTATTTACTAAGTTTAATTAGTAAGCAAATGAAAGGATGTATACATAAACATGATTACAATTACCTATTCGACAATGCACTAATTTATGAAAAATAGTCGGGTTTCTTGAAAGGCCACTCAACTGTTTATCAACTGCTTGAGTTATATTAACAAGTCACATCGTCATTAGATGCAAAACAAAACACTTGTATGATATTTGTGATATACCAAAAGCATTTGATAGGGTTTGGTATCGAGGTTTGATGTTTAAATTACACCAACTAGGTATTAACGGTCCTCTTCTTGAATGGTTCTAAAATTATCTTTCTTATCGCACGCAATCAGTTATGGTGAAAACATGAAAGTCAAGGACAAGTTCTATTAATGCCGGGGTACCTCAAGGCTCTGTGCTCAGCCCACTGCTTTTCTTAGTATATGTTAATGACATATCCGAAAATTTATTGAGCATTTCAAGACTTTTTGCAGACAACACTTCCTTAGCAGGTTCTGTAGCTCATATTCAAGACATAGAAGGCATTCTCAACCATGATTAACTTATAATTTTCCGATAGGCTGATCAGTGGGTTGCTACATTCAATTCCTCCAAAACAGTGGCATTGCTTGTCACAAACAAAAATGTACAATTCCAAATTTGATTTTTAACGACGTCTAAACTCAATAAGTAGATAATCACAAACATCTGGGACTTACCTTTGGTAACGACACGAACTGGACATAACATATTAACAATATATCAAATTCAGCCTGAAAACTGCTAGGGATAATGAGAAACCTTAAGCTTAAATTAAAACGAGAATCACATCTACAAATCTATCTATCGTTCCTGCGACTAATAATTGAGTACGCTTGCATAGTTTTTGATAATTGTACTGTCCGTGAAAAGGAAACGATTGATATCAAAACCTTGTATGCATTTTCAAAATAAGGAATGGAATTGCCCCTAGCTACTTACAAAATATATTTCCGCCAAAGGTTAATTCTAGAACTACCAATGCTTTAATAAATGCTCACCAAATCGACATAGGTAAATGCCGCACCGAAATATTTGCAAGTTCTTTTATACTATCAACAGTCTTTTTGGAATAAATTTATAGAAGATATAAAAAACATTCAGCCTCTTTCACTTTTCAAATTCTAGATTATAAGACGTTTTTCTGTACAAACTGTACCAAAATATAACTCTAAAGTGCCCAGGAATCTATTAGTTTTACACACCAGACTTCGGAATAACTGCAGCAATCTAAATTTTTATCTGTTCTCAAACCATATTTCTGAATCCACTGTTTGCAGCTGTGGTCATCCAGTCGAAGACGCTGAATACTACTTTTTTCGGTATAATAACTTCAAGGAGGCGCGCCTAAAAATGTTTCGCGATTTACGTCACTTCCACTCTCTTTCTACCAATTTCCTTTTGTTGGGGTCTGATAATTTAAATAACGAATAGAATTCTTTGATATTTAAAATAGTTCAAAATTTCATCAAAAAATCGAAAAGGTTTGACAGATAATTTCTTCCGGCAGTGTTTTACTTCGTGTTGGTTCCAGAGCTCAATTGCTGACAGACAACAAGATTCCATCCCCTCCCCCACAGACATTTTTTAATTAATAATTTTGCCAAGATTTTATTTTTCAGTAATCTTTTTAACAATTTTTCTGTTTTCCTATAACTTGTCATCAAATTTCCTTCTCTGTAACCGGAACTAAACTTTCTGCTGCTATCCTATATAAATTGAAATATACGAAATACGATTTTCACTCAATTAAAGACAGGTAATGTGCATGTTCATTTGTGGGATGGCCAAATACTAAGTTGTGAGAACTTGTGGCCAAACCCCTTTGCTATTTCTTGTATTTATATATATGTTATATGTCTTGTAAATGTTTAAGGGAGAAATGGTGGTAATAAAATATGTTTAAACTACACTAAGATTTAAAACCTATGTACGGCTATTTGGCTTACCGATGGATATTAAAACTAAATTGTTCCATTTTGATAGAATTCTAGTATACATCATCCTTTACGATTCGGAGGAATGGGGAATTTACAAATAGTAACAAATTGATTCTTTACATATCAAATTATGCAAGCTAATTCTAGATGTTAGTAAGTTTGTGTAATGACCCTTTCCTTTGTGAATTAGGTCGAAAACCGCTTTTTATTATAGACATTGAAAGAATCTTTAAAAATTGGAAAAAAAAGACCCTTCGTAATACACACAATCTTAATCAAAGGATTGAAAGTCCTGCGGGCGATTTTGTTGACTTATCAGTAACCGCGCTCAATAAAGCCAGCATGTATCATTAAGATGAGTAAGTTAATCGTACACCTAAGTGGGATGAGCAGCTGGAGGCTTGATAAGGATGTAGTGGTAGTACTGGTGTGAGAACTACAAGGAATCCAAGGTTAGGAGCTCAAACCGCTCCGATATAACTGAAATACCATTAAAAGTTGCGTAAAAACCAATTCCATAAATCATGACCCTTTTTCTCTTTACCGAAATCGCTTTTTTTTATTTTATCACAACGTTTTCTTTAATATTATTTCATCAGTGCAAGAAAATTTGTGGTTATGTGGTAAAAGATTAAATGATAACAGGTAAAGAAGTCAAAGCTAACATTAAATTCTTTTTGCGTTGAGCATATTATTACAAATGAAGTACTACTTGTCCGTTTCAAAGATATAGTCGAATTCAAGAGGTTTTTTATTCGGCGAGGTTAAAGAGGCGCTTGAATCGCGACTATAACAGGGTTTTAACTTGTAACAAATACAAATACAAATCGTTTATTGTTCAAATCATACACACTCATATGATATACGAACATAACAAAGTAAACTGCTTACATACAATACATTCAGATAGTGACGAGAGAAAAGGGTACTGACATACTGTGTAAACGGGGTGTAAATTTGCTCAGCCCTGCCAGGTCAAACTAAAATACAGGATTAGGAGTTAGTTTAAATGTGTTCGCTTACTCCACTAACCACTGACCTAGATACTATTTTGAAACGCGAGGGAATTATTTCTCTCATTAAGACAAACTTTTAGACAATTTACCATGGATATATTAAGTCGAAGTTTTAAACCCTTTTCCTTGATATTCATGACTAGAAGGAGGCTATTGGCGATCAGCAAGTATGTTATTTTTTATCAGCAATGAAACAAGATCGAGGCGATCACATAGATTTCACTTCAAGTTTATGTGCATGCGTGTAAATGAGCGGAAATGCGTGAAAACTCATTTCCGGTTGATTTGACATACCGGTTTTGTCCCACAAAACCGCTAAAAACATATTTAGAGAACTGTTATTCATCTGTGTTGTAAAATTTAGGATTGGACTACATCCGGACTGGAACATGTATTAATTTTGATTATTTCCATTAAATACAAAGAATCATAAGAGGTCAGTTCATTCAAAAATGGTGTTCAGATATACCGGGTCTAGTAAATGTATCTATTCCCACCAATTTAAGAAATAAATTGGATTTGAATCATACTCAACTAATGTGTAAGAGATAAACAGGGGACTCTTCTCACGAAACTTAGAATATGTGACCATAGACTAGCTATTCAAACAGGAATGTATAACAGCATAGTCAAAACAGAGGGATAACAAAAATCTTGTAGAATCGGAATACCATTTTGTTCCAATATTGTCTATTAACAGCGATGCTTTCAATTTTTTCCATCTTTTACCTGTATTTATTCAAAACAATCTCTCACGGTATTTTATCGTTTTAAATTTTATTCTTTCGTGCATACAAATGTAATTACACGAGTATATTATTATGTAAATGTTTATTTGGCCAAAGGCACAAAACGCGCCGACGTCCCTAATAAGGATATTTGAAGTTATGATGAATAGGCACAGAGAAATCTTACGATTACTGACTTTTGGCCAATTAATTCGTGGTACTCTGTTCGAGTACTACAACCCTAGCATATAAAAAAAGCTAAAAAAAAAGTCTGTTTGGGTATCAGTAAGAAGACTTTTGAAATACGTCAGATTAAAAGTCAAAGTACATGAATGTGTCTTTTCTTAATAAAAACTTGATAATTTAGAACTCACGGCTATAAATGAAGTACTTTTGGAAATACTATAGACTATTGTAACTGATCAAACTGTGAGGAAGTAAAGGCTTATAATAATAAACGGATCGCCGCTATCGGTCAAAATTCGATTAATTCGATTCAATCTTTTATCTATTTAGACCAGATGTTAACTTTGAACGCCGACATTCACATTCAGAATTTCTGTCACGTTATTTACATAAATGTCGTCAATACGGCTTAATAAGGTAGTAGTTACAACGTTAGGTCGCCCATCAATCATTTGCCCTCTATTTCATGTGTCAGGTAACATATTTTTTTAGAAAATAATGTCTGTTATTATCTCAGTGGAACTGTCATGTTGGAGGGAAGTGGGCGTGGTCATAGATCTGACAATTGGATCACATCGGATATTGTTTGAAATGCCATGCAAAGGTAGTTATTAGAGAATACCATACATGATTTAATCCTTGTCATGCTGAATAAAATCCTTTTCAGAATTATATAAAAAACAAAGGGTTGAAAGCACTGGTAATACTTATTGTTCAGTTGTCATTACTTCTTTTGTAAATTAATTCCATAATTAACTCTCAAAAGGACAGACATGAGATGTAGACTAAGAGCAGTCTGATCTTTGTCTATACCTCCTGCTGAATCATGAATACAAGGGTTAACATAGCACGACTTTGAATGAAAAGATATTTTTGAAACTTCCTCATTTGATGATAAATGAGATGTTTAATCCTTTCCTGATTAATCCCTGGTTTTTACGTCGCTGTGTTTTTGTACTTGAGAAAGCATTGTGGAAAAAGAAGAAATTGCTTGTAACAAGCAATTTCTTCTTTTCCACAATATTTTCTACCCGAATGAATGGTGTTTTTTTTTTCAAATAAAGTTTACTTTAAACTGTCGCTTGCAAAACTTTTGAATTTGGACCAGTCTAGAATTTAAAAAAACGGGAAAGGGTTAACCCACTCATATACAATTACGCTTATTGATAACCTTCAAGAATAACAATTAGGGGGGAAATGTGTGAAATGAAAAAAAATGCTTACACAATGTTTTCTATCTAGAAATTTCAAAATATCTGAAAATTTTATCAAATTTAAATTGTTTTTTTTTTTAAACTCCTATGAAATTGGACTAGCCTAACTTTCGGTTAAGCGGGAATTGGTGAAAGATCTAGAAATAAGATATTCCTATTCAGATGATTTGTATGAGTTGTGTGCAAATATATTTGAACTAAACTTTTATGGCAAAAAGCCACATAAAAAAGGGCGTGTTCAGTGAATTTTGTAGCCAGAAGAATCTAGGTGTTAATCCATTCCCACATAATCCCACTTTTTACACCCTTCGAAATAAAAGCCTTGGAAAACATTGTCGGTACCGAAGATTTTTTTTAATGTAGGTAACTTCATTATCTACAATGTTTTCTACCCCATTCCCCCATCTGAAACTTCTTTGAGTTTGGGCCACTCTAAGAATTTGTCTCGTGGTAATGGGTTAAACCAGGCATCTACGTCGTAAGAAGTTGTGATTAAGTCCTTAATACCGTTATATTGGAACTAATTAAAAGTTCGTGAAGCCGAACAGCGTTTGAAAACCGGGCGTAAAGCATTGTGTTATACTTTGTTTGTCATTAATGCTTACAGAAAGATAGAAAATTGATTATCAAATTAACCTCCATACAAACTCCATACAATTTCTACATCTAAGAGGTGTATAGTGTATTAACTACATTTGCATTTAACTCATATTAATTAGTACAAAAGTCTATACTCTTGTGTTCCATATTTTCTTTTCTCTTGCATTACAATTTAATTTTAGTTTTGTATGTCAAGATTCAAGAGTTTTAATTGGCTGAATGTTGAGCCTGCAGCTATTTTGTATACTTATGCACAGAGTAGATTCATGGAATTTTACTAAAAACAAATAAAATGTTTGCTTATTTTTTTTTTAATGTATAGCAGCGATCGTCTATGAAGTTGACAATAAATGCGTGGAGTAAAGCGCAGTACACAAAAAATTCAAAATGTAGGACAAAAAACTCAGCACACTCCGTCTTCCTTCCCTTGTTTATGTAAATCGTGAAAATTGAATTCTACGAAAACAACTTACAAAGGTTTCCCACTGATTTACTGTAATATTGGGGGGAGGGGAATAATCAAAGTACTGAAAGTACTGTAAGCTAGCAAAGCATGGTTGAATTTAGAAAACATTCTCTTGTTTGGTAGAAAACATTGTGGACATTGAAGAAATTGCTTGTAAAAGCAATTTCTTCATTGTCCACATTTTTTTCGAAAGCTTTTTTTCAAGTGCTTAAAAAGCGGAATTGATTGGGAATATGTTAATAGCGTACTTCTGACAGAGTTCACTCTAATTTGAATAGAGTTTGAAATACATGTATTCCTTAAATACATAAGAACTACTTTTAATTGCGTAGGCATTTAATGGATTTAGTGGTTAAACCTCCAGTGTTAGTTTGCACTCGTCGACCTTTGAGACGACCTCAAAATTTCGTCTATTAACTTAAGCTATCAAAGCTGACGCTTTGCTAGCTAAAAAGGTATAGAGTTTATCTGTTCGTTATCATAGCAATGAGCCTTGGCAATTCGTATCAGGCAGTTCACCACAGGTTGGGCGATTCTTTCGTCAAGAGAAGAATTTTAACGCCGGCTACCATATCATTTTTCCTTTGTTATTCTTAACCCTTGTCGTGCCGAATAAATTTCCTTTCAAAATTTCATAAAAAAGGGCTTATAGCACTGTAGACCTGGTTGTTAGGGTCATTTTGAAAATTGATCGTATGGCTTAAAAAGGACAAGCAGCTGATAATGCTGCTTATATGTGCTGCTACTCTTTATCTCTGTCTCCTGCCAAATCAGAAATTTTCCAAATTCTGCATGACAAATGTTAAAAATTGATAAGCCGTCACAGACAAAGTCACTGCATAATCTCGAAACTTTGCATGTTAATGTCGAATCGCGGCTGTCAGTCAAGGAACAAATCGACTAATCAAATTAATCAATTAGACCAGAAGTGAGTTTTGAGCTCCAATATTGGCCGCCATTTATGTTAGGCTTTTTTGTTGGGTTCAAGACTTAAACATCTTAACTACAGCTTGAATAAGCTGTAGTAACGACGTTTAGGTCTCCAACAAATTATTCTACTACTTTTTTTACATACTACTGGGCAAACATTTTGAAAAATAAACCGTTTATGGCGCGATCGAAATGGAACTTCCTGTATAGGAGTCAGTGGGCTGGGCCACATAGTAAAAGAGCAGGGCCAGCGAAGGGTCAGCTGTCCTTGATCGTTCCTAAAAACAGTTCCTATGTGGTCTTGATTCTTTAGAAATTTCAGAAAAAATCACAGTTTTAAGACCCGTTTTTTCATGAAATCTCCTTTAGAAAAGGACTAGTTGCGTCACTGACGGGTCGTCGCTGCCAATGAAGGATTTCCATTGGACAATCTGGTCATTGATTTAGAACCGGTAGTGAACTTTGAACTCCGATACATGTGACAAGCTTTTTCGTTGGTTTAACGACTAAAAGCGACCCTTAATAAATTAAATTCACTTTAAATAACATTATCATATACTGAGCAAAATTGAAACTTGACACTCCGAGTTCTTGAAACCAAATATTTGAAATTAGATATACTGCAAGAACTTTTTGGTGCATAAAGACCACAAAATATCTGGCTTTTTCTACAGGTATACCAATTTCTCAGCAGCATGGTGTTACATTGATAAACGTCGAAAAGGTTAGGGTACCCTCAAAATAAGATTGACGTGATGATCAAAAGATAACACTTATATTTTCAATATCGATTGTGTCCACCTCTAGGACATCTAACAGTAACACAACGCCACCTTGTTGATCTTAGATCAATTGTAAAAACTTCATGAGAAAGAAGTGTCCATTGTTTAACAAGGGCAAATTTATGAATGAACTTTTAATGTCTGATGGGGATTGACTTGCTGATGGACACGGATGGCTAGCTCGTCCTAGATCAGCGGATCGGATCGAGGTCAGGGCTGCGTGAAGTTGAGTCTAAGGCATCTATTTAGCATATGTCACAGTCGCATTTCACGATCATTCCAATGTGACGTCACAAGAACCGCCCTCGCTCTCGGCCGATGAGCAACTGACCCGGTCTGGCGTAGAAGGGTTTTCAAATTAATTGCTATTTATCATGTGCAACTCCAGCTTGTGCGCGTAGTGAAAGAAGATTTGTACCAAATAACAACAAGGTTTATGGTATGCTCTTGTAATAGATGTTTCCCGTTTTCAAGTTGTACACGGTAACGGAACGTTGTTCCTATTTGTTATGCCATAGCCTAGAATGTTTTTTTTAAACAGGAGCACGAAAATATGTAAAACTTAAATAGTGGCAAGTTTTCATTTTTGCTCATCATCTTACTTTGAGATGAATAGCAAAATTCTCCCAATAAGCACCATCCATCATCTTGAAAGGGTCCCAACTTATCACCTCGACACATACATCTTGGAATGCGTCCAACGAGCCTTGAAAGCGGCAGGTGATTGTACAGAAAGATGAAAAGTGAATTTCAGATATTCCTAGTTTTTAGTACTACCAGTGCTTTGATTGTTATTATAAAACGTAGTAAACTAGTCCGTATTAGGGGTTCCGTACGTTTCAATTTTTTTGGAACCAATTTTCAATAGATATCACAGGATTGGTGAGACTGAGACTTTATTAAGGCCAGTCTAGACAAAAAGACATCAGCCAGGTTGTTTAGAACAGATTATCTTTATAGTGTTTTCTTTCCGAATCACCTGTCATCCTTGTATAGATATACAAGTCATAGTGAGCGATCAAAGGTCAATTTTAGACAAAATTTACCTTTGATCGCTCTCTATAACTTATACATGAATACATGTGCAGATTAATTAACAATATGCGGATATCGAAATCATCCAAGTAAACTTCCCTACCTGTTTGATGGGTTTAAAACCCGTGTAATAAATGAATGAAAGCGATAACCTTGAAAACGAAGCAAAATTTCTTGAAAATAGTGGTCGTTTTTTCCCGGCATTCAAATCTTAAATTTATTACCAGCTCCAAGTGGATTTAAATTTGATATTGTCATTGAGACGATATCAGCGATCACAACGAAATTTATGAACTTCTATTTTTCAAAGCAAGGAACACTTAACTACTAACATAATGCATAATTATATCATATGTATACAAACAAGAGGACCAGTTGCCCTGGCGCTCACCTGAGATAAGGCTCTTTTTTCTTCAAGGCCTAATACAAACTGGGTCGAGAGAAAACCTCCTTTATTATTTAGCTCAAATCAACAAGCTCAATTTTGTTGAAAATGGCCAAATAGTTTTGAAAGGGTTTGTTTCTTTATTTCTATTTAAGCCTATTCACCCTGTGGCTCTAAGATTTTATCAATTTTGAAGGAGGTCAATGTACTGATGCTTCATGCAAAACTCAAGATTCTTCAACTTCTGGGAGGAGATGGTTTTTTGGTGTTTTTTTTTTTTTTTTTTTTTCAATTTTACTCTTGTTGTGACAACAAACAGAGTTTTCAACTGATTAAACTCTTTGGTTGAAATCAGCCCGGTGGTTTTGGAGGAAATGTCGTTTTAAAAATCCTTCTTTATTTCTCTTTAAGCCCCATCCCCTGGGGCTCCGCCCCTGGGTACCCGAGGATGATGATTTTAGCAATTCTGAAAGAGGTCATTGTACTGATGTTTCATGCCTAATATAAAGGCTCTACAACTTCTGTATCAGAAGGAGTTATTTTTAAAGTTTTCATTAAAATTTCAGTTTTGTTGCCATGGCAACCAAAGTTTTTTTACGGATTTCAATTCTTTTATCATTTTTCAAAGGGCACCACCCAAGGAACATTCCTACCAAATTTGGTTGAAAACTGCCCAGCGGTTTTGAGGAGATGTCGTTTTGAAAATCATTCTTTATTTCTCTATATACCCAAGGTTGAAGATTTTAGAATTCTGAAAGAGGTCAATGTACTGATGCTTCAAACAAGGCTGTACGCCTTCTAGGTCAGGAGGAGATAATTTTTAAAGTTTTCATTAAATTTCAGTTTCGTTGCCAGGGCAACCAGAGTTTTTAAGGGATTTCAATTCCTTAAGCAATTTTTAAAGGGCATAACCCAAGGAACATTCTTGCCAAATTTGGTTGAAATTCGCCGTGCGGTTTGGTAGGAGATGTTATTTAAAATCCTTCTTTATTTCTATATAAGCCCCACCCCTTGGGCCCCACCCCTAGGTACCCGAGGTTGATGATTTAAGCAATTCTGACAGAGGTCATTGCACTGATGCTTCATGCCAAATATCAAGTCTCTACGCCTTCTGGGTTATGAGGAGATAATTTTTTCATTAAAATTTCAGTTTTGTTGCCATGGCACCCAAAGTTTTTTTTTCAACGGATTTCCATTATTTTAGCAATTTTTAAATGGCAAAACGCAAGCAACATTCTAGCCAAATTTGGATGAAATCCACCCAGCGGTTTGGAAGGAGATGTCATTTTAAGATTGTTGACACACGACGGACGACGCACGACGGACGCCGGACTCAGGTCGATCAAAAGACCTTACCATGAACACTTCGTGCTCAGGTGAGCTAAAAACACTTTGTCATCATATGATTTCTAACAATAACGAACCTGGCATCTCAAGTGCTCTAAATTCTATGATATGCAGTTATAGGGACAAGCGCTGACTCTTTCCCGTATGAGCTGATCTTCAAGGTTCGTCTCAGGAAAATGGCGATCACATACTGCCTGCAGTGATGTACTGAATGTCCAATTTATATACGATTAACCCGCTGCCTATAGATTGACGATATTGTTTTCGTCCTTAGATACAGTAAATGTTTCGCCGACATTATACTCGTTCTTGACGCTACAAATTTCAAACATTTTAAAATCAGGATATTTTCATAAACATCCGCGCACTTCATTAAGACCACGATAAACAAAATATGAAGAAATCAATAATTATTGACAAAAAAATGACATTAAAGCTTTTATAATAAAAAAGTATAATCAATCTGGTTATAATTATCATTATTCTATGAAAAATCTCTCACCAAATCTCTTGTACGTTGATAAGCATGAAACACACACACACAAACTTGTCTGTCAAGGCCTTTCAACATATTATAGTGATGTCTTTAAATAAACTGGTTATTGTTGTTGCTTTTTGAAAAAAAAATCTCTCACTCGTAGACGTTGTCAAGTGTTAAAAGAGCTCCTGTTTTTCAATGCCTAGCAACTCGTTCTGTCTCATAAGAAGAATTGTTTCAATCTGAATTCATACTGTTATGATGAAATGAACAAAGCCGAACAAGCACTGTATTTTCGGTCCGATACGGACAGATATAAAGGAAACGCTCACATGTGACCCTTTTGAACCTAATTCGAAATTTGACCTATGTTTGATCCATATTCATATTAAATAATTCTAAAAGTACTATACGAAGAAGAAAAGATATAGATTTTAACTCGTCGTTGCTGCAATAAATTACATATTCTTGTGACTCATATATTATACACCATCGAGATCCACTTGTCTTGATCCTATGGTCTGAGTTTTATCAAACTTAAGAAACATTAGTACATTTCATAAGAGCAACAGCATTGTTCTTGACTCGTTTAATGTCATACCGAAGGAGAAAGGTCAAATTAAACCCAGCCTCATCCTTATCCTACAGCTAAATTCTAAGAATATCATATACACTTGTTGATCTTGGTAAAAGAAAGTATGCTTCAGTTGGACTTCATGGTCACACCCGAAATTCATGGTCAAATTTCGATCTATTCTTTTATTTCTTGATTTTATGGCCCAATTCTTATTTCATTTTACACGCTTTTAGACCATGTGCTGCACTTGATTAAGGCTCCTACAGTCTAGGTCAAAGTCACGGCATAGGGTCAGAACTCGAGGTTGCCTTTATCTATTTATCCTATAGGCCTATTCTCATTACATTTTACACGCTTGTTTACAATGGTTGGAGTAATTGTAATGAGAAAGATTTAGGCTCATATCTCAAGGTCAAGGAAATAACTAAGGACCAAAAGTCAAAATCTGATGTTGCTGTATCTCTTTATCCTATTGGCTGATTCTCATATATAATACACTTGTAAATCTTGATGAGAGCTAGAGTGCTGGTTTTGATTCCTCTCCTACTAGAAAGGTCAAGGTCACATTTCAAGTTCAAGTGCAATTCTCCTTCTTGTCTTCATTTCTTGATTCTTTTGTTCGTTTCTCAATATAGTTAACATACACCACTTGATTGGGAATTTCGCTACGTTTGACAGCTTATCTGCCACGGTCAAAGTCAAAGAAAAAAGTAAATAGCATTTTTTTTTTAATTTGTGCCCTTTGGTCTATTTTTGCTTCGATATGGGTGGCATGTTGTACTCCAAAGCTATTAAGTCTATAGATAATTCTAATTAAAATCAGCAGTACTCAATAAGTTTAATTGAAGCTACCGATGGTTTATCTTGGCATTCTTCTACAACAGTCTCAGCCGTGACAATTCCCTTCCCTTTCAAACAAAATGCACTTACATCGCTTCTTAGACTGATGGCTGTTGGACAGATAGATCCAGTTTTCTTCGTGACCACAAAGAATTGTCGCGAACTTATAAATCCGAGTGTTTCTGGATTGCTCTGTCTCATTGTGGTGGGAACGAAATTATGCGATGGTAATTGTGACTGACTAATAGTCCAAAGAATTGTATCTTTTTCGAAGCTGTAACACTCTAAGGTTTTTAATGCCCTGTCCATTGTGTAAAAAGACTTGTCGCGTGGATCAAAGTGTGTGATTATTCCAGATAAATCTCCTAATGTCGTTTTCTCTCGTCTATGTAGACCATTCCTTCCCTTTTGGATAGTGAGGACGCGATCTGGGAAACTAATGAAAAATGTTTGCGACTTGGCGTCAGTTTCAAATCCTGTACAAGGTAGTTCTTCTAATGACATGGCATATGCTATATTGATAATTTTTCTATGCCCAAATGCTCTCCTGCCTATCTCAAGTGTCGAGATTTGAAGAAATCCGCCATAATCATGAAAGAGAGCCAACTGATCCTTCTTGAACAAACACATGTCTAAAACAACGCCATACTTCATTTTGTCTCGAACAGAGTCCAATACTTTTCCGCTTCTTTCAACCAAGACGACAGTGTTATGAGTAGTATCTAAAATGATAAACCCTCTGTCAGCGATATTTTCAATTTTACGTATGGTACATGGTAACTGACTGCTAGCCTCAGGACAAAGGATATACCTTTCTTTATTATTTGTTTCAGCTGGCTTCGACATAGGTCTAGACATTCTTCCATTTTCAGAACGTTGGTAGTCGTCAGCATCAAAGCTTTGTCGATTCTCACTCTCATCATATAATGGATTTGAAAAGGATTGTAGTATTTCATCACTTTCTCTTTCACATATGTTGCCAAGATCTATTTTAGATGCACCAAATGTCTCTGTAGACGGAATACAGGATTCCGTTGGACGGTCTTTATTTTCGACGGATTCCGTGAATATATCCGCAACTTTATTCATTGCATCAGAGAATTCGAAACACCCGAGGGATTCATCGCATGCTGACAATTTAAGTTTGTCCGATGGAGTAGCGATGAACTGAGCTTCAAGTTTTCTCGCATTTGTATTTGAAACTGGTTCCGAAACATTTAATGCAGCTGCCAGTTCAGACTTAATGCTTTCAACACCAGTCTTTGTATTTAGAAAAAAGTCTAGATGATCATATTTACCTTCAATGAGGATGTCCAATGACATGAGTATTTCAAAAATTTTGGATTGGTATGTATGTAAATTCTTAAGTTTTGACTGAATATCATTCTTTCTATCTGTTATTTCACTTCTGAGATCATCTAATGTGATTTCTTCCTTCATTCGGAGAAGCTGAATAATTTCATGGAATCGAAATTCTACCTTCTTTTGTAATTCCTGTCCAATAGAATAGAGATTTTTATCTTCGACTTCAAGAAGCTTGATTTTTTCTTTAAGAGCATAGTCTAATCCCAAAAGTTCAAGATAACACTGTTCGTTTTCATCGTCTATTTCTTCTATCGCACAGATGTCACAATATTCCCCGTCAACTCTATGTGTACATTTAAGAATACAGTGGATGCAAAGGGTTACTCGGTGTTTTCTACAAAAAGCCGTCACTGTGTTACCATGATTCTCACATTTAACTTCCATCCTGTCAATCTATGATACCAAAAGACACAATACTGGTTGTCGATGGATCAGAACCTGTTGTGTTTGTCATTTTACTGTTCTACGTTCAACAATAAAAAAACTGATAAGGAAAAGATAAAGGCAATACTTTATAAATCAAAAATTTATTATGCCCAATATATTAGAGCATGTCGTGCAGCTTTGGTATTAAAGAACAAACTCGAAAGTGATTTAAACCGCTTTGAAAAAAAGAGAGAAAAAAATATAAAAAAAAAAAAACGGATTTGCACATTGTCGTGCTATATAGGTTCGAATTCTGACGAGTCGCTTGTCACTGTAGATCAACGTCGAGTCTTAGTTAATCCCAGAAAGCTTTTGTTAGTTGACTTCGGCGAAATATTTACTTAACCCATTTTTGTTTTGCAAAATCTTAGACCTTTTCAAATTCAAAGGTTTTGAAGACGTCAATTTAAAGTGGTTTTAATTTTCAGTAGGGTAGAAAATGTTGTGGAATAGAAGAAATTGCTCTTTACAAGGTTAAGGAATCGTTTAGATGATTGACGCAACATGAATAAATCGACCAATCAAATTATTCATTCAGTCCGAAATTGAGATTTAAATTCCAACATCTGCCGCCATTTGCGTGAAACGAACGCCGTTATTACTGCTTATTTAAGATGTAGTTACGGCATGTTAGGTCTCCAACCAATTATTCTACTATTTTGTTACATGCTACTGACCATTTTTTTCAAAATAACGCCGTTTAACCCATTCCTAGACTGGTCCAGATTGAAAGAAGCTACAGATGACAGTTTCAAGTTGATGTAATTTTGAATTTGTTTATCTTTTTGGATAGAAAACATTGTGGATAATGAAAAATTTGCTCGATATAAGCAATTTGTTCATTTTCTACAATGTTTTCAATACCCTTCCTCTAGAGAGACGTCCATGGGACCAATGACCAATGAAGTAAGTGGGCGGGGCCAGCGATAGGACAATTATCACATTCTAAAGCCAAATACTTTTAGTAAGATCGACCAAGATATTGATAGAGCTACAAGCATTCAAAATACATGTGTGTTTGAAAGCGCATTTAAAGGAGGGAATTGTGCAGTTGTGTCTTTTTTCCTTTTTTTTTTTTTTTTTTTTTTGTTTGTTTGTTTGTTTTTGTTTCAAGAGAGCAAGAAATTATTCAGGCGGCCACCCTTAGTTCTAGACTAAAATTCCACTTACATTATTCAATTTAGAAGGTTTCTATAGGCACTTCGAAGCCTTTACATTAAACCCTAAGAGAATCTGTTGATAACATGACATATATCAGCCAGCACGTATAAGCTATTTCATCTAAGAATAAAACGATAAGTTCTAGCATATCATTCGTTTGTTTTTTAAACAACATCCATCTTTAAAAAGAAACGAATTGCATTAACTTGAACGTGCAAGGGCGTTACCGGTATGGTTTTAAGATTCACTTGCGAACTAAATTTGCATCGTAGAGCATCACTTATTTGACCAGTAAATCAACGCATTTGTATTCGCACGAATTTGATTATAGTCGGGATAGTCTTAAGAAGCTTGAAAGCCATTTTTTCACCTCGCCGTTTTTCGATAAATAATTTCAAACAATACTTTCACGCCTAATGCTTTTCTTTTCCTCGCATTTATTTTCTTTCCTATCCGTCTATCCTCTTATGTATGTATTTGTCTTTTTTCATCATGTAAATATACATAATTGGAGAAACCAAATATTTTGCTATGTGTCGTTGATTTCAAACCTATAAGGAGTAAACCAACTATTTAGGCTGAATGAGTAGAAAGATAAAGAAAATGCTAAACTAGATCGACGATTTCATACAATATTTATTTACCTATTCAATAGTTTCAATGGCCTTTGATATAAATCATTGTTAATCTTTCAATTGCTTGTAAAAAATTATGGCCTGTAGCATTAAACAAAACAGGAGCACCGCCTACGGGTGCCTACGCTCGACTGATGGACAAAATGCATCTAGAGTTATCCGCCTTGATAGTATTGGTTGGTCTTTTGATAGTTTCAGCGGCCGTCATAGCGCAGTTGGTAGCGCGTCGGACTGTCAATCTAGAGGTTCCGGGTTCGATCCCCGACGGCGGCACTCATCCTTTTCCGACTATTTGTCTATCACCAATAGGTCAATAATGAGGAGAAAAGGTGATATAAATATTACTTCCATATAAAAGAGCATTTTTTCTGGATTTGTTTTTAGTCTGTTGTGTTTTGTTTTTTGTCCGTCTTTAAGGGTTCTAATCACCAAAAGAATCACAATGATATTGCTAATAAGAATTTGTATGCGTGAAACCAAATTAGTGTTAATTTACACCTTAGTGGAAAAGGAGAAAAAGAGCATTTTCTGTACAGAAAAATACAAAAGTCATAATGATATCCAAATAACTCCAATTAAAACTGTTCAATCCTATCTCGCCCAACATTTCCAATAAGAAATTACTGTTGGAAAAGAACAAACCGCTTGTTACAAACAACCTATGTCTTTCTAAGAATATTTTGATAGGTGAGTTTCTTTCTCAATAATATTCCAAATACTATTGACATATATCATGTCCATTCATTTCTTTGAGAAAGCTCCAACATACATAGCTGACACAATAAGATCTAAAATAGATAACAAAAAATATGGTGATGTTAAGTTGACCAGACGGTCAAAACTGGTCTTGAAGAACAAGTTTATGGGGAAGAGGATTGGAGTAAAGCACCTGCAACTCGCCAACAATTTTGAAAGGTGTGGAAATAGAAGCCTTATGTACTCAGGGAAAACGGACATCCACTTAATTGATAACGGCTCTAAGGTACGTAAACGAGATCTTGGATGTGTATGTTAGCCCAGATGCAGGTGCTGTTGGTAAAATATTCATTATGATGGATGACAATGCCTGTGCATATAGAGCTCGCATCACCGATCGATATCTCTTACAAGCCACAATTGTCCGTATGTGATGACCAGCTAGATCCTCAGACCTAAAACCATTAGCATGCTTGGGATATGTCACGGATAGCTATATTATCACGCCCTGTGCAACAAGCATCAGTACAGGAGCTTAGATAGGCTCTTTTTGAAGAATGGTGTCAAATTTTACAATATAAGATCAGGCTTATCAGCAGTATGACGAGGTCTTGTCAGGTGCTTATTGAAACACGGGGACATCACACACTCTATTGAGGTGCATAAAACTTCTAAATATTTTCAAATACCCGATTTCTTTATTTTCATGGTAGCGCCGAAATTTTGAGTTAACCATTACGTAATACATGTAAGCCTTACTCTAAAACCTTCACAGAATCATCCGATTTTAAACGAAATCGGAATACCTAAAACACCAAAGTTCTAGGAAACACTAAAATACTTGAATGTTTTATTTAATCATGATACCAAAATTTCTAACTAGAAATTCTGATCCTTAGCAAATTTTGAGTAGTATATATCATTTTTACCGCTCTGAAGATTTTATCGCGCTTGCAAGAAAATGTTTCCATTGCCTTACATTTTGTTAATTTGTACATGAACTATTTCTCTGCTCTTTGTTTTTATTAAAATGTTTATACAAAATTCAGTAATAATTTTATTTTTTGTCAATTTTCTGTCATTTTAAGGAAAACTACAATTTCTCCGAAAAAGCATAGTGTCTTATTTGTAAAATCCGAACAATATATTTCACGAAGATTGCAAAAAGATACCGATTGTTTCGGTCTACCTTAACTACCCCCTCGAAGATTTGTTATTTATGGTAAAGACGAAATGATGATATACAAGATCAGAAGGTTATCATGATCAGTCTAGACCAACGTGTTTTTTCTTCTACGACCGAATGCCCCTTTTAAAAAAGATTTAGAAGATTTATCACCTTCGCTTTGTCGGTAATGCAGCTCATGGTGTTTATGTTTTCTTTTCCCCTTCTTTGTAGTGAAGCAAGAAAGTCGGTTATATTTCTTAGTTTGGTTTGTTCGTCAAAACTGCCCTAGTATATATCGAGATAATATTGAATTAGAGGTCATGTAATATCGAATTTAATAAATTAGAGGCTTAGTGTAAAAACATCGTAATTGTCTATAGAGAAATGAGAGAAGATTAAGTGAACAAATTTTTGTTCGGTTAATCGAACGAATGTTCTACACGGCTAAAACATGCTAATCTGCCGCATATAGCCGCGATTTGAGCAACTCAAAATCTGCTGCATATTTTCCCCTGAAATAGACCTGGATCGCTAAAGCAGATTTCCATCTAGGTCTCAAGGAGTGACCTCACTGGAAATTACTTCCTGAGGTCGTTGTATATTACTTCCTGAGGTCGTTGTATGGTAAAAGTAGATCTTAGAGAAAATGTAGTTCTTGAAAGGCAGGGATGATTTGAGTCTTAAACAGTGGTATATGCAATATTTTGTTTGATTTTTTAGTAATTTTGCATCTTTTCTGCTGTTTAAAAGTGCATTTTACACTATCTATGCAGGTCTATGTGTTATAGATGTTGTTAAAAATTGGAGGTGTAAATTGGGGACATGTGATTTTCATGGTTGGAAAAAAGACGGTGCCTGTGGTTAGAATCCATTGTTTCAAAAATTCATCATTCATCATATATGATTTCTACTATTAATGAGAAGTTCTATGAACGACGAAACAGCATCAGAAAGGCTATATTTCAACGAACGTTCTGACAAGTGCTACATCCTGGACGAAAGCAGTGATTTTATATAGACTAAAGAAGGCCAAAATCCGGTGGGGTCTGACCTCTAGCTATGTGCAGCATCTGGGAAAAATCGTATTTTTGAGATATTGAAGTTTGAAAGTGACTTCGGCAAGTTTACCTATACCGGATGGTATAAAGTTGTCGGGTGTGTTATTAGTTTAAAATAGATCCTTGATTAAAAAGTAAAAACAAACTCAGAAAGAGATATTTGGTAGAGATAACATAATGAATATCCTTCATTTATCGAGTGTATTAGTTACATCCAATTTAATTTTTATAAATACTCTGACCTTGTAAATGCGCATGCAAAAAAGGCGGGTCGAAATTACGTCACGCTAGCGTTCCGCCACAAATTTTGAAAACCGGAGAACTGGATTTATTTCGCTATTTTGGTAAGATGTTTGCACTTATTCAATATAATAAAATTCTAAACATGCCGAGGAAGCAGCTAAAATGGTCGATCAATTCTATCCGATACGGCCGAGTAATCTGAGTGCTGTTTTCAAGTTTTCTCGGTTCTGTTCCACGTTCACAATTATAAATCGTATAGCCTAAACCGGTTTAGGAGATGCTGTAAGATCGTTTTTTACTTTCTTTTTGCTTCAACGCATAATACTTTCGTCTCCCTCTTTTTTCTCGACACTTTGATTTTCGGCCCCGGCCAATTACGTAAGAGCTTAACCCTTTCCTGTTTTTCAAAATTTTACATGTCTTGTTTGACAGAAACTCCAGTCAACAAGTAAAAGCGAGTGCAATTAGAAAAGTAACCAACCTAGAGGGTAGAAAATATTGTGTGAAAAGAAGAATTTGCTTGTAACAAGCCATTTTCTTCTTTTCCAACAGTGTTATTTGTGTATAAAATCACAGGGAAATAAAACTAGGGTTAGAACACGAAGGGTTAAAACACCTTTAGAAATTGGTGTCTACTCCATCCTCTGTAATATATCTATATACTTCCAACACAAACCAGAACCAGAAACCTGATCCTAAATTTCAGTCTAAAATCCATACAACTACCCAATCATGATACCATGCCACCCCATCCCACCTGTATTTGTTTAACCTATTCCCACACAACAAAATTTTAGACTGGTCAAAATTGAAAGGAATTGCAGACGACAATTTAAAACTTTTTAAATTTAAGATTGATTTTACTTTTTGGGTAAAAAAACATTGTGGATAATGAAGAAATTGCATTTAACAGTTTCTTCATTTTCCTCAATGTTTTCCAAAGCATTATTTCATGGGCGCATGTAAAAGTGTCATTTAGAGGGAATGGGCTAATAAATTGTATATTATAAAATCATTGCTGATATTTATGCCCTGTTATGTGGTATTGGAGGCGGGGGGTCGGGGGGGGGCGCCCCGACATTCTTTTTATCTTTTACTGTTAATAGTGCAAGTCATTCAGAGTAAAAGACAAGTGTTATTTTGTTGTTTGTTGTTACAGTTTAGGTATAATTTCCATTGCAAGCAGGGGTTCGGGTGCAGCCCCCGACATGTTTTTAAATCATCTTTCTTGAATGGCAGATTCTTTCAAATAGTCTTAGTAGGGTGAACTGTTTTAACCCATTCCAACACAGCAAATATTTAGACCGGTCCAAAGTCAAAGAAGTTTGAGAAACCATTAGAATCATTGTCTTTTAGGTTTGAATACATTGTGGATAATGAAGAAATTGCTTGTAATGAAAATCAATTGGGAAAACATTGTGTAAAATGTTGGGATCATTCTGGTTCAGCACTTTTATGAGAGGAAAGGTTCCATCTGTTAACCCTTGCAGGGTGCCCATTCACGTACTGCAGTACGTAATTCACGTACAATTACATCGGTTCACTTACAAATCTTACACAAAGACGTGCATGAACGTAGAGAAAAATAAATGAATGTAGAAACAAAAATGTGTGTGTGCATTTAAAATTAATAGCGATTAAAACTAGAAACTCTATGAGCGTATTTTTTCCTAAAAAACAAAAGAATTTCGAGCAATGAAGAACACAATCAGATCGGGAGCAAGTGACTTCCCTTACATGGGACAGGAACCATTCTTTCTTGTCTGTTTTCATCTATATAGAGAATGGGGAACAAGCAGTTGGAAATGTTCGTATAATGGGGATCCTGATGGCCTCACCAGTTTGTTTTAAAATAAGTCCAAAGTCGCGCTATTTTTCAAACAAAATGCAAGATATTTATGTGTTGTTGGCATGAAACTGACAAGATTTCATACTATAGAATTTGATTTTGAAATTAGTTTCTCTTGTGAGTTCCGTTGTACATGTTAGTTTGGCGTGACAAAATGGAGCCGTTTATTTGGATGTTGTAGTTTTGTTTTAGCTACGTTATTTGCTGTCTGCAAAATGTCGTAGCAAAAACTATTCTATTTCTTTACAAGTGGTGACTTTTGGACAGTAATGAGGCCAATTATTATTATCTGTACCAGAATCGTTTTAAAACCAGAGTTTGAGCTAACAATGAGCTGACATGCCCGGTATGGCCTGCTCCAAAATGCCATTCCCCACCCTCCTAATTAACTTGTTAGAGTTATTTAGCGATTGCTCTCATATCCCATTCAACCCCTTCAAGATCCAATGATTAAGAGAAATTGATTTGTCAAGTCAGCTTTTGAAAAAAAGTTTGCTATCCTTCGCTCTAAATTTAATTGACACTTGCACCTGACGTGTGGCACTTATTTACTGACTATTAACAAATCACATAACAAAAATATTGTCATTTGGTAAAGGGTTCAGATTCGTATGGTATACTCTTAACAAGGGTTAAGAAATGCTGAATATTCAGCATGACAAGGGTTAAGAAATTATAAGGGATTTCAAATTATGAGATTTTTTTCAGAAATGTTACTTTTAAAGCAACAAATGCAAAACCTCTTGAACGATGGCTTACATCATATTTTCCTGAGAATTTTATAAAATGACATAATTTCTATTAAGCAGGGCATGATGGTTTCTCTCTCACTGGAAAGCATGCATTCTCTTTCTTGTGAACAAAAAAGTGTATAAATTGACACAAGACTTAATTTACCATAACAATAAAGGTATTGATACACAAAGAAAAGTTCATAAAACTGAAAATTTATGAATTGAAGCGCGAAAACATTTTCCAAAATCTGTTGATAGCCATCTCTCAGAAAAACTTATCCAATCACTACTTTTTATGAAATAAGACAAAACAATGTTGGAAAATGAAAAATTGGCATTCATAATACTAGCTGCATCAATGCCTTTGGGTGAAGATAGGGCTGCTATTGCTGTTTTGTGACCAAAGGATGAAATGTGACATTGACGTGTTGTACGAAAATTTTCAATTTTGATAGTTATTTCATTTGACATCTTTAAATCTCGACAATGATGACCGCATTTTGATTTTTTGAACTTTGCACAGTATTAAAGTGCAACCACCCTAGCTGCCGTAATCTGAAAGAGATATCGCAGCTACAATCTCCATTGTAACTGAAGCCATTTTTCGTTCACTTGACTAGTTTCGTCTAATTTTGGGCTATAGGGGATGAAAATTAGTAGTGGCACCATTGTTAGTCTTTTTCAGCAACTTAGATTTTCCGAAACGTTACATTCAACTGCAGACATCAAAACAATGCGTCCGTTAGCAGCATTACGGTCTCTGCTTATGATAAGGAAAAATTCTGAACAGGCTGAATCTTGAAAATGGTTGTCTGCTTGGCTCTTATGTTTAGATGCAATGCAGGGAAAGAGTTTATCAATAGTTTATCATGGGGATTTTTTGTTATGTTTGGAATGGACATCGAGGAAAATTGTCTGCCAAAAAATGGTAACTGAGAATTTGGTTCAATCGAGATATAGCAATACGATTTTCTGAATTTAAATGAGAGAATCTCGCTATTTTGAGGCCAAAAATGAACCCTGGAATGAAAAAATTGCTTGTAAGAAGCAATTTTATTTTACACAATAGTTTGTACCTAGAAAGTTGAAAATTCTAAAATTACATCAACTTCAAATTGTCGTCTGCAACTCCTTTAAATTTGGACCAGTCTGATATTTTGCTGTCTGGAAATGGGTTAAACCCAATAAATTCTATCAATATTTTAACCCATTACCACATAAGCGTTTTTATGGTATATTTAGAATTAAATGTTAAAAACATTGTTAAAGGAGCAATAGCTTGTAACAAGCTTTTTTTTCATCTCATGATGTACTATGCACTATCTGGCACTTATTTTTGAAATAGTTAAATCTTTGAATTTTCTTCTTCAACCTTTTCAGATTTACACCAGTCAAGAATTGTCTAAACATTACAACGTGAGAAAATTTACGACTAAGTTGTTAAAAAGCAGAATTGTGTATTAATGGGTTAAGAAATAGAGGATAATCAACCGGTTATTCTAGATATGAAAAAATAATTCACGAGGATGCGTTGTTAGGCATTGAAAAAACGAGTGCGTATGTGAGTGAAATATTTTTGTTCATATTTGGAATAACAAGTTGATTATTCTCTTTATTATATACCTTGTTATATTATTTTTTATTAAAATATCGAAACCAGTCTTTTTGATAGACTCTTTAGAATGTCACTGGGTTCGGAAAAAAGTAGTTCCTAAATTACGGCAGAGAGTGAAACTGAAAAGTGTAAACGTCACTCTAGTGACGTTATCAAAATTTATTACATTGAGAAATCCCAAGGTTTCACAATAAACAACCCTTTAAAGCCTTTCCTGTTAAATTCCTTCTTTTGTGTTTTAATTTTTGGAAAACATTGTGAAAAAAGAATAAATTGCTTGTAACAAACAATTTCCTTCCACTTTATTTTCTACCCAACAGAATGGTATTTTTTCAAATAAAATCAACTTTTAATATTCGTCTGCAAAACCTTTGAATTTAGAACAGTCTGAAATTTTGAAAAACAGGAAAAAGTTAATGCTAAGTTGCAGACACTTGAGTTCCTGGTAGTCTTAAAAGCTGCTCATCGTGCCCTCTCTTTCATATTGCCAACTTAAAGCCATATCTGCCCTCCGAGGAAGAAAAAGTAGTTTAAACAATCTATCACTAAAGCAAACATGTGCCTTCTAAATATCAATATACAAAAAAGGGGATTATTTCAACTATAAACCTGTATCATCTGCATTAATGTGACCGCAGACCCATATTATCACTGTTGGTCTGTAGCTGCATGGGAAAATTATGGCATTTATATTTGTTTTCCTCCTTATACATGTTCCCTCCTTAGCAGTGGATCCCCTAATGAATTTGACAAACATTTTTCTTTACTTAACCCATTCCCAGACGGAAAAATTATAGACTGGTCCAAATTGAAAGGAGTTGCAGACGACAATTTAAAGCATGCAATTTCAGATTTTTTCCACTAGTAGAAAACATTGTGGAAAATAAAGAAAGCGCTTGTAACAGCAATTTCTTCATTTTCCACAATGTTTTCCTGAATGTTTTTCTTTAGGGGCGTCCAAAAGGTGTCTGTGTGGGAATAGGTTAAAGGTAGGTATCGATTTTTCTGAAACCTAGATAAGAAAAAAAAAAACACAAAATGCCTAAAAATAGACTCAAACAACATTTAATACTTTAACTTAGGTTAGGTATTGTCTTGGTGGTAATCTAATCAACCTAAAGAGGCTTTATGTGGTTATATCGGAAAGGTTCAGCAGAATTCCAGGTTATTCTTAGATATCACGGAATTCGGCTGACGACATCGAATGACCTCATTTGCATATGACCCCAAGTCTAATGAAGGTAACAAATTTACTAGCTAAACAGCTGACGTCCTAGATCATGTGACATTTAATGGTCAGCGCAAGACTACGGTAAGTGTTCATATTCATAATAACGCTTAGGACAGTTTTGGACTGACCTTTACAGACCGGCTAGCGAACATAACTCCTGATGACGTAACAATGACGTTGGAATGATGCAAAAATGCAAGGTTCCAACGGTTATTCGTGCCACTTGAATTCCTATATTCTTTGCAACTGTCTCGGATTAAAAATAGATTAATAGCCTATGTCGGCTATTAGGGAAATACCCTGTTTTTTTCTGGTAAGCGACCTCAGGTTTTTGCAAAACTACTTTGCGGTATATTGTATTCAAATAGTATATGAGAGGGAAAAAAATTAAAATCTGTGACATGAAAAACATCGATACCTACCTTTAAATTATTATTTCATCTAAACAATCATTATTGTGAATGAAATGACCCTAGAATTTAAGGGAAGAAGAAGAAAAGGTTTGACTTTATAAGAATATAGGGTGCAAAAGAAGAGCTCCCTGGGAGCCTTAACCCTTGAGCAGATGACAACATTTTAAACTGGTCCAAATTCAAAGAAGTTGCAGACAACATTTTAACCCTTGTCATGCTGTATAAAGTACATGTACCTTTCTGAAATGCTCCCAAATCAAAGGGCTGAAAGCACTGATAGAACTTGTTGTTCAAAAATCAATATTACTTTAAGAAATCAACTTGATAAACAACTTTGGCAGGAAAATTACAAGCAGGAGGTGTAGACTAAGATCAGCCTGCTCATAAGTGCAGTCTGATCTTAGTCTACTTCTCCTGCTAAAACCGAAATATTTTGGGTTCAGCATGACAAGGGTTAAAGCTGATGAAATTTTATAAATATTTGTCTAATTTATAGTAGAAAACTAGAAATTAGGATAGCATCTTACACTTTGAAGAAATAACACATAAGTAATTTCTACATTGTGCACAATATTTTCCAAAGCTTTTTGACGAGGGGCATCAAAAAGTGCCACTGTGGGAATGGGTTAAAGTACTACCAGAAAATAAGTTCAGACTTGGTCCAAAATTAATGATGACGCCAATGTCAAATTGATAGAATTTCAAATATCTTTGTATTTCCAACTATAGACAACAATGTAGAAAATGAAGAAATTACCCCTTACAAGCATTTTCCGCATTGTTTTATTGAATTCTTTTGAATGGCATAAAAAAAACTAAATTGTGGGGGAATGGGTGTATTCTTTTTCCTTTAAAATTATTCAGCCAATTCATTTGCAGGGCTGAGGCTAATCTTTGTCACAAGTGTATTTGCCCACCTGCATGTTTGTTTACTTTAATCTTTTTTAAATTGAAGTTCCATAATTATCATTGAATTATAGATAGAATGAGGGAGAAATTTCATGGAGTATTCGTCATCAAGTGATCTTTCCAAAATTTTTGGAGTTATTTTTTTTTTTCATCACAGAAAACTATCTTGTTAACTTCTCCCACTGGTCCTGCTGGTTAACCCTTTCCTGTTTTGCAAAAATTAGACCTGTCCAAATTCAAAGGTTTTGCAGACGAAAATCTGAAGTCAATTTAATTAGAAAAATAAACATTCAGTAGGGTAGAAAATATTATGGCAAAGAACAAATTGCTTGTTACAAGCAATTTTTTCTTTCTCTACAATGTTTTCTCAGTTATAAAATCACAGGAACGTAAAAACCAGGGATTAAACAGGAAAGGGTTAACTCACAGTGCTGGGATCATGAATTTGAACCCCATTTCAGCAAACATTCTTTCTGACATATTATGACAAAAGTCATCCCGCAAAACACTCTTACCAGTGGGTAAATGATAATTAGTGCCCCTAAGTAGTATGAGCATGTGGTGGCTCAGATTGATTCCAGGTGTGGTAAATGACAAGAATCCATGTTTGGTTCACCAGCATAAGTGATATGACTGAGGTGTGTTCTTTTCATCCAGATGAAAAATCTCGCTACATAAGATTTTTGAAGCTCTCTATAAAGAACAATTTCTGTTATTTTGACTGAAAACATTTGACATCTCCAAGGCTACTTGTTAAAGCCAATGCTAAGTATGCTTTAATTCCTCAATTAAATTCTTAACCCTTGTCATGCTGTATAAATAACCTTACTGAATTGCTTTAAAATCAAGGGCTGAAAGCACTGATAGAACTTGTTATTCATAAATCAATATTTCTTTTAGAAATCAATTTCATAAACAACTCTTGAAGGAAAATTACAAGCAGAGGGTGTAGACCAAGATCAGACTACACTTTTGTGTAGGCTGATCTTGGTCTACACCTCCTGCCAAAACCGAAATATTCTGGGTTTCATCATGACAAGGGTAAATCTTAAGAAATTTGAATGCTTTATCTTTAAAATCTAAATAAGAGTCTTAAGTATCTCAACGAGAAGAACATACCTCTGAAATACTGTTCAAGAGGCTTTAAACCTCATGAAAACAATTAATCAAACTTACTTATCCTGATTATGATATGATGATTGTTTTGGATTAAATTTATATAATCAACTGGCCTTTTGGAACAGTCTTTAGCTCCAAAGGCTTAAGCAAAGCAAGCTATTGTCATTGCAAAGTGTCTGTTGTGTGTCTGTGCATCCGTCACTGCCCTTTTCCCTTGGCTTAGTCCTTTAACATTTTCTTAACAAATTTTCTCCTCACAAACTCCTACTCAGATCTCAACCAAACTTTACAGGATGGTTCCCTTGATGGCTTTCTTTCAAATTACTTCAAATATTCATAATATTCCATGAAGAACTCTGGTTGCCATGGCAACAGAGAGAAAATCTTACAAACATCTTCTCCTCCCAAACGGAAAGGCTTAGAGCTTTGTAATTTGGCAAGTGACATTGCCTAATGACCCTCTACCAAAAACCTTCAAATAATTGCTCTTTTGAAAAGACTAACAGGGGCCCAGTTTCCCATGGCCGCTAACTTAATTTTGGGCTGGTCCCATGAATGTTTAGAGAAAATGCCCATACCACTTATGTTAAATATTAAATATTTTGTTATCTGGGCCCTTAGATTAAAATTGTAAGTCTTTTCCCCTGCCTATCTAGTGTCATCCCCAATTTTACATAGAAATAAAAAAGGAAATCTTGAACAATCTTCTACTCCAAACCAAAAAGGCCTAGAGCTTTGATATTTAGCATGGAACATGGCATAATGGCCCTCTTTCCAAATACTTCAAAATCTAGCTCTTACTAGAAAATTAGCCCTAGATTGTGCCATCCCTGTTTTACAAGGAAATAAAGAAAGAAAGCCTTAAAAAATCTACTGTTCCTAAACTAAATGTCCTAGGGCTTTGATATTTGGCATGTGACATAGCCTAGTGGTCCCTTACTGAATTACTTCAAAATATTGCTCTCACTTGAAAATTAGCCCTTTTATACCATACTTAAATTACAAAGAAATAAAGAAGGAAGTCTTGAAAAATATTCTTTTCCCAAACCTAAAGGCTGATTGGTCAACTTTGGCTTTATGACTGTCATTTACCCTAATTGACGGTTCCTCAGCAAGGCCAACTGAGCTCCGAAAGAAAGTTTCACTTGGATTTAAAACAGCCTTACTTCGCAAAAGTTATGGTCTGTTACTTGTAAACAGATAGATAGAATGGTTGTTCGGTGACCTAAGTTGTAGTTATGTCGTTTAAGTTGCCAAATCAACAATAATGCTTCACATAAATGGCAGCCATTGTGACATGGCTTAATGGTCCTCTACCAAAATACTTCAAAATATTGCTATTACTTGACAATAAGCCCCAAATTGTGCAATACTTGTATTAAAAAGATATAAGGAAGGAAGTCTTGAAAAATCTCCTAATCCCAAGCCGAAAGGCCTAGAGCTTTAATATTTGGCATGTGACATCACCTAATGGTCCTCTATCATAGAATTTCAAATGGTTGCTCCTAGCTTGAAAATTAGCCCTAGCAATGAATAAGGAAATCACCCTCTTCCAAAATGGTCATTTGGTATTGTAAACTACATTCTGTTGGTAGACATATTTCAGCCATTGGAGTGACACAGGCCCTTTTGAGCCTCCTGTTTGGATACGAATTGCCTTATCCTCTCCTGCATTGGTAAACTCGAAGTGATTGAAATCCTAATAATAATTGTAAGGAGAATAACTTGTAGAAAAAGGAAAGATATTGCTTGTTGTAATTTAGGTTGCAATCCATTCAATTTCAATTGATATGGCGTGATGGAGTTCGAATTTAGAATGTCAACAATTACAAACTGCTTTCATCCTGATATACATGTATGAATCATGAATCCAATTAATCTTCTCTCATTTCTCTCCCGTGACACCCTTCAGGTGTCGCCTATCTAGTAAAAAGTATAGACACTTTTGATGTTTTTACACTAAGCTAACGAAATGTGATATTTTATGAACACGAGGTTGATATTCCATCTTACAGTATAACCAATATATTTGTTATATATCGACGAAATTGTTGATGTGCTCCCTGAGTATCACCAGCACTATTAGGGGAATGGAATATCTTGCCCATTACATACCCATGTTGATGGGATTCAAACCCAGAACTTTCAAATTCTCTTTCAGCCCTAGCCACTGAGTCATATAGTGTCGCTATAGCATGTATTAAATAACCCATTGATGGTCTTTTCTTGACTTTCTCGCTTCAAATTATGTGGCTAAAAAAAAAACACATTTCTCGTATAAAATGTCCCTGATCTCCAACATTTTAAAATGTGTGTGTTTTCTATGAAATAACTTGGGATAACTTTGCTATTTTCCTAGTTAATCGGTCCTACTTGCTTCTGCGTTACATAATTGTAGGACACTAAGCTTCTTACGACTCTTTCTAAAATACGAGCTGTTAAATTTTAGAAGGGCAATATTTGTAAAAAAAAACCGAATGATTACTATAACATTGTAGTCGTCTGCGTATGCAAAAACCTTGATAAATTGTTTGTTTGTTTGAATGGGGGTTTAACGCCCATTAAAACAAATTTTCATTCATATCGGGGCCGCTGGGGCAACTAACAATGGATTGCTCGCACCATTACTACCATTACATCCTTTCCTAGCCTCCAGCTGCTATTCAAGTTAGGTTTACCATTATCCACCCATTGGTTAGAGACAAGATATTTGTATATCCGGTATTACTGGGGGAAATCATTTGAATCTTGGGATATATTTCATTATCAAAAGAGTAACTAATGTCATTAAGAGAGATAAATCTACGTGCAACTCTATAATATTTTTTTCTTCTTTGTTTTTTCATCCACTTCTCATCATCCAACCGCAGAGCATCAGCCAACAGACGTTCTGTTTTTTTTGTACATATTGATCGTTTTTTCGAATTTGCAATGAAAAGAAGGGGCTGAAGTGATCCGCGGTAAAACAAACAAACAAATAATAATAATAATAATAACCCAATAAATCTGTAT
This sequence comes from Fragum fragum, assembly GCA_946902895.1. Lineage (NCBI taxonomy): Eukaryota > Metazoa > Mollusca > Bivalvia > Cardiida > Cardiidae > Fragum > Fragum fragum. The sequence goes on along the minus strand of OX336370.1, from coordinate 58,314,648 downwards.
CAAAAGACGCCACTTTGAAAATAGTTGAATTGAAGTATGCAAGTACGTGTATACTGTGATTGATATAACTAATCAAATAAAACAAATGAAATCGATTATTAACTTCCTTGTCTACCTTGAAGATAAGAATTAATCGCTAAATGGGGAATGTTTGACCATGTCACGAAAACTAAGGCTGGTCAAGAGGCTAGTTATTCATTAGAACTTCAGCCCATTTGTACTAATGACACATTTTACCTCGTATAATATGTAATATCACCATATGCAATGGAATCATTTGTAATACATTTTGGGGAAGATTGGGCCCAAACGATACTTCTAAAGTGGTAACAAGGTAATGGCCAGAAATCCCCCGTATCCAGTGGTATTGGTCTGAATTTCAACATACTTAACATGACTGCACAAATCTTTTCAGCACCTTTGAAAAGATTGTGCCAAAACTGTGGCCTGTAGAGTAGTAGCAAGGGGAATTTGAAAACGGTCCCTTTTCCCCTAAGATTGGTCGCCTCAATCAATAGGGTTCTTGTAAACGAAAATACAAACGTTTTTAGCTAGTAAGAAAAAGACTGGGCAAAAAATTCTGACAAATAAACAATAACATAAACATATTCAATATCATAAATCACTTGAAATAAAAAGACCCTCTTGATGATTTTTCATACAATAAACGGGACTTACAATTAAATATCTAAGATTTGTCAACTACAGTATGACCTGGTAAAAGTATTCCCGGTAATATCTCTGAGTATTGGTTTGAGTTCCGGTAAGAGCTGCTATCTCCCAATATCAGTTCTTTAGTTTTTTTTTTGTTTTTTTTTTTTTTCATACAAGAAAATGTGTTTTTTTGAAAAAAGAAAAAAAAACCTAAATGAGCTTGAAAAGAAAATTTTACGACATTTCTTCATTGTTCAATACCAACCACTTCGTGTCAATAGAGTTTATGAGCAGAAATGCTGGTTTTCCCCTTCAACTAAGAAATAAGTTATTTTGTATAAGTGTGTTGAAACCCAAAACTCTATTTGTTTTGGTTTTCTTTTAGAACTATGTCCAAGATGCTTAGCGATAAATAAAACGAAAATTCAATCAAAATATCGATAATTCCCCATTTTTACGCCAATGACCATGAGCCGAGATAGACAAACATTCAGGCCAAGTATCAAGAAATTCTAGCCAAGATTAAAGCCTGTGGAATGCACACAAGGTTTTCTATAATTCCACTCTTTGAACCTAGAGCTACGATCTAAATATGAAACCAGTCAACCTCAAATTTAAGTACGAGGAGAGTAACAGAGAAATCGTTTCTGTCTATGGACAGGTTTTATTTTGAATTCTGTAAGTAAGTTATACAAAGATAAACGTATAAGACCATACAAGGCTTAAGTTCTAATTCATTTCTTCAAGAGTGGAAATTATGCAAACCAGAAAGTATTCGGTGACGCATAGAAAAGAACCTCTTGTTAAAGTATTGTGTTTCCTTAACTGTTATCGGAATGATAGATGAGAGCCTCAGTCGGCTTGGATTACTATGTTATATTGGTTAGATAAATATGACAGGAAGCCATGATTAAGTTTACCAGCTTCCGCGATATGACTTAAATATTGTTGAAAGAGGAGTAAAAACCTCTACAGTCGCTCACCAAATACAGGGTAAGGGAGACATATATTTTCAACCTTATTTTCGACTGTTTGATTTAATAATAATTATAGATTCTATTTTGGTTGTAAAAATACAAATCAAACCAGGAAGATAAAAACAGAAAATAGTTCAAATCTTTTCAGTCTTGTCCGTTAGATTGAAATTTTGAGTAGATTAAGTGCAGCAAAACCGTTCGGTCTTTCCCGTGTCCACTTCTTGTTCATGGGACTTGGAAACCTTAAAAAACACCAGGTAATTTTGAAAGTTATCTAAATGAATTCGGACGGCAAAATGAGCAAAAACCCACATTTAGAACTTTTTTATGAAAGTAAAGTTAGATAAATAAACGAATCAATAAACTTAAACTTCAATTTCAAAACTTAAAACAGATTTAGTTATTTTCTGATAAGATATTTTGACGAGTGTACAAAAATTGATATTTCAAAGGACATGTCGAATAGGAAAAGCAATGTGAAATAAAAAAAAAATCATTTTTTTTATAATAAAGTGTGATTAAATTCATTAAAAATTTGGTATAAAGATTTTTTCTAGAAAGAATTGCGTTTGTCCAAAAAAACCCAACACCAGCGTTTTAACTTTGCAATAGCAAGGAAATCCATAAACTCCATTGTTACATTTAATACTTGAGACGCTACCTTTCTGTTTGAACCAATCTCAAATGTATTGATGTTGACAGATGATGTTGGTATCCGTGGCTATGCCGCCAGTAGTCATGTATATAAAAAATAATAGCCAGCACATTTACAATACATATTATTTGGTAAGTGGTAGAACTGTCGCATCCTCCAAGTTAATTGCTTGTGACACAATCTTGTCATTTTAACCGACTTAAAATTCACAAGTCACGATCAACGTCAGTTTTATAAAAAAAACTTAAAACTATTACATTTGCAATAATCTTTCATCAGTGTGAGATATGACCTTTATGTTTTGATGATGTATTGTTTGTGACAGGCTTTTCTATTACAACTATTTTCAAGGTCAATTTCATTAGTTCAAAGAAAAGCTATTAATCAACCAAATTTTTTTTATTATTATTTTTTTTTTATCAATAAAGCATTCATGTTTCATCTTCAACAATGTCTTTCACTTTGTAATGGCATTAGATAAGACTTAATATTTCACATGAACATTCTTTGTTGTTAGGTGTTTCTCGTGTTACCATGCTTAAGATTATATTCGAACGTCGAAGGGCGAGGCCAGGTTATAATCAAGAGGGTCGATTGTACTGATACGCTCTCCCAAGACAAAACATACTTTTAGCTCAATTTATTTCGCCAGGTCGTCGTCTAAATCCACTTCTGAATCGTCGTCCGAAAACGTTGATATTTTGCAATATCTCCGGTATGACTGAACACATTTACTTGAAACTAAAAAAGTTTATTCACTGTCGACAGAGCAACCTATACCAACAAGGGGAACAACTCTTAATGTATTTTAGCGAATTATTCCCTTTTTCACCTAGAAATCTTAGCCGTTATCGAGCACTTGAACAGCGGAGCGTTGAATTCCGCATGCGGTGCTTTTGTTTAAAAAATCCCGTTTAAAACTTAGTATAACACATTCACCCTTACTATATATAAAGACTCCCCGTTGACGGGGGCTCCTGCATAAGGATCAATAATATTACAACTACATGTATAAGGTCAATGTCGATTTTTCATTCGAAATATCTAGGTTGTCAAGAGAATATTTTGTTACGTATGTTGCTAGGTAAACCAGGGTTTTTAATGTCTTTGTGCTGTCTTAACGGAATCCCACAGGGAACATTCCTGCCAAACTTTGGTTGAATTGGACTAGTGTTTCATTAGGGATGTTGTTTTAAGAAATCTAAATTTCGACAAATGCCTCACAACCAACCTTTGTTGCTTCGTCACTCTGAGGATCCGCGTCTCTTGATTCTAGAAATGTACCTTTAGGTGCATTAACCTAAGTATGCTCCATGTCGAAAAAGGAGGTGCTTTTCCTACTAGGCCAGAAGAAGAAGAAGAGATTAGTGAATTATGGCAATATTTTATTTTCGGTACCATGGCGACCAGAGTTCTAAATGGAATCTTTTTAAGAAACAGTTCTCAAAGGTGACAAGATGAGATTATTCATCATTACTGCAAAATTTGGTCAATATCGGCTCAGTAGTTTAAGAAGTGATGGATTTTAAAGAATTTTTCATTTCTTACATGCCCGATCCCGTACTCCATGATTCTACTCCTGAAGACCGTAAAGTCATTATTTAAGTATTTTTCTAGAATTTCTTTAATCTAATGCCTCAAGGCAAGTACCAAGATTAATTCCGTTTTCTCCTTTTGTTACACTATGGTAATCAAAGTTATCAGTCGATTTTCCTTTTAGTAGTTTCAAAGGATATGTACCTTATTTCTAAATTTTTGCTGCGGATAATACAGGGTAGGTAGGTAAATCGTTATTTTTTATTTTTAGATTATGTGATTTCGATTCCCTTTTACATTATCCGGGTTTTTTATTCACTCCATAGTCGTCTTGACGCTTGCATTTACGGCGACGATTCTTCCGTAAAGCGCTTGAGTAACTCAGTAACTCCGAACTAAGCAAACGGAAAAAACTACCGAAATGTAATAAAAACGTACATTTTGAGAATTTCATGGGATGGACGAAATTAAGGATGGGTCTGGCATTTAAATTTTTATTTTTTTTCATTTTGCCGATAAAACAGCAGAGACAGGGTCAGAAACAAGGTCGGTCGGGTTAGCGGAAACACAGCATTTTTTACGCCTTATTATTGTTATTTTAATTCTTTTAGCAATTTTGAAAGAGGGCTGGCCATATTCGACTTAAATTGGCGAAGCGGTTTGGGAAGGGACGTTGTTTACAGAAATTGTTGGCGGGCGACGCATGATGCACGGACTACCCCTATAGCCCACTTTGCGTTCAAGTGTTTACGAAAGGCATATTCATTTTCACACAGATCCAGTAAGATGAGTTACAAGTGTAAAGTCCATAAGCAAAAAGCAACAGCATACTGCCAGACCCACAAAGCCACTTTGTGCACAAAATGTTTGATTGAGAACGCCCATAAAGAGATGATTTGCATAATTCTTGAAATAAAAGATCTCACAGATCGCGACAGGGCATTTCTTACCATGCAAAACCTGAATGTTGTAATTGAGGAGAAAATGGAAGACATAAAAAAAGGCATGGCATCTCTTGAAAATCTCAAAAGGTCCCTGGAAGCTAAAGTGGACGAGCATTATAACAAAATTATTCAAAAATTAGACGAGAAGAAGAGGAAAAACTATGTTCTACTTAAAAGATATATCGATAGAATGAATCTAAAGAATAATGAACAATCGAAAAGTCTTGAAAAGTGTTCATCCGAGGTAAAGAAATATAGCGAAGAATTTGAAAGTAAGGACATAACTACAATAGGTATAAATATTGCAGAGCTTACAAATAGGATTCAAAACATAAATGTCCGAATTCTAGAAGAAAATGACGGAAAATACACACCCTACGATGATAAAAAAATATTCATAGAAAAAGCTGAATCAATGGGATTCTTTGATTTCGAAGAGGATATCTATGAGGATATTCCTTATACAGAACCCGTTGTCACAGTTGTGGCTGAGAAGATCGCAGATCCTCCTGATTGTTCCACGTCAGATACATACGAAGCAATTCCAAGTAAGAGAATAGAAATTGATATACGGGACAAAGATGCCTGCAGTTTTGATAAAATTCATGTTTGGAAAGACGACCGGATTCTTGTTTGGAATTCTAAAGTTGGAAAGCTTATCATTGTCGATGGTAACGGGACAGTAATCAACACCTTTCCTGAAAAACCCAATTCTAAAATAAATCTTGCTAACTGTTGCTTAATCAAGAAAGACAAATTTGCTGTTCTCGGTTTTGAGGAAGAATGCCCTTTCATTGAACAAGTTAAAATATTACCAAAAGAGACATTCCAGACAAAGAAAAAGATCAAGCTTAAGGGAAAGCTGAAAACAGATGAATACATTAAGTCGTTTTGCTTTGATGTCCAATCGTCCACATACGCTGTTGTTTTTAAGGACCAAGTTGTTCAGATATCTACTACCAAGGACAAAAATGTCAGGAGTCATTTTCTTGATCCCAAAGTAATTGGTGAAACGTCGGAATTAGAAATGATTTATGATTTCCAGGACGATACTGTCTACACATTAGACAAGAAAGAACATTTGATAAGATGCTATGTCTGCAAAACAAGTAAGATTGGGTGGAGTGTGCAATCTTTGAAAGCTGACGTCGGGAAATTTCTACCCCTCGCAATTAGCCTAGATAAAACAGATAAATCGGTTGTAGTTATTTGCACTGAAAAGATTCTTTGGTTGAATCAGTCCAACGGCAAAAAGAACAAAGAAAAAGAATGCAAGTTCTACGCAGACTTGAATGCGTTTTGTTTCTGGAAAACTGATGTTTTGACTTCAAGGGATCCAAGGGCAGGAGGCGGCCAATCAGTAGCAAAGTCGCTGTATCGGCACTTGGATGTACTTTCGTCTGACAAACAGAAAGAGGTTTACAAGAGAACATCAAGCGCGCTATAAGTAAAAAAAGTAAAATTGAAACACACACACACACAACAAACTACTAAATCAAAACAAACATCGACAAACAAGCAAACGAAACAACTAGAATTATCGCAAAGTGGACTCATACCCCCACCATTGCTTTGAGGCTGAAATAGTACAGTTGACCTTTGACCTACTACCCAAGAAGTTCAAAATACTTATCGCACTTTGTTGTTTTTCAAACCTTAATTTTGTCCGGGGCATACCTCTGCAAGTATAATAGGTATGATCACGAAACTTTTGAGTTATTGCTCTTTATTGTTTCCGATTTGAATTTATCCGGGGCATATCTCTGAAATTATTGAAGGTATGATAATAAAACTTAACGTGTGGATAGATCTCACAAAAGGAAAATTTGAATTTTATCCGGGGCATATCTCTGGAAGTGATAAAAGATGTGACCATGAAACATTTTGTATAGATAGATCTTACCAGGGGAAGTGCAGTGCACAATAACCATGACTCTACAGTACTTATTTTTTGAGCTATTGTATTTTGTTGTTTTCAAGACTTGAGTTTTGTCAGGAGCATGTCTCTGTTAGTATAATATGAACCATAATTAATATTTTATGTGTAGATAGATCTTACAAAAGGGAAGTGCAGTGCATAATAACCGTAACTCTACCATACTTTTTGGGGTTATTGTGCGTTGATGTTTTTAAGCCTTGATATTTTTCCGGAGCATTTCTCTGAAACTATAAAAGGTATGATCATGAAACTAACTGTGTGGACAGCTCTCATCAAGGGGAAATGTAGTGCACAAGAACCATAACTCTACCATACTTATTTTTTGAGCCATGCCCTTTGTTGCTTTTCAGGCGTATGCTTTGTCGGTAGTATATCTCTGAAAGCAAAAAAGATATGATAATGAAACTTTATATTTGGAAAGTTCTCACAAAGGGATAGTTGGAAAGTTCTCGCCAAGGGTTTTGTGGATAGCATATCTCTGAAAGTATTAAAGGTATGACTATGAAACCTTGTATGTGGACATATCTCACCAAGAATGTGCAGTGCATAAGAACTATGGCTCTACCATACTTATATTTTGAGTCATTTCCCTTTGCTGTTATTCAGACTTGATATTTTTCCGGGGCATATTTCTGCAAGTGTAAAAGGTATGACCCTTAAACTTTAATGGTGGCTCTACTATCCTTTTTGTTGGGGGGGTATTGCCTATTTTTTTGTATGTGTGAATCGCTTAGTCTTGGATTTTGTCCGGGACATATCTTTAAAGTATGGTAATAAACTTCGATGGCCAAGTGGTAAAGGTGCTTGACTCGTGATCTGAGGTCACTGGTTCGAGCCCGACCGTCACCGGGGTGTGTTCTTAATAGCCAGCCCCAGTCTACCCAGCTGTAGAATTGGGTAGCAGTGGAGTTAGCCACTGCCTCTCTTTCAGGGACGTGAAAACATGTGGGGTTCGAGAGCGACTCTATAAGCTTAAAGCTTTCGTCGCAATCGAAACAAAATAAATTAGTATAAACTAAACTTAATGTCTTGATAGAATTAAAACTTAATGTCTGGATAGATCTAACTAAGGGGAAGTGCAGTGCACAAGAACTATGGCTCAACCGTACATTTTTGATGGGGTTATTGTATTTGTTGTTTTTCAGACTTTAATAAGTCCTGGGCATATTTTTGAAATTTTACTAGGTATGATCATGAAACTATGTGTAGATAGATTTCACCAAGGGGAGTGTAATGCACAATAACCATAACTCTTCTATACTTATTTTTTAGGTTATTGCCTTTTGTCGTCTTTAATTGGTCGTAGACCAATTTATATAACAATAAACTCGAGATTGTGTCGCTGCAATTTACCAAAACTGCCTTTAGCCCACCTGGACGTATATTCTGACGGGAAAACAGAAAAATCATTTCATTTTACAAGTTAAGAATTATCAAAAGGAGTTAAGGAAAACTGGACGGTCACACGCTTTAAAGATGCATGCTTCAAGGGTTTTCAGTTAGTTTTGAACGCGTCTAACCAACCCTTTCTTTCAATCATATCGAGGTGTAAGCAAAGATGATACTGCCACTCAATTATTTTCCAGCCATAAGTTAATCAAAATACTGAAAGTTCTTCTGGAGAGCAAATCTGATTATTATGCTTTCAAGCTGTCTAAAGAATTCGCTCTAATAATAGTATCAAATGTATTTTCCTTTGTCTATAATCAGCGCAGGAAGGTTTTGAAATTTCATGAACCTCCTGTCAGCATTTGCTCTTAAAATTAAGTTGTCATATTTCTATAATTTTTCTGTTTTGGCTTTATAGAAAAAGCTTGCAGGGATGATCTAACCATGACTATATAACAATCGAGAATTTTTAAAATTTAGTTTTCACAAAAAGTTGCTTTTTTGTCGGTACCCATGTTGCATCAAGGTCTTACGTTCGTGTAAAATAATATTAGTTCTAATTAACATTCACGGAAATATCATACACTAGGATAGAACCTACGTTTTGTGAAAGTAATAGAAATTAAAGTTGTTTGACCCTAATTCTAAAGTCGGAATGCAACGATATGTCCAATTTGTCAGTGACGACCAATTACAGTGCGTACGGCACTTTGATTCAAACTTGAATTTTGTCCGGGGAATATCTTTATGATAGGTGTGATTATAAAACTTAATGTGTGAATAGATCTCACCAAGGAGAAGTTATGTACACAAGAATCATAACTCTATAGTTTTTTTGAGTTATGGCCCTTTGTTGCTTTTCAGACTTATTTTCAATCCCCATCCCTAGTCGACATCAACCAGCTTGACGGACGTATTTTTGGCCAATTTGCGACTTTGGTAGTTAATTATTTTAATCTATTATTATTATCATTATTTTTTTGAGGAAGGAAACTGTAGATAATGAAGAAATTGCTTGTAGTATGTAGTGTCTTCATGTTCCACGTTTTCGAAAAGTGTTTTCTTGTGGGGCGCTAAAAGACGTCATCTGGTAATAATCGGTTATATTGTCTCGTTAGTTAGTGGCTACCACTGTATTCTACAGTTCGTTTTAAGGTCGTTAGATATACATCTGTTTTCAAGTATATTCGCATAAATATACCCATTTTAGTCCTGGAGCTTTTATATTTTGTATGTAGCATCATCTGGTGAATTTCTATCAAGATTGTATAAATCATGGTTCAAGAGACAGAATTTTCCCATTCCCAGACGCCACAAGTTTCACAAAGGGCTTATATATTGAAATTTGTAAAAATCTTCCTCTCCCGAACAGGAGGGCCTAGACTTTGATATTTGGTATACAGCATCATCTATAGCCTCTATCTATCTATATATACTGCCCAACTCCCCTTTCGGGTATTACTGGCAGGTAATCAAGATTGTAAAAATAATTGCCTCAGGATTAAAATTAGCCCATTCCTGGATGTCACTAATTTTACATAGGCTTATATAGTGAAATTTAGATTTTAAAAATCTTCTTCTCCCAAACAGGAGGGCCTAGAACTTTTATATATGATATACAGCATCGTCTTGTGGACCTCTATCAAGATTGTAAAAATTATTGCCTCAGGATTAAAACTAGCCCATTCCCGGATGTCACAAATTTAACATAGGCTTATATAGTGAAATTTGTAAAGATCTTCCTCTCCAAAACAGGAGGGCCTAGGACTTTGGTATTTGGTATACAGCATCGTCTTGTGGGCCTTTATCAAGATTGTTAAAATTATTGCCTCAGGATTAAAATCAACCCATTCCCAGATGTCACAAATTTAACATAGGCTTATATATTGAAATTTGTAAAAATCTTCTTCTCTCTAACAGATAAGCCTAGAGCTTTGATATTCGTTATGTAGCATCATCTGGTGGATCTCTATCAATATGGTATGAATTATGGCCCTAAGGTAATAATTAGCTCATTCCCGGACATCACGATTTTTTCATATGGCTTATATAATGAAAATTTAAAACTCTTCTTCTTCCAAACTAATAGGCTTAGAGCTTTGATATTTAGTATGTAGCTAAATCTGGTGGACTTTTATTTGTTTTTGTGCTCTTTGGACTCAGGTCACCGATAAGGCCCTATGGGCATCTTGTTTGAAATACACAGCGTAACGTCAGACAGAAAATTCTAGATATCCTAAGTTCTTTTTGACATTTGGAGAGACAATACATGGTAACATCTGTGTTAAGTGGAGTCGTGCGTTTCCTACAGAACAGCTGTACATGTTTGTGACGATTTACTATCTTATATGTACTTTGATGTAAAGCCAACGCAAGTCGAATAAAGCTTATAAATATGACCTGCAATACTTTGAACGGTTAAGTGCGGGTTTACCACACATATTTCATATCGGTTTAAAAACTGTTGTGAAGGAATAGACAGAAACCTTCGCTTCAAGTATTAATATAAGATTGTCTATTTTCCGTCGCCTGTCATGCATTGATTTAAAGCTACGAACGGATTACGTAATGGATCTCTTGACTCATTACCACACGAGAAAATTCGAAATTCTAAAGACATGCTCAAATTGAAAGAAATTGCAGATGACTGTGATGAAATTACAAAAATCTACAAAATGTTTTCGGGGGGGGGGGTCCAAAAGCGCCATTTTGAGAGAATGAGTTAAACACATTAGATAGTAAATGATCTATAGATATCAAGCCTTTAGAAATTCTTGAAATCGATAAGAACGGTATCCAACGGTTCCGAGCATTTTTACAACAACGGCTGTATGAATTATCATACAGATTTTGATCCACGTACTTTTCTCATTGCATAGGTATCGTGGCTTTTGTTTATATGGATTGTACCCTTTTGATAAACATATTGTCACTGTTAGATCCACCTTTACCAAAAACGAGTTGCGATAATTCAACGCAAAGCGACATTTGCAATACAATCAAGAAATGCGAAAACTTATTGCAAAATTCATCAGGGTCAGAAGATGCTTGTTTTAATGATTGACTGATTGTGAGCCACGCCTACTGAGCTCCCCCGGGAAGTTCCTCTGCGTTGTTAACCCAATCCCACACGAGAAAATTTTAGACTGGTCCAAATTGAAAGAAGTTGCAGACGACTATTTCATGCTGATGAAATTTTAAATATATTTGTCCTTTTGGACAGAAAAACATTGTGGATATTGAAGAAACTGCTTGTAAATAGCAATTTCTTCATTTTCCACAGTGTTTTCCGAAGCTTTCTTGTTTAGTGGCGTTTAAAAGCGTCAGTTAGTAGGAATGGGTTAAACGGTGTTATATTGCAAAATCAACGGCCAGTAAGGTGTAATAAAAACAAAAAAGTAAAATGGTCAGTTGTTGTCTTAAATGACTTAACTACAGCTTGAATAAGCTGTAGGTTTGAATAAGCTGCAGGTACGACATTTAAGCCGCCATACCATAAATGAAGCTGCACATAAATGTCGGCCAATGTAGGAGTTTCATCCCGTCCTGTTCAAGCCCTGGTTTTTACGATCCTGTTATTTTATAATTGGGAAAACATTGTAGAAAAAGAAGAAATTGATTGTAACAAGCAACTTCTTCTTTTTCGTTGATAATTTATACCCTACTGAATGGTTAGTGTTCAAATTAAATCCACTTTAAATTTTCGTCTGCAAAACCTTTGTATTTGGACAGGTCTAACTTATTATAAAACAGGAAAGGGTTAAAGTTCACTACCGGTCTAAATTAATGGTTTGATGGGTTCATTGATTCTTTGATTGACAGCCGCGAATCGTCGATTCCTATGAAAATTATGACTGAGATACACAAAACTGTGTTCACGTGCTAAATGAAAATTGACTTTATGCCTGCTTTGCCATATGAGGACCATTGATGACTGCGTACTTCGGCTTCAATATATAGAGGATAAGCAACTGGTTATTCCAGATATGAAAAAATATTTTACAAAGATGCGTTGTTAGGCGTTGAAAAAAACGACTACGCAGCACGAGATTTTTAGCCTGAGATTGCGTAAGCAATCTGAGGCTAAAGTTACAATGCTAAAAATTCAAACCCATGCAGAGTTTAATGTGAAAACATAATGTAAAACATCTACCGCAATCAATGTGATCTTCTGTCCCATGAAAACTAGATCGGATCTGACCATAAATTAATACGCCCGATTGAGGCGAGAAGGACGAAGGCGAGATATGACTCATTGAAAGCTGTCGGCTTGATGTACAGTACTTTCGTGTGAGTGTTCTGAATTTGGCAAAATTATCAAAACTTGACGTGTGAATGGAAAGAAAGAAAGGAGATATATAATATATTGGAAATTATTAAACATATATAATAATAACATATTGTTAAGAAAAAATAAGGTGTTTGTTTCATACCAAAATAATATTACTTATTCTAGAGTAACAATGTTAAAACGGTCCGGTTAGACGAAGTTACTGTATTTTATAAAGCTTATAAGCGAAGCTGTCGGTTTTACGCACGATTGGAATGTTTTGTTTAAAGGGAGGTATCGATGTCAGTGTTAAAATATTGAGTCCCTGGGACCCAGTGCCGTAGAAAAAGTTGAGTCCCAACCACTTTCATTTGAGTCCAATTTTGACTTCCACAAATCATCTTCAAATTAATTGTTGTACTTGAACGGGCTTAATAACCCTTTCCAAAACAAGACCTAGTTTTGATATTCCCAGTAAAAGTGGCTTAGGGAAACATTGAAGCAAAAGAAGAAACTGCTAATAATAAGCATTTTCTCAATTTGCCTCAATGTTTTCTGAGATATTCTCAAGTTTTATACCTAAGTAATCACAAGTTTTGTGATCTGCAGCAGCTTTCATCTTGGACCAACCTAAAATTTTGTTATTTGGGAAAAGGTTCAATAAAAGGATAGTTAAGAAACAATGGCATAAGGCTTTAACTTAAGTTGTGAGAACTGGTATGAGTAAGCCATGAAAGCCTGTTAGTTGCACAGGCCGCCTATATTCCCCTAAGGTTCAAGATAAAGAGTTAGAAAAAACGTTGTGCAAAATGAAGAAATTATTTGTGACAAGCAATTTCTTCTATTTCCTTAATTTTTCTACTCCAGAAGGCCAAAAAAATGTAAAATTCTCAGGCATTTGAAATTGTGGTCTTCATGAACTTCGATTTATGACAAGTCTAATATTTAGCATTCTGTTAATGGGTAAACAAACATACAAACAACAAATATCTACTTTGAAGTCAATATGACAAAAAGAAATGCTTCCTAACATTATTTTCAAAAGTAAAATATTTACGGCAGCTCTTACAAGCAAATGAAAACCTTTCGACGCTATACTAACGCTGTGATACGTCAAATGAAAATTGTCGTCTGCTTCATACCTGAAAGTCAGTGCAGCCCGTAGTAAAAATGTTCTTCTGCTTAGTTTCACAACAAATACTGCACTTCATTCAAACAGCAGACAAATCTGACTCGTCTTTTATCAGCCAGTCTTTGAACGCCGGATCGGCAATCCACTGGTCTTGAAAAGACCGCGATTGTTTCTTTTTCTTGGCTGGAGAAGCCATTATTATTTACAAAATGAAAGTAACAGTTGGTTTCCGGCTATCAAATTGCCCAGAAAACAATATTTTAGACAGTTCGGGTACCAGACGAAAAAGCGGGAATCCCAACAATCGCAACTTTTCGGTTAGACGTTGGCAAAGTCTATTTATTGTAACTTTGGAAAACCGGTGACCTTGCTTCAAATCTGTCGTACTTTGAAACATTTTAGATTGTTTTCACTAGTTATCTGACGTTTCTGCGAAAGATTTATGCAAATACATTGATTTTGCCACTCATTTTATTTTGCGTCCCATGGACGCGACGAGTATTCAAATTTTGCGTCCGAGCTGATTTTCATGCGTATACAGATACTTTTACGTCGTAAATGGAAACTCTGATGATGTTTCTGAAACTTAGATAAGAAAAAAAATACCAAGTGCCGAATAATGGACTCAAACAAACATTTAATATTTTAAGTTAGGTCAGGTATTGTCTTTATGGTAATCTAATAAACCTAAAGTGGCTTTTTGTGGTTATATCGGAAAAGATCAGCGGAAATCCAGGTTAATTTTAGATTTCACGGAATTCGGCTGTCGACATCGATTGACCTCAATTGCATATGACCCAAAGTCAAATGAAGGTAACAAATTTACTAGCGAAACAGCCAACGTCCTAATTCATGTCATTTGAAAGGCTGAGCGCAAAACTACGGTAAGTGTTTATATTCGTAAAAACGCTTACGACATTTTGGACTGATCTTTACGGACCGGCTAGCGAACATAACTCCTGATGACGTAACGATGACGTTGGTTTGATGTAATTTAAACTAAATGCAAGGTTCCAACGGTTATTCGCGCCACGTGAATGCCCTATAATCTTCGCAACTGTCTCGGGTTAATCTAAAAATAGATTAATAGCCTACGTAGGCTATTAGGGAAATATCCTGCTTTTTTCTGATAAGCGACCTCAGATTTTTGCAAAACTACTTTGCGGCATATTGTATTCAAATAGTATATGTGAGGAAATAAAAATAATTAAAATCTGTGACATGAAAAAAACATCGATACCTACCTTTAACAAATTAATTGGTCATTCATAGAATCATATTCGCACTGTCTGAAAACAGTTTGGTCGTGCTCGGACTTTGTGTTTATATATTTTTACCACCGAATTCGACCCACAGGATGCAACGTCTACATACCGCTTTTGAGAGATGTACATAATCATGATAACCTGGTAAACGACCGCCCGCCCTCTCTCGCTCTCTTTATCTGGAGATTATATAGCGCATATTTACATAACGAAATTGGTCTGTGTGGTAGAATACTCACATCCTCAGCCTCCTAATTCGAACCTGGCCACCCGCTCCATTCCCCCATCTCTCTCACTCTCTAGCACTCTCTCGCTAGCTCCACTGGCTGAAAGCCAACGAGCTTTTGTCATGATGTGGTGTCCGTCGTCCGTCCGTCCGTCATCTTTTATTTTAAAAATCTTCTCAGAAAGTACTGAACATAATTCAACCAACCACAACCAAAATTCACAGGAAGGATCCTTGGGTGGCCTTTATCAGATCCCTTCAAAGCATTTTGATCGGGTGAAAAATATGTAACGATATATACATGTAAATATATCGCTACAATACCTCAACGGAATGAAAATTATTACGGGCAGGTTGTGTCCCCTAGCGCACAAATTGGCAGATCTGCGCATAATCGACAGTATATTTGGGTAAAAAGTGGCTCCTCCGATAATCCGAACATCAACCTTTTTCTGCCCAGATCATTTATCTCCTGTATACATATCTCAGGCTTTCAGCGCTTTCAGCGCTTTGACTAAACACCTAAAAATGCATCGGAGTGAAATACTTTTTCATAACTGGAATATCCAGTTCATTATTCTATTTATTATATACCTTATAATTTTATTTTTTGTTAGAATATCGAAATAGACTTTTTAATATGTCACTGGGTTGGAAAAAAAGTAGTTCCTAAATTATGGCAGAGAGTGAAACTGAAAAGTGTTATCGTCACTCCAGTGCGTTATCTTCCGATACGTGGCATTTTTCAAATACTGACCTATCTATTTTGAGCATTCTGGATAGTGTCATTCGTGACAACTCGGCCAATTCCGTCGATCTACATTCAAAATGTAAGCGCCCTTGAAATGCACGCTTCGAATTTTTGATGAATATTCTCGGAGCACAGGTAAGACATCAGTGCTTTCGTAATTCAGAATAATTATTTTTTTTAATTAATTTTGGACGACAGTTAAGTTTGATTTCTCCACTATTGTAGGTTTTATTGCAATTATCCACTTGCTCCTTTTTGGCGATATAATATGGAGTTATGCGTACAACGCAGTAATATTTATCCCAATCTGGATAAGTGATACGGTCCCGAAGACAGGTCAATCTTCGGAGAATATGACATGCGCAGACAGCGCACTCCAGTGACGATATCAAAATTAATTACAATGAGAAATCCCAATATTTCACAGCAAGGGATATAATAAATTCTATTAGTTTGAACAGTAGTTTTTAATTGGTCGTAGACCAATTTATATAACCAAAAACTCGAGATTGTGTCGCTGCAATTTACCAAAACTGCCTTTAGCCCAACTGGACGTATATTCTGACGGGAAAACAGAAAAAAATCATTTCATTTTACAAGTTAAGAATTACCAAAAGGAGTAAAGGAAAACTGGACGGTCACACGCTTTAAAGATGAATGCTTCAAGGATCTTCCGCTAGTGATGAACGCGTCTAACCAACCCTTTCTTTCAATCATATCGAGGTGTAAACAAAGATGATACTGCCACTCAATTATTTTCCAGCCATAAGATAATCAAAGTACTGAAAGTTCTTCTGGAGAGCAAATTTGATTATTATGCTTTCAAACTGTCTAAAGATTTCGTCCAAAGAATAGTATCAATTGTTTTTTTTCCTTTGTTTATAATCAGCGCTGTTTAGGAACTTGTTAATTTCTGCCCAGAAAAAGAGAGGGTTTTGAAATTTCATGAACCTGCTGTCAGCATTTGCTCTTAAATTTAAGTTATCATATTTCAATAACTTTTCTGTTTTGGCTTTATAAAAAAAGCTTGCAGGGATGATCTAACCATGACTATTTAACAATCGAGAATTTTTAACAATTCAGTTTTCACAAAAAGTTGCTTTTTTGTCGGTACCCATGTTGCATCAAGGTCTTACGTTCGTGTAAAATTATATTAGTTTTAATTAACATTCACGGAAATATCATACACTAGGATAGAACCTACGTGTTGTGAAAGTAATAGAAATTAAAGTTGTTTTACCCTAATTCTAAAGTCTAATGCAACGATATGTCCAATTTCTCAGTGACGACCAATTACAGTGCGTACGGCACTTTGATTATAATACATTAATTAAGAGCTGTCTATGTTTTATTTTCTCGTTATCAATCCATGAAAATTTACCTTTGACGACCTTAGTTTGTGTGAACTTGACAGATAAGAAATGCAAGAATGATTTTTATAAACCTCTTTTAAATACCTAGCGTCACATTGTCTCTTACTGATTAATAAGCTCTAAATCAAAGCAGTGATAGTACTGAAGGTCAGAAAAGTTTGAAACTTGTAGAAATCAAAGAGAAGTGGTATATTTAAGCATACGGAAAGACATGTGATCTCCGTTGTGCCCCATCTGTACAATTCATGACTTTAAGTTCAGTATAATGGAAAAGAAGAAACCGCTTTTAGCAAAGCATTTCTTTATTTTCTTCACTGATCTATTCAATGTGTAGACTTGTTTACATTTTCCGAGGACACCGTATGATATCGTAGCTAGGTTATTTTTGACACCATATGACGTCGTCGGCTACGACTTCCCCGAATACCTCCGCACGTTTATTCCCCTGTAATCGCATGGTAATCGCGAAGTCCCATTACGGAGACCTTGCGATGTGTCACGTAGCTAGTGTATACTTGAAACTGTCGAGTTATCTCAACAGCTCGATCGAAGAACAAATGACCAACCACTGGCCCCGCCCATGATCCGCTGGCCCCACTCGTTCACTCCGATAGCAAGTTCCATTTCGATTTTAAACATCGTCACTTTGCAAACTTCATGGCCAGTAGCATTGTAGCAAAAATATAAAATGGTTTGTTGGCAAGCTAAACGTTGTAACTACAACTTGAATAAGTTGTAGTTACGACGTTTAAGTCGCAAAACCAACAAAAATGCTTCACAGATGTAAGATTTAACTTTCAGTCTAAATGAATGATATCATCGGTCGACTGATTATTTGATTGTCAGCCTCCATTGGTCTATTTTTTGAGATTGGGTACTAAAAGATCTCACAGGGACTCATCTTCTAATGGGTGTGTGGGGGGGGGCAAACATTATCGACTAACGCAGGGTTTTTAAGCTTGATGATATTATTTATCTTTATCTGTCTAGGATAACAAAGGGGCTTATAGATCAGAATGCAGTGATAGCAACTCTCTTCTCTCGTCCAGCTACAGTTAATAAACACGACAATAAACTATTCACATTTAAGTCATTGAGAAAAATGGGAGATAAGGATCAATGCCAAAATTGACCTCTGTTACAACGCGTTTTGTAACAAAGTCGCAAAATGTAATAAATATCACAAAAAGGGTTGTGACTGCATGAAATGTAACAAAAAAATATGCACAACACATCATGTAATAAAGTTGAAAAATGTAATGAACTTGTTTTTCTAATAAAGATAGTCATTAATGTAATTACTTATGGCTTACTTTGATGACGCTAGATAAATTTTGCGAAAAAATTATTTGATATTAATTGCCTATTAATGTTTATCATTTTTATTTGGTTAATCTCTTTAGATTTTGCAACTTTATCACATAATGCGTTATGCATATTTTTGTTACACTTCATAAAGTCTCAACGCGTTTTGTAATACTTTAATAGTTCGATTTTATCCTCATGTGTAGCCAAAAGTATCTTATTTGAACCAACTTACTGGTAAACAGCTTAAGAGAAGACAACGTTAAATAAAACATTTAGATCATGTCACTTTTCTCCAAATTCATCAAGCGCCATCCAAGTAAATCATGAATAATCAATTTTAATATTAATATTAAATGGATAAAAGAAATTATAACAGTTTACATTTTTGTTACAAAATGCGTTGTGCGTATTTTATTACAGTTCATGCAGCTTCAACGCGTTCTGTGATATTTGTTACATTTTGCAACTTTGTTACAAAATGCGTTATGCATATTTTTATTACAGTTCATGCAGCCTCAATGCATTCTGTGATATTTGTTACATTTTGCAACTTTGTTACAAAACGCGTTGTGCATATTTTTGTTACATTTCATGCAGCATCAACGCAATCTGTGATATTTGTTAAATTTCGCAACTTTGTTACAAAACGCGTTGTAACAGAGCTCTTTCTTCAAATGGTAGGTCGCCGCTGCCAATCAAGAATCTATTGACCAATCAATTTATTTATTTAGTATGGGAGGGAACAGTGTACTTCAACATTTATGTTAAACCTTGTCAAACTAAATAAAATCTTTATTGAGAATTACATGAAAATCAAAGGACTGAAAGCACTGTATGGCTTTAATGGTGGGTCGATATTCCTTTTGGCAAATGAATTTATATACAATTCTGACTTGGATTAGACAAACAGGTGATGTATGCAAAGATCAGACTGCACGTGTGTGCAGTCTGATCTTTGCATATACCTCCTGCCAAAATAGGAATACCCCGGGCTCAGCACGACAAGGGTTATGCATCTTTGTTGCTTTGGCTATACTGCGGTTTTTCTTTCCTTTTACTAAGAATTACTCTTAGGCTATAATTTCACAATTTTCAATAAAATGTCTTGTCCTAGATTATATTTTTTCTGTTTAACCTTGTTATGCTATACTTTTTCTGTTGGTCAGAAAAATATTTGAAAAATGAAATTGGGTACATTGATAACTTTGAAAATATGAAAATACACTGTAGTTCTACTTTGAGGGTTTGCAATCATCCATCCATTGGTGTAAGACAAACTTCGACAAGGACATTGCCGTGACCGGGGATCGAACCCTCGATTTCACGATTAAGAGTTCCGCGCGCTACCAACTGTGCTATGGCCAGGTCCCAAAATAATTGAAAGTTTGATACAATTTTTGGTTGGCAAGAAGTACGTCACGCATTTTCATCACTCCTTTAATGTCAACAGATCGTTTGTTTTTTCATGAATTCGCCAGTGCATAGTGTCATCGATTATTCTATTCATTGGGCGATCTTAACCCTTGCCATGCTGAACCCGGAATATTCCTGTTTCGGCAGGAGGTATAGACCATGACCAGCCTGCACATAAGTAGTCTGATCTTTGTCTACACCTCCTAGCTGTATCCCTTTTAAGCGAAAGTTGTTTAAATATTTAATTTTCAAAAGAAATATTTACCCTCATTAAAGCTGATCAGTGCTGTCAGTCCTTTGATTTTAAAGCAATTCTGTGTATGATTTTAATTCAGCATGACAAGGAACTATATCATTACGCCATTTGCAGCTTCTTCGACCATGTCACTACGGCAGAGGTTATTTAGAAGCGATTTCCCCTGTATGTACACTAGAGTAATAGCTATGAAATCACTGAGACAAGAGGACAAATTCTTCTCACAAGCATTCAACGAGAGACGAATAATTAGCTGTAATTGTCCGTCCATTTGTCCATCTGTGTGGACTTAAAAAAGAACTATCTCGTTTGTTTTGTCGTGGTCAACAAAAGTTCAGCCATTCAATTGATTTCTGGTCTTTGACGCACGATAAATATGTTATTTTTCTCGTTAAAATTTTATACATGTATCACCTCCTCAATATCTCGGTCGAGTTCTAAGTAAGGCTTTTCATAAAAGACCGGTTTCGAGATTACCGACACAAAGACTTCAATTCGAACTAATCAGTAAATTTAATGGCGAAAACAATCCAAAATAGCCTTCATTTACCACTTTCAAGCTGATCAACAAAATGGCAGCTATTTTTGCCACATATTTCTTCTTTTTGTGCGTATTTCATTCGAACTTAGTGTATGCATCTGTCTCTAATTGTTATGGACTTGTTTGAATTTCACGTGTCTTTAGTTCATCGCTTTCAAGATCGCTAACAAAATAGCTGCAATTTGAAAATATATATCTAATGTACAATGCACCAGAGCTTTGTGTGACTTATTTTTTCAAAGATAGCTTGTATATCCAACTTAGAGTTATTATAAAGGAAGTCTTATAACAAAAGGCGCATTAAGTTCTATTTTTAAGTGATCAAATCTTTTCAAAAATCTAAATAGAATGTCACTAAATGAATATATCTATGGTCATCCATTTAAAATTTATTTGATATTCATTTGATAATTTCTCAGGAGAAACCCTTTTGTGATTTCCCTTGTGATATGCTTAAACCCTTTTTGTCATCCGGTTTAATATTTTGTTTTTGTTTGTTTGTATATGTGTGCGTGCGTGTGTTTGTGTGTATCTTCAAAGAATCTGGTAACGAATCATTTTATCTAAAATTTAGAAACAATCCAGACAGTACTTGAAATTGTTGTCTGCAGCTTCTCTTTATTTGGACCATTCTAATTTTTAGCTCACCTGAGCACGAAGTGCTCTGGGGGAGCTATTGTGATCGGTCGTCGTCCGTCGTCCGTCCGTCTGTCTGTCCGTCCGTTCACAATTACAAAAAAATCTTCTCCTCCTAAACTAATCATGGAATTTCAACAAAATTTTACAGAAATGATCCTCAGGTCATGCTCTTTCAAAATACTTCAAAGAATTGAAATCCATGAAGAACTCTGGTTGTCATGGCAACGGAGTGAAAAAAATTAAAAAAATCTTCTCCTCCCGAGCGGTAAGGCCTAGAGCTTAGATATTTGGTACAAATCAACATCTATTGACCCTCCACCAATCTTTAAAAAGCTTCTTCTCCCAAACCATAAATCCTAGAGCTTTGATATTTGGTATACATCATCATATTTGACCCTCTACCAAAATAATTCAAAGTTATCGTATTCTGAAAATTAGCCCTTTTCTTTGTGATCCCTGATTATACATAGAAATAAAGAAGGAAATCTTTTAAAATCTTCTCCCAAACCATAAGGCCTAGAGCTTTGATATTTGGTACAAATCATCATCTATTGACCCTCTACCAAAATACTTCAAAGAATTACTGTATTCTGAAAATTAGCCCTTTTCTTTGTGATCCCTAATTTTACATAGAATAAAACAAGGAAAACTTTAAAAATCTTTTTCTCCCAAACCATAAGGCCTAGAGCTTTGATATTTGGTACAAATCATCATCTATTGACCCTCTACCAAAATACTTCAAAGAATTACTGTATTCTGAAAATTAGCCCTTTTCTTTGTGATCCCTAATTTTACATAGAATAAAACAAGGAAAACTTTGAAAATCTCTTTCTCCCAAAGCATAAGGCCTAGAACTTTGATATTTGGTACATGTCATCATATATTGAACCTCTACCAAAATACTTCAAAGAATTATCATACTTTGAAAATTAGCCCTTTTCTATGCGATCCCTGATTTTACAAAGGAATAAAGAAGGAAATCTTTAAAAATCTCCTTCTCCCGAACTATAAAGCCTAGAGCTTTGATATTTGTTACATATCATCAGCCATTGACCCTCTACCAAATTACTTAAAAAAATTAACCCTTTTCTGTGCAATCCCTAATTTTGGTTATGAATAAATCATGATATCTTTGAAAACCTTCTTGTCCTAAACCATTATGCCTAGAGCTTTTATACTTGGTATGTATTGATGTCTATACTTCAAAGCATTACCATATTCAGGAAATTCGTGCTATATGGTGGGATCATCAATATATCTAGGATTAAAAGAGAAATCCTTTAACATCTAACAACTAATTAGACAGAGGGCTTTGCTATTTTGTGTATATCATAAAGCCATGAACCACCATACTCAGGGGAGCGATTTAGGACCATCATGGTCCTCTTGTTTTGAACGGATTAATTAATTTACAATATAGCAACTGGGTGTTTATGCTACATAAGGGGGAAAAACACCGCGTGTTTATTTGTTTGCTTTTTTTGCGAATTATTTTAAAAGAGTTTTTCGGTTTCATGGAATATTAGTCAGCGTTCAGGAATATTAAAGGGAATACTCTTGGAAACAATCCTGTGAATTTTGGTTGAGATATCTGACCAGTTGTTTCTGATAGGATTTCTTAAGAAAAAGTTTACGCAATAACGGGCGGCTGCACGGAAGTACGCTCGACAGACACGACGCCGAGACTGACAATAGCTCACTGGCCATCGGCCAGTCAAAAGGGCAATAGTACCACTGTCGTTTCCTTGGGTTTTCCAAAACCAATTATAACAAGGTGCCAAATTGTCACAAGATACGCCCGTCACACTGCTTAATACTAACTAGAGGTTTGAATAGAACTGAGGTTATTTTGAATGAATATTTTTTCTCAAACAAAGTATGGAAAACAACAAAGGACAAAAACTCAAATTATACGCTAGGTTGAGTTATGGTTCTTGTACACTGCACCCCCCCCCCCTGGTGAGATCTATCCATCCATGAAGATTCATGTTTCTAGCTATTTTACTTTTAGAGATATACTCCGGACAAGATTCAAGTATGAAAAACAACAAAGGGCAATAACTCAAATTATACGCTAGGTAGAGTTATGGTTCCTGTACACTGCACTCCCACTTGGTGAGCTCTATCCATCCATGAAATTTCATTATTCTAGCTATTATACTTTTAGAGATATACGCCGCACAAGATTTAAGTATGAAAAACAACAAAGGGCAATAACTCAAAAAATAGGCCAGGTAGAGTTATGGTTTTTGTGCACTGCACTCCCCCTTGGTGAGATCTATACACCCATAAAGTTTCATGATCCTAGCTATAATACTTTTAGAGATATACTCCGGACAAGATTCAAGTATGAAAAACAACAAAGGGCAATAACTAAAAAAATAGGCCAGGGAGAGTTATGGTTCTTGTGCACTGCACTCCCCCTTGGTGAGATCGGTTTATTCCCGATTCTCCCACATTTGAAAATATCGATGAAAAATCGATTCAGGTAAGGTGTGAGATAATCCCTGCCTGGGGCTAAATTACCGTTAGGTTCTATAACCCTATTCCTCGTGCGTTTCCAATCGAAATAATGGATTTCGAATCACGAATCCTTGTTACATGTATAAGGCCCCCCATTTCGATCGAAGTAGAGGAGTGAAATCATTTTTATAAAAGTCACCTATAACAAACAATTTCCCCTTTTCCTACAGAATTTCAAATGCTATCTGACGGTTACCTTTTTAAAGACAACTGCTTTATCTATTTCTCAGGATGAATCAGCAATGGCACCGTTGATATGCGACCAAAATCTCTTAACTACAGCTTTATTCTAAGTGCAGTTACCAGATTTTTGTTGTCGTCCGACAATATGTTGTATCGATGCAGATACTCAGAACTAGAAAAAAATATGTTTGGAAAAAGATAACAGTTGAAACGGGATAATATAAAAATGTGTACAGCAGAAAAACTTGTTCTTTCTGGATGATTCTACCTGACTTTGTCGAAAAAAAAAGACTTCTTTGTACATGGCGGACTTCTTTATACATATGGACTGACAACTTTTTGAACGGACAGATGGACGAGATAACGAGACGAGATGACCCTTATTTACCGATATGTGGGTATCAAAATAACACACACACACAAAATCAAGACACATTTGTTTTATCGTATTTCCTTTATTTGACTTATAGTAAAATACATCTTATTATTAAAAAAAAAAAAAAAAATCTAGATAAAGTTTGTTCCCGATTCTTTTATTTTCTGAAGAATTAATCGGCTATTTTTTTTAATTTCAAGCACAGTAGTTTTAGAAGGAAACCTTATCAATATTAACATTTTCCAACACATGTATATACAAAGTTAGTAAGGGGGGAAATTATCTCTGTCTCTTTAAACGCAATAGATAGGATGCTGTATCGGCATAATGGACCAGCGTCATAGTCTATTCGACTTCTCGAACAGCACAAATCATATTGAAGATGTAGAGATGTTGGATTTTACTTACAACATATCTGTGACCATCCAGAACTAGACACATTCCATCGTGTTTGTTCAAGATGAAGCTGTGCGTTGGCCATGTCTTGTTCTAATGTTGGCCGGAACTTTTATTTTGCCGGTTTCTTTTTGGTTTGATTAGACCTCTCTCTCCAACAGTATTTTCATTAGTTTAGTTGCAACAAACGATCTTTACTACATAATACAGGTGGACCACAATTTGAACCTAACTGTAATCACACGTTTTCCCTACTCCTTTCTTCCCACTAGGTAAATGGTATTATTGGATTTTTAAATGTGGGAGAATCGGGAAGACACCGTGAGATCTATACACCCATGAAGTATCATGATCCTAGCTATAATACTTTAGAGATATACTCCGGACAAGATTCAAGTATGAAAAACAACAAAGGGCAATAACTCAAAAAATTGGCCAGGCAGAGTTATGGTTCTTGTACACTGCACTCCCCCTTGGTGAGCTCTATCAATCCATGTAATTTCATGATTCTAGATATTATACTTTTAAAGATATACTCCGGACAAGATTCAACGCCCGGACACCACGGGTGATCCCATAATACGTCCCGTCTTCGACGGGCGTATAAAAACGTGTCATCAAACTCCTGTGAGACCCCAGATTAAATTAGCCTCCCTACTCCCCGTATATGCTACATATAAAATGATAAATACATTGGTCGTCCGTGGGAGAATTGCATGATTTGCATGAGAAAGAAAAGAGACAAAAATATTTCGTATTACGAGACGCCGAATAAGTCAACGAAGTACAACTCAAATGAAAGCGGAGTTCATCGGGTAAATGTGTTATCTGTCAATTGTACCGAAAATTGCCTTAATTTTTGTTTCCATGGCGTATCAATTAGCCAACGTCATTGGCTTCTGCTAGCAAATAGACTAACGACCTCACAAGATAAATTCGCTTGTTCCAAAGTTGGCATAAGGCATAAATAATATATCAAATTAAATCAAATAAAAAGGAGAACGAATGTTTATCGTAAAACTGTAATTGATAACAGTTAATTTTCCCATATCAAATTCTCATGAAAATCTGTTAAAGAACCGCTTTAAACCTGGTTACGCATTTTCATTTGTTCTAGGCGATAAATCAACACCGGGTTATATTTCTTCAATTTCTTTTATCTTTTATACAATTATTTATCATTATTAGAATATAGATACGTTATAGAACTAATGGAATAGACTACAATGTCTTTTTTTACCCTTTTATCTTTTATGAAAAGAGGAAAAATATATTCAACAAGCAAAATCTCCTTTATATTGAAGGTGTTTAAACGAGTATGGTAATAGGAGAGATTTTATTTTTATAAGAATCCTTACGTTGTTCGATTAAATGTAGAATGTTGTTCAAACAAAAATCTTCCACAAAAAATAAAACAAACGCCTCTAATTTTCCCCGAAGGACGGATTTAAGCCGACAGAGCGCAAATAACTTGGAACAGGTAAATCAACACTGAAATATCTGATTCTTGTAAAGTTCTAGGAGAATAGCTTGATTTCATCGTTATTTGATATCAATTAACATTATGTTTTATGCCATGGTGGCCTTGTGTCATGAGTTTTCGAGAGCTCTCTTTGATATAAGTTTTCGTGTCGGCAAAAGCACTAGCCTAGCAGCATGTAGTCAAAAAGACTACCACGATTAGCAAGAATGAGCCAGTCTTACTGCACTTAAGTATATTTTTTGTCGACATCCTTAATTGATCAGATATCCAGGTTAACTACACCATACTATTGAAGGTATCCACAGGATTCGACACTAATAGTGTCCCAGGATTGCGAAGATCCAGGAAAATTGCAACTCTAGGTAAGGATTCTCTCGGGAACCTTCAATATTTCTCGCGTACAACGAATCTTGTATCCATTGAAGGCATTTCGGTAAATTTTAACTTTTTCATTCTTTGCCATTTAACCAAAGTCTGGTCCATTTGACCAGTCCAAATTCAAAGAAGTTGCAGACGACATTTTTAGGTCCATAAAACCCTAAAAATGTTGCCCCCCTTCTTTTTTGTTAGAAAACCCTGTGTATAATGAATAAGGTTCTCTATGAAGCAAGGAACGAGTTGGCCAAACCTCTAGCAATATTGTTTACTAAAAGCTTGAATGAAGGATGTATCCCAGATGACTGGCGCAAAGCTATTGTCTCCCCAATATTTAAAAAAGGGAACAAGAAAGATCCATCAAATTATCGTCCAGTAAGCAGCGTTAGACACTAACTTCTCCAAGCAAGGAGTCCACCGGACTCCTAACTTAAGAAGTCAGGGAGTCCAGAGGAAAATCAAGGAGTCCGAATAAAATTCTGAAAATTGTCTTTGAATTAATTTGTTTTATTAACATGCATTAATTTATTCATCATTAAAACTGGTATATGATCGTTTGATACTGCTTATCTCCATATCCTAATAAAAATGTAAAATGCTAATTTGAAAATGTACACTTGAAAAATCTTATCTTTGTACATGAATATTGATCAAAATAACCACTTTTTAAGAGACAGTGATGAGAATACTCAATCAATGCACTAGAATTTAATAACATGCCAGGCTTTGGACGTTTTTCAAAAATAGATTTATTTAGTTGGAGTAATGAACGACAAGCAGTCGATTGGTTGAGCTCTGTGTGTTGTTTAGCATTCTCTTTAGTTACATTGTGACTCTAGAAGGTATTGTGCCTCTTCACTGCCTCAACTCTAAAATTGCTGCAACCTGTTACAAAACTACCGAAGCTCTCATACTTAGTACAAACATTACATTTCATTTTTCTCACCGTAATACATAAGACAGGTGTACGATCCCTGCTAGCTGCGATATCGTAGCCCTCTTTCTGATAATCTGCTGGCGAGGACTACGACTACCACATTCTTTGCGCTTTGTTGCAAGTCCTAATATTGTATGTTTTGTGATAAGCGACTCTCTACGGACCAATTCCTTACATATGTTAATATTATGAACAATATATATCAAAATAATAGTATCAATTGTATCAAGCATTTAATACCGGTTTCTTTTCAGTTCATAAAATATTTCCTATGTTTGGCGGCCATGACATTTGGTTGGCCATGTGATCTATTATTACATCACGTTGTTTACTGATGTCAGCTGTTCTTAATAAATCAAAGTATCCTTTTTAACCCACCATGATAATATTTTATCTTAAAAGATACTGAATTGTCAATATCTTTTTTTCTATCAAATTCAATAAACTCGTGAATCATTTTCATACTTGTTTTTCTTATTTTCTATCAGAACTGTCCTATTTTCAAAACATACTATGCCTTCCAAATATGGTGACCTAGATTTTCATTTGCTATCGTTTTGGCGGGAAGCCGAGATTGAAGAGGGGTTCCTATTGGATCTCGCTGTCAAACAGCAAAAATGGCTGACATTTGATTCAAAATGGCCGAAAACTTGGAGTTTCCGATGGCTTTACAAAGAGACTAAAATGCATAAAATATCCAACTTTTTGCAGATTAAGGTTATATTTGATATTAAATTTGTGTTTGTACTATTTACACAACTTCCAATAATCGAGGCTAGGAAAGGATGTAATGGTAGTATTGGTGTGAGAAATACCAGGATTCCATAGTTAGGTGCTCCAGCCGCCGCGATATAACTGAAAGATTGTTGAAAGCGGCGTAAAACCCCATTCAAACAAACAAAACCAATAATCGACTCCGGGCACTCGTTATCATCCGATAGGTAGCATTTTTCAAATACTGACCTATCTAATTTGAGCATTCTGGGTAATGTCATTCGTGACAACTTGGCCGATACCGTCGATCTACATTCAAAATGTCAGGGCCCATTCAATGCACGCCTCGAATTCTTGATGCCTCGCCATTGAGCAAATTTAAGACATGAATGCTTTTGCAATTTAAAATAATTACTTTTCTAATTAATTTTGAGCGACATTTAATTTGTTAAAGTGATTTTACGTTGACACCGGTAGATTTTTTGACTGGAAAATTTGAACTACGGAAATAATTTCCGATCGCCGAAAAACGTGACGAGTAAGAATGATTGTAAGGATTTTTGTCAAACGATATGGGCTACCACTTTAACAAGGTTACTGGTGAATTTTAAAGGAGTCCGTCGGACTGCCTAGTCAGAAATTCTACGAGTCCGGGCCGTTTTTTAGGAGTCTCGGACTCCCGGACTCCCGTTAGTGTCGAACGCTGGTAAGTTTGACATCTGTTGTTTGTAAACTTTGTGAGCGGCTAGTTAGGGAACAACTCATGGATCATATGAACAGGAACAATCTTTTTGCGGATGCACAATACGGTTTCAGAATAGGTAGATCATGTGTTGTCCAACTGCTAGAGATACTGGATGATTGGACGGAATCATTAGACAACGGAATACCAATTGATGTTATATATCTAGACTTTGCGAAGGCTTTTGACCGAGTGTCTCATGAGCATTTGATATATAAGCTTAGAGAGTTAGGAGTTACTGGAACTGCATTGAAGTGGATTCAGGACTTCTTGCGTGGTAGGCAGCAATTGGTATGAGTTGGTTCTTCCTTGTCATCCTGGACTGATGTTGTGAGTGGGGTTCCCCAAGGGAGCGTAATTGGACCAGTGTTATTCTTATGTTTTATTAATGACTTGCCAGAGATTGTAGATGGCATTGTTAAGGTGTTTGCTGACGATACAAAACTATATTCAAAAGTATCATCCATAGAAGACCATGAAAAACTTCAATCAGATCTGGATAATTTGAATGAGTGGAGTAACAAATGGAAATTGGCTTTTAATGCAAAAAAGTGTAAGGTGCTTCACATCGGTGCCAAGAACGTCAACTATTGTTACACAATGAAAGAATCTGATGGGAATTATGCTGTCATTGACTCTTTTCAGTGTGAGAAAGATCTTGGGATCACCTTTGACCAACATCTAGATTTTGACCAACATATTACAACAATTACAAACAAGGCGCAGAGAACACTTGGATTGATACGCGGATCTTTTGAGTGTTTGGATAAGGATATGTTCCTACCACTTTACAAGTCCCTAACCAGACCCATCCTGGAATACGGTTCTTGTGTATGGTCCCTGTACCAGAAAAGACACATCATGTTGATAGAAGACATTCAAAGGAGAGCCACCAAACTAGTGCCAGAAGTAGCCCATTTGACATACGAGGAAACATTGTTGAAATTAGGATTAGTTAGTTTGGAGTACAGGAGAGACAGAGCTGATATGGTGCAGATTTACAAATCATTACACAACTTGGACCAATTGAAGTGGGACAATATGTTTTCCTTGGCTCAGGA
This sequence comes from Fragum fragum, assembly GCA_946902895.1. Lineage (NCBI taxonomy): Eukaryota > Metazoa > Mollusca > Bivalvia > Cardiida > Cardiidae > Fragum > Fragum fragum. The sequence continues at coordinate 58,284,590 of OX336370.1, read as the reverse complement.
TGACCTGAGAGGACATTACTTTATGTTCAAAACCAAGAAGTGTCATCTCAACATTAGACTGAATACTTTTACATTCCTATTGGTTTCTTTTTGGAACAATTTAAGTGACGAAACCATATCTGCCGATAGTGTCAATCAGTTTAAATCAAGGTTAAACGCTGAGAATTGGAACATTAAGAAATTTAAACCGTCTTGTTATGCACTCTGAGACGAACAAGGTCACTTTACATTTTAAAGAAGTTTACCAAAACAGTTTATCAGAGGGGTCACGACAGATTATATCTACAGTACTATATTGACCCTACGATCCAGGTATCCAGGTATCCAGGTAATTTGCTTGTAACAAGCAATTATTTTCTATAATGTTTTCCAAACTCTCGGGCTTAATAGGGTGAGAATCAAGGTCTGCCCTAAAACATTTTGGCCCTAATTCCCAATCACCCTGGGTGCGTTTGTCCTAATTACTGTTCGGCGTTTGCCCAAGGTCCTATATGCCCTATTTCATTTGTATAAAGATAAATAGAACAAATATGCTATTTATGTATATGTTAATCCTTTGAGATATTTTTTGGGTTTAGTAAGTTTAAAATAGGGGGGTGTATCTATATTGGCTGCTTAATCCATTACCAGAAGACAAAATTTCAAACTGATCTGCAGTTGCAAAAAGATACATAGCTAGCCACAATTAATGTTATATCTGCAGCCACACCCTATGAGTGCAGCCTATGGCTTAAATGACCTAAGTCAAATAAACTCCATGAACTTCTCATATGTATAAATCAAGAGTCTAAATTTTCTGAAACAGTACAGGGTTGGACATTTACTATTGGCTTAATACATTACATCTTCGTGTTTTTCTTTCAGATTTGTTTCACAAAAATGTCCTTAATACGAAGCATCATTACCAACCGGCTTAACCAAATTACCTGTCTTGTGATTCCTAAATATCCAGGTAAAGTAGCTGTTAGAGCTCATGGTAGAGGTGGTTATTTTGATATCAAAAGATGAAATTCCATTACCAGTCAGCGAATAACAGATCAGAATTATCTCGTTCAGACATTTAACCATTACCAAAAGATAATATTGATAGAAGAATGGTCCAAATTCAAAGAATAAATTGAAAAATGGTTGTCTGAATGGCTTGTTTTGTGCAATTTCATTGAGGGGCAGAAAAGATCTTGTGGAAAAGGGTTAACCTTTTCCAACACAGTCCTAATTTTGGATGCTCCAAAGAAAGAAAAGCTATGGAAAACATTGTTTAAAAATGAAGAAAGCAATTTCATCATTAACAACAATGCTTGCTACCCCCTCAAAACAAAGACTTCTAGAATTTCATCAGCTTTGAACTGACAACTGAAACTTCTTTGGGTTAGGACAAGTCAAAAATTATGTTGTCTATAAATGGGTTAACCCTTTCCTGTTTTTAGAATTTTAGATTGGTCCAAATAGAAGGAAGTTGCAGACAACAATGAAAATTGGGTGCAATTTAAAATGAAACCATCCTATGTGGTAGAAAATATTGTGGGAAGCAACAAGTAATTTCTTCTTTTTCAACAAAATTTTCTCAAGTATAAAGTAACAAAGACGTAAAATCCCGTGTTTGAACAGGAAAGGGTTAAATGAATAACTAGTAACAACATAACATGATTGATTCTTGTCATGCTGATTGAAATCCTCTACAAAAGGGGTAAAAACACTGGAATTACTAATTGTTGATTTATGTTGTTTTATAAAATTTATCTTCTGATTAATTCTGTCTTAAAAGGGACAAGTAGTAAGTGTAAAGTAAAATCAGACTGCACATACCGATACCTCCTGCTAAAACAAGAATATTCCAGGTTCAGCTTGTTTCATTGTTTACAATGTGTTCTTCCCCTAAAAGACAACAAATTTGTAATTTTCACCAACTTAATCCATTTCCACACGATAAGATTTTAGACAAGTCTGAATTTAAAGAAGTTGTAGACGATAATTTAAAGTTTATTGAATTTTGATTTTTTTCAAATTTCTGGATAGAAAACATTGTGTAAAATGAAGAAATTGCTTGTCAAAAGCAATTTCTTCATTTTACACAATGTTTTCCCAAAAGATTTTCTTGAAGGGCATACAAAAGCATCACTGTGTGGGAATGGGTTAAAATTGTTTCCTACAACTTCTTTGATGCTGACTAGTCTCAAATGAGTGAATGAGTGAAAGTAAGATTTTTAAATAGAATCTGGATTTCAATTTAACAAAAGTTATCATGACGTATCCCTTTTTTTTTTCACCAAAGTTTGAATGATAAATAGTGTGCCCAATTGAGATTTGCCCTAATTGGCAAATCTGTTTTTTTTTTGGTGTGTGAAATGACAGGAAGCCATGGTTAGGTGCACCTTCATTTAGCTGAAATACAATCAATCATGGAAATTACAGTTTATTTCTTCTTCCTCTAAAATACTGTTTATAAATAATTCACATCTTGTAACAATAATTTAAAAGTGAGAGTGGGTGATAAAGATTTGATTTTAACTTTAAGGTGTAATTGGAAGAAGACATCTTGCCACTGAGACAGGCGTAGATGAATTACAGGCACAAGACGAACAAACCTTAGAGGTTGTTGAAGATGTTACTCCAGAGGAACAAGTTAATTACGCCAGATTGAATCGAGATGAAATTTTTGAGTTAGTAGTCCCTTTTTAGCTAGCAAAGCATCAGCTTTGATAGCTTAAGCTTATAGACAAAATTTTGAGGTCTTCTCGTAGTTCAATGAGTGCAAACTGCCACTTGAAGCTTAAGCACTAAATCCATTGAATGCCTACGCCATAAAAAGTAGTTCTTATGTATTTAAGGAATCTTGCAAACTCTGCCTGCAAGTTCATCTCTTATGTATTAAGCTCACTTGAGCACATTGTTCAAAATGAGACTGATCAGATTCTTAACTATGTGCACTTCTTTGAATGGGCAGATGAACTAAATTTATTCAAATTGTAGAGAACTCAGTCAAAAGCATGCTATTAAATCCATTCCCACTTAATTCTACTTTTTACCTATCTCAAGAAAAAAGTTTTGGAAAATATTGTGGACAATGAAGAAAATGCTTGTAACAAGCAATTTCTTCAATGTCCACAATGTTTTCCATCCTAGAAGGAAAATATTTTAAAAATTCCACAAAGTTCATAATTGACTTCTGTAACTTCTTTCAGATTGAGCCAGTCTAAGATTTTGTCGTGTTGTAATTGGTTAACTCCTTGGTTAGTTTAACCTTATTTATCAATTCATGATAACCCTTGACAAAAAGATTACATGTACTTAACAAAACCATGCTTTGCTAGCTTACAATACTTTCAGTTCTTTTATTTACTGAACCTTAACCTAATACCACACCTTTACGCTTTCTGATGCCTGGAAGAAATACTACCATATAAAGTGGACCATCTTTAATGCTCTACAATGCATTATGAAGAATATGCTGCAGATAATTACTAGATTGTAGTGATCTCCTCAGAAACTAGAGTTTGCTGGAAAGATCTTTTGGTGACCCTTATCAGATTTTCTATAGAAAATGAACTAGGTCTAATGATATTGCTTTACAGGGTTGGCCTTATTATAGGTAGAGATTACATAATGATGCAATGGAAACAATTCGTACTGCTTGACTAAGAATATTTGTATATAGATAAAGAGAGTTGACTTGCTTCAAGTAAATTTTTTTTTCAAAGTAATTATTTCTAGAATGAGTTGCCTCCTTAACAACACTTTGATGTTTTGCAAAATTTAGGACCTGTCCAAATTCGAAGGTTTTGCAGACAACAATGAAAAATTGATTTTGTTTGAAAAATAATGATTCAATAGGGTAGAAAATATTATGGAAAAAGAAGAAATAGCTTGTTACAATTTTCACAATATTCGCAAGTATACACACTCACAGACTTAAAAATCGAGGATTGAACAGGAAAGGGTTAAGGGAAAACTAAATTACCTGTATAATAAGTAAATTTAAATAGGCACTCGGTACATCTAGATTGAAACTGAAAAGTTAAATGAGCTCAATACAATTTGCTGGAAATATCTCTTTCATTTAAGGTCTATTCATTTTATCATTTCAGGCCTGGAGTGTATTTTCCAACATTGGACATCTTTGAGAAGACATATGATGGCATCAAATATGAAGATTTACCATGTGTAAGAATAGTCCTGACTAGAAATAATGTGAAAATGGGGGCGCACTCTGCTGATGGTAAGGTTAATACAAAGGGAATATCATGTTACAATAGGGATACAACATCTTGTATTTGCTTTGAGCTGCGGAGAAAAATTTGGATATTTCACGAGACCAAAGGTTGAGTGAATTTATCAAATTTTCCCGTGCAGTGAGAAGCAAATACAAGATGTTGTGTCATTGTAATAACATGATATTCCATTAACATTCCATAATCGATGAAATGATAAGAAAGATTTTTTACTTTCGATTTACGAAGTGAAAAGGTCTCAAAAATCCATAAGCACGTTAAGTTAAGACTTGTTATCAATGTTTATGAATTCTCAACGCTAGAATTGTCGCAATAAAAAAGAATCAAAAATGATATTCGATTAATTACGATAATTAGTTACTTATTTTGAGCACACTAGTTGAGGTTATTTTGTTTTATGTATTTTTGTCGTCTGACATGGCTGCAAATTTCGAGTTTGTGAAACCAAAGGCAGAAAGGCCCCTGTTTGGGACCTTTTTGGGACTATTTTGGCTTCATAAAGGAAGGCGAAAACAATGATAAAAAGAGAGTCGCCTGTAGACTATGCTATCTATATAGATTAACATAGAAAATAAACGAAGTAACATATACCGATAGTATCGTAATATATCGCGATTGATTTCTGACGATAGTGATAGTATCACGATATTAATACTGTGATAGTAAAACAATCGCGATGGTGATTTTCCTAGCCGATAGTCAGCCCATATTATGATGTCATATACAGAATGAAAATGGTGTTATCATAGACTACCTCATATGGAACCATATTTCAGGCCTTCTAGAGAAAACTTTAAAACCTATTAAAGCCTTTTAAGTTTAGAGCAAACCTTTAAAACCTTTACACTTCCCCAGAAAACTTTTAAAATGCCAAAATAGCCTGTAGTTCTTACTCAAAACCTTTATATTTGCTCCGACTGGTTGCCTTGCTAGCTTAAAGCAAGTATTGGAATTTGTTCTGCATTTTCCCTCTTTTATGTGTAGTCAAATGGAAAATAGATATACACACTAAATAAGGTATGTATTATGTTGCATAATTCAAACAGTATATAACATCAAAAAATGACTCTGGTATGACTGCGGGTTTGAAATGAGAACTTTGACAAACATAGCCTTTATTTACTCTTTATTTTTTTCATATTTTACACTAAAAGGCCTTTATTTTCATACATTGAGCCTTTATAAAAACTTTATTTTTGTTTTGATGCCCCCACCACTTAATGGGGGGGGGGGCTTATAGATTTGCCTTTGTCCGTCCATCCTTCCATCCTTCCGTCTACCCCGAAATTGTCCAGCGCATATCTTTGAAATTATAATAGCTATCAACTGGAAACTTCACAGGTGGATAGACCTCATTGAGAAGAAACGCAGTGCACAAGAACCACAACTCTTGCTTGCATAATTTTGGAGTTATTGCCCTTTTTCTGATGTTTTCTTTTCAATTTCAATTTAAACTTTTAACTTTAGAGGTTATCAAATTGTCACAGGACTTTGTTTTCCCATTCTGTCTTTTTTTATATGGTTGCACTTTATATTTACAGGGAAAATTACTTATGGAACAAAGACCTGCGTAAGTTTTTTTTAACTTAACCCATTATCATTCAATACTTCATTTTAAATGACTAAAGAGGTACAGCTTTATATGCAAACATTATGGAAGAAGAAAATGCAGGTGACTAGCCTTATCATTATGGACACTACTCTCTAATCCAGAGGTTCATGTAGTAAGTCATAGCCATATTGCATTGGACTCTCAATCATAAGGTCCAGGTTTTGATCCCGGTCGGGACAAATATCCTTTTAGACATTTTTCTCCAACCAACGGATGGATAATCGTAAACCTAAGTGGGATGGGCAGCTGGAGACTAGGAAAGGATGTACTGGTAGTACTGTTGTGACAAAAATAACGGGAATCTATGGTAAGGTGTTTAAGCTGCTGCGATATGACTGAAATACTGTTAAAAGTGGTGTTAAACCCACTTCAAGCAAACAAACAAATTTTACAGTAAGATTTCAGGTTTTGTCTTTACCCCTTTGTATGCAGGGGCTGCCAATCTGATGAACTAGATGATATTGACTATAATTATTCCCTAACAAGCTCCCTAATAAGGTCATGCACAAGCTCCCTAACAAGGTCATGCACAAGCTCCCGTATGACTTATGACTTGCCATTCTTAACACCAGCTCTTCAACCTATGGTATTTCTGGTTGACTATCCGATTACCAGACAGCGAAATTTTAGACAAGTCCAAATTCAAAGAAATTGTAGACGATAAGTTTTAGTTGATAGATAGGGATAGAATTCGTCGTGGATAATGAATAAATTGATTGTAATTGCACATAATAAGCACATAACTAGTTCACTCATACCACCACAATGGTGCTTTCAGATGCCCCACAAGAAAAACAATTGGGAAAACATTGTGTAAAATGCAGAAATTGCTTCCTTTCGAAATTGGGTCAGATCCGTCAAGAAACATGGGAAAAGGGGCTTAATTAAAATTTAATTCAAAAATCCTCGTTAACACTCTAGAGTCCACAGTTTTCATCAGATTCTCTTCAAACTTTCACAGAATGATTTTACCATCAAGAGAATAGTTCCTTTCGAAATTGGGTATGATCCATCATGAAACATGGGAAAAGGGGCCTTATGAAAATTTGATTAAAAATTCCATTAAAAGTCCTCGTTAACACTCTAGAGTCCACAGTTTTCATGGGATCTCTTTAAACTTTCTCAGAATGATTGTACCATCATATGGATCATTCCTTTCAAAATTGGGTATGATCCTTCAAGAAACACGGGAAAAGGGGCCTGATGAAAATTAGATTAATAAATCCTCGTTAACACTCTAGAGTCCAAAGTTTTAATCAGATTCAATTCAAACTTTCACAGAATGATTGTACCAACATAAGGATAGTTCCTTTCGAAATTGGGTATGATCCATCAAGAAACATGGGAAAAGGGGCCTTATGAAAATTTAATCAAAAATTCCATTAAAAGTCCTCGTTAACACTCTAGAGTCCACAGTTTTCATGGGATCTCTTTAAACTTTCTCAGAATGATTGTACCATCATATGGATCATTCCTTTCAAAATTGGGTATGATCCTTCAAGAAACACGGGAAAAGGGGCCTGATGAAAATTAAATTAATAAATCCTTGTTAACACTCTAGAGCCAACAATTTTCAACAGATTATCTTCAAACTTTCACAGAATGATTGTACCATCATAAGGATTGTTCCTTTTGGAATCGGATATGATTCCTCAAGAAACATAGGGAAAGGGGCCCTATTAAGATTTAATTCAAAGATCATTGTTAACACTCTAGAGTCCACAGTTTTCATCAGATTCAATTCAAACTTTCACAGAATGATTGTACCATCATAAGGAATGTTCCTTTTGAATCGGATATGATCCGTCTAGATACATGGGAAAAGGGACCTTATGAAAATTTAATTAAAAAATCATCGTTAACACTCTAGAGTCCACAGTTTTCATCGGATTCTCTTAAAACTTTCACACAATGATTGGACCATCATAAGGATTGATCATTTTTGAATCATTTACGATCCGTCAAGAAACACCGGAAAAGGGGCCTTTTTGAAATTTAATTGAAAAAGCTATTAAGAAATCCGCGTTAACACTCTAGACTCTACAGTTTTCATCAGATCGTCTTCAAACTTTCACAGAATGATTGTACTATCACAAGGATTGTTCCTTTTGAAATTGGGTATGATCCGTCAATAAAACACAGGAAAAGGGGACTTTGAAAATTTAATAAAAAAATCCTCATTAATAATCTAGAGTCCACAGTTTTCAACATATTCTCTTCAAACTATCACAGAATGATTGCACCATCATAAGGATCATTCCTTTAAAATTGGGTATGATTCGTCAAAAAACATGGGAAAAGGGGCCTTATTAAGATTTATTTAAAAAAAATTTGGTTAACACTCTAGACTCTACAGTTTTCATCGGATTCTCTTCAAACTTTCACAGAATGATTGTACCACCATAAGGATTGTTCCTTTCAAAATTGGGTATGATCAGTCAAGGACCACAGGAAAAGGGGGCCTTATGAAAATTTGATTTAAACAAATCTTCGTAAACACAATAGAGTCCACAGTTTTCAACAAATTCTCTACAAACATTCACAGAATGATTATTACATTAAATGGATTGTACCTTTCGGAAGTGGGTTTGATCCATCAAGTTTCAGGGGAAAAGAGGCCCTATGAAAATTTAATAAAAAAATCTTAGTTAACACATCATGGCCCTAGATTTCAACTGATAGACTTCACACTTTCACTGAATGATTGTACAATCATAAGGATTGTTCCTTTCAAATTGGGTCTGATCCATCGAGAAACATAGGAAAAGGGGCCTAAGGAAAATTCAATTAAAAAAATCTTAATTAATGCTTTTAAGTCCACAGATTTCATGGGGTTGTCTTTATAATCAAACAGAATAAATATACTTTTGTAAGTATAGTTCCCTTTGAAATTGGTTCAGATCCATCAAGTAACATGGAAAAAGGGGCTATATGATTATTCAATTTAGAAATCCCTGTCAACACAATGAAGCCCACAGCTTTGATCAGATTTTGTTGAAACTTTCACAGAATGATTGTAAGGTCATAACGATCATTCTTTTCATAACAGAGTTTGAACTGTCAAGAAACACGGGAAAAGGGGCCTTATTAAAATTTCATTTATAAATCCTTGTTACCAAGTCCAGAGCTTTCATTGGATTTACGCCAAACATTCACAGAATAATTGTACAATAAAAATGATTATTGATGTTGACATTAGACCTAATATGTCAAGTATCACAGAAAAAGGAGCATTATGAAATTTAATTTTAAAATCCTTGTACCACAATAAAGTCAACAGTTTTCATCAGATTCTGTTTGAACTTTCACAGAATGATTGTTCCATCATGAGGATTCTTTCTTTTCAAATTAGGCCTGATATGTCTATAATCTTTGGAAAAGGGGCCTTTTAAAGAATGATTGTACCTTCATTAGAACTGTTTGTTTTGAAATTTGGTTTGTTCTGTAAAGTATCATGGGAAAAGGGGCCCTATGAAGATTTCACTATAAACTCAATAACACAATAAATTCCACAGATTACACAGATTGATAGTACCATCATTACAATTGTTGATTTTGACAATGGATCTGCTTATGGCAAGTGTCACATAAAAGGGGCCTTATGAAAAACTTTCTTTAATATTCTGGTTAACACAATGATGTCCCTTGATTTCACCATACTCACTTCAAAATTTCACAGAATGATTGTACAATCATTTAAATGGTTCTTTTCAGAACTGGGTACAATCCATCAAGTATCATGTAAAAAGGGGCCATGTGATTTTTTTTTTCAATATTCTAGTTAACCTAATGAAGTCCCAATATTTCATCGGATTCACTTTTGACTTTCACAGAATGATAAAACCAACAGTAAAATATCACAGGAAAAGGAACCTTATGAGAACTTGATTTTAATGTCTTTGTTAAAACAAAGTCAACAGTTTTATCGGATTCATTTCAAAGATGCATGGAATAATTGTGGCATTCGAAACACAGGAAAAGGGGCCTTACATATTATAATTCAAAACATTCTTGTGTATGTGATGAAGATCACAATCATTATCAAATTGTCTTTTAAATTTCATAGGACAATTGTAGGGTTGTAAGGAAAGTTCCTTTTGGAATGAAATTGATCTATCAGAAAACACTGGAAAAGGGGCCTTATTGATTTTCATTCAAAACAATCCTGTTAATGTGATAAAGTCCACAATTATTGTCAGATTCAAATGAAAATTTCACAGGATGATTGTAGGGTCATAAGGTAACTTTCTTTTGGAAATGGAGTGGATCCGTCATGAAACACGGGAAAAGGGGCCTTGAGGATTGTTGCTCAAAATAATAAAGGAGATAAAGTCCTATTTTTTTTTTTCTTTATGCATTCTTCTTTGAGTTATTAACTTCCTTAAATATCAGATTTCTTTAATGGAAAACTTGATAACCAGTAGAGCGTCTCAGGCCCTCATGGGCCTCTTGTTTGTCTTTTTGGGTAGAAAAATTGTGGGAAATGAAGAAATTGCATGCTACAATGTTTTTCTAACCTTTTTTCTGAGGGGCAACAGAAAATGTGGTGTTGTGGATATGGGTTAATCAGATTAAATTTGTGAACCATGCTAAAAACCTTAATGCTAAAAATATTTTTCTTTAAAGTATTACTATAGAAAGGGTGTATAATTTAAATTCAAATTTGATTTAGCTGGTTGTTTAACTAATTTGTTGTTTTTGAAGGTGCTTAACCCATTCCCACACAAGTCCTCCTTTTTACGCCCCTCAAGAAAAAAGCTGTGGAAAACATTGTGGATAATGAAGAAATTGCTTGTATCAAGCAATTTCTTCATTATCCACAATGTTTTCTATCCAAAAAGATAAAGAAAATTCAAATTCCACAAACTTGAAAATATCGTCTGCAGCTTATAAATTTGGACCAGTCTAAAATTTTGTTGAGTTGGAATGGGTTAAGGTCAAATGTTAGTAAAATGATTATATTTCAGGGATCTATGGGATTCAAACATTCTGAGAAAAGATCAACTGTAGCTGCTCAATCCACTGGATTTGCACTAGGGGAGGTAATGGGATGTAACTTTAAATTCTGTACCTATGAAGTTATAGAAAAATGGAATGAGAATCATTCTGATATCATTAGATTACAAGTCTTAATTTACAATCTTTAGCAGGTTCTCAAATACTTTCTTACAAAAACATTTTGGAAAGACAAATGCTAGTTCAGTGAAAATCACTACACTGAGTTATGTTGATTTTGAAATCAGGCATTCTGCAATAATTTAATTGTTAGTTTCGTCTATCAAAAACGAGCGATCTGATTGGTCAAAAGATTTAATTCATACCTCCATGAACAAAAATTTTGAGTACGCAGCCAAACAAAAAGGTATCAAAATTTGTTCAGTTGTTGCATTTTATGCTCGATGCTATTAAATTTTAAGAAATTAAGAGAATATTTTTTTTTTTCATGGAGGTATGAACCGAAAAACCTAATCACACACTGTATGAATCCGCTTCGCGTATTCATACAGTGTGATTAGGTTTTTCGGTTCAATTTCGGTTCATACCTCCATGAAAACAAAAAATATTCTCTTCATCTCTTAAATGAGCTGTCAGTGAACTGTCATCAAATGGCCAAATTGAAGTAATTGACAAATCACTGGTCCAGTCCACTTACTCCATGGACCTTGCCCACTGACCCTGGCTGAGAGTTCTGCTTTGATTTCAATCCATTCCAATACAATGGAATTTTAGACCAGTCCAAATTGAAAGGAGCTGCAGACGACAATTTCAAGTTAATGGAATTTTGAATTTTTTCGTCTTTTGAGATAGAAAACATTGTGGATAATGAAGAAATTGCTTGATCCAAGCAATTTCTTCATTTTCCACAATGTTTTCCAAAGCTTTTTTGTTGAGGGGCGTAAAAAGGAGGGATTGAGTGGGAATGGGTTAATCAGCGTTATTTTGGAAAAATAGCTTATAAATAAAAGTGACATGGTTGGTTGGCAACCTAAACATTGTAACTATAGCTTGACTAAGTTGTAGTTCCGACATTTAAGTCACAAAACCAACAAAAAATTTTTATACAAATGTCGGTCAATGTCTGAGTTCAAGGCTCAATTCTGAATAAATGATTTGATTGGCTGATAGATTGACTGACAGCTTTGATTAGTCAATTAACTTTCCTTGCAAAAGATTATTATTATACTTGTTGTAAAAAACAATTGTGACCAAAGAAAATTAATTGTCTGAGTATAATTTTGTTCAATGTGTTTATTTTGATTTATTTTATAGCAGTCTTATGAAAAAATGATAGAAAATCTGATTGCTTATTATTTGTTTTAACCTGTAGATTTCCACTTTTCCAGGACATGGTTAGAAGAAAGATTAAACATTGTAGAGTTGAATTAGTTGGAACAACCATGTCTCGACTAGTAAGTTTTCACTTTCTGATTAACATGTCTGGTTAAAAAATAAGACAAACAATCCATCCTTTGAAAAGGGGCAACTCAGGGAGTTCTGTATTAAAATTTTTATCCGTGAAATATTAACCCATTCCCACACAGTGACGCTTTTAGACACCAATCAAGAAAAACAATTGGGAAAACTTCAATTTCTTGATTATTCACTATGATTAGAAGTTACTTTCAATTAAAGGAATTGTAAAAATCTGTGTCTTTTTAGGTATGGAAAATGCATAAAGTGAGGAACTATCTTTAACCCTTTCCTGTTTTTAGCTCCCCTGAGCATGAAGTGCTCTGGGTAGCTATTGTGATCGGTCATCATCCGTCCGTCTGTCCGTCCGTCCATTCACAATTACAAAAAAATCTTCTCCTCCTAAACTAACCATGGAATTTCAACAAAACTTCACAGAAATGATCCTTAGGTCATGCTCTTTCAAAATACTTCAAAGAATTGAAATCCATGAAGAACTCTGGTTGCCATGGCAACGGAACAGAATCATCTATTGACCCTCTACCAAAATACTTCAAAGAATTACCATATTCTGAAAATTAGCACTTTTCTTTGTGATCCCTGATTTTACAAAGAAATAAAGAAGGAAATCTTTAAAAATCTTCTACTCCCAAACCATAAGGCCTAGAGCTATGATATTTGGTACAAATCATCATCTTTCGACCCTCTTCCAAAATACTTCAAAGAATTACCATATTCTGAAAATTAGCTCTCTTCTTGGCAATCCCTGATTTTACATAGAAATAAAGAAGGTAATCTTTAAAAATCTTCTTGTCCCAAACCATAAGGCCTAGAGCTTTGATATTTGGTATACATCATCATCTATTGACCCTCTACCAAAATACTTCAAAGAATTACCGTATTCTGAAAATTAGCCCTTTTCTTAATGATCCCTGATTTTACATAGAAATAAAGGAGGAAATCTTTAAAATCTTCTTCTCCCAAACCATAAGGCCTAGAGCTTTGATATTTGGTACAAATCATCATCTATTGACCCTCTTCCAAAATACTTCAAAGAATTACTGTATTCTGAAAATTAGCCCCTTGAGCGATCCCTGATTTTACATGGAATTAAAGAAGGAAACATTAAAAATCTTCTTCTCCCAAACCATAGGGCCTAGAGCTTTGGTATTTTGTACATATCATAATATATTGACCTTCTACTAAAATACTTCAAAGAATTATCATACTCTGAAAATTAGCCCTTTTCTGTGTGATTCCTTATTTTACAAATGAATAAAGAAGGAAATCTTTGAAAATCTTCTTCTCCCAAACCATAAAGCCTAGAGCTTTGATATTTGGTACATATCATCAGCCATTGACCCTCTACCAAATTACTTAAAAAATTAGCCCTTTTCTGAGCAATCCCTGATTTTAGTTTGGAATAAATAATGATATTTTTGGAAACCTTCTTCTCCTTTGACCATTAGGCTTACAGCTTTTATACTTGGTATGTATTGATGTCTATACTTCAAAGCATTACCATATTCAGGAAATAAGTGCTATATGGTGGGATCATCAATATACCTAGGATTAAAAGAGAAATCTGTAAACATCTTCTCCAAAATAATTAGACAGAGGGCTTTACCATTTTGTTTATATCATAAAGCCATGAACCATCATACTCAGGGGAGCGATTAAGGACCATCATGGTCCTCTTGTTTAAAATTTTAGACCCATACAAATTCAAAGGTTTTGCAGATGAAAATCTTAAGTTGATTTTATTTGAAATATAACCATTTACTAGGGCAATTTCTTCTTTTTCCACAATGTTTTCTCAGTTATAAAATCACAGGGATGTAAAACCAGGGATTAACCAGGAAAGGGTTAAATAAGCAATTTCTTCATTTACAACAATCAAGGGGGTGGGGGAATAAAAAACAGGAATGTGTGAGAATTTGTTAGCCCATTGCTAGACAACAAATTTTAGACTGGTCTCAATAGAAAAATGTTGCAGAAGGTTTTTTTATCCATTCTTCCTCAATCACATTTTTACACACCTAAAGATTTTCCATCATGTTTTTATGCAAAAAGACAAAGATAATTTCGTCAACTTAAAATTGTCATCTGCAACTCCCTTGAATTTGGACCAGTCTTAGAAATTTTATTAGGGAATGGGTTAAGTTAATTAAACTTTAAGTACTTGGTAATAAACATTCAGGAAAATGAAAGAAAGAAAGGGAGGGCTACTAATGGCAGGGCTTATTTCAAGGCAATTATATGCAGTTGTTGGATTATGTTTGATTTATGATGTAAAATGGGCTACTTAATCCTTGTCCTGCTTAATAATTATCCTTTCTTCACAAAATTTAGATTTTTTGTCAAATTTAGATCTACTTTGTGTTAAAATATTTCCTCAATAATAATAGAACAAGCAGGTAGTGTAGACTAACATCAGACTGCACATCTGTGCAGGCTGATCTTAGTCTATACACCTTCCACAGCTATTGTCAAAATAGGAATATTCCAGGATTAGCATGACAAGGGTTAATATTACGTAAAATAGGGACATACATGAATTAAGTCCCTTATACCTCAGATCAATGGTTCGGCATGAAATAATTGTCAATGCCTATAAACATACAGGCAGATACAGCTGTTTCACGCTGACCCTTTGAGATAAGACTTGTTCATATTTTATGCACAGTTGGTTGATTACAAAAATCTGAGGGAAATAAGATCCTTAGAAGAAATGGGGGACAGCTTATTTAACCCATCAATATGCAATCAAAATTTTGAAATTGATTGATGTCTAGAAGCAAATTCTAGCTTATGAAATTTCAAAAATGTTTTGATAGGGTTTGGGTAGATATATTCCAGTGGAGTGACACAGGCCCAAAAAGGGCCTTTTTCCACATTGTTTACCAACTTTTTTTATGCTCCCCTAAGGGAGAGCATATAGCTGCTGCTTCGTCTGAACATCTCTGTCATTCTGTCCATCCAGCCAGAGCGATTTCTCAATAACCCTTTGGCCAAATCAAATTCAACTTACCATGTGATATAATCCCTATGATATAATGCCGATGTATTTTTCCCGGTTTTTGGATTGGAGGCCTCTTCATGGAAAAAGGGGACTCAGGATAAAATATAGTTTTTCTCAAATTTCTTCTAGTCTAATGATCAGGATTTAATACAATTTCATATTTGGGTAGCAAATCAGATGCCCTTGACCATAAACTATTGGAAATCTGCAGAAATGGGATATGTCATGGAAAAAGGGGGCTTAATGTTTGTTAGTTTTATGTTAGCTCTCCATTTCTCCGCAACAAACTTACATTGGCCATAACTTTTGATTGATAAGAGATTCAGCTTTCATATTTCACATGTGCGTTGTTTATGACAAAACCTTTCTGTTGGTACTAAGGTCAAGGTCATCTGTTAAGGTCAAGGCTGTTTCTCAAGGTCATAAATTCAAAAGATTTAACTTTTTAGATTGTCCATAAGTTTACAATGGTAAGTGATATAACCTTATTTCATATGTTCAATGCATATAACATGACCTTTCTGTTAGTACTAAGATCAAGGTCATCTGTCAAGGTAAAATTCATTTCTCAATGTCAAAACTTTGAAAAATCTAACTTTAATATTGTCCATAATTTTAAAATGGTAAGTGAAACAGCCTTCATATATTAAATGTTTATTACTTGTGACAAGACTTTTCAGCAGATACCAAAATCAAGGTCATTGGTCAAGGTCAAATTGTCAAGGTCATTAATTTTTCAAATATACCTCCTTACCAATTGCCACAATTTCTTGTTACTTTACATAGATGTTTTTTAAGTGCCCTAGGTAATGTTTATTCAATTTTTGACTCAATGAACCTTACCATGCTAAAAGGGGGGCTTAATGCCATGTAGCTTTACATTTTGCATATTTACTACTCTAAAATAAATCAGTCTATTGTTTCTGTAAAACTACTCAAGTTAGAGTCTTCATCTTTTGTATGTAGACATTTTTCATTGATAACTGTGATGGTCAAGGTAAAATATTTAACCCTTTACCATATGATATTGAATTTTACTAGAATCAGGCCTGTGAAGCCAAACAGATTCCTTCAATGTTTGTCAAACTTCCAAATTCCTTGTGAACTGTACTCTAAAACTATAGTTGCATTCAAAAAGAAGTTTTTTGTCCAATAATGGCATACAGTTTTGTGACAAAGCCTTATTCAGGGAGCATAATCTGTCTCTGATTGCTCGTGTTTCTTGATGGGTGTAAAATAGCAACAATTTGTGGAAATCAGATAAATACAAGGGCTTTTTGTCTTGCCTAGAAGATATATCTTGGTTTCATCTTCCCTGTTTGCCAACAATCTATCAATCCTTTTCCATGAACATTACAACTCCCAAATTTATTGACTGATTTTATGCAGTAATCATGATTATTTTTATATGACTGAGTAATCATGATTATTTTGATATGACTGATATAATATTGTCAGAATACTTGTGATTAATCAATTCCCACACAATCCCACTTGTTTGTGCCCCACACAAACATGTTTTGGAAAACATGATAGAAAATGATGAAATTGCTTGTTATAAGCAATTTCATCATCATCCACCATGTTTCACCCCATATGTTTATAGAATTTCATTGACTCAAAATTGTTGTCTTCAAATTCTAAAATTTTGCCTTCATGTAATGGGTTAACAGGAATCTTTATAATTTTACCTTATTCTGAGATTGCAAATTCAGTGCTTTACGAAATTTTGAAGTGTCCAATTAGCTTACCCATGTCACAACAAGTGACAAATTCATGGCTGTATCATTTAAATGGGAAAAATGAAAAAATGCAACTGTGTCTTTCTTGATTTGATTGAATATTTTACAGAATGATCATCAATATGACCTTTTTGACAAGATTTTGCAATTAATCACAAGAGCATCATTCAATTTAAACCAGTCTGAAATTTTGCAGTTCAATTGAGGGATGACAGTAAAGGCCTACCTATCTATTGAATCAATTACCAGACAGCATAATTTTAGACTGGTCCAAATGGAAAGGAGTTGCAAATGACAATTTAAAGTTTATAGAATTTTAGATTTTAAGGTCACCTGACCGAATGGTCATGATGACCAATTGCAATCATCGTTTATCTGTCGTCGTCCGTCGTCCGTTAACTTTTAAACATTTTCATCTTCTTCTCAAGAACTACTGAGGGGATTTCAACCAAACTTGGTCGGAAGCATCATTGGGGGATGCCAATTTCAATTTGTGAAAAGAGGTTGGGGGGGCTTGGGGTAAAACGGGCCCCAGTCGGGGGCAGAAAGGGTTTAAATTTTTGTACTTCTTAAAAAATCTTTTTCTAATAAACCCTAAATCACTTGTCTTGATGCTCTTTTACTCAGGTGACCGTTAAGGCCCACTGGGCCTCTTGTTTTTAACTTTCTTGGTGGTAAACATTGTGTAAAATTGCTAGTTGCAAGCAATTTTCTTAATTCCCACAATGTTTTCTCAATTCTATACAAAATCACTCTAATTTTCAATATTTCGGCAAAATGCCTTTATCAAGAAAAAGAAAATAAATCTTATATCTAGAACATAATTTTACGATCACTCATTATAGCCATTTTGTTTCATCTAAACCAGTTTAATTTCTTATGATACTGTTTTCTCAATTGTTTTTCTTGAGGGACATCCTAAAGGGTCATTGTGTGTGAAGTGGCCAAGCCAGCTGTAACATTACCAGAAAGATCAAGTCACTCTCTTAACCCATTCTCAGATGGAAAAAAATTACACTGGTCGAAATTCAAAGAGGATGCAGATGACAACTTCATGTTGATAGAATTTTGAAATTGTCCGTTTTGGGGTAGAAAAATATATCTAAAGAATTAAAGTAAAATGTAGTTTTCCATATTTTCAGTTTGAGATCAATTAATATGAAATATTCTATATTACAGCCTGCTATGACTGGTATCCAACAAGCTGGTGTAAACATTGTGTCAATATCAGATAGAACCAATCACTCGTTTTATACACGACCCAGACATCCAAAGAAATAAGGTACATGTGTAACTGGTTCCTTAGCTATAAGATTGCTGGTATTAGTCATACAAGATTCTTTCTTCGAGTTTTTAAGCTCACCTGAGCACAAAGTGCAAGGTGAGCTATTGCGATTGGTCATTGCCCATCCTCCGTCCATCCGTCTGTTCACAATTTCTTTAAAAACCTTCTCTGACGAAACTAGCAGACCAATCAAACTGAAAATTTGCAGGGATTTTCCATAGAGATATACAAAGGTTGTTAAAAGAATTTCCTTCAGTGAAAAACAAGCAATTTTCCTTTTTCTCATGTTGTCCAAAACCGTTTTCCTTGAGGCAGTCAAATGCCGGATTGTTTGCAAATGGATTGAATTATAAAGTCTTAAGCATTCATAATTAGTATGTAGTATTTCCCGATGGTTTAGTAATATGCCTAAATCTTATATTTGTTATATTTATCTGATTCAATGATTCAAGTTGTGTCTTTTTTATACAAAAAAGTACTTTAATTAGCAAATGACTTAGTTGATCGATTTAGGACCATCAGAGGACAACGAAAATTGGGTGCAATTTAAGATTAAACCATCCTAAGAGGATATTGTGGGAAAAGGGAAAATCGCTTGTTAAATTTTTTTCACAATGTTTTCTTAAATATAGAATCACAGTGACGTAAAAACCCAGACTTTTACAGGACAGAGTTATCCTAATAGGTACATGTTGATGAGAGCAAGTGTGCTGTGCTTGATACAGGTTCCTATTCACAAAGTCACAGCAGGTCAAAGGTCAAAATTTTGACATTGTCTATATCTCTTGATCCCCTTATCTCGTCCACATAATGTTTTAAACATTGATATTACTAGGCTTCATTAAGACTTGTACTCTAAAGGTCAAGGTTATGACAAGTCTGGTCAACCCAGATCAGACTGGAGGGAGTCTGCAGGCTGACAAAGACTAAATGTTTCATCACTGTTGTAATGTTGAATCAAATTGCTTTTTCAATAGATTAACTTTTTCAAATATCTAACATTTTACAAATTTCCACACAATAACCCTTTTTTACAACCTGCAAGTAAAAGCTTTGGAAAACATGGAAATTGAAGCAATTGCTTATTTAAAGCATTTTCTTCTTTATCCACTATGTTTTTGACTGAAAATCATTAAAATTGTTTTAACATGAATTGTCGTCTGCAGCTTCTTCAATTTGTCTGAAATATTATTGCCTGGTAATGGTTTAATGGAGTTGCTGAAATGTCCCTTTTTGTCTGATTTGTCACAATTCTTTTTCTTTTCAGGATTTACCCATACCCATAATCAAGAAAGACAGGAATCTGAAGCTTTTTAACCAATTACCACACTTCAACATTTTAGGCTGGTCCAAATTCAAAGATAATTTTAAGTTGATAGAATTTTAAATATCTTGGGTCTTTCTTGGTAGGGAACAAGGTTGAAAATGAATAAATTCCTTGTCAGAAGTAGTTTTCTTCATTTTCAACCTTATTTTCCTGAAGTCTATTCTTGAGGGGTGTAAAAAGGCAGGATTCGGGGGAAATGGGTTTACTTGCAGAGCTGCAGATAAAGAGGCTATTTGGATTTATATGGTTCTGTCCTGAATTATGTGTTGTGGGTACTCACTATCAAAACAAGACGAGTCAATCGACAGATACACACTGTCAATCAAGCCATTGACCAATCAAATCATTCACGTAGAGCAAAAATGCAGACGACAGACAAAGTTGGTTTAAAATGGAAATGAGGGGCACATGAGGTAGAAAATATTGTTAGAAAAAACTGTTTCTTTGGCAGGTGAAAATATAGGATTGTGTTGGAATGGGTCAAGCGTTTTTGTTGGTCTGGCAAATTGAACTTCATAACTACAGCTTATTCAAGCTTGATTTAAGTTATTTAAGTCTTCAAAAAGTATTTGCCTTTTGTTTCCACGAGTTCATGCTAAAAAATAATGTTTATTGCCTTAGTCAAACTTGCATGTCTGATGTCTGTGTGCTTGGCCAGCAATCCATCAGTTGAGTACCCACAACATGAACTATTTTAGAGAAATAATTTTTTTTAGAGTTCTTTACCCCCTTGTCTGAAAATTTGCTGTCTTGTTTGTCAATTATAATATTTGTTCCAAATGACTGTTAATATCATCATGAATTATAAATCAATGATAATTAAAATATGGTGTAATTTTGTTTCTAGCCTTGTTAGTTCAATTAATTTTTAAGCCTTGGTAGCTCCAGTCCTTTTTTAAGCCTAACCTTGATAGATTCATTCCTTTTTCAAGTCTTGGTAGATCCAATCATTTTCAAACCTTGGTAAATCCATTTCTTTTCAAGCCTTTTTAGATCCATTCATTTTTCAAGCCTTAGTGCCGCCGTCATAGTGCAGTTTGCAGTGCGTCGGACTGTCAATCTAGAAGTCCCGGGTTCAATCCCCAACGGCGACACTCATCCTTTCCAGCTATTTGTCTCTCCCCAATGGGTCGATAATCGTAGACCTATGTGGGATAGCAGCTGGAGGCTAGGAAGGGATGTAATAGTAGTACTGGTATGAGAAATACCAGGATTCCATTGTTAGGTGCTCCAGCCGCGCAATATAACCGAAAGATTGTTGAAAGCGGCGTAAAACCCCATTCAAACAAACAAATCAAGCCTTAGTAGCTCTATTCAATGTCAAGATCCTAGTTCAATTCATTTTTGTCCGGAGCATAACTTCTACATTTATGGATGGATTTGAAAATAAATTGGCACAGTTGTTTTAAGTCCCCTATCAGCAAAGCTGAAGGGGACTATAGGTTTGTGCTTCGTCCTTCTGTCTGTCTGTCCGTCTGTCAGTCCAGACATATCAGTTTTCTGGACTTTTTTTCCTATCCCTTGGAGATATTGAGCTGATTTTTGTATGTGAGTCTGTATCAATGAGTTACAGAACAAGTTCGAGTTTGGTTCTGATCCATTGATTTTTGAGGAAGATACGGATGCTGGACTTAATAATTACCAAGAAATTTCAGTTTTCCCGACTTTTTTTCTTAACCCTCAGAGATTGTGAGTCCGCATTATTGAGTTACAGAACAAGGTTGATTTGGATTCGGTCAATTCATTTTTGTGGAAGATACGGATGTTGGACTTGGAAATTACCAAGAAATGTCAGTTTTCCAGACTTGTTTTCTTAACCCTCAGAGATATTGAGCTGATTTTTGGTATGTGATTCCGTATCAACTAAATTACAGAACAAGTTTAAGTTTGGTTCTGGTCCATTGATTTTTAGCTCTACTGGCCAAAGGCCACTAGAGCTATAGCGATGGCTTTTTCCCGTCCGGCGTCCGTGCGTTGTCCGTCCGTTAAATTTTTCCTTGTTTACGCGATAAAGTCCACAGTTTTCATAAGATTCTCTTCAAACTTTCACAGAGTGATAGTACCATCATAAGGATCGTTCCTTTCGAAATTGGGTATGATCCGTCAAGAAACACGGGAAAAGGGGCCTAATATAAACTTAATTAAAAATCTTCGTTTACGAAAATTTAAATATGAAAATTTAATTAAAAATTCAAATAAAAATCCTCGTTTACGCAATAAAGTCCACAGTTTTCATCGGATTCTCTTCAAACTTTCTCAGAATGATTGTACCATCATAAGGATCTTTCCTTTTGAAAATGGGTATGATCCGTCAAGAAACACAGGAAAAGGGGCCTTATGAAAATTTAATTAAAAAATCCTCGTTTACGAGCTAGAGTCGACAGTTATCATCAGATTCTCTTCAAACTTTCACAGAATGATTGTACCAACATAAGGATCGTTCCTTTCGAATATGGGTATGATCCGTCAAGAAACACGGGAAAAGGGGCCTTATGAAAATTCATTAAATATTCAATTAAAAATCCTCTTTTACGCGATAGAGTCCACAGTTTTCATTGGATTCTCTTCAAACTTTCACAGAATGATTTTACCAACATAAGGATCGTTCCTTTCGAAAATTGGTATGATCCGTCAAGAAACACAGGAAAAGGGGCCTTATGAAAATTTAATTAAAAAATCCTCGTTTATGAGATAGAGTCCACAGTTTTCATCAGATTCTCTTCAAACTTTCACAGAATGATTGTACCAACATAAGGATCGTTCCTTTTGAATATGGGTATGATCCGTCAAGAAACATGGGAAAAGGGTTCTTATGAAAATTTAATTAAAATTCAATTTAAAATCCTTGTTTACGCGATAGAGTCCACAGTCTTCATTAGATTCTCTTCAAACTTTCACAGAATGATTGTACCAACATAAGGATCGTTCCTTTCGAAATTGGTTATGATCCGTCAAGAAACATGGGAAAAGGGGCCTTATGAAAATTCAATTAACCCATTCCAACTTAATCCCTCCTTTTTACGCCCCTCAAGAAAAAAGCTTTGGAAAACATTGTGGAAAATGAAGAAATTGCTTGTATCAAGCAATTTCTTCATTATCCACAATGTTTTCTATCCAAAAAGGTGAAAAAAATTAAAATTCCATCAACTTGAAATTGCCGTCTGCATCTTCTTTCAATTTGGACCAGTCTAAAATTTTGTGGGAATGGGTTAAAAACTCCATAAAAAATCCTCGTTTACACTATAGAGTCCACAGTTTTCATTGGATTCTCTTCAAACTTTCTCAGAATGATTGTACAAGCATAAGGATCGTTCCTTTCGAAAATGGGTCTGATCTGTCATGAAACAGGGGAAAAGGGGCCTTTATTAAAATTTAATAAAAAAATTCTTGTTAACACTCTAGAGTCCACAGTTTTCATCAGATTGTATTTAAACTTTCACAGAATAATTGTACCATCATAAGGATTGTTCCTTTGGAATTTTGTCAGATCCATCTGGAAACACTAGAAAAGGGGCCTTATGAAAATTTAATCGAAAAATCTTTTAAGAAATACTCTTTAATACTCTGGAGTCAATAGTTTTCATCGGATTCCCTTCAAACTTTCACAGAATGACTGTACTATCATAAGGATTATTCCTTTTGAAATTAGGTGTGATCCTTCAAGAAACACAGGAAAAAGGGGCCTTATGAAATATTTAATAAAAAATTCTCATTAATAATCTAGAGCCAACAATTTACAACGGATTCTCTTCAAACTTTCACAGAATGATTTTACCATCATAAGGATTGAACCGTTTGGAATTGGATATGATTCCTCAAGAAACATAGGAAAAGGGGCCTTATTAAAATTTAATTCAAAGATCTTTGTTAACACTCTAGAGTCCACAGTTTTCATCTGATTGATTTCAAACTTTCACAGAATGATTGTACCATCGATATAAGAATTGTTCCTTTCAAAATTTGGTATAATGAGTCAAGGACCAGGGGAAAAGGGGCCCGATTAAAACTGGATTGAAAAAGTCCTCGTAAACACAATAGAGTCCATAGTTTTCAACAAATTCTCTTCAAACATTCCCAGAATGATTATTACATTATGTGGATTGTTCCTTTCGGAAGTAGGTTTGATCCATCAAGTCTCATGGGAAAAGGGGCCCCATGAAAATTTAATAAAAAAAATCTTAGTTAACACTTAATGGCCCTAGATTTCACCTGATTGACTTCAAACTTTCACATAATGATTGTACCATCATAAGGATTGTTCCTTTCAAATTGGGTCTGATCCATTGAGAAACATAGGAAAAGGGGCCTTAGGAAAATTAAATTAAAAAAATCTTAATTAATGCTTGTAAGTCCACAGGTGAGATGGGGTTGTCTTTATACTCAAACAGAATAATTATACTTTTGCAAGAAGAGTTCCCTTTGGAATTGGTTCAGATCCATCAAGTAACATGGGAAAAGGGGCTATATGAAAATTCAATTAATAAAACCCTGTTAACACAATAAAGCCCACAGCTTTGATCAGATTTTGTTGAAACTTTCACAGAATGATTGGAAGGTCATAACTATCATTCATTTCATAACAGGGTTTGAACTGTCAAGAAGCACAGGAAAAGGGGCCTTATGAAAATTTCATCTATAAATCCTTGTTACAAAGTCTAGAGCTTTCATCGGATTTTCTTCAAACATTCACAGAATAATTGTACAATGATAATGATTGTTGATGTTTGCATTAGACCTGATCCGCCAAGTATCACAGGAAAAGGAGCATTATGAAATTTAATTTTAAAATCATTGTACCACAATAAAGTCAACAGTTTTCATCAGATTCTGTTTAAACTTTCACAGAATGATTATTCCATCATGAGGATTCTTTCTTTTCAAATTAGGCGTGATCTGTCTAGTATCATGGGAAAAGGGGCCTTTAGAGAATTTTATCTATAATCCTTGTAACCAAGTCCAGACTTTTCATTGGATTTTATTCAAACCTTCACAGAATCATTGTACAATAATCACGATTGTTGAGGCTGACATGAGACCTGATCCTTCAAGTATCACAGGAAAAGGAGCCTTATGAAAATTTTATTTTAAAAATTTGACACCAAGATAAGGTCTGCAGTTTTCATCAGATTCTGTTCAAACTTTCACAGAATGTTTGTACCATCATAAGGATTGTTTCTTTCCAAATTGGGCCTGATCTGTCTAGTATCATAGGAAAAGGGGCTGTATGAAAAATGATTACCAAATCCTCATAAACACAACAATGCCCTCAGTCTTTATCAGAATCTCTTCAAACTTTAATAGAATGATTGTACCATCATTTGGATTGTTCCTTTGTAAATTAGGTCTAATTGGTTAAGTGACACAAGAAAAGGGACCTTATAAAAATTTTATTACAAAACATCATTATTACAATAAAGTCCTCAGTCTTTATCATTTTCTTCAAACTATCATTAGGATTGTTCCTTTGTACATTGGGTCTGATTTGTTAAGTTTCACGGGAAAAGGGGCCTTATGAAAATTTAGTTACAAAAATTCTTGACACAATTCAGTCCACTGTTTTCATGATTCTCTTTAACTTTTAAAGAACTATTCTACCTTCATTAGAATTGTTCCTTTTGAAATTTGGTTTGTTCTGTAAAGTATCATGAGAAAAGGGGCCCTATGAATATTTCACTATAATTCATTAACACAATAAATTCCACAGATTAAACAGATTGATTGTACCATCATTCCAATTGTTGATTTTGACAGTGGATCTGACTATAGCAAGGGTCACATAAAAAGGGGCCTTATGAAAAACTCTCTTCAATATTCTGGTTAACACAATGATGTCCCTTGATTTCACCGGATTCACTTCAAAATTTCACAGAATGATTGTACAAATACTTAGATGGTTCTTTTCAGAACTGGGTACAATCCATCAAGTATCATGTAAAAAGGGGACATATGATTTTTTTTTAATTGTTCTAGTAAACATAATGAATATCCAATATTTCATTGGATTCACTTTTAATTTTCATAGAATGATAAAACCAACAGTAAAATATCACGGGAAAAGGGGCCTTATGAGAACTTGAATTTAATATCTTTGTTAACACAATAAAGTCAACAGTTTTATTGGATTCTCTTCAAAGATGCATGGAATAATTGTGGCATTCGAAACACAGGAAAAGGGGCCTTACAGATTATCATTCAAAACATTCTTGTGTATGTGATGAAGATCACAATCATTATCAAGTTGTCTTTTAAATTTCACAGGACAATTGTCGGGTTGTAAGGAAAGTTCCTTTTGGAATGAAATTGATCCATCAGAAAACACAGGAAAAGGGGCCTTATTGATTTTCATTCAAAACAATCCTGTTTATGTGATAAAGTCCACAATTATTGTCAGATTCTGATGAAATATTCACAGAATGATTGTAGGGTCATAAGGTAACTTTCTTTTGGAAATGGAGTGGATCCGTCATGAAACATGGGAAAAGGGGCCTTGAGGATTGTTGCTTAAAATGATAAAGGGGATAAAGCCCCTTTTTTTTTCTTTATGCATTCTTCTTTGAGCAATTAACTTCCTTAAATATCAGATTTCTTTAACGGAAAACTTGATAACCAGTAGAGCGTCTCAGGCCCTCATGGGCCTCTTGTTGAGGAAGATACGGATGCTCGACTTAGAAAATTACTAGGAAATTTCAGTTTTCCGGACTTTTTAGCTCACCTGAGCATGAAGTGCTCAAGTGGGCTATTTTCATAACCCTTTGACTGGCGTCTGTCCATCTTGCGTCAACAATTTCTTTAAACGACATCTCCTCCCAAACTCCTGGGCCAATTTGAACCAAATTTTGCAGAAATGTTCCTTAGGTGGTCCCCTTTAAAAATAGCTAAAAAAAAATGAAATCCGTTAAAAACTCTAGTTGCTGTGGCAACAAAAGTGAAATTAAAAAAAAATCTTTAACAAGGTGCCAAATTGTCACAAGATACGCCCGTCACACTGCTTAATATTAACTGGAGTTTTGAATAGAACTGAGGTTATTTTGAATAAATATTTTTTCTCAAACAAAGTATGGAAAGCACAAAAGGACAAAAACTCAAATTATACGCTAGGTTGAGTTATGGTTCTTGTACACTGCACCCCCCCCCCCCCCCTGGTGAGATCTATCCATCCATGAAGTTTCATGTTTCTAACTATTTTACTTTTAGAGATATACTCCTGACAAGATTCAAGTATGAAAAACAACAAAGGGCAATAACTCAAAAAATAGGCTAGGTAGAGTTATGGTTCTTATACACTGCACTTTCACTTGGTGAGCTCTATCCATCCATGAAATTTCATGATTCTAGCTATTATACTTTTAGAGATATACGCCAGACAAGATTTAAGTATGAAAAAAAAAACAAAGGGCAATAACTAAAAAAATAGGCCAGGTAGAGTTATGGTTTTTGTGCACTGCACTCCCTCTTGGTGAGATCTATACACCCATGAAGTATCATGATCCTAGCTATAATACTTTTAGAGATATACTCCGGACAAGATTCAAGTATGAAAAACAACAAAGGGCAATAACTAAAAAAATAGGCCAGGTAGAGTTATGGTTCTTGTACACTGCACTCCAACTTGGTGAGTTCTATCCATCCATGAAATTTCATGATTCTAGCTATTATACTTTTAGAGATATACTCCGGACAAGATTCAAGTATGAAAAACAACAAAGGGCAATAACTAAAAAAATTGGCTAGGTAGAGTTATGGTTCTTGTACACTGCACTCCCCCTTGGTGAGCTCTATCCATCCATGTAATTTCATGATTCTAGCTATTATACTTTTAGAGATATACTCCGGACAAGATTCAAGTATAAAAAACAACAAAGGGCAATAACTCAAAAAATTGGCTAGGTAGAGTTATGGTTCTTGTACACTGCACTCCCACTTGGTGAGCTCTATCCATCCATGTAATTTCATGATTCTAGCTATTATACTTTTAGAGATATACTTCTGACAAGATTAAAGTATAAAAAACAACAAAGGGCAATAACTCAAAAAATAGGCCAGTTTGAGTTATAGTTCTTGTACACTGCACTCCAACTTGGTGAGATCTATCCATCCATGAAATTTCATGATTCTAGCTATTATACTTTTAGAGATATACTCCCGACAAGATTCAAGTATGAAATCAACAAAGGGCAATAACTCAAAAAATTGGCTAGGTAGAGTTATGGTTCTTGTACACTGCACTCCCCCTTGGTAAGCTCTATCCATCCATGTAATTTCATGATTCTAGCTATTATACTTTTAGAGATATACTCCGGACAAGATTCAAGTATGAAAAACAACAAAGGGCAATAACTCAAAAAATAGGCCAGGTAGAGTTATGGTTCTTGTGTACTGCACTCCCTCTTGGTGAGATCTATACACCCATGAAGTATCATGATCCTAGCTATAATTCTTTTAGAGATATACTCCGGACAAGATTCAAGTATGAAAAACAACGAAGGGCGATAACTCAAAAAATAGGCCAGGTAGAGTTATGGTTATTGAGCACTGCACTCCGTATTGATGAGAAGAATATAACTGCCAAGTTTAAAGTCAATCTGACTTATGGTGACAGAGTTATGCTCCGGACAAAGAAGTGGACACTGCCCGGACAACCGGACGCCCGGACACCACGGGTGATCCCATAATACGTCCCGTCTTCGAATGGCGTATAGAAATCTTCTCCTCCTGATGTAGAAGGTGTAGAGCCTTGATATTTTTCATTAAGCATCAGTATATTGACCTCTTTCAAAATTAGCTTAAATCATGATTCTCGGGCTCCTGACGTAGAAGGTGTAGAGCCTTGATATTTTTCATTAAGCATCAGTATATTGACCTCTTTCAAAATAAACTTAAATCATGATTCTCGGGGCCCCAGGGGGTAGGGGTTTATATAGAAATAAAGAACGATTTTGAAATGAAATGTCCTCCTAAACTGCTGGGCCAATTTGAACCAAATTTGGCAGAAATGTTCCTTAGGTTGGCCCTTTTGAAAATAGCCAAAAATTGAAATCCGTTAAAAACTTTGGTTGCCATGGCAACAAAAGTGAAATTTTAAAATGATCTTTAAAAATCTTCTTCTCTTGACCCAGAAGGTGCAGAGCCTGAATATTTTGTATGAAGCATCGGTATATTGACCTCTTTCAAAATAGCTTAAATCATGATCCTCGGATCCCTTGGGGCGAAGCCCCAGGGGCGGGGGGGGGGGGGTTATATAGAAATAAAGAATGATTTTTAAATGAAATGTCCTCCTAGACTACTGGGCCAATTTGAATCAAATCTGTCAGAAATGTTCCTTAGGTTCTCTCCCATAAAAATAGCTAAAAAAAATTGAAATCCGTTAAAAACTCTGGTTGCCATGGCAACAAAAGTGAAATTTTAAAATAATCTTTAACAATCTTCATCTCCTGACCCAGAAGGTGTAGAGCCTTGATATTTTACATGAAGCATCAGTTTATTGACCTCTTTCAAACTAGCTAAATCATGATTCTCGGATCCCCAGGGGCAAAGCCCCAGAGGAGTGGGGTTTATATAGAAATAGACAACGATTTTTAAATGACATCTCCTCCTAAACAACTGGGCCAATTTTAACCAAATTTAGTTGATATGATCCTTAGGTGGTCCCTTTTAAAAATTGCTAAAAGAATTGAAATCTGTTAAAAACTCTTGTTGCCATGGCAACAAAAGTGATATTTTAAATTACCGGGTAATCTTTAAAAATCTACTCCTCCTGACTCAGAAGGCATAGAGCCTTGATATTTTGCATGAAGCATTAGTATATTGACCTCTTTCAAAATAGCTTAAATCATGATCCTTGGGTCGCCAGGGGGGGGGGAGCCCTGGGAGGGGGGTTATAGGCATGAAGCGTCTCTTCACAGACTTCTTTCTTATTTCTGAAATTATATCCAATGGATCCAGAGGGACAAAAAAGTTAATTTCTTCTTTCAAATTTCCACAAAGCCTTGGAATTTGTTATTTACACTCTTGGATCCCCAGGTACATAGTCATTATGTAAGTATGGCCCTCTTGTATCATAATCCTAACCTTAACATGAAATTAGACTGTTGAAAGAAAAAGTGCCTTTATCTTA
The DNA here is from genome assembly GCA_946902895.1 of Fragum fragum. Classification (NCBI taxonomy): domain Eukaryota; kingdom Metazoa; phylum Mollusca; class Bivalvia; order Cardiida; family Cardiidae; genus Fragum; species Fragum fragum. Next base: position 58,254,848 of record OX336370.1, on the reverse strand, counting down.
ATTGAGCGCCCAAGGTCCAACGGCCCTCTTGTTTTCTTAACCCTCGGAAATATTGAGCTGATCTTTGGTATGTGAGTCCACATCAATGACTTACAGAACAAGTTTAAGTTTGGTTCCAGTCCATTCATGTTTCAGGAAGATACAGAAGCTGGACTTAGAAAATTACCGGATTTTTTTTTCTAAACCCTTTGAGATATGAAGGTGATTTTTGGTATGTGAGACTATATTGATAAGTTACAGAACAAGTGTAAGTTTTGTTCCCGTCCATTAATTTTTGAGGAAGATATGGATGCTAGACTTGGGGAATTACAGTTTTTCCAGACTTTTTTCTTAACACTTGCAGGTATTGAGCTGATTTATTGTCAGCATTGATGAGTTACAGAACGAGTTCAATTTCTATTCCAGTCCATTGATTTTTAAGCAAGATATGAATACTTTTGCAAAATAAGTTACTTATTGATAATATTGAGTTTAATTGCAGTCCATTGCCTTTCCAAAGCTTGTAAAGGATGTTAGGGTGGTACTGGTGAGAGAGATACCTTGAATACATTGTAAGGTGCTCCAGCTACTGTTATATGACTGAACAAATTGTTAAAAGTGGTTGCATTAAGTGATCAAGGCAAAATATTTTGAAAACTCTATGTCCAAAAAGCATTCATAATCCAAGACAGATTTTTGAAAGCTTTTGTTCAAAGTTTACTAGGGCTTTACGGTCTTAATTTTCTTGGAACAGATGACTATATGAAGTATAATTTGGCAAACAATAAAAAGAGACGCCTATTTTCTATGTTTGTGTGTATGTGTGTGTTTAAGAATTGCTCATAAAATCTGATACAACTGTAATATTTTGGAGGGGTAGTAATCCCATACCACCCAAAAAATATACTGCTCTAGGGATATATATAAAGCCGGTAGGAGACTTGGTATTGCCATGCAATACTTCAGAATGCCTGTTCTTGATGAGTGCTAGTGCCATGCAAAACATTTGTTTTTACACCTCGAAGGTCAAGGTCATGGTTGAAGGTTAAAATTGACCCTGTCCTGAACATAATTCCTACATGTATGGATGGATTTGAAAATAATGCACAGTTGTTCTTCTTGATGTGTGCTAGTGTCATGCGAAACATTTGTTGCTATACCTCCAAGGTCAAGGTCACAGTTGAAGGTCAAAATATACCTAGCCTCACACATAACTTCTACATTCAGGGATGGATTTTAATATAATTGGCACACATGTTCTTCTTGATGAGAGCTAGTGTCAAGCAAATGTTTATTGTGATATCTCCTCAGTCACAGTTGAAGGTCAAAGGACGAAATTGCCCTTTTCCAGAGTGTAACCCCTAAATTTATAGATGGATTTTAAGAAAACTTGGCACAGTTCTTCTTCTTGATGAGTACCATTATCAAGCGAAATGTTTGTTGCCATACCTTCACAGTCACGGTCACAGTTTAAGGTCAAAGGTCAAAATTGACCTTGTTCAAAGCATAACTATTTTATAGTTGGATTTGAAAATAAATTAGCGCAGTTGTTCTTCTTGATGAGTGCTGGTGTAATGCAAAACATTTGTTTTTATACCTCTAAGGTGAAGGTCACAGTTTAAGGTCAAATGACAAAATTGGCCTTGTCCTTGAAATTCAGTTAATCAATCCTTGTTTAAGCACTAGAGTCCATAGTTTTCATCTGATTCTCTTCAAATTTTCACAGAATAATTGTATTATCATAAGTATTGTCACTTTCAAAATTGGGTCAGATATGTCAAGAAACACAGGAAAAGGGGCCTTATGGAAGTTGATTAAAAATTCTATTAAAAATGTTAGCAGCATAACTTCTACATTATTGCTGAATTTGAAAATAATGTGGCACAGTTGTTGTTCTTCTTGATTTCAAAACCTAGTTTACACACTTCCAGTCCACAGTATTCACTTCAAACTTCAACAGATTGATTGTACCATCATAAGGATTGAGTCCACAGTACTCATTGAATTCACATCAAACTTAAACAGAATGATTGTACCATCATAAGGATTGTTCCATCCAAAATTTGGTCATGGGAAAAGGGGGCTTTATGAAAATTTGAATGAAAAATCTATCAAAAATCCTTGTTAACACACTAGATTCCACAGTTATCATCAGTTTCTCTTCAAACTTTCTTAGAATGATTGTACCATCATAAGGATTGTTACTTTTGGAATTTGGTCTTATCTACCATGTATCAAGGGAAATGGAGCCTTAAGAAAATTTGATTAAAAAATCTTTGTTAACATTCTAGAGTCTATAGTTTCATCGACCCTCTTCAAACTTTCAGAGAATGGTTGTACCATAGTTATGATTGTTCCTTTTGAAATTTGGTCTGAACACGATAAAAAGGGGCTTTAATTTAATTTAATTTAATTTACAAATAATTAGTTAATGGAATAAAGTCCACAGATTCCATTAGAGTCTTCATACTTTCACAGAATCCTTATACTATTGCAAGGATAGTTCCTTTCAAAATTGGGTCTGATCCATCAAGTAATACGGGAAAAGGGGCTGTATGAAAATCAAACATAAACATTCTCATTTGTGCAATAAATCTTACAGCTTTGATGAGATTTTGTTGAAACTTTCATCAAAAAATGATTGTAAGGTCAGAAGGATCATTCTTTTCAAAATTGGGTATGAACTGTTAAGAAATACGGGAAAAGGGGCCTTATGAAAATTCATAGAAAAACCCTTGTCTAGAGCTTTCATCAGATTTTTTCAAACTTTCACAGAATGATTGCACAGTAATACCAATCCTTGATGTTGTCATTAGGACCTGACCTGTCAAGCATCACAGGAAAAGGTGCCTTATGATAATTTCATTTTAAAATCCTTGTACCACTATAAAGTCAAAAGTTTTCATCAGATTTTTTTTTCAATTATTCACAGAATGATTGTACCATCATTAGGATTGTTCCTTTACAAACTCTGATCAGTCAAGTATCAACTAACAAGGTGCAAAATTGTCACAAGATACCCCCGTCACACTGCTTAATATTAACTGGGGGTTTGAATAGAACTGAGGTTAATTTGAATGAATATTTTTTGTCAAACAAAGTATGAAAAACAACAAAGGGGAATAACTCAAAATATACACTAGGTAAAGTTGTGGTTCTTGTACACTGCACTCCCACTTGGTGAGCTCTATCCATCCATGAAATTTCATGATTCTAGCTATTATACTTTTAGAGATATACTCAGGACAAGATTCAAGTATGAAAAACAACAAAGGGCAATAACTCAAATATTAGGCCAGGTAGAGTTATGGTTCTTGTGCACTGCACTCCCCCTTGGTGAAATCTATACACCCATGAAGTTTCATGATCCTAGCTTTTATACTTTTAGAGATATACTCCGGACAAGATTCAAGTATGAAACAAAGAGCAATAAGTAAAAAAATAGGCTAAATAGAGTTAAGGTTCTTGTACACTGCACTCCCCCTTGGTGAGCTCTATCCATCCATGAAATTTCATGATTTTAGCTATTATACTTTTAGAGATATACTCCGGACAAGATTCAAGTATGAAAAACAACAAAGGGCAATAACTCAGATAATACTACCTATGTAGAGTTATGGTTCTTGTGCACTGCACTCCCCCTTGGTTAGATCTATACACCCATGAAGTTTCATGATCATTGCTATAATATTTTTATAGATAAACTCTTGACAAGATTCAAGTATGAAAAACAACAAGGGCAATAACTCAGATAATAGGCTAGGTAGAGTTATGGTTCTTGTACACTGTACTCCCACTTGGTGAGCTCTATCCATCCATGAAATTTCATGATTCTAGCTTTTATACTTTTAGAGATATACTCTTGACAAGATTCAAGTATGAAAAACAACAAAGGGCAAGTACTCAAAAAATAGGCCAGGTAGAGTTATGGTTCTTGTGCACTGCATCCCTCCCCCCTTGGTAAGATCTATAAACCCATGAAGTTTCATGATCCTAGCTATAATACTTTTTATAGATAAACTCCGGACAAGATTCAAGTATGAAAAACAACAAAGGGCAAAAACTCAAATAATAGGCTAGGTAGAGTTATGGTTCTTGTACACTGCACTCCCCCTTGGTGAGCTCTATCCATCCATGTAATTTCATGATTCTAGCTATTATACTTTTAGAGATATAATCTGGACAAGATCCAAGTATGAAAAACAACAAAGGGCAATAACTCAATAGGCCAGGGAGAGTTATGGTTCTTGTGCAATGCACCTCCCCCTTGGTAAGATCTATAAACCAATGAAGTTTCATGATCCTAGCTTTTATACTTTTAGAGATATACTCCGGACAATATTTAAGTATGAAAAACAACAAAGGGCAATAACTCAAATAATAGACTAGGTAGAGTTATGGTTCTTGTACAATGCACTCCCACTTGGTGAGATCTATACACTCATGAAGTTTCATGATCCTAGCTTTTATACTTTTAGAGATATACTCCAGACAAGATTCAAGTATGAAAAACAACAAAAGGCAATAACTCAAAAAATAGGCCAGGTAGAGTTATGGTTATTGAGCACTGCACTCCGTATTGATGAGAAGAGTATAACTGCCAAGTTTAAAGTCAATCGGACTTTCGGTGACAGAGTTATGCTCTGGACAAAGAAGTGGACACCGCCGGACGCCCGGACGACTGGACAACCGGACGCCCGGACACCACGGGTGATCCCATAATACGTCCAGTCTTCGACGGGTGTATAAAAAGGAGCATTACAATAATTTCATTAAAAAAATACTTTTTCACATAACTATTCTACAGTTTTCACTGTATTCTGTTCAAACTTTCAGAGAATGTTTGTACCATCATTTGGATTGTGTCTTTCCAAATTGGGACTGATCTTTTTGTATGTATCAATGCCTATTGACCCCCTACAAAAAAAACGAAAAAATTACCATACTCTGAAAATAGACCCCAATCCAGATTTACATGGGAATAAAGAAGGAAAGATTAAAAAAATTCTTCTCTGAAACTTTGAAGCCTAGAGCCTTGAAAATTTATATATACCATCGCTTGTTTACCCTCTACCAAAATACTTCAAAGAATTTAAAGTTTATGAAGATTCAGATTTTTTCATCTTTCTGAGTAGAAAACATTGTGTTTAAATGAAGAAATTGCTTGCTACAAGCAATTTCTTCATTTTACATGATGTTTTCCTATTTTTTTTCTAGAGAGGCGTCCAAAAGCGTCAGTGTGGGAATGGGTTAAAGGAGAAAAACTTGAATCTTCCCCAAAACCTTTAAGCTTAGAGATTTGAACAAACTAGTGAAATTATCAAAATAATAAACCAACTGGTGTTAGATTTTGCCCTGTTTTCATGCATTTTGCAGTCTGAAATTGTCTAGTGATGGGTTTATTAAATGGTCAGATCAAAATATTTAGGAGAATATGAAGAAGAAAGGCAGTAATTATCATTTGATATTTTATGTATAAAAAAAGTAAATCCACATATACAATAACAACGATGCTTTTACTTTGTTAAATATGTACATGATGCATTCATGTATACAGTTCTTCCATTTACACATATGCAATTATGTTCATGATCCAGTCATAACAGGAAATAACAATGTCTATCACACCAACACGATTTTATATTCATGCATGATTATTTTTTCAAAAATATGAACCCAAAAATTCTCTAAATAGTAATTAAGAAAACATTTTGACACAAACATTCTAACTCCTATGGTTGTTAAAAGTTTTGGCTACTGGTTTAAATGTAATTTTAATACCCACTTCAAAAGAAAATGAAATTGTTACAAATTATTTTGCCAATTTATGAAAAGATTGTTGTTTAAATATTTATTGCTCAATTCATTTTATTGACAAGTTTTTTTGTTTGTTTTTTTTTACTGTTAGTAAGCCCCCTGACGTACTTTGATGTTTGCTAGAAGCCCTTTTGTATCATTCTCATTGCGAGAGTGACAAACATCAAAATACCAAGTAGCAATGCTAACAATTAAAAAAGTCTATATTTCAATATTCTAAATTTTCATAACTCTGCTCACACATCTATATTAAGAATCCTAATTTCAAGGTGTATCAAATTTCACAACCATTCAGTAGTGTTAACCATTAGTATTCCAAATGTATTTCTGACTAATGTCATAAGAGTTCTATGGGAAGAAAGACATAATTCTTACACACATATAATTAATCAAAGGACACATTATGCTATGATCAAAAGACATATAATACATGACCAAAAAAGTGTCATGTAGCCCCTTCATACATATCTGCAGTCTCTTTTTGAAGAATATTTCCCTCATCAAAAACATGCAGTTTGATTGGCTGTATTGATATTCAGCCAATCAAAGTAGTTGTCTTTGAATAGAACTCATTTATCATTAAACTAAGGAGACTATGTGAGAATAGATTTTCTGTAAATTTTCAATCTTGAAGGCTTATTTCAAATCTTTTATCTACATTATTAAACAAGTAATCTGATTGGCCAAAAATAATATCTTGAAGGGTTCACTGTTGGTATAAACCTTCCAATGAAAAATGGTTTTGATATAATTTATATACTTTTCTTTGAAAATTTCAAGTTTTTACGCTTACAAAAAGGCATAACATGTACAAAAGGGCTGTATGGTTATAAGTATTAATGGCTTTATATTTGTGCTGGACTGGATTTCAGGAAGGTCAACCACCAATCTGACTGTTGTCATACCACTGCTCAAAAGCACCAGGCAAGAGTAATTAATCTGTTATACCTGTTCCAACGCATGTATTTCAGCCTTGAATATTCTTTGAAATGTATTCTTAAACATCTTTTAAAAGAATTCCAGTAGATACTGCACAATCCTGCTTTTTGATTCCCCTCAAGAAAAAGGTTCTGGAAAACAACATGGAAAATGTAGAAATAAATTGTTACAAGCTATTTCTATATTTTTCACATTGTTTTCTACCCAGGTAGACAGAGAAATTTGAAATAACAATAACTGGAAATTATCATCTGCATCTTCTTTGATACCGCACAGTCTAAATGTTTTGTAGTCTGGTAGTTTATTAACCCATTCCAACACAGCAAAATTTTAGACTGGTCCAAATTGAAAGAAGCTGCAGACGACAATTTCAAGTTGATGGAATTTTGAACTTTTTTGTCGTTTTGGACAAAAAACATTGTGGATAATGAAGAAATTGCTTGATACAAGCAATTTCTTAATTCTCCACAATGTTTTCAAAAGCTATTTTCTTGAGGGGCGTAAAAAGGAGGGATTGAGTTGGAATGGGTTAAATCGGATTGGTGAGTTGACTTTTTCAAATCTTATTAGCAGTGAACAAGATTTCCTCTACCAGCATTACCATTTCTGATTGGCTAACACATCCATGTTGTCCAATCAGAAATCATGTCTCCCTGAATCCTGCTTTGAGGCACACAATACAAAGTATAATGTCACTTATACAAAGACATGAATTTGTAGCATGAGCAAAATAAAAATAGCAGCTTACCCTTTCTCAGACAATCCCTCTTTTATAAATCCGTTAGTAAAAGAGTTCTGGAAAACAATGTGGAAAATGAGGAAATTGCTTTTTGCAAGCAATTTCCTCATTTTCCACATTGTTTTCAACCATGAGGTAAAGAGATGCTTAAAAATCTTGTCTGCACAATTTTTGAATTTGGAACAGTCTACTTTTTATCCTTTGGTAATGGGTTTAAACTTTCAACAAAAAAAGTATGGTATACAATTTGTGTAGCCAATCATGTAATTTTCAGTTAAAAGGAAATCTTTTGAAAACATTTTTTTTATGGAGAAAATTCATTTCCTCCTTTTACAAAAATGTTTTTGAAAGCTATCAGCATTAAGAAATGATTATTTCCCTGCAGTCGGACTATCAATCTAGAGGTCCCGGGTTCGATTCCCGACGGCGGCACTCATCCTTTCCGACTATTTGTCTCTCACCAATGGGTCGATAATCGTAGACCTATGTGGGATAGCAGCTGGAGGCTAGGAAAGGATGTAGTGGTAGTACTGGTGTGAGAAATACCAGGATTCCATTGTTAGGTGCTCCAGCCGCCGCGATATAACTGAAAGATTGTTTAAAGCGGCGTAAAACCCCATTCAAACAAAACAAATCAAATTTCCCTGCAACAACAGCTATAAATCAATTTCCTGAATCTATTACCACAAAACACAAAGTTTTAATGCCTTTATGAAATATATTTACAGAAAACATCAGAAAACCTTGTGACAAAAGCAGAAAATGCTTATTACAAGCATTCTCTTTCTTTCTCATAATGCTCCCAACCCTGTAATAATGACACTTTTTTTTCTCAATTTTACAGACCAATTTTAACTCATTCCCACACAACAACGCTTTCAGACACCCTTCAAGGAAAACAACTAGGAAAACATTGTTTAAAGTGAAGAAAATACTTGTAACAAGCATTTTTTTCATTTAACACAATGTTTTCTACCAAGTAAGATTAAAAAATTAAAATTTCATAAACCTTAATTTTTCATCTGTAACTCCTTTCAACTTTGACCAGTCTAAAATTTTGTTATCTGGTAATGGGTAAATGACATCTGGAATTTCTTTCAATTTGGATATATGATTCAAAATTTATATAAAGATAATTTGGAGGAATAAACCTATTTGCATCAACACCAAAACACACCATATTTGGAATGCCTTACATCATAAACTTGGAAAACATTATGCAAGGTAAGAAACTGCTAAAAGCAACATCTTTTCCATTTCCAACAAAGTTTTCAGCTCTTTCTTAGTCGAATGCCAAAATTTAAGCTATGCATATCTTGATTCCTGACAATGTTCTTAATTTGGAAAATCATGTTTTAAATATTGTCATAAGCTGATATGTGAAGTACTTAAGCCAGAAACATAGCCCATACAATGACCCAGTGGAGGACATACATTCACCACAAGTCTGTCCGAGCAATGAATGTAAACACCAGGTCAAAGTACAGCACTAAGACCCTTAACCTAAATACTTCTAGACAAAAATTTTAAATGCTTGTTAGAGTCATTCCTTAATCAAGCTGACAATATTTATTACAAATCCAAAGTATGAGCATTTACAGGCACCATAGTAATTATGACTCAAATGATGGCGTCCTTCTAGAAAGGGAATGAACAGCTTTATTGGAAAGGTAAGGAAATTGTTGTTAATAACATTATCTTATTTTGCAATAACATTTTCATTAGTTCTTTTTCCATGTTCAGTGAATCCAAATGATGTAGCTTATAATTGATAATAATAATTTATAAATCACCAAAATCTCATATACTAAATAGATTTATCAATGATCTTTTGCAATGCATTTACCAATTCAACAGCACATATTACATTATTACCAAACCATCAATTTTCTGCATTTCAATTTCCTTGTTTCCTTAATTTTAGAGGCTTACTACTTGCAATGGCATATTTTATGAATTAGGAAAACATGAACAAATGTTTAAGTTAATCCAATTCTAAATTTACAAAATCTTATACTGGTCCAAACTGAAAGAAATTTCAAATAAAGAAAACAAAGTTGGTTTAAAGGGCAAAATAAGGGCCAAATGAGGTAGAAAACATGGTGTGAAAGGAAGATATTGCATGTTGAAAGCCATTTTTTCTTTTCTCATAGTGTTTTCCATAGCAATATTTCTTCAACAAGTCAATTTAAGATTGTGTTGTATTGGGTTAAGGTGGGTTTTTTTGTGAATTCACTTATAGTCATTATTCAATGGTAATATATTTCTTTTCCTTAATTTTCAACTTTAAGAGTAGATCAGAGTCAAAATCTATATACAGAGAATTTGGATGAATAAACCTATTTGCATCAACACCAAAACACACCATATTTGGGATGCCTTATATCATAAACTTGGAAAGCATTATGTAAAGTAAGAAACTGCTAAAAGCAACATCTTTTCCATTTCCAACAAAGTTTTCAGCTCTTTCTTAGTAAAATGCCAAAATTTAAGCTATGCATATCTTGATTCCTGACAATGTTCTTAATTTGGAAAATCATGTTTTAAATATTGTCATAAGCTGATATGTGAAGTACTTAAGCCAGAAACATAGCCCATACAATGACCCAGTGGAGGACATACATTCACCACAAGTCTGTCCGAGCAATGAATGTAAACACCAGGTCAAAGTACAGCACTAAAACCCTTAACCTAAATACTTCTAGACAAAAATTTTAAATGCTTGTTAGAGTCATTCCTTAATCAAGCTGACAATATTTATTACATATCCAAAGTATGAGCATTTACAGGCACCATAGTAATTATGACTCAAATGATGGCGTCCTTCTAGAAAGGGAATGAACAGCTTTATTGGAAAGGTAAGGAAATTGTTGTTAATAACATTATCTTATTTTGCAATAACATTTTCATTAGTTCTTTTTCCATGTTCAGTGAATCCAAATGATGTAGCTAATAATTGATAATAATAATTTATAAATCACCAAAATCTCATATACTAAATAGATTTATCAATGATCTTTTGCAATGCATTTACCAATTCAACAGCACATATTACATTATTACCAAACCATCAATTTTCTGCATTTCAATTTCCTTGTTTCCTTAATTTTAGAGGCTTACTACTTGCAATGGCATATTTTATGAATTAGGAAAACATGAACAAATGTTTAAGTTAATCCAATTCTAAATTTACAAAATCTTATACTGGTCCAAACTGAAAGAAATTTCAAATAAAGAAAACAAAGTTGGTTTAAAGGGCAAAATAAGGGCCAAATGAGGTAGAAAACATGGTGTGAAAGGAAGATATTGCATGTTGAAAGCCATTTTTTCTTTTCTCATAGTGTTTTCCATAGCAATATTTCTTCAACAAGTCAATTTAAGATTGTGTTGTATTGGGTTAAGGTGGGTTTTTTTGTGAATTCACTTATAGTCATTAATTCAAAAGTGATATAAGTCTTCCTTTTCCTTAATTTTCAAATTTTAGAGTAGATCAGAGTCAAAATTTATATACAGAGATTTTGGAGGAATAAACCTATTTGCATCAACACCAAAACACACCAGATTTGGGATGCCTTATATCATAAACTTGGAAAACATTATGCAAATTAAGAAAACTGCTAAAAGCAACATCTTTTCCATTTCCAACAAAGTTTTCAGCTCTTTCTTAGTAGATTGCCATCATTTGAGATATGCATATCTTGATTCCTGACAATGTTCTTAATTTGGAAAATCATGTTTTAAATATTGTCATAAGCTGATATGTGAAGTACTTAAGCCAGAAACATAGCCCATTAAATGACCCAGTGGAGGACATACATTCACCACAAGTCTGTCCGAGCAATGAATGTAAACACCAGGTCAAAGTACAGCACTAAGACCCTTAACCTAAATACTTCTAGACAAAAATTTTAAATGCTTGTTAGAGTCATTCCTTAATCAAGCTGACAATATTTATTACATATCCAAAGTATGAGCATTTACAGGCACCATAGTAATTATGACTCAAATGATGGTGTCTTTCTAGAAAAGGAATGAACAGCTTTATTGGAAAGGTAAGGAAATTGTAGTTAATAACATTATCTTATTTTGCAATAACATTTTCACTACTTCTTTGTCTAGGTTTAGTCAACCTAAATGATGTTAGCTAATTACATTGTACTATTAATAAAATTTTTCTGCATTTGAATTTTCTTTATCCTTAAATTTAGATGCTTACTTCTTACAAAGGTACATTTAATCAACAGGGAAAACATAAAGAAAAATTTGAGTTAATCCATTTCTAAATGTACAAAGTCTTATACAGGTCCAAATTGAAAGAGATTGCAGACAAGCAATTTCTTCATTGTTTACGATTTTTCCTACACAGAAAGACAATGAATTTTTGAATTTCACAACCACCTTTCAATTTGAACCAGTCTAAAATTTTGCTATTTGGAAATGGCTAAATTGAAAAGAAGAACATAGTCATTCATAGCATTATCTATATTTGCAACAACAATTTCACAGCTTCTTTTTCTAGGTCTGCTGAATCCAATTGATGTTGTGTAATGGATGATTTTAAGAATTAACAACTCGGGAAATTTTCATTGACTGAATGTATTCATGAATGTATAATTTTTTTTCTTAGCCCATTACCAGACAGCCAAATTTCAGACTGGTCCAAATTGAAAGCAGTTGCAGACGACTATCTAAAGCTTATGAAATTTTAGAATTTTTCTTATATTTCTTGGTAGAAAACATTGTGTAAAATGAAGAAATTGCTTGTTACAAGCAATTTCTTCATTTTACACAATGCTTTCCCAATTGTTTTTCTTGAGGGTTGTCTAAAAGAGTCACTGTGTGGGAATAGGTTAAATCATTCTGCAGCACAAATAACATTATTGCCAACGCACAATTTTCTGTTCTTTATTACCTTTATTTCCTCAAATTTTGATACTATTTCTTGCAATGGCATAGGTGATCAACAGTTAAACATGAAGAGTTGCTTGAGTTAGGGGATGGATTTTTGTGAATTCACTTAAAGCAATTGATTCAAAAGTAATACCAATATTTCTTTTCCTAAATTATCAAATAACCAGAATAATCATAGTCAAATATTTAACTACAAAGATTATAGAGGATACCAGATATCTAAATCCACACCAAAACAAACTAGATCTGGGCCCCCTTAAATCTTAACTAGTTTTGATGCCCCTCAAGAAAATGAAAAAACATTGACAAAAAAATGGAATATGAAGCAATTTACTTTCTATTTCTTCTATTTATTACCGCCCTAATCATATTTAACTTACTAAATCCATTACCACACAACAAAATATAAGACAGTTCCAATTTGAAAAAAAAACAAAAACAGTGTTTTCTAGCCAAAATGTCATAGATTTTTTAAATATAACAAATTAGAACTGTCGTCTGCAACTTTGGACCAGTCTAAAAAAATTCATCTGGTATTGAGTGTGAGACAAACAATACTTGGTCTTTCCATGTTTTTTGACACCCAACAGATAAAATATTAGGAAAATATTATGGAAAATGAAGAAATTTGCTTGTTACCAGCTATTTCTTTATTACCCGCAATGTTTTATATCCTTAAAGAGAAAGATTTTTAAAATTGTATCAACTTCAAATTTTGTCTGCAACTTCTTTGAATTTAGATGGGTCTTAAATTTTGTGGGAAGGTGTTAGAGTTATATTACATTTATTGCTTATCTATCCTTTGGCCAATTTTCAAAGTATGTTCAAACTATTTCAACTACAACTTATATTGATCAGGGCAAATCAAAATTTGAGATGGCACAGGCATGCTCTAATATCCATCATTTGACAATGGAGCGAATTTTGATTTCATAACATGATTTCTATCCAGAAATGAAATAAATTTACCATAAGATATATAAGCCAAAAAAGGGTTTACTGCACATAAACATCAAGTCTTATTTCACCAATTGCTAATGAAAATTTGTGTTTAGTGCAATAACTAGGCACTTACTAAACCCCTTACAAACTGCTTTTCAGAGAAAATTGTAATGACCAAAATAATCTGTTTCACAATATCTGAAGTAAATAAATTTTTAACCCTAGTCCTCTGATCCTTGATTTTTCCTGTATTTGCCATGACAAAGACAATGATCAGCCTACATATCCCTACAGTCTGATCACCGTCTACGCTACCTGCTATTTGCTTCAGCAGAACAGGTATAATTCCAAGTTCTCCTCAAATTAGTCAAATGATGGAAAAAAACACAACACAAAACATATTTTTGAAATGGCCAAAAGAATAAATTAAATATTTTTGAAAGTATAATCAGAGAAAAGATATTAAAAAGAAAAAAAATCATTATTATAGGATGAAAGACAGAAATAATGTTCACACACACACAACTCAAAAAAATTAATTAAACATAAAATTACAAGAAGAACAAGATGTGTTTGTAAAACACTATGCCCCAAAAACAGGAATTTTGACCTTGACCTTGATGAAATGACCTTCCCAAGTTGCGCCTTGTTGAGACCTATCTACATACCAAATATTAGCATTATAACTTAATCAGGGTTGAAGTTACAGTAAATATTTAGTTGGCAGGTTAAGTTTTGAAGACAGACGGACAGACAGACATACAGATGGACACCGGTAAAACAATATGCCCCCAATCTTATCGATGCGGGGGCATAAAAAAGAAACATTAATAAACAGTTAGTAATAAAAGACATTCAGAAATGATTTTAACTTTGATTGATACTGAGCATGCCTCAAACAGATGCAGAAAGACTATTCTAGAAATCTGCTTTTAACTAATAATTTGAACTGAAATAATTCTGTTTTTACAAGAGGTATAGTTAAAGACCAGACTGCATATGCCTGCAGTCTGATCTTAAGTCTACACCAACTGTTTGTCTCTTTAAAAGTCTTAGTTCGTCATCAAATCTGTTTTCAAAAATACCCTCAATATAATTATTTTGGCAAGAAAAGGATTAATTTACAACATATAATGACTTATCATTTGTCACTCTCATTTGAGTCTTTGTGGCTTCTAGCAAATGATAAAGTGCATATCTGATACAAATGGAGACATGCAAGAGAAATTGGAGGTATTGCTGCTCTGTCTCAACCATTTTGTTTCATCCAAATGCCTTTCTTCCTCCCCCTCCCCCTCTCATTCTCTGTCTTTAATACTCTCACTCACATACAAGGCTTTCTCAAGCAGTAGGTCTTAGAACGTCTGTCTTTTCTCTACTAGTCTTCTATGTCCAAAAGTCTGTCTTTGTTTATGCATTCTGTCTCAATTTGCCCATCTCTAACACACTCTATTCCTCTCTCCCCCCTCTCTCTCTCTCTCTTCTCTCTCTGTGTCTCTACCTCTCCCCTCTCTCTGGCTGCTTATCTGTCTGTCTCTTTCTCTGTATCTTACTCTCTTTTACCCACTCTCTCTCATTGAACAATTAAAAAACAACTGCTTAACCCATTACCAGATGGCAACATTTCAAACTGATCAAAATTGAAAGGAGTTATAGACGACTATTTTAAGTTTATGAAGTTTTATTTTTTTTCAACTCTCTGGGTAGAAAACATTATGTAAAATGAAGAAATTGCTTGTTACAAGCAATTTCTTCATTTCAGACAATGTTTTCCCAATTATTCAAAAGCATCATTGTGTGGGAATGGGTTAAGAAAACAAAGAAATTGAAGTTATTCAAACATAAGGAAAATTTGTAAATAATTCTAACATAACATACCACAAATAAGGGAATTGAGATTTATAAAATAAAAATCATCTATAAAAGAAGCATGCCTGTGCCATCCCGAAGCTATAAGCATATGAAGAAAATAATATTTTTTATAAGCTCATGCTACAAATTCATGTCAACCATACATACATCTTTTAACCATAGCATAATGTGTCCTTTAAGTTTGTCAAAGAGTACTCACCCATATGAAAAGACAAGGGGATAATCATATAGATACCAAAAAACTAATGCGAATAAATTTTTTTTGACAATTTGAATCAACATGTCTTTTCTTTTATACTTTTTATGTTTATTCTGCATATGAAAGTCCTAAAAATCATAAGCATTCTTAGCAACTTTAGAAGATTATTATTGTCTAAAACTTAATTATCACATCATGTTATAACTCAGTCATATAAACCATTTTTCATAAAGTTGAAATTTTCTTCATTGTTTCTTGTAACAAATGCTGAATAAAAGTATAACTAATTTCTATTGTGTGGCCTACTTCAATTTTATATCAAATATAATCATACCAGATTTCATCTAAAAACATCAGTATATAGTTTAGAAGGATTCTTTTAAATTTATTAAGCATCATATTTCCAAAAAATTTATGTAGAAGACATATAAAATAATCATTCATTTCTCACATATTTCTAACTTATTTTCTAAATATTTAGCCAAAAGATTTTAACCCATATCTAAATGAATGTTTTTGTCGAATTTTTAAATTTAGAAATATTGCACCAAAATACTTCTATGCCAAAATAATCAAAACATGATTTGAAATCGTATAAAAATGACTAGATTAAGATTAGATTAATGGGAGTTGTAAAAGCGATATAAGCCAAAGCTCACAGCTCCTGCTACACCTGCCCCGATGGTCCCCAACAGTAATGGATTCTTCAGCCAGGAATACTGAAATGAAGAGGTAAAATAATCAATGTAAACATCAGGTCATAGTTTGATTTTAGTAGGTTTTTTTTTTTTTTTTTTTTTTCCCTGTTTCATATTTCTAACAAATTTGTTTTTATCACTCCATGAAAAAAATCTAATTAGGGAACTATTAGGTATGGTTTCATGAAAAGTAGTTCCATTCCCACACAATGAAACTTTCTGATGCTCCGAGGGAACATTTAATGGGAAAGGAGAAATTGCTTGTGACAAGCAATATTTCCTTTTCTCAAAATGTTTTCTTTGGTACATTTCCAATTTAAGTTCAATTTGAAATCCAGTCTGCACATTCC
Organism: Fragum fragum; assembly: GCA_946902895.1. NCBI lineage: Eukaryota > Metazoa > Mollusca > Bivalvia > Cardiida > Cardiidae > Fragum > Fragum fragum. The sequence goes on along the minus strand of OX336370.1, from coordinate 58,238,402 downwards.
TTCAATTTGGACCAGTCTAAATTTTTTCTGTTGTCTGGTAATTGGTTGAAAACTGTCATAAACTGGGTTTTTTTTGTGTTTTTTTTTCCTTTCTTTTTTTTGATGTTTTTAACCCTTGTCATGCTGAACCCGGAATATTCCGGTTTTGGCAGGAGGTGTTGACTAAGATCAGACTGCACTTATGTGCAGGCTGATCTTAGTCTACACCTCCTGTTTGTACTTTCCTGCCAGAATTATTCATTACTCATTATTCTAAAAGAAATATTGATTTTTGAACAACAAGTTCTATCAGTGCTTTCAGTCCTTTGATTTGACAGAAATTCGGTGTGGTAATTTATACAGCATGACAAGGGTTAATATCAAATTACAAGAAACGAAATGATTTTTTTTTCTTTCATTGAGGTATGAAATGATAAACCTTATCAGAATTCTCCACAGTGTAATTGGGCTTTTTGTTTCACATCTCAATGAAAACATTTTTTCTTTTCATCTCTTACTTATAATTAAGAGATGATAAATGAAACTGCCAGGTTGAAAGCAGATCCCAGTTATCAACCAGAAAATCAAATGACCAATGAAATTGTAAATATGTTCATTAACCCTTTCCTGTTTTTTGAAATTTTAGTCTGGTCCAAATTGAAAGAGGTTGCAGACAACAATGAATATTGGATACAATTTGAAATGAAACCATACTTTATGGTAGAAAATTTTGTGGGAAAAGGAGAAATTGCTTTTGACAAGCAATTTCTCCTTTTTCCACAATGTTTTCTGAAGTATAAAATTATAGCGAAATCCCATCTTTGTACAGGAAAGGGTTAAGACATGAAGTGATTTATGTCAAGCATCTTTTTTGTTTCATCACCCAGCTTTCATGACCTTAATATTATAACTACAACTAATTCAAGGTGTAGGTTGATGTTTAGGTTGCCAACCAAAGAATTAATTTTTGTTTTTATTCCTTGTCCAAAATAATGGAAACTAATTTTATATGTTATCTCAGTCAAAGTCTTTAGTAGGAGGTCAGTGGGTGTGGCCAGCAATCTATCAATTACATTTGCCCATATTGAATAGGTGCACAGAATTTCTTGTTCATTCAGCTACTAAATATTTCAATTCCTACCCGAACAACACTGGTGAAGCAGGAATAGTAAAAAAATGTTGGAAAAAATACACAAACAAAAAGGGGAAGATAGTTTGAAGATTGTTGTAGCAATTCAGGAAAAAATGGAACACATCTGAATATTTTACAAAAGGCTGAATTCACTCTGCTTTTGGGTTAAGAGTTACACACTCAAAATATCACTTTGTTCTTTAACCCTTTCCCACACAATCATGCTTTTTACACCATGCAAGGAAAGCAAAGTTTTCTAAAATTTCATCAACTATCAACCCTTCTCATGCTGAACCCGGAATATTCCGGTTTTGGCAGGAGGTATAAACTAAGATCAGACTGCACTTATGTGCAGGCTGATCTTAGTCTAAACCTCCTGCATGTACTTTTCATTCCAGAGTTGTTTAGGAAGTTGATTTCTTAAAGAAATATTGATTTTTAAACAACAAGTTCTATCAGTGCTTTCAGCCCTTTGATTTGACAGCAATTCAGTAAGGTAATTTATACAGCATGACAAGGGTTAATTGTCAATTGCAACTTCTTTTAATTTTGACAATTGTCTGGTAATCGATTAATTTAAGAGCTACTTCATACTATCACACTGTTTTAGGGACAAATAGTTTTACTTTCAAAGTATCACTTTTGATTTGAATTGAAGAGTTTGAAATTCTAAATCATAATATGATAAGTTTACCCCTGCATCTTGTTTATCCTGATTGCCTTCATCAACATATCCAAGAGGTTCAGGATCATTTTGAAGGTCACATTCATATGCATATCCAATATCAACATCTGACTCCCATGAGTTGAAGTGTTGCTTAGCCTCTCTCTGGTAGAACTCCATCTCCCGTCTACGCTTTTCTGACGCCAATTTCTCATTGCTTTCAATAAGCTTGTAAACCTTGAAGCATACATCTTCATTGGTCTGTGAGGATTCTTCTGGTGCAATATCCCTCACAAGCTCAACTTTAGCAGCTTTACTTTCCTTTTCACTATGCTTACTTTTTATCTCTTCCAAAACATCCAGGTACCTTTCTTTCACTCTTTTTTTGAACTCTACTTTTATCTTGTGAGCTTTAATTCTTTCATCCAGAATGTGGTTCTCTTTTGCATTATCTACTTCATTACAGTCAAAAGTTTGACCAGACATCCTCTGAATTTCATAAACCACCTCACTCCATTTTCTTGCTCTATCTTGTTCAACTATATCATACTCTTCTCTTTCAAGAGTTTTCTTCATCTCATGGTAAGTGTAGTCACCATCTTTACTAACATTTGTACCATGCTTTCTTTTAAGTTCTTCCAGGACATCCATGTATTGCATTTTCACCCTCTTCTTGTAGTCTGCTCTCATCATATGGGCCCTAATTCTCTCATCAAGTAGTTGGTTCCCTTCAGCAACTAAGTTACCAGTCAGGCCAGACATTCCCTGAATTTCATTTACAATCTCCTGCCATTTCCTTGTTCTTTCTTGGTTGTCTTTGCTTGTTTCTTGTTTTTTCTGAGCTAAACCATTTTCTTTATAAATAGAGCAATGATCAGTGTTTGTTTCATTTGAATTATGGTTTCTTTTAATTTCCTCCAGCACATCAAGGTATGTACTCTTCATCCTCATTTTGTACTCATCTATCATCCCAATACTTTGACTAAGCATTTGGTTTTCTGCAATCTCATCTCTTAGATCTGAATCTTCAGTTTGATCTGATCTGATACTTTCACGTACAATTTCTTGCCATTTCTTTGCTCTCTCATTCTCTGCATCACCTGTTTCTTCATTTGTCTGAAATTTAAGATTCTCTTGGTAAACAGAAAACCTACTACCATTCTGATAAGAAGTATCATCTTGACCCAATTGTGCATTTTCTTCTAAGGTAACTTTGTTAGTTTGTTGAGAATTCTGGACTTCCTCATGATCAATCATCTTGTGCCATCCACTTTTTTTGAAGGCATGACTTTTGACTACTTCTTTTGTAGATGCTGGGTCAATAATTGGGTTAGCACATGTAGCATTGGTGGGCTCTTTCTCATTCTTAGCAGATCTCCTGCTGAATGTTTCCTTGGATTTGGAATGAAGATTAACATTAGATGTACTACTTTTATTTTCCAAGTTACAACTCTCAAGCCTTTCTTCGTCATTAGATATGTTCATCTTTTTCTGCACCTCCTTTACAACATCCTGATACACCACATGGCACTTTATTCTACAAGAATATTCATCAAGGTTTGGATCAAGACCAAATCGAGGATTAACATTTTCAATAGGCTGTTGGCTTTCAGCATCCTGACCAATCTTAAAGTTGTCATACCATTCTTTATCTTCTTCATTCAGTTCATCTTTAATTGGATCCAATGCAAAAGTATTTTCTTCATTCATTAGGATTAAGTCAAGACTTTCCTTTGATCCATAATAGGTTGGCTTACAATCAATTTCTGGGCATCTCCCCATGTAAGAGTCATACCATACTCTTTCCTCATCTATCAACTCGGGTCTAATGCTAGACAGAGCTTCTGTGTTAGCCTTGTTCTTCAAATTCAGATCAATACTTTCTGTTGATGCACTTTTGGCAATACTGTATAAAGAATTCTGTATCATTGTGGTATTTCTTTCATCAGCCAAATTATTTTGGTCTCCATCTTGAGAAAACAATCCAACAGTCCTGGCTGTGGGTGTCTTCTTGCATTCATCACCACTTTTAGTGTTGCCAAAATAATAGATGTTTACAGCACTAGTTGACTTTCTAATATCATACATTGGAACCAATTTGTACAACTTGCTGCAAGAAATGCTTCTTCTGAGAGAATTTATATCAAATCCTAGGATACTGGCTCTCCTAGCACTAACTTCAGCAGTAACAGATTCAAAATTGATTTTAGTCTTCCATTCATCAAAAATGTGACTGTTAGAAGATGCATCAGCACTATCCGTTTTGTTTACTTTCTCAGGTGTAGAAATATCAATGCTCTTAAGGGTGATTCCTGCTTCCTCATAAGGTTTTCCTACTTTGCTGCCATGGTTATAAATTTTGTCTTGGGCTAAAAATCCAAGTTCTTCAGGTTTCTTCTCAGTGGTTTTATGTCCGTCTTTCTCAATACTAGAAGCTGCTATGAATTCCTCACTTGCCTTGATGTATCCTTTTTCATCATCAATGTCTTGTTTGAAATCGTGACTTTTTCTGCATTTAGAACTCTGTGGAGTAAATAATGTGAACTCTTCAGGTTTCTGATCATAAGTGGTTATTTGATTATTCATAGCATCAACAGGCATTTCCTCAGGAGCTTCATGTAACTTTACAGGAGCTTTCATGTTATGAGAATGAATAACCTCTTGTAGAGATAGGCCAGGTGTATTTTCTTGTCTTGTAGCGTTTTCCATCGATACATCTGTTTCAACTGATTTTTCATTAGCCTCATTATCACTCTGACCTTGATTATTGCCTTGCTTAGAGATACTCAGCTGACTGCCTTTTTCACCAGTTACATCTTTGGTAAATGTAGAATGTATTTCAGGGTTGTGACCAGCAGAAGTATCTATTTCATTCTCATTTGCATTCTGTCCACCAACAGAATCTGTAGGATCTGTACCATTGGTATCTTGGCAAGAGATATTTGCCTTTATCTCTTCTCGTCTAGAGGTGTTGAACTGGCTGATACTTGTGCCTTCTTTATAATTTGTTGTTTGACCATCAGACTGCAGATGTGACACTACATCTTCTTTTTTAGGAAGTTCTGCATACTCTTCTAAACTTTTTCCATTCAGTTGATCCAGCTGATCATTCATTCCATCTGAGGGCTCTTTAGAAGATTCATTGAACATATTTTGCAAGTGACTAGGAAATGCATTTAACAATTGCTCTTGTGTCCTAACAACTTCCTCGGTGGTTAAATTCTGCATTTTCATTTCAAACTGACTTTTCATGAAGGCATCTAGTTCCGGGGGTATTGCTGAACGTATGCGACCTGCCATTTCCATTAACTCATTTGGATTGGTAATTTCTCCACTGGACATTTTTTCCACAAATTCAGATGCTTTTTGCAAAGATGTTTCCAAATCTGCATCAGACGCAAGGCTTTCCTTTCCAGCCATGACACCAGCTTGAAACATTGGGTTATTCATCATTATGTTTGGGTCAAGCCATTTAGGTAGTGAGTGATTGAAGCATGCAGTATAAGGGTTATTGGAAGCAGAGGCATAATTCTATAGGAGGGTAAAAAGAAGAGGAAAGGTAGCAATGAGAAAAGAAAGAAATATAGAAAAGAATTAACATAGCAAATTCATTAAAAATGGTCATTTGTCCCCCTTTTGTATAACACAGACATTTTACAAGAGCACCACATGTGGATGTCAACTTTTGACTGTTCAAGTGCTTGATAGTAGTTTAAAGTTTAATAAGAGGCCTAATTTGTTCAAAAATGGATTTAGAGTTGGAATAGACCACTCTTTTGATATAAAATTCAAGTGAATGTGAGAGTAATACCAGAGGTATTACAAAATGTAAAAGATTTTTAATGATTGATGCTGATGCAGACATAGACAACAAACTGTCCATAATAATACTTCAGGCTCACTCCGAAAACAACGGAGCTAAAAATTGTATCAAGTAATTTTACTTTTTTTCTATTCTTCTATTTATTATGGCAAAACATTAAACAAGGTTTAAATTGCAATCTGTATCTTATTCTAATGTACACCAGTCTAAATTTTGGTCAACGGTAATATATGAAGAGCACAAGAAGTTCTTAATCCATTTCTTGATTGTGTAACAAAATACTGTGAGCTAGAACTAGCTCTTTCTTTAGGTATCAGAATATTTCTTCAGTTGCAGACATGGACAAAGTATGCTCATACATGCAGTGTGATCTCAGTCTACACTCTACGTGAAATGCTCTCTGTTTTTCTCAATCTATCATTATTTAGTCATCACTGGTACTTGGAGGAATATTGTGGGAAAAGTTATAATTTCAAGTCACAAGTGTTTCCTTTTTACCCCATGATTTTTTAGTTTTCTGTTTTTACCAAAAGAAGAAATGTGTCTTTATTCCACAATAATTTCTATCAATCTAAATGTAAAATCTACTTTCAAATCCTGCCTGCAAAACCTTGAGACATTGATACAGGTCTAAAATCTTGTAATACAGTAAAGGGTAAATCGAAACCAGACTCACCCATGATGGAACTTCTTTTTGGCGTGATTTCCTTGATACATCAGGTGGTTTTGAGCCCCAGAACATCTTGCTGTACATGTCTTTCTGTGACTGTTTGGCCTCCTTGTTTAATTTTGTTAGCCGTGACAACTCGTTGTGGATAACCTGACGTGAATCAGCCTCCTTATAGTGACAGATCAACAGAAAGAGAGTAAGAAAGAGGGATAGAGAAGAGAAAGAAAAGAAAAGAAAGAATGATTTGGTTAAGATAGACAGCAATGGTTAAAACTCCACTAAAATGAATGTCGGAGTAATGAATATTTGCTAAAGGTATGATATAATGGTCACAGAGGCATGTGCATTAATTAAGAGCAATGGTAATAGTAGGAACAAAGATTTGACAGCTGCACTTAAAACTTTGACTAAGACTTTCTAAATTACACTAAAGTGAATCTAAGAGCAACAAGCAAATTCATTAAATTGATATCCCCTGCCAAAAATATTTTGTTTGTCAATGGAGTATATCAATCTTAAAATGAATGTCGGAGTAATGAATATTTGCTAAAGGTATGATATAATGGTCACAGAGGCATGTGCATTAATTAAGAGCAATGGTAATAGTAGGAACAAAGATTTGACAGCTGCACTTAAAACTTTGACTAAGACTTTCTAAATTACACTAAAGTGAATCTTAGAGCAACAAGCAAATTCATTAAATTGATATCCCCTGCCAAAAATATTTTGTTTGTCAATGGAGTATATCAATCTTAGGATATCACGCAGTCTGGGAGCATCTCCTCTTTGTAGTGAAGCTTTCCACAAACTTTCATTGAAATTCAGTAAATGGTTTCCAAGATATAGCGCGGAAACAAATATTACTCTGTATGTATATAGCTTCACCAATCAGGGGCAGTCACTTTGAATGTAATAGTGGAACTGGATAACCCTGACGATATGGGCATCTCCTCTTTGTAGTGAAGCTTTCCACAAAGTCTCTTTGAAATCCAGTCAATGGTTTCCAAGAAATAGCACTGAAACGTAACTCGGAAGGACAGACGGACGATGCAAAAACAATACACCCCCCCCCAATGATTTCATTGGCGGGGGATAACAAACCTTTGTCTAGAGGATGATACTATGGTAAAAAGAGCATATCCAAAGTTCAAGGGTAATAGCATACATAGGAACTAAGATAAAACAAAGTTTAGACAATTGCAAGTAAAATTTTAACCAAGAATTTTGAAATAAAAAAAGTAAAAAATCCAATGAAATAAATAAATACAGCCAAGTAAATCAAATCTTTGCCTAGTGAAAGACATGATGATCACATAAGCAAGTTTCAGAGGAATAACATACATAAAAACAGAGATATAACAAAGATTAGACAGTTGCATGTTAAACGCCAACCAAGATTTTCTATGTCGTAAAAGGGTCAAAATTCCACTAAAATGAATCTCAGAGCAACAAAACCTTTTTCTAGGGGATGATACTATAGAAACAGTATATGCAAACTTCCAGAATATTTGCATACATAGGAACAAAGACATTACAAAATTAGACATTAGCAAGTAAAAGTTTAACCAAGCTGAAAAAGGATAAAAAAAAAAAAAGAATCAAATTCCAAACAAAATGAATGTCAGAGAAATGGATCTTTGCCTAGGGGATTCGCTGCAAGAAATGTTCTTCTAAGCCTGACCCTACCATGCCCTTTTCCTTCGAATCAAAATTTCATGATCTATTTTCAAAAGGGTCACCAAAGTGATAATCCTTCAAAGTTTGGTTAAAATGTGCCTAGGGTTCTTTATTTCAAGCCCTACCTGCCACATCCCCATTTTTCCAGTTATCAAAATTTCAAAAGTTATCATAAACAGGTTTTGAAAAGGACCATCCAAGGAATATTCTTGACATATTTGGTCCTAATTGGCCCAGTATTTTAGGAGGAGAAGATTTTAAAGAACTATTTCCTGATTTCTCCAAGTCTGATTGGCCTGACCCTGCCATGTCCTTTTTGGTAAATCAAAATTTCACAAACAAGTATTTGCCAAGTTTGGTTGAAATTAGCCCAATGGTTACAGAGAAGATTTTTAAATAATCGTTAACCCATTACCAGATGACAAAATTTTAGACTGTTCTAAATTGCAAGGAGTTTTAAGTTAATGAATATTAAATATTTTCAACTTTCTGGGTAGAAAACATTGTGTAAAATGAAGAAATTACATAATGTTTTCCCAATTGCTTATCTTTAGGGGCGTCCAAAAACCTAATTGTGTGGGAATGGGCTAACAACTTTCGACACTTGATGGAAGACACACAGGATGATCACAAAAGCTTACCTTCAGTATATTGTGCTCAGGTTAGCTAAAAGAGTAGGCCAAGTGTTTGATCATTTTTAGTATTATATGTCTCAAGTACTGCTTTTTTTTGACAATAAGATTTGCTTTGAAGTTTGGCTTTGGGTCAATAATGAATTCAAGGTCCATCTTAGCCCTCTTGTTTTAGTATTCATCATTTCCAATTTTCTGTTCAATCTAAGTTTTTGCCCCTAAATTAATTTAGTTTCTAAATAAAGGTTATTGCAACTGTAGTTAAGAAATTTTCTAGCTGACAGACAAGTTTGTGATGAGTCTCAAAATACACATACCTTGCTATTTTCAGGATCATTCTTCAATGCATTTTTGTGTGCTTTTATTGCTTCATCTATCAAACCTTTCTGTTCATATGCCTGGTAAAAATAAAGTATATTAGATGAGTTTTTGCGAAAAGAGTCAATAGGCAAAAAAAAATGTAAACACTGCTTTATTCAAGCTGTAGTCATGATACTTTGATTGCCCACTTATTATAAATTTGCTTCCTTTTTTTGCAGTTTCAGCTATAATTGAAAAGTTTTTCATTCACAACATAACATAGCAGGTTATTCATAATTTTCCTGAGTTCTTTTGTACTAGATTTAGACTTTGACATACACAGTACATTTCAAACAGCAAGTCTTATGTCTTTTATCAAATCTTCCTACAAAATTGAAATAAATCAAAGCAAAATGTTCAAGTTCTTTTACAGATAAATATTTTCAATGAATGATATTTACAAGCCTTTGTATAATTGGCTCAAAAAATGTGTCTGGTTTTCCCCATAGATTTTAATAAATATACCTACCTGACCTAGTCTAAAATAAGCCTTACTGTAGGATGGGCACAGCTTAGTGGCTTCAGTGGCAGATTTAATGGCAGCATCAACAGCACCAATCTACAAGTAAAAAAAGGAGCATACGATGCAGGTTTACTTAGAAGCAAAGATAACTGTCTCTCATGCAATTACTGATAAAAGACAATAACTGGAACAAGAGCTGTCAGTGGTCAGTAACACCCAACTATTCTGAGTGCTGGATTGTAACAGCAATTCAATGTAGACATTTGGGCCTAATTCCACTAAATGAATGTCAAAATAACGAGTATCTGTTAAATCACCACTCTGAAAATATGTCTAAAAAATTCTAAACATTACCTTAAGTAGTAATACAGATTTCGCCTCTTCATCTCTACACATACTTAATGTATCTGAATTATTCCAAGGCAAATTTGAAACTGAACAAGAGGACAATGATGGTTTTATATCACTCACCAGTGTATGATAGTATAAGGCTTAACAGATTTGGTTTAGTTTTTTAGAGATTTCCCCTCTTCATGTAAACACATGCATAATGTATCTAAATTTATTCCAAGGCAAATTTAACAAAAAGAACATGATGATCTTATATACTCACCAGAGTCTGAAAGTTATAGGATTTACAGATTTGAGGTTGGTTTTTACAGATTTCCCCTCTTCACACATAAAATTGGGTTTTACAACAAACTGATATACGTGTTTGTACAATTCATTTTGATAGCCAGTCACAAGACGGGAAAAATTTGCATACAAGCAGAATCAAAGTGAGTTTAAAGAATAAATGTAGTAATACACTGCAACCCCACTATAATGCTGTTGGATACAGTGCTAAATCCATTATGAAGCAGGGTCCGCTTGGCTCCCAAAATAATATATGGGGGGTTGACCATTTTTGGTAGCTGCCATGATGGTTATCTTGATGTTAACACTGATTTAACTGCAATTTTTACCATCTAATTGAAAAAGATTGGAGCCATATAAAAGTCTATAATTACCTGAATCCAGGTAAGTATAAGCCAGGTAAGTATCTCATACCTACGAGTGGACAGTAGTGGTGATTAATGCCTTAGGGGATAGTTATGGTATTTTATGCATCAGGCAGTAAATGGATTACTCTTATCCGAAGTACGTCACAAGACAAATAACAGCCATCCAAGATTTCTCCTTGTCCATTTTGTCCAATGGGTATTATCTTAACAACCTTGGTAGAGAACAATCTGGATGTACTATAATCCAAATATGAATGCATTACAACTTATACATTGGGAGAGGAAGGTATTTGAACATGCTCTTATTGAGCGTTTTTCACACTTTGGATGCCTTAGGAAGGGCCATTTTCTTCAGGGGTATAACTTGAAGAAAAATAGTAAAAAACAATAATTTATGCTATGTTTTAAGATAAGTGCTCTAGGCCCTATATTTCAGAAGAAGTTTTTTTTCAAATTCAGCAATTTTTGCAATTTTCAACCCCAGAGACATTTTATGATCATATTACAAAATTAGTTAGTAGTGCTACATACCAAATATGAAAGTCCACCTAATATTTTAGAAGGAGAAAACTTTTGAAGTTGCTCTCATTGGGTGTTTTCCCAAATTTTGGACATCTGGGGCAGGGCCATGTTTTATCCCAGGGCTACGATTTTAGCAAACATGGTAGAGAACCATCTGGTACGCTAAATACCAAACATGAATGCCTTAGATTTTGTAGATTGAGAGGAGAAGACTGTTGAACATGGTCTAATTGAGCATTTTTACAAACTTTGGATACCCCCGGGAAGGGCCGTTTTCACCCTACAGGCATAATTCAATCAAAATTGATAGATAACAGCCAGGCTATCTTACATTCCAAATATAAATGTCCTCTGCATTAAAGTGAAGATTTTTTCATCTGACTCAAATTTTGCGCTTTTCCTTATTTTAGTCACCTATTGCAGGATTTTTGACCCTAAGAGCATAATTTTAAGTGAAATAGTACAAAACCATCTAGTGATGCTACATACCAAAAATGAATTTCCTAGGTCTTATAGTTTACAACCCAAAGCCTTTTGAACTTGCTCTAATTAAGTATTTTCTAAACTTCGAACTTCAAGGGTGGGGTGTTTTTGAAGATTTTTTTAACTCACTCAAATTTTGCACTTTTCCCGATTTTGGCTACCTTTTGCAGGGCCGTTTTTGAACCGAAGACTATAATCAATTTTAAGAGAAATAGTACAAAACCATCTAGTGATGCTACATACCAACTATGAATTCTCTAGGCCAAAGTTTCAGCATGATTGGCCTTCTGGTATTGGAGGAGAAGATTTTTAAAAAAAAATTGGATGGATTGACAGACAGAAAGAAGACAGACAATGACTGATCACAATAGCTCACCTAGCACTTTGTGCTCAGCGCAATATCATAAGGCATTCACATGTGAATTTGGCCCAAAGGTTGTGGAGATATCGAGGTGGACGGACTGACGAAAGGACAGACGAAGAGGCAACTATATGCATGCCTTTTGGGAGAATAAAAACACCAGCTGTAAGAATACTCAAGGGACTGAGAAGTTAATGCTACATCTAAGTATAGTTTTAACCAATGACTATTCTTACAAATCCGGGCCATGAAATCAACCTGGTTATAATTGACGAATTGATCAACAAATTAATCGTTTAGACTGTAAATGAAGTTTGAACTCAGGTATTAGCAAACATTCATGTGACGCATTTTGTACGTTTGGAGACTTTAACGTCATAACTACAGCTTGAGTAAGCTGTAGTTATGACATTTAGGTTGCTGAACAACCATTTAATTTTCTAATACATGTTACTAGCGATAAATTTCGCAAAGTACATGTAACTGTGTTTAATCTCGAAGTGGAAATTCCCGTAGGAGCTCAGTGGGCAGGGCTAGTGATCCTTCAACTGATACATTTTATTAAATGAGCCTATGCGTGACATTTCCAACCATTTCGCATGGGCGTGACTCGCACACATTGAGCACCCTGGACAGCCATTTGGGGCAATTAGAATATTGGCTGATTGTTTAAAGAAGCTTTGGGTCAGTATCTATCTACAGAGCGCAGAGTGAAGACTCTGATCAGACTGTGCGGATGCACAGGCTGATCTGAGTCTTTACTTGGTGTACATGTGTAATTGTTGGAAATGTCACGCATGCACTCAAATGATATCAATATCAGCAGATTATACTATAGAAACCAATACCTAAATCTTCCAAAATTCTAGCTTCTAAACTTTTCACACTATATAAATCAACCATTTTCTTATTGATCATTATATAAACTGAATCCTAGAAATGTGTCACAGACATGGATGCCCCAACATAAGTGCTTGACCTTCAAATGTGACCTTGACCCTAGTAGCATTCAAATGATACCAATACTCTTCAAAAGGGATATGTTCTGGACAAAAATTGGACACACTAAAACACCCATGTAACCCCCCCCCCCCCCCACACACACACACAAATAGAGGTAATTCTATATTTCTATCTATACATGGCATGGGACGTAAAAATCCTTCCTCAGAAGTGCATTGAACTCAAAGGACTGCAAGTACTAGAAAGTTCTGATAGTGTGGATCAATATTTCTTTTTCTATGTTATATATGCAACTCCAACTTGAAATGTCAAACAATAGATTTAAACCAAAATCAAACTACACATATACCCTAGGTTGATTCTTGTCTATAACTCCTACCAAGACAGGAATATTCCAGGTTAAGCATGACAAGGGCTAGCATAAAATTACATAAATCAAACTTACCTTTAATTGAGCAATACTGGTATTGGTTAGGATAACTCCTCTAAACTCTAGCAACTCCTGCAGCCTTTCTGGTGGAGCATCAGGATATACACAACCTTCATCTGGATCTACTATCTTACTGGCTCTACAAAGACAAATTTGAGTTTGTGAATGTCATTTAAAAATGTCCGAATTATGACTTGGATCAGTCTGTGCATTTGCATGTCTTTGCTATGCTAATGAATTTAACCTTAGTCATGCTGAACCCGGAATATTCCGGTTTTGGCAGGACGTGTAGACCATATCAGACTGCATATTAGTGAAGTAAGATCTTGGTCTTCATCTCCTGCTTGTACTTTTTCTGCCAGAGCTGTTTATGAGTTGATTTCTAAAAGAAATATTGATTTTTTTACAATAAGTCCTATCAGTGCTTTCAGCTCTTTGATTTTACAACAATTCAGTAAGGTAATTTATTCAGCATGACAAGGGTAAAGTTTCTTTGGTTGAACAGCAAATTTTCTACATAAATTAATCCATTCCCACACAATCCTGCCAATTGACACCCCTTGAGAGAAAAGCTTTGGAAAACATTGTGGACAATGAAGAAATTGTCACAATCAATTTCTTCAATGTCTATAAAGTTTTCTACCCTAAATGGCAAATACATGTATTTCTCCATTTCCACCAACTTGAAATTAATGTCTGCATCATCTTTCAATTTGGACCAGTCTTAAACTTTTGTCATGTGGGAATGGGTTAAGAAGATGTCCAGGCTGCTCAATATCTATGCTTTGTTTACACGTAAACAGTTTGAATTTGTCGTCTGCATCATCTTTCAATTTGGACCAGTGTTAAAATTTTGTCATGTGGGAATGGGTTAAGAAGCTGTCCAGGCTGCTAAATATCCATTACCAGACAGCAAAATTTTAGACTGGTCAAAATTGAAAGGAGTTGCAGACAACAATTTTAAGGTTATAACTTTTTTATCATTTTTTTCAACTTTTTGAATAGAAAGCATTGTGTAAAATGAAGATATTGCATGTTTTAAGCAATTTCTTCATTTTACACAATGTTTTTCCAATTTCTTTTCTTCAGGGGTGTCAAAAAGTGTCACTGTTTGGGAATGGATTAAACAAATATCTTATACAATTCCAAATAAAGTGTTCCGGAAATCATTGTGAGAAAAATTCAATAATGTTTTCACAGCAACAATCACTACTACAAAGAACTTGTCTTTTCAAATTGCACTTAGACTGTATGGTTAATTGTGAAGTCAAAACAGTATATAATTTTAGTGTCTAGATTCATGTTCTCATGTTGTAAAGTACAAGCACCATGACCAGCTACCATTCTAAATTTACAAAAGATTGAGACCCAAAGTTTAACCCATTCAAACATGAGACACATTGAAGCAAATACATTGGAAAACAATGTGGAAAAAAAAGAAATTGCTCTAAACTCTTGTGATGCTGAACCTGGAGTATTCCTGATTTGGCAGAAGGTATAGACAAAGATCATAAAGAAAAGGCTTTTGTTGTTCACTAAACAAAAGATAAATTTTTATCTTACACATCAAACAAAACAAATAACAGATTGCAGGCCAAATCCATTAACTCAAATACAAAGTTTGACTTGGATGTTGAACTGCACTATTCGGAAAATTCAAAATTTAAAGTTATTGATAATAAACCTTATATATATAACAAACTAGCCATAATCACAATATATGCCACCGCATTACGATCTCTTTTTTTCTGTGACACAGCCTAGAATGGTAAAAAGATAGTAATGTGCATCAGGTTAGTTGACTAGGAATTTTCTATAAAAGTTTCATCCAAATCATTCAAGAAATGGAGGAGGAGTTGTGTTAACAAGGTTTTTTAATTAAGACCCTTTTTTCTGTGGTGCAGCCTTTAAAGCAAACCCCCTAGAATATGCACAAGGTTAGGTGACTAGGAATATTCTCTGACAATTTCATTCAAATTTGACCATAAATGTAAGATGAGATGTGTAAACAAAGTCTGGTGATATGGATGGACAGACAGAGAAGATACCAATATACATCCACCTTTGGTGTTCTATAAAACTGTCTAATTAGCTGTAGTTGCCGAATTTAAGTCGCTAATCCAACATAAAAGCTTCACACAAATGTTGACCAATATTGGATTTTAAAGTTCACTTCCAGTCCAAATTCATTACTTTATTGATCGATTGATTGTTTGATTGACAGATGCAGACCATTATCTTCTATGTGTTACAAGGAGAATGATTCACATTTTTTTTTCTTGTTTCTGACATCTAAAAAATTAACACTTCATGAACTTACTTTGTGTACACATATACAGCCTGACTGAAATCTTTCCGCCTAAAGTAAAAGTTACCCCTTTCTTTTTTCTTCTTCCTGCAATACACAGTAAACATAAACCAATTCTCAATCGGCTTGATAAATTAGATTTGGCTATTCAACTGCATCATACTAATTCAGTGACATTTTCCAAAATTTCACATAGGTTCAATGTAAATATTAACAGATCAGCTTTTGAAGTTAAAGGCTGGTTTGTATCTTCACTAGGCCCATGTAGATAGTAACTAGCCTAAAGTTTCTTACAACAATCAACAAATATTCTTATTACCCTGTGTGACTGTCTTAGCTGCTCTTAAGCACAACAGAGACTATTGGAAAGGCTAAGTTAAACTTTCAAATCTGAAAGTACTTTAATTCATTAATTAAACCACTGCCACACGAAGATGCTTTTTGATGCCCCTCAAGAAAGAATAATCAGGGAAACATTGTGTAATATGAAGAAATTGCTTGTTACAAGCAATTTCCTCATTTTCCAAAATGATTTCTACCCAGAAGGTTGCAAAAATCTGATATTTAATAAACTCTAAATTGTCGTCTGCAACTCCTTTCAATTTGGACATGTCTAAAATTCTGTCGTCTACTAATGGGTTGAAAAGATGTATTAAATTGACAAATCGTTTGTCATGCCCACTGACCTTTGCCAAGACAGTTCAACTTATCAAAATCAGACAAAGTTATTTTGAATAATCAAAAGTCAGAAACAAAATGCAAATCATTAATATGCGTAACATCTTGAATAATCTATATTTAAGATGTTCTTGTCGCCAAATAAACAAAAATGCTTTTCATAAATGTCAAAAATCGACATTCACTGCCAGTCTAAATGAATGATTTAATTTCATTTAAAGCTGAGATCAGTCATGCACCATCATAATTAGTAGAATTTTTTCAGTCTTTTCAATGATATTTTTCTCTATTTTAGTAGCTTTTCTGTTTGTCTTTTTTTGTTTCTTTCATCTCTTTTATTTTTCTTTTAACACAGTACTTAAAATCTAAATACTTTCCTACACTCTGAACAAATATTGCAAGAAATTGTTAAACATAAAAAGTATTGATCACAGAATTTTTCAAAATGTTTTAAAAAATACTTACGCTTCTTCAATTCTGTCTTGCAATTCTAACTTGCTGTAATCAGGAAATCCATGGTTTGTCAAGAGGTGAACATCTAATTTGAAATTGGCAAATGGAGGAATTTTGGGTGGCCTGAAACCAGATATGGTAATATGAGTTCAATATTCCATAACAATTAATAATGTACTTTCTGATAAAAGGTTTAGCGAAGAAATCCTGGGAAGAAAATCTCAAGCTATTGTTGTATTGAATTTGTTGGTCATGCAAAATCACTATCAAAGATTGGGCTCTTTGCCTATGCATCACATTGATGGTATCTAACCCATTCCTACACATTTGTGCTTTTCTACAATCCTAAAGAAAAGAGTTTGGAGAACAGTGTGGAAAATGAAGAATACTCATTACAAAAGTATTTCTTCATTTTTTCATTATTTTCTATCCAAAAGGGAGAGATACTCAATATTCTATCAACTTGATATTTCTGCAATTTCTTTGCATTTGGACTATTCTACAAACTTTTCTTCTAGTAATGGGTTAAAAGAAGACAACAATATACTATTTATCCAATTCCCATACAATCATACTCTTTTACACCCCTCAAGAACAAAAATTTGGAAAACATTATGGAAAATGAAGAAATTACTTGTTACAAGCAATTTCTGTATAATCCTGAATGTTTTTCTACTAAAATAGACAAAGATTTTTGAATTTCACCAACTTAAAATTGTCATCTGCAACTTTTTCAAATTTTTTTCATGAATAAATTGGTTAATGCAGTGTTCTCAAACACTGTTTAAAGAAGACGAGTATGTTGCTAAAACATGAAATTCTTCAGACATGCCAATATTCTCAAGTATCTATAATGGAGTCTTTTATAATTAACTTAATTGACTTAATTGACTGTGTCTAAAGACATTGATCTTTCTATCAAAAAATGTATGTTGATATCTATCTTTATGAGAACTGATTAAAGTGCAATCTCAAATTTAACAATCTTTAAATAATTCCCTTATACATGTATTTTATACTTAATTAGAACTTGTTACAGTATGTGACTTAATACCCTGGCAAGTGCTTTAATTAGAGCTTTAATAATACAAGGACATAGCTACTGACTTTGCTTTTCTAGAAAGGAGGAGTTCGCGACACAAAATTGGTAGTATAATTAGCTGTAAATGTCTACAAATCATTAATAATGTCTAAGTTCAAGGGGAGATAATTCTTGAACCAGACGGAATTAGGACTTCAAAGTTGCGTCTTGCAAAACTTCAACATGTGGTTAATCTTTGTATAAAGTTTCAATGGTATTGAAGCAAAACTGAAGGAGGTGTTCGTGACACAAAATTGGTAGTATTTTGTACACAGACAGACTGACAAACACACAGACAGACAAGCTGATTCCAGTATACCCGGAAAAACATTCGTTTTGCAAGGGGTATAATTAATCTGCATAATGCAAAAATATTAATTGTACTGTAACAAAAAGACAGTAACATAATCTTTTGAACCAAGGTCCATTACTCATCTTCTTACACTATTAACCCTTCCCTGTTTTTTCGAAAGTTTAAGCTTGCCCAAATCAAAAGAGGTTGAAGTCAAAAATGAAAATTAGATGCAATTTACAATTAGACCATCCTACATATTAAAAACATTGTAGGAAAAGGAGATATTGCTCATACAAGCAATTTCTTCTTTTTCTCAATGTTTTCCTAAGTATGAAATCACAGACATAAAATCCCAGGTTTGTACAGGCAAAGGTTAATCAAGTAATTCAGAATTTAAATACTTACAGTCCCTCATCCCCATACATGTACTTGAACCCAGCAATAACTGTTGCCCTCTCTCCTAACTTCATCAGTGATACTGATAAGTCTAATGCTGTAAGGATATGAAAAGCCAAGTTTAGGAAGCACTGCTTTTAATCTGTTAGCAAAAGACGAAATTTTAGACTAGACTTAATTGAAAGATGTTGCAGTTGACAATTTCAAGTTGATATATAAAGCCAAGTATGAGAACAGTGCCTTTAATTCCCACTACCAGAAGACCTTTTTTTAGACTTTTCTAAATTGAAATATGTTGCAGGTGACAATTTCAAGTTGGTGAAATTCAAAAAATCTATGCAATAAAAGCTTTGGAAAACATTGTGCGCAATGAAGAAATTGCTTGTTACAAGGAATTTTTTAATTGTCCACAATATATTCCAAAGCTTTTTTCTTGAGGGTCATCAAAAAGCGGGATATGTGGGAATGAATTAATCATTAACTTTCATTTTTACTAGTCATATTGTTATGTGTATCTGAATGCTTCTGATACATCTATCTTCTATACATGAATATCCGTGCAGACATAACTCAAGCCATTCAAAGTTTAAGCTCAACCCTTGTCATGCTGAACCTGGTATTTTCTTTTTGTTGACATTAGGTTTAGACAAAGATCAGCCTTCATATATACACAGTCTGATCTTAGTCTACACCACCTGATCGACCTATTCAAGCCAGAACAAATATTAATGAAAACAAAATTCAAAAGAAATATTGATCTATGACTAGTACTTCCAGAGCATTCAGTCCCTCAATTTTGATGTTAATCTAAAAAGCATCTATTGAGCCAGACAAGGATTAACCCATTACCACATAACAATGCTTTTTGGCACTTGAGGAAATGTTATTGTGGAAAACTTTGTGGGAAAAGGAGAAATTGCTTGTCACAAGCAATTTTTCCTTTTCTCACAAAGTTTTCTACCCTATTTGGCACTTATTAAAGTACACTTTGAAATATTGTCTTCTTTCAATTTGGGCAAGTCTAAAATGTTGTCTTGCAATGGATTAAGGGACATAATCAATAAAACTAAACACCAAAATATAGAGCTCTTTAACTTCATTTAAATCTCATGTGTACATCAAGGGTCAACGTGTTATTTTCATGTCCAAGAAAAGCTACAGTTCCACAGTTACCCATTCCCACACATTACAATTTCAGACTGGTGCAAATTGAAAGAAGCTGCAGATGACAATTTTAAGTTGATCTTTTTTTTTTCTTTTTTGTTTTTTCTTCTTCTGGGATAGAAAACTTTGTGGATAATGAAGAAATTGCTTTTTTCTTCAGGAGCATTAAAGGAGGACTTGTCTAGGTATGGGTTCTCCATTTGAAAATATGGCTTCTATTGTTCATTCGCTGAAAGACGGATCAATTTTAGAAACAAAACAGATATATCCTCTATACATACCTTGTTCTACATCACAGTCTCCCAAAGTAAAGGTAATTTGTTCTGCAGGAAAGTCTTGCTTCATTTCTGGCATGGATTTCTGAAGGTCTATTGTCACTCTCTCACCCATCTGTGGGTTATTTCCAGTACCAGGTTCAACAATCTGAAATTCAATGAAATACCATACATAAACTACATGGAATTGTGTTCACACAATCTGATTATGGTATGATAAAAAATTTGAAATAAATTGATAAAATTCATTCATTATTGTTGATGATATCTGTAACATATTAACCCATTACCAGATGACGAAATTCTAGACTTGTCCAAATTGTAAACAAGAAGATCATGATGGTCCTAACTTGCTCCACTAAGTATGATGGTTCATGGCCTTATGATATATACAAATTAACAAAGCCCTCTGTCTAATTATTTTGGAGAAGATGTTTAAGGATTTTCTCTTTCTCTTTTAATCCTAGGTATATTGAAGATCCCACTATATAGCGCTAATTTCCTGAACGGGGTAATTCTTTGAAGTATTCTGTTAGAGGGTCAATAGACATCAATACATACCAAATATCAAAGCTCTAGGCCTAATAATTTAGGAGGAGAAGATTTTCAAAGATTTCCTTCTTTATTCCTTTCTAAAATCAGGAATTGCACAGAAAAGGGCTAATTTTCAGAGTATAATACTTCTATGAAGTATTTAAGTATAGGGTCAAAAGATGATGATTTTTTCCAAACATCAAAGCTCTAAGCCATATGGTTTGGGAGAAGAAGATTTACAAAGATTTCTCTATTCCAATGTAAAATCAGAGATTGCACAGAAAGAGGCTGGTTTTCAGAATTCAGTGATTCATTGAAGTATTTTGGTAGAAGGTCAATAGACATAAAGCATACCACATATCAAAGCTCTTGGCCTTAGGGTTTGGGAGAAGATTTTCAAAGATTTCCTTCTTTATTCCTTTGTAAAATCAGGTATCACACAGAAAAGGGCTAATTTTTAGAATTTGATAATTCTTTGTCATGTTTTGAGAGAGAGTCAGTAGGTGATGACATGTATCAAATATTAAAGCTCTAGGCCTTATAGTTTGGAAGAAGATCTTAAAATAATTCCTTCTTTATTCCTTTGTAAAATAAGGAATTGCACAGAAAGAAAAGGGCTCTTTTTAAAAATACTGTAATTCTATGTTTTGGTAGAAGGCCATTAAACACTGATACATACCAACTATTAAGGCTCTATGCCTTATGGTTTGGGAGGAGAAGATTTACAAAGATTTCCTTCTTTATTCCCATGTGAAATCAGGAATCGCACAGAAAAGGACAAATTTCTAGAATACAATAATTCTTTGAAGTATTTTGGTGGAGGGTCAATAGGTGATGATACATACTAAATATAAAAGCTTAAGGCCTTATGGTTTGGGAGAAGAAGATTTTCATAGATTTCTTTTGTAAACACAGGGATCCCACAGAAAAGGTCTAATTTTTAGAGTAGAGTAATTTTTGAAGAACAGTCAAAACTGTGTTAGCGGTCACCTGAGAATAGCGGCCAATCTGCGTATAACGGCCATCCCAGGTCAGCCTGTGCAATTTGCTCTTTGAAATTACTGTGAATAGCGGTAATCTGTCGTATGTGGCCAGCGGTCACCTTTAATTGTCCAATTTGCACTTCATGTATTTCCCTTTAAACTGACTAACTGCTGACAGGTGTCGTGTAAAAAATTAATCATGCATCTGGCTAATCTTGTGCATAAACTTTTCAACATGTGAGATAAACATGAACACGCCACTTAAAGGTGTACTCTATCAACATGTGTTTGGTTGAATGCAATAAGTGCCGAGTTATGTTGATTATAATCAATTGAATTTAATGGATTTGATATGAAGTCTAATTACGTATCCAGTTTGTAAGTTTACAACACAGCGCAATTTTAGACTTGTCCAAATTCAAAGAAGTTGTAGACGTTTAAACTCAATAATAAACGTCTTTTGCGGTAGAAATATTATGGTGGATAATGCTACTTCTTCATTTCAGACAATATTTTCCAAAGCTTTTTTAGGGGCGTAAAAAAGCAGGATTGCATTGGAATGGGTGCAGGTCTGGATCCGAATATTCTTTCCAAGCGGTTCATAAACATTATATACCATATTTAGGAAACATACGGTCGTAATAGAATATCTAAAATATATTTTTCGGCGAACTTTCGAAGAAAATGAATTCAACGGAACGTTGGTCTCGATCATAAGTCGTTCGACGTTTTATCATGCAACGAATTATTGTACACCAACCGTAATGCGCCGTAAATGTGTAACTCTAGACGAACATGTCAATGTTCTTCAGTTTTTTGATCGCGGTCGGTCGTCGCTTCCGAGTTTGGGTTGTGCAAATTAAAAATGAATGAAAATACTTTATTAAGACATTTACTGATCACAATAGTTCACCTTCAGCAGATTGTGCTCTGGTGAGCTCAAAAAAGTTGCAGTTGACATTACAAATTGTGCTTACATAGGAAAATTAATGCCAGAAAGGCTAAAAAACATTGTGAGAAAAAAAGAAATTGCTTGTACCATGCAATTTCCCCTTTACTCATAAAGTTTTCATTGATCATATTTTGTAAGGAGTCATGAAGCATCATTGCGTGGTAATGGATAAAATCCCATTTATAAACTAGATGGTTGTCCCAGGACAACTGCCGTAGAGCCCACAAAGTTCTGACCATCAACTTGACCTTGACCATCAATCTATCATAACAGAGAATAATGGTTTCAACTATTTTTTTTTTTAAAAATCAATTCTTAAATGTGGAATTAATAATTTGAAATCCAATCATAATTGTAGGCGTCATGCTCTGGACAAGCAAAATTTTACTGCTTGACCTTGAACTGTGACCTTGACATTAAAACTATCCCAAAAATTCTTTCAAATGGCACATCTATTCATGAACAAGAATAATTGTGCTAATTTATTATGAAATCCATCCATAAATGTAGGAGTAATTGTCAGGACAAATTCAAACAGACGGAATAATGAACTAACCCACATACACCTTCTTGTCATAGTGACAACTTTGTCATGCTCACCGCAAGCGGGCTCGACAAAAGTCAGCCTGCACATAAATGAGTTTTGAAAAATAATTTTATTCAGCATGAGAAGGGTAAATAATCTTTCAGTTAACTGATTACCAGATAACAAAAATTTTAGTCTGGTCCAGATTCAAAGAAGTTGCAGATGACAATGTTTAGTGAAAGAATTTCTAAAATTCTTTATCTTTTCGAGTAAGAATATTGTGGATAATGAAGAAATTGCTTGTGACAGGCAATTTCTTCACTTTTTAAAATGTTTTCCTAACTGTTTTTTCATGTGAGGCATTAAAAAGTACCATTGTGTTGGAATGGGTTGCATTAAAGATGCTGGCCTAGAAAGGTATAGCCTCAGATTGTTTCTCAAACAAGTACATTAGTAAGGACAGTGGATTTTATTTTTAAAATATTTAACTTCATTATTTGAAATACATTTGTATGTATTGGTTTTTATACCATTTCCAACAGTATTTCAGTTATGTTGCTGCTGCTGGCACACCTAACCATCATTTCTTCCTATCATTTCTCACATCAGTTCAACAACAACATTCAATCCAAACCAACAGTTGCTCATCCCACTCAACCCCAGTACTTAACACTTGCACACAGATTTAAGACAAGTGACACATCTTTCAGTGACTTTTATAAAACTTAAAGTGAATGTTGGCTGACTTGGGGTTCTTTATACTCACAATATTTAAAACAAGAGAACTGCCCACGGGTGCAAACATTCGGCTACAGGTGCTGGATAATGCAAAAATTTCTAAGTCTTAAAAAAAGCTTTTATAGTTATCCAACTTGATAGTCTAGATAGCTCTTGTGATGGTCAATACACATGCCAAGTTTCATGAGAATATCTTCAATAACAACGGAGATATGACCAAGGTTAAAGTTCGTCATGCCAATGCCATCACCAAAGCCAACAACTACAAGGTGATCACAATACCTCGGGTTTTCTCAGAAAACAGCGGAGCTAATAAAACTTGTTTTCATCCGTTTACTGTTTTACTAAATTTTAGACTGGTCCAGATTCAAAAGTTTTCCGATGACAAATTAAATTTGATTTTATTAGGGTAGAAAATATTGTGTAAAAAGTAGATATTGCTTGTTACAAACAATTTCTACTTTTCCACAATGTTTTCTCAAGTACAAAAACATAGGGATGCAAAAACCAGTGACTGTACAATTTAGGGTTAAAAACAATATGTTTTTGATATTCATTTAAATTCTTTAAAAAGTAACTGTTATAAGTTTTAGATTTTTGTTTAGGAGATTCTAAATCGGTCTTGTTTAAGCTTATTTGGAGCTTTGATTACCTTTTTCATCAGGGTTTTATTCCCCAGGATATCCATAAATTCTTCTTTATCTTCCTTCTCCTTTGATGATTTCTTTTTGGTCTGCTTTCCTTTTTTCTGCAACATGCAAAAAATATTACCTCTATTGACATCAGCGTACTTATACCATATACTTTCCAATCATGCATTTTTGCATGTTAGAGAGAACTGAGAAAAGGAGAACTTTAACAAGCATTTTCTTCTTTTCTCACAAAGTTTTAATCCCTTCTAGGTGCTCATCTTTCAATATGTGCACTACGAATGTCGATTGCAGCATTTTGCTATAAGTATTTTTTTTTTAATCTATAATGTTTTCTCAATTATAAATGTCACAGGTACATAAAAACCAGAAATTAAACAGAAAGGGGTCAAGACACATTTTTTTTCTGTTTGAAAGCCGTTACTGACATAATAGTACATCTGAACAGGATATTGAACAGGACAATTACAATTATTTACAGGAAGACACAATCACAGAAGCATAAACATCATGACCTGTTTATGGTAGGAGAAAATCCTGTCTATGTTTTCATTGGCATTAAAATCTTGCCTTACCCTGGCATTATTAGATGCATCTAACTCTTCATCATCATTATCATCT
The DNA here is from genome assembly GCA_946902895.1 of Fragum fragum. Classification (NCBI taxonomy): domain Eukaryota; kingdom Metazoa; phylum Mollusca; class Bivalvia; order Cardiida; family Cardiidae; genus Fragum; species Fragum fragum. Next base: position 58,213,585 of record OX336370.1, on the reverse strand, counting down.
CCATCATCATCTTCTTCATCATCACAATTATCATCACCACCACCATCAGTATCTTTGTTACCATTATCATTACCATTTGACACATTTTCAATGCTATCATCTTTCTTGGCATTATTGGATTCATTAATGCCTTCTTTACTGATGCTAGCTGAGTCTCCTTTTGCATTGTCTGCTTCAAGATCACCACCATGATCTTTGTTATCATTATCATTACCATTGGATGAATTTTCCTTGCCACCATCTATGTTGGCATTATTGGATTCATTTGTGTCTTCTTCAGTCTGAAACAGAGTTCATTATGGTTCAAAATAGGTATGCGGTCATTTCGCATCTGTCAATTGACCAATCGCTTGCCCTGCCCACTGACTCCTTTGGCCCTGCACATGAACTCTGACAGGACGTTGGCTTCAATTTAAAAAATCGTTATTTTGAAAATTATTGCAAATTGCGTGTAACAAAAAAGTAAAATGGTTGGTTGGTGATCTAAACATCGTAACTACAGCTTGAATAAGCTGTAGTTATGACGTTTTAGTCACCAAACCAACAAAAGCTTATCAAAAATGGCGGCCAATATCAGAGCTAAAAGCTCAGATCCCGGCTGAATAAATGATTTGATTGGTCGGTTGGTTCCTTGATATACAGCCCCAATTTGTCAATTGGAATGAGAATAAATTGACAACTCATTGAGCCCACAATATTATAGATTGACATGAGCCACTAACCAATCAAACAAATGTTCGAAGTCAGAATCCACTCGATGACATAATTATCGGTGCCTTCTAGTTTTGGAAGGAGTTGTGCTCCAGAAACCTTAACATATTATCAAGGTGTCTGTGAATAATATTTTGAATACTTACAAAACATGCACCAAGTCCAATTTCAGATCAGCTGGTATAGCTCCCCAGCCTGATCTGAGTCTTCATTCTCAAGATTCTTTCTTACACCAAACACCATTATATTAATACACTTTGAAGTTGTTGTTAACAGACTGCTTGGTGTCTCCATTTTGAGAACATGTCATGTAAAACAGTTGGAAATGCCAATGTTTTTTTTATTCATTCATTGATAGCAGGAGTTTAAATAATGTTTGACCCTCTTCATCCTTTAAAGATTGATTGAATGGGGTTTAACACCACTTTTAACAGTATTTCAGTCATATTGCAACGGCTGGAGCACCTAACAATGGATTCCTGGTATTTCTCGCACCAGTACTACCACTACATCCTTTCCTAGCCTCCAGCTGCTGTCCCACTTAGGTTTACAAATTACACATCCATTGGTGAGACAAATGTGGGAAAGGATATATGCCACCACCGGGAATTGAACTCATGACATCCCATGATTGAAGAGTTAGAGTCTTGCGCACTACCGACTCCCCTATGACGGCGGCCCAACGTAATGCTTACCCTAGAATGTTTCAGTTTTGGCAAGAAGTAAAGACAAAGATCAGCATGCACATAATATGCAACTTTGTAAACACTACCTGTTTATCCATTTTAAGCCACATTTGTGTAATGTGAAATTAATTTTTAAAAGAAATACTGACCCAAACAAGTACTTTTAGTTCTTTGATTTAATACAATTCCAAACAAAGATTTTATTGGGCATGGCAAGAGGTGAAGTATGTAAAATTGAAGGAAGTTCTCCTTAGTAGTCACAGTGATACAAGACCTTTGATGTCAATCTATAACCGAATCCCAAATAATGAGGCTTTTGGACACCCCTCAAAAAAAAACTATTGAGAACACATTGTGAATAATGAAGAAATTAATTTCTTCATTTTCTACAATGCTTTTAACTCAAAAAATTAAAATATCTAAAATTTGATAAACTTTAAATTGTTATCTATAGCCCTTTTCAATATGGACCAGTCTAAAATTTTGCATCTGGTAATTGGTTAAACCTTTGACAAAGTTGGAAAAATTAGAAATCGGCGCAAAGCTGACTGATACCCCAAACAGCCCTTGTTCATATACAAGTGCTATCTGCCAAAGGGCTGTAATTAACTAGAGGACTGTGGTGGTCCTAGATCACTCACATGAAGAGTCTGCTATTTAACAAGAGGCCCAGTGGGCCTTAACGGTCACCTGAGTAAAAGAGCACCAAGACAAGTGATTTTGTTTGAAAGAATTAGAAAAAGGTTTGGTTGAATTCCCCTCAGTAGTTCTTGAGAAGAAGATGAAAATGTTTAAAAGTTACCAAAAATGACCCCCTTTTGGTCCCCATTTTAATTTTCACAAATCGGAATAACCATTACCAAATTATGCTTTTCACCAAGTTTGTTTGAAATTGGCTTTGTACTTCATCATCAGAAGATGAAAATGTGAATTTTTTAACATGATGAACTTTGACCTCTGGGTGTGGCCCCATACATGACCCCAGGGGCATGAATTTCACAATTTATAATATAACTGTCCTAGTTGTCATGCACACAATATATTTAAGCTCTGGCATTAACGGTTTATTAGAAGAAGATTTTTAAAGAAGTACCAAAAATTACCCCTTTTTGCCCCCTATTTGGGCCCCTATGACCCCCAGAACCCCTATTTTCACAAACTTGAATTGGCATCCCCCAATGATGCAAGTTTGGTTGAAATCCCCCCAGTAGTTCTTGAGAAGAAGATGAAAATGTTTAAAAGTTAACGGACGACAGACGACGACTGACAAACGATGATTGCAATAGGTCACCATGACCATTCGGTCAGGTGACCTAAAAATGCAACTAGAGACAAATAACTATAACCAGTCTAATGAAGATTGAGTCAAAACTGTGACTTCCATATTGTGAATAAAGAAATTGTCATTATGGCCCCTTTTCCTGTGTTTTCCAATAGAACCTTCCCATAATCTGTAAGACTTATCTTTATGACATAACGATTATCCTGACCAAGTTTCATGGCAATTGAGCCAAAACTATGGCCTCTAGAGTGTTAAAAAAGAAATTGTCATTAAGGCCCCTTTTCTTGTGTTTTCCAAAAGAACCTTCCCATAATCAATAAGGTTCATCCTTATGCCCTAACAATTATTCTGGCGATGTTAAATGAAGATTTAGCCAAAATTGTAGCCTCAAGAGTGTAAATAAAAAAATTGTCATTAAGGCCCCTTTTCCTGTTTTCCAATAGAATCATCCCATTATTGATAGGATTCATCCTCATGACCAAACAATTATTCTGGGCAAGTTTCAAGAAGATTTTGCCAAAATTGTGGCCTCTACAGTGTAAACAAAGAAATTGTCATTAAGGCCCCTTTTCCAATGTTTTTGGAAAGATCCTTCCAATAATCAATAGGTACATCTTTATGACCTAACAATTATTCTGACTAAGTTTCATGAAGATTTGGTCAAAACTGTGGCCTCCAGAGTGTAAACTCTTAAATTGTTGACGCTGCACACTGCACAATGGACAACAAATGACAGACATTCAACAGTCACAAAAGCTCACCATGAGCACTTTGTGCTCAGGTGAGCTAAAAAATGGACTTTTTAAATAAAGGGCCATAAATCAGTCAAAAATAATGCAACTGACATAGATAAATTGTTGCTCACACAATACAAGGTGATACTATGGTGATACTATTTGGTATGTAATTTTGATAGTTTTTGTCTTTGAATTACACTCACGCTGTAATGATGTTGTTTACTTTTTTTCTCCAAATTTGACTCCATTAACACAATGTAAGACGGAATAAAATGCATCAGGTGTTTAGTTGCCTAGCAAGGGATTACACTTAACACTCTTAACACTAGAATTGTCAATATCAATAAGTTGTTACCCTTTCAAGAGCAACAAAATTTCATATTGGTCCAAATGGCAAGAAGTTGCAGACTGCTATGTCAGTCAGTGTAAACTAGAACTTCCTCAAAGCAATTTAGAGATTGCTGGCCATGCCCACTGAGCAGTCAGTAATGTGGAACAAAAGAGTGAAATGGTTGGTTTGACGACGACTTAAATGCCACACTACTGCTTGAATAAGCTATAGTTACGGGTGAAATATTTAAGTTTTTGAACCAATGAATTGTTTCACCTAAATATCAGCAAATGTCAAGAGTCCAAAGTTCACTTCCAGTCTAAATGAATAATTTGTATGGTCGATTGATTCTTTGATTGACAAACATGATTCAATAATGATGGGCCCTCTAAAATGGGTTTCAGATAAAAAGAGGAGGACCAAGATGGTCCAATATTGCTCACCTGGATTTGATAGTTCTAAGCTTTATTGTTAGATAGAAGTTTTTTCCTACATTTTCTTTCTAGTACTTTTGATTCAATAGGATCACTCAGTATTTTGTTAGAAGCGTATAGACAATCATAAATGCCTCTCAATTAAGCTCTTGGACTAACAGTTTGGAGGAGAGGTTTTTATAGGATTTCCCTCTCATTTCTTTGTAAAATCTGTGATCCCAGAATAATTGGTCAATTTTCGAGGTCAAGCAATGATTTAATATAATTTGATGAGGGCCATTAAGGGCCATTTGGTGATGGCTCTCAATGAAGCTCTTGGACTAATGGTTGGGAGGAGAGGGGTTTTTTGGTTTGTTTTTTTTTATAGGTTTTCCCTCTCATTTCTATGTAAAATCTGTGATCCCACAATAATTGGTTAATTTTCGAGGTCAAGCAATAATTTGATATAATTTGATAAAGAGCCATTGAAGGCCATTTAGTGATGGCTCTCAATTAAGCTCTTTGACTAATGGTTGGGAGGAGAGGTGGGGTTTTTTTGTTGTTTTTTAATAGGATTTCCCTCTCATTTCTATTTAAAATCTGGGATCCCACAATAACTGGTTAATTTTCGAGGTCAAGCAATAATTTGATATAATTTGATAAGGGCCATTAAAGGCCATTTGGTGATGTCACATGTCAAATATCACTTGTATCTGCTTTACAATTTCTAAGAGGAAAAGATTTCCAATGATTTCCTTATTGTTTCCAAAGTAAAGTCCTTTCCCCCAAAATATAAGGCTAATTTCAATGTAAAAAAATAATTTTTAGCATCATGGTAGAGTGCTATTAGTTGATGAACTATGTTAGATATTCTTTCAGTTTTGGACTTAATTCTCATAAAAGGTGACATCACGTAGTATTGAATGACGTAATCATGACGCACAAAATACAAAGATTTCATAGTGAGCAATACACTTTTTCGACTAGGTATCAATATTTATGAATGAACTTTAAGATTACAATCACTGAAGTGGATGTAGACAAATGTTAGACTAGTCATGTAGACGACAGTTCAATGTTACATTATTTCTATTGGCCTGCTTAATTTACATAGAAGAAATATTTTAGAAAAGGAGGAAATTATTGACTATTAATGTGTCCTACTGCTAGACAGTTTCTTTACATTTAAGTTTATTTCTCGTGTGTAAGGAAAAGGGTTAAGCTGACGGATGTTGCTTAATTCACAACAATTAAAGAACCTCAAGAAAAATCACCTTTGTTAATCTTATTATTTATTAACTCTGTTATTACTTGATTATCTAGTGAAATTTACCAAAAGTCAATGTATAAAATAGATAGCTAATGCAACGCTTTCCTAAGAAAGTGCAATATTTATGATGAATATGTCCAATTCACTATTTTAAAGACTTACCATCCTTCTTTTCTATGTTTTTCTAAGCGTAACTTTACGCAAAAAGTTATGTTAACCTTCGTTACGAACATATTTAGTAAAACATACTTACGATTGAAATTTGAACATGCGCAATAACTTACGAAAAACCTTCGTTAGGACCCTAGTAAAACGGCAGCCAGATGTAAGCAGCCTGGAAATTTCTAAAAGGTCACTATTTGTATGAATAGTGCATGTTGGCCAGAATGTGGGGAGAACAAACTAGATGCTCAGGGATGCGGGCAGAATGATTTTTGGAGTGAAAGATGCCTACTTAACAAATAAAGTTTGAAATGCTGATTTGATTCATTGTTTTATCACACAATGCTGAAGCACTACGCTGCAAATAATAATTATGACTGAATTACTAGCACGAACTAATGACATAATTGATATGTCATGGAATACCACATATAAGGCAATTTTAGTGCAATCAACAGATAGCATATTTACTTAACAAATTACAGTTCCAACTGGGTTGTATTTATTTGACTCTGGTGTCTTGTAACATGAAATATTTTTGCTTCTTTTTTTAAAGTTATGAACAGTCATTTCCATTACAAAATTGGCTTGACCAACTTCTTTCAAATGTTTGGAAACATGACAGTTAGAAAATTGAGAGCAAAAAATTTTCTTTCATAATCTGTGCAAGAGCCGTTTTTAAGGGAGGCAACTTCCTTTCATGCAATCAATATTCTCAGTCAAGCAAAAAAAGCCATGTTTTTCATCCCATTCAAATTCTTAAAAAAAACTAATGTAAGATCACCATAATATAAATTCTGTGAAATTTGGATGAAATCCATGGTTTCTGAGAAAAAGATTCTCAAAACGTTCACTATTACCATAAATGGAATATAGCCCCATCCATAAAATTCTTGTTTTTCATCCAATCAAATTATTTTTTTGAGGAATCCTATAAAGGGTCAGCCAAGCATTATTCCTGTGAAATTTGGTTGAAATCCATCAAATGCTGTAAAAATCAAAGTCCCAAAGGAACATGAAGAAATTAGACTTTGGAGTCCCGGCCAATATTTGGTGTTCTCATATCCCGGGACACTGTTGGTTGCGATCACTAAAATTGAAATTCATCACCTGATTTCTGAGAAGAAGATTCTCAAAGTTTTTATCATATTCAGGAATTTGCTCTGCCCATTAAAGTCATTTTTATCCAATCACAAAATTTTCAAGAAATCTGATAAAGATTTACCCAAAGATCATACATTTGAACTTTGATGAAATCCCTCCATCCTTTTCTGAGAAGAAGATTTTCAAAGTTTTCACCATAATACGAAAATTTGCTCTGCCCATGAAAATTAAATTATTTATCCTATCTAATTTTTTTTAAGGAAATCTGATACAGTTTAACCAAAAAATCATTCCTGTGAACTTTAGGTGAAATCCAACCATCCTTTTCTCAGAATGAGATTTTCTATGGAAACCAAGGGACGTAGAAACAAAGGATTGAAAAATAAGGGGTCCAAACAGTGTCACTGGAACCAGGAGACACCAAAAAATTGGCAAGGACGCCAAATTGAATTACAGGTGTTCCAACAGCCTTCTTGATTTTTTAAACAAGAAGAGCTTGAACGCCTGTATCGCTCCACAGGCCTGATTGTACTGATTAAGAAAATCCTCTTTTCAGGAATGATATTCACCATGTGTAGCAAATAAATCTTGTCAAGGAAATCTTTTAATAGTTCAACAATTTCATTGTTTTACAAAAGCCCATTCATTTACCAAGTCAAATGAAAAAAGGCATTCACACTTTTTTTTAAAAATCACTGGATACAACATACAACTGTATGGACATTAGCCACAACATAAAAGCCATATTTTCAATTTATCAAAGTTAATTGATGGAATCTGAAAAAGAGTCACAGAAGGATCATTCTAGTGAAATTTGGATGAAATCCATAATTGGTTTGTAAAAAAGGATTTTCAAAGCTCTCACCATATCAATAAGTTCCGCTCTTTAAAGCCATGTTTTTCATTGAACAAAATTCTTTGAAGAAATCTGATAAAGGGTCACCCAAGGATCATTTCTGTTAAATTTGGTTGAAATCCATCTATTGATTTCTGAGAACATTTTTTTAAGGTTTCACCATGAATGGAAATTAGCCCCGCCCATTACAGCCATGTTTTTCATCTGATCAAAATTGTTTGAAAGAATCTGAAAAAAGGTCACCCAAGGATAATTTCTGTAAAAGTTGGTTGAAATCCATCAATTGGTTTCTGAGAAGATTTTTTAAGATTTCTACATATGAGAATTAGCCCCGCCCATTAAAACCATGTTTTCATCCAATTAAAATACTTTGAAGGAATCTGATAAAGGGTCACCCAAGAACCATTTCTGTAAAATTTGGTTGAAATCCATCTATTGGTTTCTGAGATGACGATTTTTTAAGGTTTCACAAAGTATGGAAATTAGCCCCGCCCAATAAAACCACGTTTTCATCCTATCAAAATTCTTTGAAGGAATCTGATAAAAGGGTCAACTTAGGATCATATCTTTGAAATTTGGTATAATTCTGTTCTGTACTTTCTGAGGAGAAGATTTTTAAAGTAATAGTTTTGGGCGAACACATACACGATGGTCACAATACAATCACAATAGCTCGCTTTCTTTCAGCCAGTGGAGCTAAAATACTAATCCAACAATAGACATCTTGCTACCCCAATTGCTGCATATTCAGCTCCAGTTACCCACTTGCAGCTTGGGTTTGTTTGTTTGTTTGAATGGGTTTTTACGCCGCTTTAAACTATCTTTCAGTTATATTGCGGCGGCTGGAGCACCTAACAATGGAATCCTGGTATTTCTCACACCAGTACTACCATTACATCCCTTCCTAGCCTCCAGCTGCTATCTAACATAGGTCTACGACTATCGACCCATTGGTGAGAGACAAATAGTCAGAAAGGATCAGTGCCACCGTCGGGGATTGAACCCGGATTGCAGCTTGGGCATTGGCTGTTCTAAAAGTGTTTCGTCAAATGGAATGTTTGTCCCCCAAAGCACCTAAACCCACAGTATAACAGGCATACTTCAAAATTTGATTAGAGATGAACTTCCTCAAAATCTTAGGAGGCAGAGCACTTAGCTTAAAACTAAGTTGTGGCACTGGGTATTGACCCAAGTGCTCTGCCCACTGAGCTTTTGAAGAAGTTTGTCTTTGAACAACCTTCTAAGTGTACTCTTATCTTGAAGCAATTTATTTTTGCTGTGAGGTGACATTTTCTTTACATTCATATGACCAAGAATTTCTATGCTCCTGAGTCAGCAAAGACAATCTACATGTACTTGCTTTTAAAAAAGGAAGCTATAAAGCTTTAAGGGTATGAACTCATTGATGCCACAAAGAGAACATCTAGCCAAGACAAGAAATTTTGCATTAAACCATTACCACACTGCAAAATTTTAGACTGGTCAAATTCGAAAGGAATTGCAGATGACAAATTAAAGATTACAAAATTTTAGACGTTTTCAAACTTTCTGGATAGAAAACATTGAGTAGAATGAAGAAAGTGCTTGTAACACTGTTTACACTGTTTTCTGAATTGTTTTTCCAGAGGGATGTCTAAATGCGTCACTTTGAGGGAATGGGTTAAGTCACATTTTTCTGTGATGCAGCCAAAAATGGCCAATCCCCAACAATATGCAAGAGGTCAGGTGACTAGAAACATTCTGTGAAAATTTCATTCAAATTCTTCCATAAACGTAGGAGAAGATGTGTTAACAAGAAATTTTGCATCAAGAGCCCCTTTTCTGTTACCAAGCCTAAAATGACAAAACACCACATTTGTGCAAGGTCAGGTGACTAGGAACATTCTGTGAAAATCTCATTCAAATTTGTCTTTAAATGTAAGAGGAGATGTGTTAACTAGGTGTGGATCTATGTACGGACAAACAGACTGAGATGATATCAATATACAACCAACTTCTGTGGCTTATAAAAATGGAGGGTTTCTGAACAACTTGGGGATTGGTTAAGAAGCTTTGATGAAATTGAATGTTTTTCACTAAAATTCAGAAGTAGACAGACACAATTCTTTAATGGGACTGCAGGAATTCCTACTTATTACATCAGGGCTCTCTCTGATTAATCAGGGATCCCTCTCAATTTACATGATAACATTTGAAAGAAAAAACAAAGAAACATATAGTTTATATGATCGATTCAAAATAGATAATTGTAAAAGATTTTCTAAGTTTTCATTCTTTAAAGATAAAACTATGGACAGACTACAACTAAACTAGTCATAAAAAAAAAAACTAAACAGAGACATCTCATATAAAAAAACTTTTTTTTCTAGAGTTTGACAAAGTGTTTCTGTGTAAACAAAACTCGTACATGTATTGGTTTCTAAATGAGCATGTGTAAATAAACCAGAAAGTGGTTCAGGTTCAATATGTCAAGCTCACTAGATATATTTGATTTTTGGGATGTGACCTTGACATCTGAGCTATAGTTTCAAATAGCAGATCTACTCATGATGGAAGGCAAGAGGATCAAATTATTTTGAAGTCCATTCATAAATGTAAGAGATATGCTCAAGACAGGCTCAATTTTAATGTTTGACCTAAAGCTGTGACCTTGATTTACCTGAAAATTTGTTTCATATGGCACATCTATTCATGATGGCGACAAATTACAAGTATGAAGATATTTTGAAATACATCAACAAATATAGGAGTTATGGCCCATACAAATTTGGATGGGCTGAATCACTATAACACACATTCATTGACATGTCATAGTCACAACTATGTCTTGCTCACTGCAATTTACTAACTGCATCTTTTCTTACTCTCATTTTCAAAGCCATCCATAATTGTAGGAAAAATGCTCCGGACAAGCACAATTTTAGTGTTTGACCTTAAGCTGTGATCTTGACATTAGAACTATCCCAAAAATTCTCTGAATTTTAAGAGACAAACAGGTGGTGTAGACCAAGATCTGAGTGCATTTATATGCAGGCTGATCAATGGTTATACCTCTTGCCAAAACAGGAATATTCTGGGTTCAGCATGACAAGGATTAAGTTGATGGATAGGGTCAAACTCTTAAAGCAATAAAATTTGCTCTTATGAATATCTCAAAAATCATATTATAGTGCAGTCTGGTAACATTGCACACCTGAGATACTTTATTCTGTATACAACATACACAGAAAAAAAAAAATAAATCAACAGTTACTTCGATAGATTTTTGCATCCATACAACAAAAAGTATATGATGGAATATGGCAGAAATGGTCTTCTAGTTTGAAAATTTCTTTGATGAATCTAACAGACTGTATGATTAAACATTTACAAAATTGTCATTTTGCACATAAAATTCAATATTTGAAATGACCACAAAGTAGACCTTTGGCTGACCTCTTCTCAATTTTGGACATTCACCATTTCATTGTAACAGATGCAATCAGTCTAAATATAGCATCGCATTCCATGGAAAGAAATCTGTACTTTTGCTAGCCAAATAAAAGCCTTTTGAACCAACACACATATTGATCATATGAATTATTACAAACAAATGTATCTGAGAAAAAAAAGAAAATGAAGTATTCTGTTTCATAAAAATGCACCATAGGTATTCAGAAACAGAAAAATTACAAATAGTAGGTTTACATGGATACAAGAACATTCTAGGTGTCTAGACATTAACAGGCTGTGCATTTCTATTGATCATATAAAAGCTATTATTTCAAGTTTAATTATGCTTGAAACAGGGCCTGTGTTTGTGTCTTTCACCAGGTTTTTGACCCAAAATTTTGACATCCTGTTTTAACCTATAGAAATTTCTCCAAAGGAGGTCATTTTGACCCCTTGCGTGAAATTTCTAAAATAGAAAAGGTGATTTTATCCAAGTTTTCCAATGATGCATCTTATGCACTACTAAAAATTAAACAAATCAACTGCTAACCTCAAAAATCTTTTAGAGAGACTAATTACAAGTGAATCAACATATATAAGATAAGATGCCCATAGGGCTTTATTGGTCATCCAAGTCCAAAGAGCACAAAAACAAAGTCCACCAGATGATGCTACAAAGCTCTAGGCCTTTCTATTTGGGAGAAGACCATTTTTAAAGTTTTCACTAAAAGCCTACGTTTGACTTCTGATGATGGGAATAGGCTAATTTTGACCCTGGGGCCATAATTTTTATAATCTTCATAGAGATCTACCAGATGATGCTGTTTTCCAAATATCAAAGCTCTAGGCTCTCAAGTTTTGGAGTAGAAGATTTTTAAAAGGTTCACTATATAAGACCTATGTAAAACTTGTGACATCTGGGGATGGGCTAATTTTGACCATGGGGCTATAATTCATACAATCTTGAAAGAGGTCCACCAGATGATGCAACATACCAAACATCAAAGCTCTAGGCCTTTCTGTTTCGAAGAAGAAGATTTTTTTTAAAGTTTTCAATATATAAGCCTTTGTTAAACATGTGACGTCTGGGAAAGGGCTAATTCTGACCCTGGTTCATTGATTGAATGTGGTTTAATGCCACTTTTAACAGTATTTCAGTCATATCGCAGTGGCTAGAGCACCTAACAATGGATTCCAGGTACAGATGGGACACGTTTATGCGGACGCCTTTAAACCGGGTTATTCACAATCTGGAAATATTTTGATGGGAACTGAATTTTTGTTCATAAATTGTACCTTATAATCTGGAAACTCACCTTCAGGAACCGGACAGAAATGATCAGAAACCAAATATTGAAAATCAGAATAAAATGATTCAATTATCTGGATCAAACCTATCCGATTGTATTGTTTTGATTGGACAATTGACACGTGTGAACAAACAAAGTTGTTGTCTGGTAAAAGTTGATAGCTACCATTCTCACCTTATACCTGGGACACATGTCAAGGTGACAACCTGACAAGTGTGTCAATACCTATTGTACTATTCATTTAAATCATCCTCTTTTTTTCTCAGAAAATTAAAACCAGCACTTCCTCGGGCCACACTAGAAAAATCCATCCAATTTGTCACCAACAAGTCAAAACCCCAATCTCAAAAGTTTACCAGTTGAAAAAAATGTTCTTTTAGGGAAATACAAGGGTGTTACCCGACAACTGAAAATTAATCCCAGGCTTTCTGACCAAACAAACAAAACAAATGAATATTTCAAGTTATATGAATAAATGATTTTTGGTGCAGTTTATTTCACTTTTGGGAGGAAAGGTGAGCAAAGGCCCCCCTGCGAAATATTTGGCTATTTTTTGGAGAGTTTCCGGAATTGACACATGCAAGACATGTACCCCCTGAGAATTTTTACCCTTGTCATTACCGATGATTTAATCAGCTGATACAATTTACAAAAAGATCAAATGGATTTGTTTTTTCACACAGCAGGTAGGTTTTACTTTTCAAACCGAATGTGATAATGAACCATGATTTTTACACATTGTCAGATTTAGTAGTTTTATATCAACCAAGAAATGTAATGCCATCATTATCGTATGACATTTTCTCTTACAAGAGCACATGAGGTCGATATTCATACAAAATTGCTTATCTGGAAATATGTGCTTAATCCAGACCATATCAGAGAGAACCAGTGTCGAGATTAACGTGTCATGAATGTATTTCTCACACCAGTACTGCCACTACATGTTCTTACCTATCCCCCAGCTGCTATCCCACGTAGGTTAACAATTATCCAACCATTAGTGAGAGACAAATTTTGGAATGGATATGTGCAGCCGCCAGGGATCGAACCCATGACATCCCATTTTTGAAAATTAGGTTCGATGCGATACTGACTGTGCTATGATGGTGGCTATTCTGACCTTTGAGCCATGATATATACAATAGTGATAGAGGTCCACCAGATGATGCTGTATACCAAATATCAAAGATCTAGGCCCCCCTGTTTGGGAGAAGATTTCTAAAATTTTTACTATATAAGCCAATGTTAAACTTGTGATGTCAGCAAACAGGTTAATTCTGACCCTGAGGCAATAATTTATTCAAACTTGATACAAGTCCACCAGATGATACCATATACCAAAATATCAGAGCTGTAGGTCTTTTGGTTTGGTAGAAAAAGATTTTCAAATGCAATTAGAGTCAAATAACTATTTTATAATTTATATAATCTGTTTCATGATGATAGAGGCAAAACTGTGACTTCTGTATTGTAAACAAAGAAATTGTCATTATGGCCCCTTTTCCTGTGTTTTCCAAAAGAACCTTCCCATAATCAATAGGCTTCATCCTTATGCCCTAAGTATTATTCTGGCCTAGTTTCATGAAGACTGAGCCTAAATTGTGACCTCTAGACTTTAAACAAAGAAATTGTCATAAAGGCCCCTTTTCCTGTGTTTTCTGATAAAACCTTTCTATTATCAATAGGGTTAATCCTTATGACCTAACAATCATTCTGACCAAGTTTCATGGAGATTGAGCCAAAATTGTGGCCTCTAGAGTGTAAACAAAGAAATTATAATTAAGGTCCCTTTTCCTGTGTTTTCCAATAGAATCCTCCAATAATCGATAGGGTTCATCCTCATGATCAAACAATTTTTCTGACCAAGTTTCATAAAGATTGGGACAAAAATTTAATTGTTGACGCCGCACAATGCACAATGGACGAAGGACAACAGACATTCAACGAACACAAAAGCTCACCAGGTGAGCTACAAAGCTAAGCACGACGAAACATGATCATAACAGGTCACCATGACCTTGGTCAGGTGACCTAAATAGGTCTGTAGGCTCTCAAAACTTAGGGCTGACTACTGGCTAAGAAAATAACGCTCACAATAGTTTTACTATTTCTGTATTCATATATGATACTATCACTATAATCAGAAATGATGTTTCAGTAGATTAATTAGTAGATAAATTGTTTTGGCTTTTTTCATGATAGTCTCTAGAGTTTTTCTTTGCATATTTTGGATATTAGGGTCATTGTTATTTAATCCCTTACTGTTCAATTCCTGGTTTTAACATCCCTGTGAATTAATAATTGAGAAAATATTGCAGAAAAAGAAAAAATAGCTTATTACAAGCAATTTCTTCTTTTACCACAATATTTTCTTTCCTACTGAATGATTTTATTCAAATTAAATCAAATTTTAATTTTCATTTGTAAAACCTTTGAATTTAGGCAGGTCTTAAAATTATGCAAAACAGGAAAGGGATAAACAATTAAAACTACAAATGTCATGTAAATCCTTTTACCTGATAATGAAATCTTAATTTCAAATTATGAATTTATCAATATGTCTAAACTTTTCTAAATTCATCTTACTTCATATTACATATTAGGGATGGGAACAAATAGCAAAATTAATACTCAAATATTTTTACACAGAATGTTTAACTTTCAGGGTTACGGCGTTTAACTTTCAGGGTTACGGTGCTGTGAGAATTGCCTAAACCTTATAGCACACTTGACTTAAACCCAACAAGATGCTGACCCCCAAATAAAACATTTCACAAATTTGAGGTTGGGGATAGATTTAGCTTGAGTTTACATAACTCTAAACTTGACTCTATATCAAATAACTCTATGAGGTAAATCGTTTTAAGCAAAGATGGATGACAAAATTGAAATGATACTTTGCTTTTTTTATCGTTGTCATGGACACTCTTTTTTGTAAGATGCAGAAGCAATGCAAAGGGTCAGCATGGCAACTTTCAAGACAAATATCATGTAGAACCAGGGCTCTGCAAACTCTCAGACTTTGGGGAGAAGTGACTTCTCCCTAGTCTGAGAATTGTGAGAAGTTTTTCAAAATAGGGTGAAGTGGTGAGACTTTCAGGAGAAGTGGATCACGTTAAAAAGCAATTTTTTTTCTGTATTCGTTATTTCTATAGGAAAATAGAAAAAAAGCTTTACAAGTAGCTCCACTTTTTTTTTATATAGTATGCAGTTAATACTTAAGTATTTCTCATCCTTTCTTTCAGTCCTTATTACAGAGATCTTATTCCTTTGAACAAAACTTTTAGTCTTCTTTCTTCGGTTGGAGAATATAGGAATCTAATTTTGAATTATTTTCTTTAATATCTTATATATAGATGGTATTATAATCTCAATAATCAAAAGTTATAATAATCAATAATTTGAAAAGAGAGTAAATAAAATTATGTGGTCTGAACTTACTAAAATGATCAGAGTTTAATTTGAGGCAGACAATAAGAAACATTACTATTTCATTTCACTCATTACTAGAAGACAAAATTTCTAGACTGGTCCATATTGAAAAAAAGTTGCATACCACATTTCAAATCAGAACATGCTCAAAATAGAAAATAAGTACCAGATAAGGTAACAAAAGGGCCAGAATGACCCTAAAGTTGCTCACCTGACTAATGTAAGATGATTCAAAATTTAGCCAACACTTTTGAAAAGGGTCAAAAGGAATATTTATTTAAGTTTAGTTGAAATTGGCCCAATGGTTACTAAGGAGATGTTTAAAAATTTCAAAGTAAAAAAACTGCCCCGCCCTGCCACGCCCATATTTGGGCGTCAATCAAAATTCTGCGAACACCTTTTTAATAGGGTCACAAAGAAACATTCATGCCAAGTTTGGTTGAAATTGGCCCAATGATTACTGAGGAGAAGATATTTAAAGATTTCTGAATAAAAAACTACCCAAACCTGCCCCGCCCATATTTAGGCATCAATCAAATTTCACAAACAACTTTTGAAAAGGGTCACCCTAGGAACATTCATGCCAAGTTTGGTTGAAATTGGCCCAATGATCACTGAGGAGAAGATATTTAAAGATTTCCAAATCAAAAACTGCCCCACCCTGCCAAGCCCATATTTGAGGGTCAATCAAATTCCCACAAACAACTTTTGAAAAGGGTCACCCAAGAAACATTCATACCAAATTTGGTTGAAATTGGCCCAATGGTTACTGAGAAGATGATTAAAGATTTCAAAGTCAAAAACTGCCACGCCCCTATTTGGGCGTGAAACAAAATTCTGTGAACAACTTTTGAAAAGGGTCACCCAAGGAACATTCATGCCAAGTTTGGTTGAAATTTGCTCAATGGTTCCTGAGGAGAGGATGTTTAAAGATTTCAAAGTCAAAAACTGCCACGCCCTTCCACGCCCATATTTTGGCGTCAATCAAAATTTCGTGAACAACTTTTGAAAAGGGTCACCCAAGGAACATTCATACCAAATTTGGTTGAAAATGGCCAAATGGTTACTGAGGAGAAGATGTTTAAAGATTTCAAAGTCAAAAACTGCCATGCCCTGCCACGTCCATATTTAGGGGTCAATCAAAAATCCGCAAACAACTTCTGAGAAGGGTCACCCAAGGAACATTCCTACCAAGTTTGGTTGAAATCCTCCCAGTTGTTACTGAGGAGAAGATGTTTAAAGAATTGTTGACGCCTTCCTACGCAGGATGGACAAAAGGTGATACCAAAAGCTCAACTTGAGCACATTGTGCTTAGGTGAGCTAAAATTATTGTGGGAAAAGAGGAAATTGCTTGGTACAAACACTTCCTCTTTTTCTCACAAGTTTTCCATTTAAAATCCTCAAAAATAAAAAAGCGGGATGTGTGGTAATGGTTTAAAGTCTGACAACTTCACCTGTATGAAACGATAAATGGATAAAAAGCTTTTAAATAATAGATTTAAAAAGAGTTCATTTTGACTGAGTTGCAGTTAGTGTAAGTAAAGGGTATTAAAGATAACAGCTGAGTAATGTTACATAAATCACAGACTGTGTGGAGAAGGTTAATTTAGAAACTTTGTTAACACGGAACCATTTGTTCTAGTGTTTTGGATTATATGTCATTGAATGGATTAATTACCAAAATAAGATAAGTGAAGTTTAATTTTTCTGGATAAAATCCTAACAATGTTACTTACGAAAAGATCATAGAAGCCGTAGATTGTTTGTCTTAGTCTTTCTACATTTGTTAAATCAAAGTAGATAATTAGAGTCAAAGGATTTCATTGAAAAATATTTTTTTTATATTTAGTTTTACGGACAAATCATTTTTTATCACCAAGATTTTATTCCTTTTATCAATGAATTTTAAAATACGACAAATGACATGATGTTCATAATAAAATCCGCCATTATTCTCGCTGCTTGAAAGTACGAAACAAATCTCGTATATTTATAAGATAAACATAATGTGCCACTTAAATAATTGAATCTTCAGATTGAAAAGGGTTTGATATTAAAAAGTTCCTAAATTCTGGCGCAATTCATAAGGGCTTGCAACCATCCAATCAGCTGAGGTGAAAATAAAAACGAGCATGTTGTCTATGGATACACGCTTGATTTACGATTAAATGGCTTCCAATAAGAAGTTGTATAACTGATTTACTGTCCCTTGGTTTGGCAGTCTCTCGGCGAAATGCGATGATCACCTATCAAAACGAGGTGACTTCCTATATTTTCCAGGCGACTTCAACTTCGCTTTGATTAGCAACGCGGGCAAAGTTTTATGAAAACAGGTGACTTTTCGCCCTGAGAACTTCAAAATAGAACTGAACAAGAATTTACTGAAAGATAAATCAAATATCTGTAGGATATATAAAAACTCTCATTAGATAAAATCCATTTTTTTTATTTTGTACTGAACACTAGCTTCCTTACAGGCACAATAATTGAAGTGAAAAGTATACATACTTGATAAATTTTCTTGTCTGATCCATCATTCTCTACTTGATCTATTTTCTTGTATGATCCATCAATCAACTGAGCGCTGCTGGCACTCTCCGTTACTTCCGACATCTATATGAGAAAGGATACACAGGTAACTAAATAAATCTGTTCATAAAGTCATTTGTAAATATTGAGTGTTTTTGTTGTTGTTGTTTACGAATTCAATTTTTTATTAATATTTGTACGATGCCTTACATTAATACGGTACGCAAGGTTAGATTTTTTCAGCTAAGAATGCCGGTCTTTGATTTTCCCAGAAAGTTACTTTTAACAGCATTTGGTCTAAATCCATTGAAAATGCAACAAACGAAGACATTTAATGACTTATGATATTTTATCATATTTACCTCCGTATCGAATTCTTTGTACTTTTTCTCTTTTTATTTTTCACAATTTGACAAAACTGTCGTGTGCTTTCGTTTTGTTGTTATCATAAAGTAATCTGACAATTGTTCCAATTTCCTACAATCTGATTGGTTACTTTTCAGGAAATTCCTACCGCAAAGCGTCAAATTTATCTTTATGACATTGTTTTTTGTGTTACTTATAATCTGCATCTTATATTATTGATTCTACTAACCGAAAAAGATATTTCTTTTCAATTTTTATGTTCTCAAATGATTTTTTTATTCAAATTAATACCACAAAATTTTATTGTCGTAAACAAATTGTATAGTGAAGAAAGGTAGTGCATTATTGTTCTATAATTGCTGTGTCTGTACGCAGACTAAGCCATATCATTTAAACACAAAATATTATTACGTTTTATCAAGACTTTTCAAGGACCTTAATCATAAACGAATGATAATGGTACATAAACCCCTTCATCAGAATTTGCAAGATATGCCTAAACCCTACATTGTTTTTGTATTAGGCTTGTAGGACCTGTTTTGTTTTTGGCTTTTTGTTTGTTTGTTTAATGATTTTTAGAGGGGGGATACTGGTAATAGTATCAGTGAAGACCCCTGCAAGATCTTACTTCAAAAGATTGGCAAATGAGTCAAGGTTTCCTGTATCAAGTTAAGACATCGATATTTTAGTCAAGCCCAATTTGCCCGAATTGATATTCTACAGACTCTTGTTCCTGAATAAGACAAAGTGGAAGATAAAGGCTAATAGTTTTGCTATGCATGAATGAAGAAATCAAAATTAATAGGCTAGAAAAAAAAACTTGTGTTTCAGACCAACCTTACCAAATGACTAAAGCTCTATCATAATTGACAGATTGCTAGCCCCACTGATTCTGTTAGGAAGCTGGACTTGGATATCTGTTACATTTGGGTGTTGGCTGGTGATGCAGCGGTAGTAAACAAGAGTGTGTGTTCGGTTTAACGATTTATTAACAACTAACTCAAATGGGTGAAGCCCAAAAAGAGAGGCAATATCTGAGCTGATGCACATTTAAACATACATGTATTTCCATACTATGTAGCGAAATCAAACAGTATTAATTTTTCAAAATCTATTGTCAGAAGTATTTTAGAAAAACTAAAATGGTTAGTTGGCAACCTAAAAGTCTCAACCACAGCTTGAATAAGTTAAAGTTGCAACATTTCAGGTCCTCAAGGCAACAAAAAATGCTTCACATAAATGTCGACCAACGTTGGGGGTCATGAAGTTAATGCATTTAGAATATTTGCTGATTAGTGAAGACTAATCAGTCCATGTGGATGCACACTGGCTGATCTGTGTCTTTACATGCTCTATGATTAGAAATGTCTCACACAGGCTCATATTAGCATTATTGTAAAAATCTTAACATTAACTCTTATCAAGAGGTCATTATGTTGGTGCTTTTGACATGTTTTCGATAACTTACGTCTCGGTGAAAAAAAGACATGGCCAGTCAGCAGCAAGTAAACCTTTGACCTCTCACTTTCAGGGTCAGTACATGTACTCTGAAAATGGAGCTTACGGTGCCTCAATTTGTCATAACTGTATGCAGGTTTTACCTAGCTACTGGTAGCTGGAATTTTTCCTTGATTCTCTAATCTTAAGTGGTTTAAGACTTTTAGCATCATTCTTTATGCCAACATCGAAAAGGTTGGGGGCATTTTGTTTTACCAATGTCCATCTATCTACAACTAGTAAACTTAACGCAAAAACTTTACATTTCGCCATTATTCAAACACCGTTGAAGGTGCATGGCTCATATTTGGGACATAGATTCCTTGCATTTATAGACATCAGTTGGTTGTAAGGTCAAGGTCATCCGTCAAGGTCAAGATTGCTTATCAAACTTGAAACTTGACAATTTGACTAAAAGCCTATTTCTACGTATGAACGGATTCAATGGGGTTGTACAAAACTTAAAGGCTAAAATAACAACAGATTAATTATTAAATCACATGTTAGAAGGTCAGACAATTGAAAAAATTAAATGCTTGATCCGGCAAATAAAGTTAAACAGTACACTTCACAGCTACTGGACATATTAAAACAGTCTTATATTAAAACAGTTTTGAAAAGTTTAACCCTTTCCTGTACAAACCTGGGATTTCACGTCCCTGTGATTTTATACTTGAGAAAACTTTGTGGAAAAAGGAGAAATTGCAACAAGCAATTTCTTCTTTTCGCACAATGTTTTCTACCACATAGGATGGTTTAATTTCAAATTGTATCCAATTGTCATTGTTGTCTGCAACTTCTTTGAATTTGGATTAGTCTAAAATTTTCAAAAATGGGAAAGGGTTAAAGATATCTACAAAGTGAGATTTACTGAGGGTAAGTGATAATTCACTCCATAATTTTTGACCGATTGTGCTGAAACTTCTATCTGAGAATGTTTTTCTCCTGTTGAAAGGTACATTATAGCACCTGACAGACAATTCAGATGATCTCAATCCTTGTTTTGGCTCTTTGTTGGTTAGGAGTTCTATTAAATAAGCTGGTGCTTTCCTACAGAGCAGTTGTACATACATGTAAGAATTTTAAATTTAATTCGAGCTTTAACGAGAAGTCAACGCAGGTCGTATAAAAGCCTGTTTTGCGCTGTCGTACTTGGAAAAATTAAGCACAATGTTAGCACACATGTTCTGAATACGTTGAAGTTTTGATAATTCTATTTTCGAAATGCCATAGAAAATGATGTTGCAATAGTTTAACCCATTCCAACTCAGCAGAATTTTAGACTGGTCCAAATTGAAAGAAGCTGCAGACAACAATTTCAAGTTGATGGAATTTTGAGTTTGTTTGTCTTTTGGGATAGAAAACAATGTGGATAATGAAGAAATTGCTTGATACAAGCAATTTCTTCATTATCCACATTGTTTTCCAATTTTTTTTCTAGAGGGGCGTAAAAAGGAGGGATTGAGTTGGAATGGGTTAAGTGGGATATCACAAGAGATATCTAAAGAGGTTTCAACAACCTCTTTAGACAAATATTTGCGGATACTCTTAATCTTGAAGTAAATCAACATGGCAACAAAAGGTCAACTTAATGCAAAAAATTAACAATCAGCTGTTATTAAAACACTGTAAAAGATATATGGCTCATATTTTGGACATAGGTTCCTTGCATTAATTGGCATAATTCGGTTGTAAGGTTTAGGTCATCCACCAAGGACATTATCAAGGTCACATTTTAAAAAAAGGGCAGTTATTGGGGCAACACAAACACATCTTGTTTTTGCCCTGTTGTTAACTCTGATCCCCAAATTGACCACCAAATTTTGTCACATCTCAAAAGTAGCAGCAGGGGTGTGGAATTCCCATGCCTGACTTGTCCGACAGGCGCTTTACTACTTGCGGGCAAGTACATTTTTCTAGGCTACTTGTCCGTGGACAAGTAAATATCAGGGCAAATCTTGGAATGCTACTAAATAGATAGAAGAGATTTATGAGCATAATGTTTGTATCTAAGGCTAGAAAATATTGTTTTTATGAAGATAATGCTGAATTCCATCATTTTCTTCTTTAAAAATAATGTTTTCTCAAAATTTATCTGTTTTTCATCTTTTCATGGGCAAGTCCATTTTGATCCTGGACAAGTAGAAAATCACATTTTACTTGTCCATGGACAAGTAGAGAAAATCCGTATTTCCACATCCCTGAGCACTAGAAAAATGAAAGTGGAAATTTGATTTTGCTAGTAGATTTTATCAGTACTAGCATTTTTTTGCCAGTTGCATTTAATGGACCTCGAGTTATTTATATATAAATAAGGTTGCAAATAAAGAAGAGTTTCTCAACTTTTACAAAAAATTAAATACAGAGAGTCCTATCACAGACAATAATGCATTTCATCAACAAATTAAAGCACAAGAAGCCAAATTGAGTAAAACCATCACTGATGAAAACACATCTTTTAATAACCCAATTACATCAAACGAAATTCTTAAAGCAGTTAAAACATTAAAAAATGGCAAATCTACCTCTGGCTCAGTAGACTTAATATCAAACGAAATGCTTAAATAGGGTATGCCTAAAATATGGAATGAAAGCATCATAACACTTATACATAAAAATGGGAATAAACATGACCCAGCCAACTATAGAGGGATTTCTTTAACATCTAATTTAGGTAAACTCTTTAACAAAATTATATTTAATAGATTATCAAACTATGTGGAAACCAATAAAATATTACACCCAAACCAAATAAGTTTTAAAAAAAAGTCCCGCACATCCGATCACATTTTCAGCATTAAATCAATTATTGAGCACAACAAAAACTATGACAAAAAAGTCTTTGCAGCATTTATTGATCTAAGGAAAGCCTTCGATACTGTCTGGAGATCAGGTCTATTTTATAAACTTCTTTAGATAAAAAAACCTTCTAAGATATTTGAAATAATCAAATCAATGTACCAGAACACATCATGTAGACTAAAATTTTCAAGTGGATTAAGTGACATGTTCTCATCCAACTGTGGGGTAAAGCAAGGTAAATGATTTGGTTAGTACCCTGGAACAATATGACGTTGATCCCATTACTGTTGGAGAAATTATGATAAATTCACTTTTATTTGCAGACGATATAGTCCTCCTATCAAACTCTGAGAAGGGACTTTAAAAGTCGTTGGACATTTTACACGAATTTTGTGAGTCGTGGAAATTACAAGTGAATCTTGATAAATCTAAAGTTATCGTATTTAACTCTAATGGAAAAACTCACAAAACCTTTTTCAAATATAATAATATCCATTTAGAAACTGTGCTATTTAGGTATAACTACAAATGTATAAAATATACAGGGAACGTAAAAATATCTGGTACGTTACTCATGGAAAAAGCGAGAAAAGCCCTCTTTAAAATAAAAAGACTTATTGGCCTAAACAACCCATGCAATCTAATAGAAAAACTCTATGACATCCTAGTCATCCCAATCTGTCTTTATGGTAGTGAAATTTGGGGATTTTCTACCAACTATAATTACTCAGACCCTTATGAAAAACTGCATTTGAAATTTATAAAAGAAATACTTGGCGTAAACTGTAAAACCTCAAATGCAGCATGCCTAGCAGAAGTCAATCGATTACCATTAAATACCAAAATAACGATCCGAGCAATCAAATATTATTTTCACATTCTTGATTCTAATGGAACACTTGTAAACAGTTTATACTCTGAAACAAAAGATACAAATTCATGGGTCAAGCTTATCAAAAACACACTTGATGGTCTTTGGTTTTCCAACAATTTCAACAATCCATTAATATTAACAACAAATCTACAAAATATCGAAAGGATAATCAATGATATCTCCCTTCAAACTCTAGAAAATGAATTAAACACAAATAATAAACTATCTTTTTTTAGAAATTTACACCGTTCAAATACAAGGCCGTTTTATGTCGACCTCTTTAAATTTAAAACTCATCGATCAACACTTGCCAAATTGAGAACAAATGCACATGAACTCTCTATTGAAAAAGGTCGACACTTCAACATACCAAAACAAAATAGACTATGCATCTGCTGCAACAATGGGGAAATCAAAGATGAAATTCACTTTTTAACTAGATGTAACATCCTTGTGAACACAAAGAAAACATTTATTGATAAACTCAACAAAATATTCAAACAACCAAAAAATTAGATACCTATCAATATATAATGTATTTGATCTTTTTAATAACAAATCTCAGAGAATTTTGAAACTTTGTGTCGCTTTCATAGACAAATGCTTCGAAATTAGACAAAACATTCTAAAACAGACCCCAAAATAGACATATTGTCCTATTGATACATATATTTACTGAAGGTACTTTGAGGATTTTCATTATAAATCAAGCTAATTATGAATCATTTTGACCGTCACTTCATGTCAGAAAAGTATTTTGTTTTTCATTATCTCTTTTTTTTAAATGATTTGATGATTTTTCTGTTTGCCATGATGCAATGACCATTTATTGTTAATGTGTTTAGCAAATAAATATTGTATTGTATTATATAATAACTGGATTTTGAGAATTTTTACAAAGCTGCAAATGACTTATTGATGCATTTGGCATGGAAGTCTTGAATATCCAATGAGTATGATTAAAAGGAAATATAATTATATTGTGAAACTTGAAACAAACAGGATGTTAATCAAAGAGAATCATGCTAGTGGGTTTCCATTTTTGCTAGTTGAAATTCTGCCTACTTGCAAAATATTGCCAGTAATTTCAAGGGCTGTTTGTTTCTATCAGCAAATTTACTTTTTCTTAACCCATTTCTACACAACCCTTCACAGAATGTTTTCTAGTCTACTGGTCCTTATTTATAATTTTAACCCTTGTCGTGCTGAATGAAATCCTTTTTAAGCATTGCTACAAAATCAAAGCAATGAAAGCACTGGAACCACTAGTGCAGGGTCAATATTTCTATCTAGATATAATTCAATAAAAAATGCTGACTTGACTAGAACAAAGTCAAGCAGGAGTGTAGACTAAAATCAGACTGCACTTACATGCAGGCTGTCCTTAGTCTCTACCTCCTGCCGAAACAGGAATATTCCAGGCTCAGCATGCCAAGGGTTAACACACTTTGAATTGTCATCTTTCAACTTCCTTCAATATGGAACAAACAACAATTTTGTTCCCTAGTAGTGGATTAGCCAATTTTCACACTAAGTTGCTTTTTGATGCCTCTCAAGAGAAATGATTGGGAAAACATTATGTAAAATGTAGAAATTGCTTGCAGCAAGCAATTTCTTCATTTTCCACATCGTTTTCTTCCCAGAAAGTTGGAAAAAATCTCACATTTCATAAATTTTAAATTGTCATCTGCAATTTCTTTCAATTGGACCAGTCTAAAATTTTGCAGTCTGGTAATGGGTTAAGTTCTTCATGTTGGTTACTAATGGATGGATAATTGTAAACCTAAGTGGGATAGCTAGGAACGGGTGTAATTGTGCTACTGGTTCAATATATACCAGGAATCCATTGTTAGGTGCTCCAGCTGCTGCAATATGACTGAAAAAATTGTTAAAACCAGCTTTAAACCTCATTCAAACAAACAAACATCTTCATATCGGTACTTTAGGAAATTCTCGTTCATTTATGCACTTTTTGTTTCAGGTAATAATGGAGAAGTGGGAAGCAATAGCGACAAAGTATGACCCACTCAAGGCTGGAAGCATCGATGGGACAGATGAGTTTCCTCATGATCACAGTGTTTTCCGGGCAATGAATGCTAGATACAAACCTAACAAAGGTGTGGTTGGAATACCTGAATGTACCGTATTTGTTGGTAGACTTAGTCCACATACAGATGAAGAGGCTCTTGAAAAACACTTTAGTAAGTATGGAGAAATTAAAAATCTCAGACTTGTTCGGGACATTGTGACAGGTATTTCAAAGTGTTATGGATTCATTGAGTATCATGATGCAAACATAGCCTACAGGACTCAAAAACACCTTGATAAAACTATTTTGGATGAAAAGGAGATTTATGTGGATTTTGAGTGTGAACGAACGCTGCCAGGTTGGATTCCAAGGAGACTAGGCGGTGGAATCGGTGGTCAAAAAGAATCTGGTCAGTTGCGCTTCGGGGGCAAAAACAGACCTTTTAGAAAACCCTTCAATATTGACAATGTTGCTAAACCGGAGGGGGATACATTTAGAGAGAGATTTAGAAATATAGAAAGAGATGAGAGTAAACGAAACTTTATAGACCAACAGAGGGAAGGAAGAGATAAGTTTGATCGGTACAAAAGAAATAGATTTTCAGGTGGTAATTTTAGCCGGGATTCTAGTCAGAGAGATAGAGGTCATAGGTCAAGATCTAGAGAGAGAAAAAAGAGGTCAAGGTCAAAAGACAGAAAAAGAAGGTCAAGGTCAAGATAAAAAAGGAAGGTCAATAAGTTTAGAAAAATTAATACTCAGTTAAATGAACAATTTTTAGAGGTTATTGAAAAGGGATGAATTGTACCAGTATATCTTTCCATGTTGAATACAATGTATTCTATTGTTCATTTAAGAGAAGACATGTTGTACTCTCTTTTTCTCAAAAACAGAAATAAGATGACTATAAGTATTTATTTATAAGAAATAGTTCTATTCTAAACAACAGGTCCATTGGCTGTATTTGAGGCTCAAATGCCTTGATATTAATCAAAATGATTGTCCTTGAGTTGTTGAAATTGGGTTATATTGGGAATAATAACTAGGTCACTACGTCAAACTGTTGAATTACTTTTTATACGGCGTAGAGGCTATATTTCTGGCTCAAATATTTTAAAACTTGCTTGAAATGTTATTTCTCCATGATTTATCCACGACAGAATTTTGATATAGTTTCATCTTGGATAAAAAGATAGGTCACTCATGCTTTTTTGGCCATTTCTTGCCACTGACACTGGTGAGGGCTTTAGGGCCATGGTCTTCTAGTTTTCTTTATGGTTCTGAAAGTGAAGGATTAACCCATTTCCAGAGGGTCAAATTTTAGACCAAATTGAAACAAGTTGTAGATGACAAAGTTTATGAAATTTTAATTTTTTCAACTTTCTGGTTAGACAATATTGTTTTGAATGAAGAAACTACTCGTTGCAAGCAAATCCCTACAATTTCCACAATGTTTGCCCAATTGTTTTTTGTGAGAGATGTCAAAAGCGTCATTGTTTAGGAATGGCTTAAGTGAAAATGAGTTATAAAAGCCAGCCACAACTCTACATGAGAGGGAGAGATGACAATTTAAATCTGCTATTTCTCTTCAAAATCCCTTATAGTAGGTATTAACTGTAATTGACCAGTCCCTGGCCCTACCTATTTCCTCCGTTGGCAAAATTTATGGCCATTGACACACAACAAAAAAGTAAAATGGTTGTTTGGTGACCTAAACATTGTAATTACAGCTTTAATAAACTGTAGGTACAAGGTTTAAGGAGCCAAACCAACAAAAATGCTTCTCAAAATTGTTGACCAATGTCGAATTCCTCTTCTGATCAAAATGAATGATTTGATTGGTATTTTCTTACATGTTTTCAGCTCATCTGAGCACAAAGTGCTCAAGTGAGCTGTTGTGATCACCTTTTTGACCCGTGTCTGTCCGTCCGTCTTGTGTCGTTCATCAACAATTTCTTTAAACAACATCTCCTACAAAACCACTGGGCAAATTTGAACCAAAATTGGCAGAAATGTTCCTTGAAAGTCCCCTTTTGAAAAAGCTAAAGGAATTGAAATCTGTTTTAAAATCTGGTTACCATTGCAACAAAAATGAAGTTTTAAAATAATCTTTAAAAAACTTCTCCTCCTGACCCAGAAGGCATAGATTAGAGTGATGATATTTTGCATGGAGCATCAGTATATTGACCTCTTTCAAAATAGCTAAAATCATGATCCTAGAGTTCCTGAGGGTTTGGGTATCATGTAGGAATAAATAACGAATTTTAAACGACATCTCCTCCTAAACAACAAGACAAATTTGATTTGGCAAAATGTTCCTTAGGTGGTCCCCTTAAAAGCAGGTAAAAGAATTGAAATCCGTTAGAAACCCTGTTTAGCCTGGGGCTTTAAAGAGTGGGAAATAGTAAATCTCTTTATCTAGGACTCTGTGTCTATAAAATGACATTGACAAAGGTCATGACAATGGTGCTAATTGCTGTTTGATTGTGCTAAATATCTGACATTTGTTTAATATTGTTCCTTTGTCATTATTCATACTTAATCATTATATTCTGTTGCTCTGGTAATAGAAGCCTATTTTGTCACATTTTATCTCTTTTTAAAAGTTGTGGTTATTTTGAAGAATAAAAAGTTGACACTTACATTATGATAAGGATAACTCCCATTGTCTGTTGCTGCTTTATCCCAATCCCATAAAACCCAGCATTTTATGCCCCCAAAAAAGGTTTTAGAAAAGCTTGTTGAAAATCTTGTGGAAAATGAAGAAATTGCTTGTAACAACCAACTGCTGCATTGACACAATGTTTTCTTCCCTAAAATCTATCTATCTATATATACTGCCTAACTCCACTTTCGGGTATTACTGGCAGGTGTGCGTCTGTGTTGGAATAAAAACTGTTAGTCATTGGTTAGGTTGCCAAATTTTAAAAGTATTTTGAGTGTTAGATTAAAAAATCTAATAAAACATATTTTGGTCATTCAGGGACGGCGCACTATCTGAAAAGAATCGAGACTCTTTTTGACTATTAGGTTGCTGTACAATTGTTTCTGGTAGGCTATTCCATAGTATAACTGTGTAGGGGAAAAAAAGAAAAAAAAAGAACTTTTGAATTTCATCAACTTAAAATTATCATCTGACACCTCCTTCGGTTTAACATTTTTTTTGTTCAACAAGAAAAATCCTTTATGGCTACCAACATCCTCAAGAATATTGATCATCCAAATTTCAAACTGTGGCAAATTTTTGTAAGTAATAAACAATCTATAATACCTTAGGGTTTCTAAATGAGTTTTCAGAACATAGAAAGATAAAATTGCATACCAGTTTCAGTTTTTTTATGCACTACAAAACTCTGTTGGGGGGGGGGGGGGGGGAATTGCAGTCAACACTAGTTATCTTGAAATCAGAAATCTCAAATTTCCGGATTAATTGAGGTCATTTTCAGGTCCCAATTTTATCCCTTCTTTCTTTTATATAAAAACTGAGTGTTTATCTCGAACCAATAAACCCCATAATTCCTGTAATGTCAGGTTTTATTCGAGCCGAAATTCAATTTTCCCGTCAAAATTCAACTTTTCATTAGACAAGGTAAGTGATTAAGGTAATTGTGTAATTATTGACCTGATAAACAAAAGTTTGACACTTTTTGAATTAAACTGATAATCATTGTTTAACCCTTTCCCGTTTTTGGAAATTTTAGACTAGTCCAAATTGAAAGAGGTTTCAGACGACAATGAAAACTGGATGCTATTTGAAATGAAACCATTCTATGTGGTAGAAAATATTGTGAAAAAAGGAGAAATTGCTTGTTACAAGCAATTTCTTCTTTTCCACAATGTTTTCTTGAGTATAAAATCGAAGGAAGGTAAAATCCCGTATTTGAACGGGAAAGGGTTAATAGAGGTGTGAACAACCTGAGATCACATCATGTCTTATTCTCGCTAGCAAAAGGCAACGCCCTTCCGTAGTTGGCGTCACCCTTGGCTAGGGCAGTTGGTCAATCACTATCAATCTTTCAGTTTTGTGACCAATTTATATAAAAATACCTTGAAATTCGGTTATCCCAAGCTTTTTGCCAAGACCCTCAAAAATCAAGATAACAAGTGTCAACTGTATATAAGAGTCAGCTTATCAGTCGGTCATTTGACTTCAAGACTCAAGATAACAGGTTTGAGCCCTTGCTGACCAAACAAATAAACTAATTGTCTTTTGAATTAGATGTTTAACAGAATTCTGTGACTATGCTATATATTGAGCACATTAAAGAATCAGGCAGGGCTCTCGGCAGTTTCATCCTAAATCCTTACACTATCCCCTGTAATGACTAACTGTCTTCTGGGGGCGTTGCTCATATAGGAATGTGCTACGGTAGAGATAATAAATGAATGGAAAAACACACACATCCTTCATGCAGCCAGAGAAATTCAGGCGTTGTTGTCTTGTAATGAATTTATCCTAATTTCAAATGGAAAATTACAGAGTGGTCTAAATTAAAAGGAATTGCAGATAACAATTTTAAGCAATGAAATTTTGGAATCTTTTTAAGCTGTCATGTCAAAACGTTGTGGATAATGAAGAAATTGTTGGTAACAATATTTTCTGAAGCTTATTTTAATAGGGGCATCTGAAAGCATCATTTGCATGGGTTTATTTGGCTATTTTCATTGGCCAGAAAAGTCACAACAAGGTTTTGTCTCCCATCTGTTTGTCTGCCGTAAATTTTTCTTATTTATGCAATGAAGTCTGATAGATATAAACATTGTAGGATTTTCTTTCAAAAGGGACAGAACTCCCGAGCTTTGAAATTATAAGAGAAGGACCCTTGTGTGTATTTTCTCTTAAAATGTTCCCGTTTATGCAGTAAAGTCGATATATTTATGTAATAAATGGAACTATCACAAGATGTTTGCAGGGTCACTAAGGCTATTCCGTTTTGAAATTGGGACGGATTTGTTGGAAAACATAGGAAAAGGTGCCTTGGTGAATATAGCCTAATCCATTACGGATCAATCCAGCATTTTTAACACTTGTCATGCTGGATAAAATCTTTTCAGAATTTCATTGAAATCAAAGGGATGAGAGCACTGGTAGTACTTGTTCTATGGTCAATACATCTTTTGAAAATTAATTTCATGAACAACTCTTGTTTGAATAGGAAACGCAGGAGGTAAAGACTAAGATCAGACTGCACTTATGTGCATGCTGATCTTGTCTACACCTCCTGCTTAAAACGGAATATTCCATACCATGACAAGTTTTCTAAATGCTGGAAGGTACTGAGCATCATCTGTCTGTCTGTCCATCTGACCAGAATTTCTTTGAAATCTTCTCTCCCCCCCCCCCCCCAACCAGTAGGCCAATCAAGCCGAAACTTTGTGGGAATGTTCCTTGGGTGAAGTTCTACAAAAGTTTGGGAAACACTCAGTAAGATCAAGTTGAAAAATCTTCTCCTTCTGAAATATAAGGTGTAGAACATTCATATTTGGTATGTAGCATTACTAGGTGAGTTTTTAAGTATTTTACTTAAAATTATGTCCTAAGGACCCTGAATAGAACTATCCCAGGGGTCATTGGGAAAATCACTGAATTTGAGCAAGTTAGAAAATTCATTCTTTTAACCATGAGGCAAAGGACTTTTAATTTGGAATGTTACAGAACCGGATAGTTATCCTCAAATATTCTTTGAATTATCCCCCGGCGCTAAATTAGCATTGCTTAAGGGTTCAAGATTGGGAAAAATGCTCAATAAGAGCAAGTTCAAAAGTCTTCTCCTAAACTACGAGTCCTAGGACATCCATATTTGTAATTTACCATAACTAGACAGTTTTATACTAATTTCTAAAAATTATACTCATGGGTTGAGAAACAGTTTCAAATGTTACTGTTAGAATTATTTGGCTCCAGTCGCAAATTCTTAATACTAATAGCTAATTGGCATGAATAGAGATTGGCAAGAGCATTTTTTGAGCTTACCTGAGCATTAAGTGCTCCGAGTGGGCTGTTGTGATCAGTCATTGTCCCGCATCTGTGAGTTTACAATTACTTAAGAAATTTCTCCTCCTAAACTAATGATGGAATTACAACCAAACTTCGCAGAAAAGATCCTAAGGTCATGCTCTTTCAGAATACGTCAAAGAATTGAAATCCATGAAGAACTTTGGTATATATATTGACCAAGTGAAAAAACTAAAAAAATATTTTTATTTGGTGGTTATATAGAAATAAAGAATGATTTTTTAAATGACATCTCCTCCCAAACCACTGGGCCGATTTGAACCAAATTTTGCAGAAATGTTCCTTAGGTGGTCCCCCTTAAAATTAGCTTAAAGAATTGAAATCCGTTTAAAACTCTGGTTGCCATGGCAACAAAAGTGAAATTTCAAAATAATCTTTAAGAATCTTCTCCTCCTGACCCAGAAGGCATAGAGCCTTAATATTTTTCATGAAGCGTCAGTATATTGATCTCTTACAAAATAGCTAAAATCATGATCCTCGGGTCTCCAGGGGCAGACCCAGGGGGCGGGGGGTGGGGGGGCGGGGTGGTATAGGCATGAAGCATCAGTTCACAGACTTCTTTCTTATTTCTGAAATTATAACCCATGGAAAAAGTTTTTTCCTTCTTTCAAATCAGCACTAAAGCCTTGGAATTTGTAATTTAGACTTTTAGATCCCCAGGTTCATATTCTTTATATGTAATTGTGGCCCAATTGTTTCATAATCCTAACCTTAACATGAAATTTTAGACTGTTGAAAGAAAAAGGGCCTTTATCTCAGGTGAGCGCCCCAGGGCCAACGGCCCTCTTGTTTTCTGTGCTATCCCTGAATTGGATGGTTTGAACCTATTTATTTTACATCAATTGGGATACAAGTTCTTACAACTTTGATTAATATCCCTCTTGATTCAACTTCCTGGAAAATCCACCAGTACTTGCGCGGAATTTGTGGGCCAAGGATAGAACCAAGATTGAAAGCCGCCCCTGGGAATCGAACTTGGGACCTTTGATCAAAAAGCCGTAGCTCTAACGCTCTACCACGGACACCACTAAGGAATTTAGAAAGGGAATCTTTTAAAATCTTATTCTTCCAAACCATACGGCCTAGATCTTTGATATTTATCATAATCCCTTGACCCTCTACCAAAGTACATCAAAGAATTACCATACTCTGAAAATTAGCCCTTTTCTGTGAGATCCCTAACTTTGTATTAGAATAAAAAATTAATTCTTTGAAAATCTTCTTTCTAAACCATAAGACGTAAGGCTTTAATATTTTGTATAAATAATTATTTATTAACCCTTTACCAAAATTCTTCTTTAATATGTGGTGGGTATCAATACCGATTGACCCTCTACCAAATACTACATGGAGTATCCATACTCTGAAAATTAGCCCAGTTCTGTGCAATCCCTGATTATACTTAGGAATGAAAAGGGAAATCTTTGAAAATCCTCTCCCAAACCGTAAGGCCTAGAGCATTGATGTTTGCTATAAATCATCATCTTATGACCCTTTACCAAAATACTTCAAATAATTACCGTACTCTGAAAATTAGTCGTTTTCTGTGTCATCCCTGACTTTAGATAGGAATAAAGAAAGAAATCTTTTCCCAAACCATAAGGCTTAGAACATGAATATTTAATATTTATCGATACCAAGTGACCCTCTACCAAAATACATCAAAGAGTAACCATACTCTGAAAATTAGCCCTTTTCTGTTCAATCCCTGATTTTAGATAGGATTAAAGAAGGACTTCTTCTTAACCATTAGAATACTTCAAAGAATTATTATGGAAACTTTGATATACCTAGGATTAGAGGAGAAAATCTTTAAAAATCTTCTCCAAAATAACTAGGCATAGAGCTTTAATATTTTGTATATTTCATAAAGCCCTGAGCCATCATACTCCGAGGAGCAATATAGGACCATCATGGTCCTCTTATTTTGTTAGCCACACTGGCCGAAAGCCAGCAAGCTATTGTCATGGTGTTGTGTCCGTCATGCATCAGTTTGTTTGTAAACTTTTACTTTAAAGATCTTCTCCTCAGAAAGTACTCAACAGAATTCAACCAAATTTCATAGAAATGATCCTTGGGCGACCCTTTATCAGATTCCTTCAAAGATTTTCAATTGGATGAAAAATATGGCTTTAATGGGCAGGGCTATTTCCATATATGATGAAACCTTTGAAAAATTTTCTTCTCAGAAACCAGCGGATGGATTTTAACCAAATTTTACAGGAATGATCTTTGGATGACCCTTTATCAGATTCTTTCAAAGAAGTAAGATCGGTTGAAAACATGGATATAAAGGGCAGGGATAATCACCATATATGGTGAAATCTTAAAAATCTTCTTCTCAGAAACCAATTGATGGATAACAACCAAATTTCCAGGAATGATCATTGGGTGACCCTTCATCAGATTCCTTCAAAGAATTAAGATCGGATGAAAAATATGTTTTTAATGGACGAGGCCTATTTCCATATATGATGAAATCTTTACAAAAATCTTCTTAGAAACAAAATGAAGGATTTTAACCAAATCTTACAGGAATGCTCAATAGATGACCCCTCATCAGATTCCTTCAAAAAATTTTGATTGGATCTAAAACATGGCTTTAAGAAAGTGTTGAGCCCAATTTAGTTAATCTTCTTGGTTATTTTTCATCTATGCATCAAAATGCAGAATTGACCAATTGTGGCTGTCAATCAAAGACTTAATAGACCAATCAAATCACTCATTAAGAACACAAGCAAACTTTGAACTCAAACATTTATGTGAAGCATTTTGTTGGTTTGTTAACCTAAACATTGTAACTAGAGCTTATTCAAGCTGTAGTAATGACGTTTAGGTCGCCAACCAACAGTTCGCCCTTTTTGTTAAATGTGACTGGCCATAAATTGTGACAATTAACATTGTTTAAACCTTGCTCTGCTGAATATTTTTCCTCTTTTCACTATATTTTAAAACTTTGACATAGTTAGATCAATCTTGTATTCAAAGATTTATCTCAAAACAACAATGATAAGCAGGTTGTATAGGCTAAAATCAGACTGCACATCTGTGCAGTCTGATTTTAGTCTAAACACCTGCCAAAGCCATTGTAAAAGAAGGAATTTACTGGGATCAGCATGACAAGGGTTAATCTTAAGTGAAACTTCCGGATGGAGTCAGTGGGCATGGCCAGCCAAGTCAAAGGGGGGGGGGGGGACAATATCTTAGAGTAAGGAAAAGTTTAGATAGTAACATAAAAGGGTTATAATATTGGTCACACGGAATTGTCAGTGTACTCCCCCACAATATTGAGTTAATGATATTGTTGCTGGTCAGATACAATAGAACCATGTCATGTTGTGGAGTTGATCACACCACAGTTGTTCCCAGGAAATAGATTTCAGTGATTTCTATTTATTACCTTGATTTACATGAAACATTCTGTCTTTCTGATAGGCATTGTTCCTGGTTTCTTATTGAACCTGTTACCAGCCGATACAATTTAGACTATTCAGAAATCAAAGAAGTTGTTTAGGACTATTGAGCCAATAACTACACAAACCCTCTTTTTAATGATTACAAAGATTTTAGAAAACTTGTGGGAAAAGGAGAGATTGCATAATTGTTATACAAACAGATCTCCTGTTCATTTCAAAATTTGGTTATTTTGTCAGATAACTTATTGAATTCAAAAGAATTTTTTAAGTAAGCACAATTTTAAGCAGTCCTTGCATAAATTATGGATGAACAGTTTGTGTTTTCCAAATTTCTAACTCTAATACTTTCAGACATTTGAAAGAAGGTTATTTAGCTGATTTTATAACAATAATGACTGTTCATAACTTTAAAAAAGAAAGAAAAAAAGAAAAAAATATTTGGCATTATGAGATACCAAAATGTCAACAAACTACACCCAAATAGAACTGGAATTAATTGGGTTAATACATTATCTATCGATTGCACCATAAATTGCCATACTTGAGTTTTCCATGACATATCAATTACATCATTGGCATTCCGCTAGCGTTTCAGTCATTATTGACATTGACCATATAACGACCTCATCACATAAACTGGGATGTTACAAAGTAGGGCATATAATGAATATCACATTATATTAAATTCATAGTGAATTTCAAATATCTAACATGAAGAAAAAATATTTGTCATGAAAATGACAATAACTAGAGGTGCTTAAGCGCCTGTATTGCTCCACAGTCCTGATTGTACTGATTAAGCAAATTGTGTTTTCAGGAACCATATTCACCATGTGTGGCAAATAAATCTTGTCAAATCTTTTACTATTTCAACCTTTTCATTGTTTTACAAAAGCCAATTCATTTACCAAGTCAGATGAAAAAGGTATTTACAATTTTTTTTAAAAAAAATCACTCTATACAATATATGGACATAAGCCACAACCATGATCGCCATATTTTCAACAAATCAAAATCAATTGATGGAATCTGAAAAAGAGTCACCAGAGGATCGTTCCAGTGAAAATTGGTTGATATCCATTCACTGGTTTCTTAGATAAAAAGATTTTCAAAGCTTTCAGCATAATGGAAATTAGCCCCGCCCATTAACCCAATCCCACTCAATGACGCTTTTAGATGCCCCTCAAGAAAGAATGCTTTAAAAAACAATGTGGAAAATGAAGCAATTGCTTGTTACAAGCAATTTCTTCATTTTACACAATGTTTTCTACCAAGAAAGTTGAAAAAATTTTGAATTTCATAAACTTTAAATTGTCGTCTGTAACTCCTTTCAATTTGGACCAGTCTAAAATTTTCTTGTGTTGGAATTGGTTAAAACCATGTTTTTCATCCAATCAAATTTTTTTGAAGAAAGCTAATAAAGGGTCATCCAAGGATTGTTTCTGTAAAATTATGTTGAAAAATTTTAAAGTAAAGTTTACGCACGCTTGCATGAAGCTTGCTGACTTTCATACAGTGGAGCTAAAAGTATTTAGAAAAGCAGATAATTTTCCTCTATCAAATTTTCAGGAATATCTGTTCTAGAGCCACTTTATTGTACTCATTCCATTCAAAATTTCATAGATTGACCATATCATCACAAAGGTTGGTCCTTTAGCAATAAGCCTATTAGTCCGGGGCCTACCTGCAAAGCTGAAGGGGACTTTAGGTTTGCAGTCTGTCCTACCGTCAGACAGGTGAGTCAATTTTCCATACTTCTTTCTTATTGTTGGCAAGTATTGAGCTGATTTTGGTATGTGAGTCCCCATTAATGAGTTACAGAACAGAGTTTCATTTCGGTCCACTGATTTTTGAGGGAAATATGCTGGACTTAGAAAATTACTGGGAAATTACAGTTTTCCGAGCTTATTTCTAAACGCTGACAGGTATTGAACTGATTTTTGGTAGGTGAATATGTATTAATGAGTTACGGAAAAAGGTTTAATTTTATTGTGGTAAATTGGCTTATGAGGAAGATACAGATGCTGGACTTAGAAATTATTGGGTAATTTCAGTTTTTCGGACTTTTATTCTAAACTCTGGCAGGTATTGAGCTGATTTTTGGTATGTGACTGCATTAATGACTTACAGAACAAGTTTGGGTTAGTTCAGTGCCATTGATTTTTGAGGAAAATACCGATGCTGGACCTAGAAAATTACTAGGAAATCCTAAACTTTTTTTACATGCTAGCAGGTATACTTTGTATAGACACTTAGGATGTTTTTGCACTAAGCAACAGAAATATAAGATTTTGGGTGAGGTACAAACCTATCGAGTAATGCTGTACAATAAATAGGAATGTCTATGGCTTTATAGTTTCATCCATTACCAAACTATCCCACATTTCGATGCCCTCAAGGAAAATAGGTTTAAAGATACATTGTGAGAAAGGGAGAACTTACTAGTTACAAGCAATTTTCTCTCCTTGTATTTCGATTTCAATCGAACTTTAACCCTTGTCATGCAGAATAAAAATCAATCTCCTAAAATGCTCATAAATCAAAGCACTGAAAGCACTTGAAGCCTTTATAGAGGACTTGTATTTCTTTTGAAAATTAATTATGAAATATATATATGTACTGCTTAAAAAGTTCTAGCAGTTGGTGTACACTAAGTTCAGACTGCACTTATGTGCAGGCTGATCTTTGTCTAAACAGGAATATTCCTGAATCAGTATGGCAAGGGTTTATTACTGTCTGCAACTTCTTTTAATGTGGACCAGTGTTAAGAGGAGAAAAAATTGATATTGCTCTAGTTATGCATTTTACCAAACTTGGGGCCTCTAGGGCGGCGCCATTTTGACCCAATGGGTATGATTCTAGCATACTTGGTTCTTGGTAGAGAACAATTTGGATGTACTATAAACCAATTCTGAATGCATATTTCAACATGCTCTTTTTGAGTGTTTTTCTTAACTTTGGATGCCTTGGGAAGGGCTATTTTTGTCCAAAGGGTAAAAACATGGTTGATAACAATAACATTATGCTATGTTTTTAATAAAAATGCTCTAGGCCCTATACTTAAGAAGAATATTTTTTTTCAAATTAAGCAATTTACG
Organism: Fragum fragum; assembly: GCA_946902895.1. NCBI lineage: Eukaryota > Metazoa > Mollusca > Bivalvia > Cardiida > Cardiidae > Fragum > Fragum fragum. The sequence continues at coordinate 58,175,231 of OX336370.1, read as the reverse complement.
CATTTTTCGACCCCTGGAGCATATTTGTTTTTGATCCTAAGGGTATATTTTCCTGTAATTCCTGTAACATAGGTCAAAATTATGTAGTTATGCTACATACCAAATATGAATATCCTTCACCTTATATTTCTGAAAGAGAAGACTTTTGAAGTTGCTCTAATTGGGCATTTTCCCAAATATTTCACCTCCAGGGCAGGGTCTTGTTTTATCCCAGGGCTAAGATATTATCTTACATGGTAGAGAACCATCTAGTTATGCTATATGCCAAACATGAATGCCTTAGAGTTTGTAGAAGGCTGTTGAAGTGGTCTAATTGAGCATTTTTACTAACTTTGGACAACGACCATTCACAATAGCTCACCTTGCACTTTGTGCTCAGGTGAGCTAAAAATCTGATAAAGGATCACCAACAGATTAAGAAGATTTTCAAAGCTCAGTATATACCATATACGGAAAGTGGCTACCCTTTCAATATCAAATTCATCATGCAATCAAAAGGATCGTTTCGTTGAAATTTAGTTGAAATCCATCAGCTGGTTTGAGAAATTAGATTTTGTAGTTTTCACTATGTACCATATATGGAAACTTGTATTTTATCTAATCAAAGTTCTTTGAAGTAATCTCAACTACAACTTGATTAAGATTTACTGTAGTTGCCATATTTAAGTTGCCAAACCAACAAAAACGCCTAACATAAATGTTGGATTTCAAACTTCATTTTCAGTCTAAATGAATGCTCTGATTAGTTGTATAATTTTTTGATTGGCAGCCTTAAATGCCTGACAATTTCAATAGACTTTCTAAAAAGCAGGACCTGACCAGGGGGCCATCTTGTATAAACTTGTTTGATAGATGAGGCTTATTGAGGTATATAAGAGATATCATACCATAGCAGCTGTAGATGTAGCTGTCTAGTGAGTTTTAGCCCACCAAATTTTGACAATTCTTCTTCCAGTATATTATACAAGATGACCATGATGGTCCTAATTGCTCCCCTGAGTATGATGATTCATGGCTTTATGATTTATACAAAATAGCAAATCCCTCTGTCTATTTATTTTGGAGAAGATGTTTAAGGATTTTCACTTTTAATCCAAGGTACATGTATATTGATGATCCGACCATATAGCGGTAATTTCCTGAATACGGTAATTCTTTGAAGAATTTTTCAAGAGGTTCAATGGCCCTTTCCGAAAACGTGGTTTACTTCCCTTTGACCCAAAGTCATTAGAGTGATTTCCCTTTGTAGCAAATTTTGATAGAATTCCGTGAACCACAGAGGATGACGGCTTTCTACCAGACGAAAACATCGACTTTTCAACTTTTGAATTTGCTATTTGAAGAAATACTTGCGTGCCAGTAATTTAAAAAGAAAACTGAAAACTAAGGTGTTTTTAGACCGACAGCTTAATTTCAAATTATGTGTTTCAACCAATATTGCATTAAAAATGACCTTGACAGATGCATATTATGTCAAAGTTATATTAGAATGAAGTCTTATGTGGAAAGATTATTTATTTTTTTACCAGCCACTTTTCCTCAAGATCTTTTCCTTAACATAAGTAATATTTATCTGTAACATAGAAAAAGGAATGGATAAAGAATTATACTGTAGAAAAAAACACAAAAAAAACAAAAAAACTCTCCTATCTGAAACAGGATTATTATCATCATATTAACATGTAAAAATATGCCCAGCATCATCAAATACACGTACTTGAAATAGATTAACCTATAAATATGTTACTGTTTTGCCAAATTTTAGACCCGTCTAAAAATCAAAGGCCTTGCAGATGACATTTCAATTTTATCTTAAAAATAATCATTCAGTAGGATAGAAAATATTGTGGAAAAGGAAGAAAGGAAGAACGTAAAAACACAGGGACGTAAAAACCAGGGATTGAACAGGAAATTGTTAAGGGGTTGCAAATTAAAACCAATATATATCATTGTGAAGCATTGTCGTGTGTCCTATCGGCATGTCATGTGTGTACTTTACTTTGATCATAAGAAGTCATTTCTTTGTCACATCTGCTGTATTTAAGGGTTTATTCCCGATTCTCCCACATTTGAAAATATCGATAAAAAGTCGATACAGGTAAGGCGTGAGATAATCCCTGCCTGGGGCTAAATAACCGTTAGGTTCTATTACCCTATTCCAAGAGCGTTTCAAGTAGAAATAGTGGTTTTCGAATCAGAAATCCATTCTAACCCATGTCGTACAACCTTTTATTGATCGCAGAAGAGAAGAGAAATCATTGTGATAAAAGGAACAGTTACTTATAACAAACAATGATCTTCTTTCTCACAACATTTCATATGCTATCGTGCAGTTACTCTTTTTTTCCAGACAACCATTTTATCTATTTCACAAGAATTAACCAGGAATGGTCTCGTTGGACGCGACCAAAACCTCTTAACTACAGATAAATTCAAATTAAAGTTACGAAATTTTGGTGGTGATCCGACGATATTTTGTATTGATGTAATACTTGTAGCACAAAAGAAAATATTTGGAAATATAAAATAGTTCAGGCATATGCCAATCGTGTTTATGTAGCAAGTGAAATGGCCATTTCATGATAAACTATCTCAACCCTTGTATTTCTATAATAAAAGGAATGGTGGAAAAGTGATTGTTGTAGAATTGTGTATAGCAGAGAAATTTAGCCTATACCGATTCCATTGTTGTTTCTGAATCTGGGTCATTCTACCTTACTTTATCGCATTAAAGAATTCTTTTTTACCGACGAACAGCTTAAAAAATAGAAAGACGGACAAAATTAAAAAAAAATCCGGATAAGTTTTGTTTTAATGTATTCATTTATTTGACTCGAAGCAAGGGGGGTCATATTATTATACTACCCGTATACAATTAATTCCAGTTCCTTTATATTCTGTAGATTTCATCGTCTAGATGTTTAAAGTTCAAGTACAGTAGTTCGCATTAAAGAATTCTTTTTTTACCGACGAACAGCTTAAAAAATGGAAAGACGGACAAAATACTCCAGTTCTACAAATGCTTGGGTATAAATTTTAGAAAAAATCCGGATAAGTTTTGTTTTAATGTATTCATTTATTTGACTCGAAGCAAGGGGGGTCATATTATTTTACTACCCGTATACAATTAATTCCAGTTCCTTAATATTATGTAAATTTCATCGTCTAGAAGTACAGTAGTTTCGAAGGAAATCTTATTAATGTCCGAATCTTTCATCACATGTTAAACACATACATGCAAAGTTAGTAAGAATTCAATTATCTCTGTAACTATAAACGCAACAGATACGAAGCTGCATCAGCATACTGGACCAGTATCATAGTCTCTTCATGGAGTCAGTCTTTCAGAGAAGCAAAGCGCTTGTCGATATGGCGATACTTCCTCGACTTAAGTTGAAGCTGTGGCCATGACTTGTCCTTTGTTCTAAAGATGACTGATTTATTATTTATTTCAGGTTTCATTTTTTATTTCACGTTAGAATTACAGATTTAAACATAATTCTCAATTAAATTTTAGTAGTTTTATCAATTACACTGCAGCTCCACTATAACGCTGTTGGTGGGGTCCAAGAAATGAAACAGCGGAAGAAGTGGAGTTATTATGCTATAACGCTGTCTTCCCCCCCCCCCCGCCGTAACTAAAATTTTCAACCGTCGGAATCGGAACCAAACACCCGATAATTCGTGATAATATTGCTGTAACAAGTTTAATTCTTTACAAGTTACTAGTCGGGAAATGAAAAACAACAACTGTAGTTACGAGATTTTAGCAGAAAACGACGAAATTCAGCGTGCGGAGAATTAATTTCTAACCTTACCTTCCCGGTCTATCGGGATTAAATAATCCGTAAATTTCTACAGGTCTATAAATTGTGGTTCTCTTTCTCTCAATATCAAGAAGCTAGAACATTTACCCGAGACATGTTTTATTATTATGATAGTCGTCGGCATTTATCTAATTGAATTTAGTTTCCTTAGACAAAAGGGAAAAAATCTAAGTATTCCGCATAACGACGTCTCCTTGGAGACCGACGAGTTGTTCAACACCTGAGGTTACTGAAGCGTTGAGAAAATGTCGCGTGGATCGACCTTCGAACCTCTTTCGCGGTAATGGACTTGGTCTAATTTCTTTACCATTGTTAAAAATACGGTAACAACAAACCGACAAAGAACTCTATCTGAACCTAGTCATTTACGAATCGGGAATTTAAACCGACCAGTTGCACATATACAAAACTGGATTAAACTTTGTAGCCGCTAACTTTTAATCGTAAAAATGAAGGTCATAATAATCGAAAAAAAAATCCGAGACGGCGGGATGTCTGGTTTCATAACGACAAGAGTAAAAAATTCGGTCAGCAAGAATTATCACGGGGTACGCGTCTGGCACGTGTCAACTCCGGAAACTCTCCCATAAATAGCTGAACATCTGGCGGCGGCACCTTTGATCACCTTTCCTACCTCAGAATAAAATAAACTGCACCCGAAAAACCTTGACTTCAAATTTGTCGACGAGCTTTTTGCCGTGTGTTTGATCATACAGGATGGCAATAAATTTTCGGATTATGAAAGAAATGCGGAAAAATAACGGTATTTTATTTTAAACTACTTATATTATCTATCCCGTTTCGAATGGGAATCTTCCGATATTGTGACATTTACAATTCAAATTCACGTATTTTCTGTATTTAGCGAAAACGTCGCAACTACGACTGATTGTTTTCAAAGCACATTGTTGCGTTTTTATCGTGAAGCCACTATCATCTACGAGCTCCGGATACCAGCAAACTATGAAGTGAAATAAATAGTAGGCTCAAGTCAATTTGTCTAATTTCACGCTCGCGCATTTCTTGAAGAACACGTCCTACCCGGGACTGAAGAAAATTAAGAACGCTGAGAGTGAAACAGTCTGATATTTTAATCGCACCACCTTCAAGGTTTGTAACTGAATGATACCGAGGTGCGTGCCTATTCTCTATTGATTTTAAAAATATTAATGACCGAAGGCATTGATCATCTCAATGTCAAACATTAAGACCAAACAATCAAACTGATTTTGAAAATTGAAACACTACGCGTGTCATCAATCAATAAAGCAATTACCTCTGAAGTAATGCATTAATGACCAGGACCGTCCACGTAAGGTGTTAAAAACTTACCTAGCTTCGGCTAATTATCGATTTTTATGTGCAACAGTTTTTCTTCGAGCGGGCCGAAGACGGGATGAAAAAATCGCGGCCAAATCAGCATTAACGTCGTATCTCAGCATCTGCAACCCGAAATGCCCCCCCCCCTCCAAAATTTTGGGAGCCAAGCGGACCCCGCGTTATAATGGAGTCAGCGCTGTGCCCGGTAGCGTTATAGAGGAGTTGCAGTGTAATTTGATTGCAACAAAAAGTCTTTGATACATAATACACGTGGAATATAATTTGAACTTAACTGTATTCACACATTTTCCCTTATCCCCTTCTTCCCACCAGGTAAATGGTATTATTGGATTTTCAAATGTGGGAGAATCGGGAAGACACCTATTTAAGTTTTCTTGGTAAATAATCCTTGCAAACCCTTTAATATTTTCTTGTTTCAGTTTCGTTTAACTTATTTTGGAAACTTGAATGAGAAGTTCATTCTTTTCAAAAATATTTCCATCAAAACTGTATTTATACATTTTTTATCTTTTATCGAAGATAACTTATTTTGACAAAGGTCTAAATTTTATCTCTCATTTCTTTTCGTTTAGTTTGATGGATTATGTTATAAATTTCTCTGGAATAACTTTGTGCTCATAAATTTTGAAACAATTTTAAAGAAAAAACATGATGTATATTATTTAAAGGGTATTCAAAAGAAAGTCATCATTAGACTTTGACAACATTTTGTTTAAGTTTAATGTGCAATATTTTCTACAGCTCTGCAATGACTTAAGATTTGTTTCGAACATTTGCTCATTTATAATAGGCCTTACAGTGTAAGTCAACCTTTTAACCCCTTACCAGGCAAAATCTTAGACTGGTCTTAAATGAAAGTTGCAGAAGGCGATCAATTTTGGGGATGAAAAGGAATTCCTTGCTACAAGTAACTTCTCCTTTTCTAATTATGTCTTCGACAGTTTATGTCCCCTAGTGTGTAGAAAAAAAGAGATAAGGAGGTAATGGGTAAACCAATTCCCACACAGTTGCTGCCTTTTGACACCCTTCAAGAAAAGCGATTTGGAGACATTTTGGATAATGAAGAAATTGTTACAAGGTTGGAGCAATTCCTTCATTGTCCATAATGTTTTCTGCCATAAATGAAGAATTATTTAATTTAATCAGCTTAAACTTGTCATCTGCATCTCTTTTGAATTAGGACCAGCATATCAATATTTTGTTGTCTGAGAATGGGTTAACCCATTCCCTCACCATCCTGCTTTTGTTATAAGGGAATGCGTTAACTAGCTTCCGCTTATTTACACCCCTTAAGGAAACAACTTTGGAAAACATTGTAGAAAATGGAGAAATTGCTTGAAACAAGCAATTTCTTCATTTTCAACAATGTTTCCTACCCTATACGTGAGATATTTAAATTCAATCAACTTAAAGTTGTTATTTGTAACTTCTTTCAATTTGGACAAGTTATATTGTTTTGTAAAGGGAAAGCAAGGATTTATTACCCAGGCAATCATTGGAGTTGAATCTAGTTTTGCTGTTACTAACAGCTCTTAATTGGTATCTTACAAAGGTTCGTTCACCTCTGAGTGTGATTGCATCTTACCTCTTATAAAATGTGTTTGATCTGAGGAAACATTTTGACTTTTTTACTAACATGCGCATTTCAAAGCATTTCAACACATAAATTACTATATTTCTTTATTTTTCGAAGAAAGCAAAAGATTTGTTATTCAAAACAGATATGGTGTACACAAATGAAATGTGAACTTCAAACACAGATTTATATGCAATATAAAGGACCATTTTTAAAGTTCACCTAAATGTTGTCTGTAACATTAATTTTGACCAGTCTAAAATTGCTTTATTCGGTAATAGGTTAAAGACATGGGACCAATCATTACTAAGGCCTTATTTACTTTATAATCCTTTTCAGAGACAAGTCACTCTAAGAGGAGATCTTTTTGTACATATTTTATTCATTATATATACTCTTTGTCCCTATAAACAGTGGTTACTCTTATCCGAACTAGAGTTTGAAACTCGCTTTTTTTTAAGCGGAGAGCTTAAGTGATGGTGCCGTGTCCATCGTTTGTTATGATAGATTGGCCATCAACTATTTTCCGTCGATAATTAAAGTATACGGAACAATAAACTCGTTTCTTCTGAGTCAATTTAATTAATGCCTTATTATCTGCCATTTCTTTTATCTAAATTTGCTACCTGGAAGTAGAATTGGGACTGTTTTGTAGTTTCACCACGTGGGAGAGTATTCAAGCGCAATAACTCTTTCAACGTATTTTCGGAATGGGCTATAGACATCAATACATACCAAATATCAAAGCTCTAGGCTTAATGGTTTAGGAGAAGATTTTCATAGATATCCTTCTTTATTCCTCTCTAGAATCAGGGATCACATAAAAAAGGGCTAATTCTCAGAATATGGTAGAGGGTCAATAGCTGATTATACATACCAAATATCAAAGCTTTAGGCCTCATGGTTTGGGAGCAGAAGATTTTCAAAGATTTCATTCATTATTCCTTTGTTAAATCAGGGATCACATAAAAAAGGGCTAATTTTTAAAATACATTTATTCTTTGAACTATTTTGGTAGAGGGTTAATAGCTAATGATATGTACCAAATATCAAAGCTCTAGGCTTTATCGTTTGGGAGAAGAAGACTTTTAAAGATTTCCTTCTTCAATCCTTTGTTAAATCAGGGATCATACAGAAAAGGGCTAATTTTCAGAATACGGTAATTCTTTGAAGCATTTTGGTAGAGGGTCAATAGGTGATGATACATACCAAATATAAAAGCTCAAGGCCTAACTGTTTGGGAGAAGAAGATTTTCAAAGATTTCCTTCTTTATTCCTTTGTAAAATCAGGGATTGCACAGAAAAGGGCTAATTTTCAGAGTACAATAATTCTTTGAGTTATTTTGGTAGAGAGTCAATAGGTGATGACATGTACCAAATATCAAAGCCTTAGGCCTTATGACTTAGGAGGAGAAGATTTTTTAAAATTGTTTACAGACGGATGCCGGAGAATTACCCATCACAATAGCTCACCTGCAGCATGTTGTGCTCAGGTGAGCTAGAAACAATGTTAGTTTTCATAATCTATTGTCTGGAACCAAAACCAGCATGATGACTATGATGGTCCTAAATTCCTCACCTCTGTAATAATTTAAAAAATTTGACAAATTGACCTGAATAATTGACCAATCCCTCCCTCTTACTTCTTTGCCCCGTCCCATTGACTCCGACAGGAAGTTCCGCTTTGATTTTAAACAACATTATTTTTCATAAGTTATGGCTATTAGCATAAAACAAAGAAGAGGGCACTCACCTGAGATAAAGGTTCTTTTTCTTTCAACAGTCTAATTTCATATTATGAAACAAGTGGGCCATACTTAAATATATAGACTATGGATCCAAAGTCTAAATTACAAAGTCCAAGGCTTTGGAAAGAAGGAGAAAACTTTTTCCTCCCTCTGAATCCATGGGTTATAATTCCAAAAATAAGAAAAGCGCCTGTGAACTGACCCTTCATGCCTATACCCCCCCCCCCCGGGCTCCTTCTCTGGGGACCTGAGGATCATGATTTAAGCTATTTTGTAAGAGGTCAATATACTGATGCTTCATGCAAAATATCAAGGCTCTATGCCTTTTGGGTCTGGAGGAGAAGATTTTTTTAAGATTATTTTAAAATTTCACTTTTGTTGCCATGGCAACCAGTGTTTGTTACAGATTTCAATTCTTTTAGCTATTTTCAAAGGGGACCACCTAAGGAACATTTCTGCCAAATTTGGTTCAAATTGGCCCAGTAGTTTGGGAGGAGATGTCTTTTAAAGAAATCATTGCCAGACGACGCCCTGACGCCGGACAAAAGGTGATCACAATAGCTCGATTGAGCACTTCGTGCTCAGGTGAGCTAGAAAGTAAAATGGTTGGTTAGTGGTTTAAACGTCATAACTATAGTTTGAATAAGCTGTAGTTACATTGTTTAAGTAGCCAAACCAACAAAAATATCTCCCAAATATGGCAGCCAACGCTGGAGTTCAAAGCCCAATTTCCGGCTTAATGAATAATTTGATTGGTCGTCTGGTTATGTTATTGACAGACGCAATTTGTTAATTATAGTTCAGCCAAGGTTCAGCTCTGATGGAGCTACAGGAATATTATTCACGTAGAGTTTTCACTGAATAGCCAAGCTAAAAGTTTGTAGAATAAACTTGCTACAGAGAGACACATGGATGGAAATGGGGCCCTTGAAAATTTCTTTCAACAAGCAATTCCTTCATTTTCTAAAATGCTTTCAAAAGATTTCTCCTATGGGCAACCAAAAGAGGGATTGTGTGGGAATGGGTTAAAACAATGGGGAAATAATTACTTTCATTTAGGATAATATAAAAATGATGAAGCAGCAAGTTTTGTATTAAATAAATTTTAATATAATGAATCTTCCACTCATGCTTACAAACAAAATCAAACAATTACAAACAACTAGCCCACAAAAATACTATATGCACAAACAAATCAGCTCCTTAAACCTTGCCCATTTTTTCTTGAAATTTTAGACTGGTCCAAATTGAAAGAGATTGCAGACAACATTGGGTGCAACTTGCAATTAACTCATCCTATGTTATAGAAAATATTACAGGGAAAGGAGAAATTGCTTGTTACAAGCAATATCTCCTTTTTCCCGATGTTTTCTCAAATTATAAAACCTCAGGGACGTAAAATCCTGGGTTTTACAGAAAAGGGTTCAATTAATTAATGCCATAGGACTTTGTAATGACATAAATGTAATGAAAGAGATAGGCTTGCAAATGACTATCTTAAATCAAATATCAAATTACTTATTTCTATTAATTTTTTTTTATAAAATTCAAGGTACACAACTTTTCATCTTCATCAAATGAGCAATACCATTTGGTTTGGGTTATTTCCCTTTAACCATATAATTTTAATCCATTACTCCACAATGCCTTGATTTGTTTCTCCAAAATATTTCAATTTTGGATAACATGAAGGAAAGTGGAGAACTCGCTCACAGTAAGAAATGTCTCCTTTTCTCGCAAGGCTTTAAAGTCAATGATGTATTTTCTACTGCATATGGATTAACCAATTCCTAATGACATAATTTTAGACTTGTGACAAATTGAAAAATTAAGCAGACAACAATTTCAAGGTTATGAAATTTCAAAAGTGTTTATCAATGTGGTCTACAAACTATTTCACTTTAGACCAGTCTAAAAAAAAATTATGGTCATGGGTTAAGCAATAAATTAGCTTACATTTAATAGTTGTATACCCATTATAAGGAAGTTCTTGTTGATGCCAATTTTTCAATCTTTGTTTTTAGCTCCACTGGCTGAAAGCCAGCGAGCTATTATCATGGCATTGTGTCCGCCATGTGTGCGTCCGCCCATCTGTAAACATTAAAAAACTTCTCCTCAGAAAGTACTGAACAGAATTCAACCAAATTTCACAGAAATGATACTTGGGTGACCCTTTACCAAATTCCTTCAAAGAAATTTGATCAGATGAAAAACATGGCTTTAATGGGCGGGGCTAATTTCCATATATGGTGAAAACTTTAAAAATCTTCTTCTCAGAAACCAATTGATATATTTCAACCAAATTTTAAAAGAATGATCCTTGGGTGACCCTTTATCAGATTCCTTCAAAGAGTTTTGATCGAATGAAAAACATGGCTTTAATGGACAGGGCTAATATCCATATATGATGAAAGCTTTAAAAATCTTTTTCTCAAAAACCAATTGATGGTTTTCAACCAAATTTTACAGGAATGATCCTTCGGTGACCCTTTATCAGATTTCTTCAAAGAATTAAGATTGGATGAAAAACATGGCTTGAATGGGTAGGGCTAATATCCATATATGATGAAAGCTTTAAAAATCTTTTTCTTAGAAACCAATTGATGGTTTTCAACCAAATTTTAAAGGAATGATCCTTGGGTGAACCTTTATCAGATTCCTTCAAAGAATTAAGATTGGATGAAAAATATGGCTTTAATGGGCTGAGCTATTTCTATATTTGGTGAAAACTTTGCAAATCTTCTTCTCAGATACAAATGGATGGTTTTCCACCAAATTTCAGTAGATTGTTCCGTTGGACCCCTTATTAAATTCCTTCAAAGCATTTGATAGGACAGAAAACATGGTTTTTATGGGCAGGGAATTATTTCCATGTATGGTTAAAGCTTGAAAATCTTCTTCTTGATTGATTTCAACAAAATTTCACCAGAATGATCCTTTTGTGACCCCTTATTAGATTGCTATAAAGGAATTGATTGGTTGTTAACATTGCTTTAATGGATTGGGCTTATTTCCATATATTGTAACATTGAAAAGATACAATCTGCAGGATGGTTTCAACCAAATTTCTCAGGAATGATAAGTAAATTCAGGCTTGTGGAGCAAATCAGGCGCTCAAGCGCCTCTAGTTTAGGGTTGAAAGCATTGTGGATAATAAAGAAATTGTTTGGAATAGGCACTTTCTTCATTTTCCACAATGTTTTTCCAAAGCTTTATTCTCGAGGGGAGTCAAAAGGTGTGATAATGAGTCAATCAACTTGGTGTACTTGGTTATTCTTTTTTTGCTAGCAAAAAAGGCAGGCCACTAGAAAATAACTTTACATTTACGATACAAAATTGAGCATGCCATTTGACATTGGTTGATTTAATTAAAAGGCATAAACTAGTGTGTTTTACTCATTCCCAAACAATCCCTCCTTTTTAAGCCCCTCAAGGAAAAGGCTTTAGGAAAAGTTGTCGAAATGAAGAAATTGCTTGTATTTCCACAATGTTTGCTATCCAATAAGACAAAAACATGTAAAATTCCATCAACTTAAAATTGTCGTCTGCAGCTTCTTTGAGTTTGGACTAGTCTAAAATTTCATTGTGTGGGAATGGGTTAATTAATTAATTCATCAAAGGTTACTTTTACCCATTACCACACTTGCCATCATATTTATGGCCTTAATCAAATTACAGAAAACATGGGTTGGGTAAAAGGAAAAATTGTCTGTTGCAAATAATTTCTCCATTTATGACATTTTTTTTTCACTAATTGACTTTAATTCTTCAATTTACCCCATTCCCACAGGACAAAAATTTAGACTGAACAATTTCAAGAATTTTGCAGACAACAATTTCATGATAGAATTCAACCATTCTTTGATTTCTTTTGTAGAAATCATTGTTTCAACAATTTCTTCATTTCCACAATGGATTCCAAAGTGTTACTGTATTTTTCAGTGGGTGGGGGTAAAAAGGCAGAATTATGTGGGAATGGGTTAAATAAACTTTGAATATTTGAATTGTAATTTGCTATTCTTTCAATTTTGACCCATCTAAAATTTTGTTTACTTGTAATGGGTTTAAATTCATTGCAGTATAAAATAATTTATTTTTTTTATACTTTTTTTTAACCCATTCCCATACAATGACACTGTTTGACACCCCAAGTAAAAAAGCTGTGGATAACATTCTTTCATCATTATCCACATTGTTTTCTCCCCTAAAAGGCAAAAAATCTAAAATTTCATCTACTGAAAGCATTCGTCTGCAACATCTTTAATTTGGACCAGGAAAAAATTTGTCATCTAGTTATGGGATAACACATAAGAACAAGTTATGTGTACCAATAGGATCAATGAGCTATTTTTTCCAGGGAACATGATCAAATTTCTCCTGTTAACATTGTTGATTGATCATGCAAGATAGTTGCTATAGTTTTAACTTAACAAGTATTGCATTTTCATCAAACAACATTTTGTGCTGCTGATTTCCCATTGGCTAGAACTGATCAAACACAAAGAAGTTACAAAAATTAAGTTATTTACAAATCTATTCATCTCACAACAAGCACAACTAATACTTAAAAACCTGTTCACACATTCATATCAATATATATATATATATCGAATATTTTGATTGTTTTATAAATAATGATTATATTAACCCTTGTCATGCTGAGCCCGGAATATTCCGGTTTTGGCAGGAGGTGTAGACTAAGATCAGATTGCACTTATGTGCAGGCTGATCTTAGTCTACACCTCCTGCTTGTGCTTTTCCTGCCAGAGTTGTTTATGAAGTTGATTTCTAAAAGAAATATTGATTTTTGAACAAGTTCTATCTGTGCTTTCAGCCCTTTGATTTACAGAAGTTCAGTAAGGTAATTTATACAGCATGACAAGGGTTAACACAAGTGAATCCTCAGGAATAAGATACCTTAAGAAGACAAAAACAACAGTGGGGACTTAATTATGTTTTTAAGTGTCTTTTAGCTCATTACCAGTCAACAAATTTTGTGACTTATCCAATTTCTAAGAAGTTGTAGACAACAGTTTTAAGCTGATGAAATATTTTTGTCTTTTGGGGTAGAGAACATTGATTTTTACAAGCATTTTTTTCATTTTCCACAATGGTTTCAAAATTTCTTTTTCCTGAATGGTGAATGATGAATTTTTCACTGATGACTCCACCATTCATGTAAATCTAGCGCTAAATGAGAGATGCACAATTATGGAGTTTCAAACTGAAACAATCATACAAAGTAATTTCTTATTTTCTTATCATGCTTTCTACACTATCTGGCTTCATTTCTATATTTAACCCTTTCCTTTTCAATCCCCGGTTTATACGTTCCTGTGTTTTTTTTATACTTGAGAAAACATTGTGGAAAAAGGAATTGCTTGTAACAAGCAATTTCTTCTCTATCCACAATATATTCTACCGTATTGAACAATTATTTTACACATAAGATTGAATTTAAATTATCATCTGAAAAAAACCTTTGAATTCAGACAGGTCCAAAATTTTGCAATGCAGTAAAAGGTTCAACAAAACTTGAGGGACGTGTTACCTGCAACATTTCTGAATTTGGACCAGTCTATAACTTTGTCATAACGGTAATGGATTAAAAAATATTGAGGGTAAGTTCATTATAAAAGTTCACTCATCTAATACCAAATTGTTTTCATATATTACACTAACATTACACAAAATTACAATTCAAAATTAAATACAGAGAAATAAAACTGAAGCACAAAACAATGTCAAAACTTAACTACCACACAATGAAAAATACTTGTACCACATTAACCCATTACCAGACGGCATAATTTTAGACTGGCCCAAATTGAAAGAAGTTGCAGATGACAATTTAAAGTTTATGAAATTTGGATTTTTTCAACTTTCTGGGTAGCAATTTCTTCAGTTTCAACATTGTTTTCCAAAGCTTTTTTCCTTGGGGGCGACTAAAAGCGTCACTGAGTGGGAATGGGTTAACCCATTCCCACACAACAAAATTTCAGTCTGGTCCAAATTCAAAGAAGACGACAATTTCAAGCTCTTGTTCTTTTTATTTTTTTATGTGTTTTTTTCAGGGAGACAATATTGTGGATAATGAAGAAATTACTAATAATAAGCAATTTCTTGATTTTCTACAATGTTTTCCTAAGCTTTTTTATGAGGGGCTTAAAAAGCGGTATTGTGTGGGAATGGACTAACAAAGCTGACAGCCATCTCTTTTTTTTCTAAATATTCAAACAATGTTATATTTTCATTTGGATCAGTCTGTAATCTGTAGAATATGTCTTACTGGTGAATACAGAAACTAGCAAACTGAATAATGAGGCAATTCTATTTACAGAGTACTTAATTCTATCAAAGATCCACATAGGTTTGAATCCCATAAGAGTGAACATTGAGGGTTTAGTGCAAAATCATTATAATTGCCTATAAGTATACAGGTACTTTCAACAATTTCGATGGCTCAGCGTGAAACAACTGCTTCAAATGCCTACATGTTTGTAGGCAGTTACAACTGTTTCACGCTGAACCATCGAGTTGTGCACATACCCCTTACAATGATCAAAATTTATATCCTGCAGACCTGTCCAGCCGTAATCTTCTATGGGCAACCAAAATATGCCTTAACCAGTTACCAGCAATAAAAAGCTTCTAGACTGATCCAAATTTAAAGTTGCAGAAGAAAATTTTGAGAAAATTTTGAGTTCATGAAGTTAAACTGATTTCAGTCTTTACCAACACAATCCTGTTGTGGCTTTCTTCATGAATAAGCTATATTTATGTTGTTTGAGATACCAAACAAACAAAAATGCTTGACGTAAATGTTGGGGGTCAACATTGATTTATGGTCTTAATTAATGATTTGAATGGCCATTTTATTTCTCAACTAATGACCACAAGACAAAATTTTAGTCTAGTCCAAATTGAAAAAAGTTGCAGACAATAATTTCAAGTTGGCAAATTAAGAAAATCTTCACCTATAAGGTAGAGAACATTATGGACATTGAAGAAATTGCTTGTTACAAGCAATTTCTTTATTGTCCACAATGTTTTCTAAAGTATTTTTCTTGAAGTGTGTCAAAATTCGTCATATTGTTGGATTAGGTCGATAAAAAGGGGCAATCCTTCAATTTCAGATAACTCTGCAAAATGGGAAAAAAAATCTGATTTCAAAATGAACAACTGCTAAAATTCAACTAATACATCATGTACTGACAAACATAAATTCTTTATGAGCATTCTTGAAAAATAGTGCTGATAATTTCTTTTGTTTTAACAGTGAAAATATAAGGACAAGGACATTATACAATGATCTATATTTACATCATTTTTTTTTTCATTTACATTTCACAATTGCATGAAATAATAAAATTAATACAGTCGTGTACAAATCTACAAACCAGTTCATTGTTAACCTATTACCAGACAACTAAATGTTAGACTGTTCCTATTAAAAATATGTAGACAACATTTATTAAATACCAATTACAGAGTAGAAAAATTGTTAGCTATGGACTAAAATTACAGAATGAGCAATTTCTCCGTTGCAGAATGTTTATGGTACTTGTTATGTTAAACACACTTATAATTATAATCAGCAACTTCTTTCCTTTGATTAACTGACTGTATGGATTTCAGGGCTACTTTCAACAGAATTTCAGTTATGTCATAGCTGTTGGTCTTCTTAACAATGGCTTCCTGTCATTTCACACACCAGTTAAACCACAAAATTTGATCTAAGCCACCACCTGCTTTTCCCACTTAGGCATGCTATATATTGTTGGCCCATTGTTGAGAAACAAATGAAACATTTCACAATAGCTATTCTTAGAGAGAATATTGCCACAAGCAATTTCTTCATTATCCACTTTGTTTTCCATCCTAGTGTGCAAGGATTTGTAAGATTTCATTAACATATAATTGTTGTTTGCAAACACTTTTAATCTTGACCAGTCTAAAATTTTGTCATCTGGTAAAGGGTTAACAAAATGAATCAATAAGAAACCATACTTAACCCTTTCCTGGTTATTGGAATTTTAGACTGGTCCAAATTGAGAGAGGATGCAGACGACAATGAAAATTGGATTCAATTCCAAATAAAAACCATCCTATGTGGTAGAAAACATTGTGGAAAAAGGAGAAATTGCTTGTTATAAGCAATTTCTCCTTTTTCCACAATGTTTTCTCAAATATAAAATTACAGAGACGTAAAATCCCTGGTTTATCCAGGAAAGGGTTAACAAACTTCAATAGTACAGATGTTACCTTACTAATTTTCAATACGAGTCATAGTTTTCATGACTTATGACTGACAAATGATCTTTAACCCTTTCCCACACAATCATTCCTTTTTGCACCCCCGAAGAAAAAAGCTTTGGTAAAAAGATTGTTAGAAATTAAGAAATTGCTGGTTACAAGTAATTTCTTCATTATCCACCATATTTCATACACCAAAGGACAAATATTTTAAATATTCCATCAACTGCAGAATATTATCTTCAGCTTCTAAAATTTTGTTGTTTGGTAATGGGTTAAATATGACCTATCACATAAGAAATGACCATAAAGAAATAGTATTGTTCCTGGTCAAACTGCACATATAACACAGGCTTACCAGCTTGAAACATTTTGCAGAAAGCAGACTTTCTGAATGTTACCCCATTCCTACACAATTGAATTTTAGACCAATCCAAATTCAAAAAAGTTGCAGACAACAATTTTAAGTAGACGAAATCTTTCAAATCTTTGTATTTTAGGATAGAAAACATTGTGGATAATGAAGAAATTGCTCGTAACAAGCAATTTCTTCATTTTCCACAATGTTTCCCATAGATTTTTTTTTAGGGGCGTTTGAAAGTGTTACTGTGTGGAATGGGTTCCACCTAAAAACTGTCAAACCTTCTAAACCCATTACTAGATGACAAAATTTTAGACCAGTCCATAATTAAATACAGTTACAAGTGTTTTTGTTGTTCATGGTCGAAAACATTCACGGTGGAAATGCAGGAATTGCAAAAATCCTTTTTAATATTTTTTTCCCTAGAAGACAAAGTTCTAATTCCACAAACTTGAAATTATGTCATCTGCAGTCTCTCAAATTGGATCAGTCTAAAATTTTGTCTTTTGGTAATAGGCAACAGAGCTCCATCTGACTAAGTGAGACAAAATAAAATGTCCCCGTAACAAAAGAGGTTAAATCCACCTTCCTAAGCCAGCCAAAAGCCACATATTCGTGACTCGAAGGCCAGTTTCTGTGTACGAGACATGTTTGAAAAGTTCCTCCTCTAGCTAGTTGCAGGTTCTACTGTATAAATTTTTTGGTAAAAAGAGCAACCCCAGTTAAAGTGTGCTAGATATGGAAATGACTAACTGCTGATGTCAAAATTAAAATGGCAAATCAAATCTTTCATTTAGAATGTAAAGTTTGTCCTCCCAAATTTAGTTAGCCCTTTCCTGAACAAAAATGGGATTTTATGTCACTTTGATTTTATACTGGAGAAAAACTTATTGAAAAAGAAGAAATTGCTGGTAGCAATTTCTTGTTCTTCCAAAACATTTTCTACCCTATTATTTTCCAAATTAAATCCACTTTAAATTTTTGCCTGCAAAACCTTTGAAATTGGCCAGGTTTAAAATTTTGCAAAACATGAAAGGATTAACCCATTACCAGTTGTCAAAATTTCTGACCAGTCTAAATTGAAAGATGTTGCAGACAACAATTTCAAGTATGAGAAATTTAAGTCTTTGCATGGTAGTAAACATTGTGTAAATTGAAGAAATTGCTTGCAATAGCAATTTCTTCATTTGATACAATGTTTTTCGAATTATTCTTCTAGAGGGGCATCAAAATGTGTCATTTCAAGGGAATGGGTTATGACAATATATTTTATATATCATAAGTTATTGAATGATTGTTATATGTCATATAAACAAATTTTGCACAAAGAATTAATTATATACAATTACATATCCAGGAAATAATGCAAAACTAGTGTAAGGTTAACCCTTGTCATGCTGAACCCGGAATATTCCGGTTTTGGCAGGAGGTATAGACCAAGATCAGCCTGCACATACATGCATTCTGATCTTGATCTACACCTCCTGCTTGTACTTTTCCTGCCAGAGTTGTTTATGAAATTGATTTCTAAAAGAAATATTAGTTTTTTTAACAAGTTCTATCAGTGTTTTAGCCCCTTTGAATTTACAGCAATTCAGTAAGGTAATTTATACAGCATGACAAGGGTTTAGATACTTACTTACAACGGTTTTTGCACTACCCCATCTAATTACTTTTAATAATACAAACATTTCAACCAGGAGGTTGAACAAGCCAACACAATCAGGCGTAGAACACATGATTTTTCCAGGAACACTGGTCTGCTAAATACAATAGACTGGACACATTAAACATCAACTATCCCGATATCTCTTTTAACCCTTTCCCACACAATCACGCTTTTTTATGGCCCCCTTAAAAGGTTTGGGAAAACATCGTGGAAAATGAAACAATCAATTTCTTCATTTACCACAATGTTTTCTACCCAGAAAAGTTAAAATATTTAAGATTCTATCAACTTGAAATTATTGTCTGGAACTTCCTTCAATTTGGACAGTTCTAGGATTTTGTCGTCTGGTAATGGGTTAAAGGTATCAAGACTATAGAAACCAGCATTTAGATACAGGGGTAAAAAGAATCATTCTTTTCCATTCCCACATGATAAAATTTTAGACCAGTCCAAATTCAAAGAAGTTGCAGACAATAGTTTCAAGTTTATGAAATATTGAAGATCTTTGTCTTTTGGATAGAAACATTGTGGATCATGAAGAAATTGCTTGTAACAAGCAATTTCTTCATGATCCACAATGTTTTCCAAAGCTTTTATATCTGAGGGGCGTTTAAAAGCGTCATTGTGTGGGAATGGGTTAAGCCCAATTTGAAAGGAGTTGCAGACCACAACTTAAAGTGAGTGCAATTTGAAAAGTAACCAACCTACAGCGTAGAAAATATTGTGGAAAAAGAAGAAAATACTTGTTACAAGCAATTTCCTCTTTTCCCACTAGGTTTTCCCAAGTATAAAATCACAGGAACCTAAAAACAGGAAATTGTTAAAAAAAATTACTGGAAAGGCAAGGAGTGGTCTTATGATCAATTATTCAAGATACTTTATATATAAAAGGAAAACAGTTTTGAAAAGAGTTGCCAAAACCGTTAAACATCCCATTCGTTTATGAATTTAAATGTCTTTCAAAGGCAAGCTTGCATGCATGTATAAACTTCTTTTAAGCTATGAAACTGTATCAAATGGGTTAACCAAAGCTTTGCCCATTAAAAACTTAGTACTGATAATCGCTTTCTACCCTTGAAATGATTAAGTTGATACATATTTTAACCCTTGTCATGCTGAATATAATCCTGTTTAGAGCTGCACTAAAATCAAGGCACTGAAATTTCCGGCAGCACTTGTTGCAGGTCAATATTTCTTTTGAAAATTGATTTTATAAACAAGTCTGGGACAAGCAGGTGGTGTAGACTAAGATCAGACTGCACACATGTACAGGCTGATCTTTGTCTATATCTGCTGCTCAAACAGGAATATTCTGGGTTTAGCAACTGCACTAAAATCTCTGGCAGCACTAGTTGCAGGTCAATAATTCTTTTGAAAAACAATTTTATATACAAGTCTAGGACAAGCAGATTGTGTAGACTAACATCAGACTGCACATAATTATGTGCAGGCTGATCTTTGTCTATACCTCCTGCCTTAACAGGAATATTCCGGGTTCAGCATGACAAAGGTTAAGTTATGGTAATTGCACCATTCATTTTAAACAGGTCTGAAATTTTGGTAGCTTGTAGGTACCAATTAGTCATTGGGTTCCTTTGTAAAGAAAACTTCTACAATTATACACCTTCTAATGAATTTTTATGATTATGTAGATTATAGTTAGTCTCAATCCAAAATATACGAGGGTCAGCTTATCAGATTTTATGTTCAACATCTGACTGTGGCAGGCATCTAGCCATTTTATACCTCATCATGTTATAATCCAAATCTTAAAGTTTTTAGATTTATAGGTTAACCCTTTCCTGTTCAAACACGGGATTTTACGTTCCTGTGATTTTATACTTGAGAAAACATTGTGGAAAAAGAAGAAATTTCTTGTAACAAGCAATTTCTCCTTTTTCAACAATATTTTCTACCACATAAGATTGTTTTATTTCAAATGGCATCCAGTTTTCATTGATGTCTGCATTCTCTTTCAGCTTGAACTAGTCTAAAATTTCCAAAAACGGGAAAGGGTTAACCCATTACCAAACAAGAGCCATCGGAGACAGATTATGCTCCCCGATTAAGGCTTTTGTCACAAAACTGTATGCCATTATTGGAAAAAAACTTCTTATTGAATGCAACTATAGTTTGAGAGTTTAGTTCACAAGAAATTTGGAAATTTGACAAACATTGAAGGAATCTATTTGGCTTCACAGGCCTGATTCTAGTAAAAATCAATATCATTATATGCTAAAGGGTTAAATATTTTACCTTGACCATCAAAGTTATTAATGAAAAATGTCTCCATACAAAAAATAAAGACTCTAACTTGAGTAGTCTTGCAGAAACAATAGACTGATTTATTTTAGTGCAGGAAATATACTACAAAGCTACATGGCATTAAGCCCCCTTTTAGCATAGTAAGGTTCATTGGGTCAAAAATTGAAATAAACATTACCTAGGGCACTTAATAAACAACATTTATGTAAAGTAACAAGAAATTTTGGCAATTTGTACCAATCCAAAGGAGATATGTTTAAAAATTAATGACCTTGACAATTTGATCTTGACCAATGACCTTTAATTCAGTACCAACAGAAAGTCTATGTCATAAGCCATGCACATGTAAAATGCGTTGACTATATCACTTACCATTGTATACTTATGGGTGATGTTAAAATTTTCGAAATTTTGACCTTGAGAAATGACCTTGATCTTGACAGATGACCTTGAACTTAGTACCAACAGAAAGGTCATGTCATAAGAAATGCTAATGTGAAATATGAAGGTTATATCACTTACCATTGTAAACTTATGGGAATGGGTTAAAAATTTTATCAGGTCGATCGATCGTAGAATTGAACTGCCCTTTACCCAGAGATAGGTTTTGTCATAAGCAAAGCACATGTGAAATGCGAAGGCTATATCACTTACCATTGTATACTTATGGGTGATGTTAAAATTTTCAAAATTTTGACCTTGAGAAATGACCTTGATCTTGACAGATGACCTTGAACTTAGTACCAACAGAAAGGTCATGTCATAAGAAATGCTAATGTGAAATATGAAGGTTATATCACTTACCATTGTAAACTAATGGGAATAGGTTAAAATTTTTATCAGGTCGATCGATCGTAGAATTGAACTGCCCTTTTACCAGAGATAGGTTTTGTCATAAGCAAAGCACATGTGAAATGCGAAGGCTATATCACTTACCATTGTATACTTATGGGTGATGTTAAAATTTTCGAAATTTTGACCTTGAGAAATGACCTTGATCTTGACAGATGACCTTGAACTTAGTATCAACAGAAAGGTCATGTCATAAGAAATGCTAATGTGAAATATGAAGGCTATATCACTTACCATTGTTAACAAATAGACAATGTTAAAGTTAAGATTCTCGAACTTTTCACCTTGAGAAATGACCTTGATCTTGACAGATGACCTTGAACTTAGTACCAACAGAAAGGTCATGTCATAAGAAATGCTAATGTGAAATATGAAGGTTATACCACTTACCATTGTAAACTTATGGACAATGTAAAAGTTAAACATTTTGAAATTTTGACCTTGAGAAACAACTTGGCCTTAACAGATGACCTTGAACTAAATACCAACAGAAAGGTTTTTGTCATAAGCAATGCACATGTGAAATATGAAGGCTATATCACTTACCATTGTAAACTTATAGACAAAGTTAAAGTTAAGATCTTTGAAATTTTGACCTTGAGAAATGTCCTTGATCCAGACAGATGACCTTGAACTTAGAACCAACATATAAGTCATGTCATAAGCAATGCACATGTGGAATATGGAGGCTCTATCACTTACCAATTCAAAATTATGACCAATTTTAAAGTTTTAATTTTCTAAATTCTGACCTTGACTGATGACCTAGAACTTAGTACCAACAAAAAAGATTTGTCACAAGCAATGCACATATGAAATATGAAGTCTGTAACCAATCAAAAGTTATGGCCAGGACAAAAAGAGAGCTTACGTAAAGCTTATAACATTAAGGCCCCTTTTCCCATGACACATTTTTAAACGTAAATTTTCGATAGTTTAAGGTCAAGAGGATCTGATTTGCTACTCAAATATGAAATTCCATAAAATTCTGACTATAAGACTAGGAGAAATTTGCAAAAACTAATTTTTACATTAAGGCCCCTTTTTCCATGACACAGACTTGAATTGAGAAAATTCAAAAAAGGTGTCTAGGAAATTTCCTAGGAGGTTTCATCTTATTAGGCCAAGGTGTTCCTGAGATATGATGTCGGACGGATTGACGGATGGAAGGCCAGATGGAAGTACGGACGCGCACACATGCCGGTGATTGTAACGCTCCCCCGAAAATTTTTCAGGGAGCATAAAATATAAGACTGGTCCAAATTTCAAAGAAGTTGTACACAACATTTTTCTGAATGAAGATTTATAATTTTTTTGTCTATTGGGTAGAAAACATTGTGGATAATGAAGAAATTTCTCGTAATAAGCAGTTTCTTCATTTTCACAATGTTTTCCAAAGCTTTTTTTCTTGGGTGTCAAAAAGCGTCTTTGTGTGGGATAATGCCTTGAAAATGTGATGGATATAATCAAAACAAGTTTTGTAACCTGTCCCTTTTCTGTTAAATTACATTTTTTTGCTCATCCCACTTAGATTTATGATTACCCACTTAATATTGGGAGACAAATGTCGGTTAGGATATTTGCTGAGACTGGGGATCAAACCAACATACGCACTACCAACTGTGCTATCATGAAGGCCCCTTTTCATATTATATTGTATATTGCTTATGTTAATGAGACATGACCTTGCTAGATTTTTAGAAAATTCCATATTCATCATCTCTCAGCTGACATTATTAACCAGAGGCGCTTGAGCGCTTGTATAGCTCCACTGACATGAATGTACTGATTAAGCAAATTTTTCATAAATTCAATATAAACTGATATAAGGAAAATAAATCCAAGTCACTGAAATCTTTGAAATAGTTCTGGAGGAGCATTTCAACTTGTTCATTGTTTTTACAAAAGTCAAGTTAATTTTTTCACCAGGGTCATGAAAAAGTATAAACAAAATTTAAGAATTTTCCTTGTATACCATATATGGACATTAGCCACAACCTTAAAGCCAGGCTTTTCAACCAAACAAAATCATATGAAGTAATCAGACAAACAGTAATCTGAGGGTCATTCCTTTGAAAATTGGTTGAAATTCATCAACAGTCAATTTTCAGTGTATACCATAATACATGTACGTGTATATAGAACTAAGCCCTGCCCATTTAAGCCATATTTTTTCTTACAATTGAAATTCTTTTTGATATCTGATAAAAAGTTATTTGTGGAATAAATTTGGTAAAAATTTGGTTAAAATTTATTCCACAGTTTTCTGAGACAAAAAATTTCAAAGCTTTACCAAATATAGAAAATAGCCCCACCCATTAAACCATGTTTTTCATCTGATCAGACTTTTCTGAAGGAATATGATAAAGGGTCAACCAAAGATCATTTCTGTAAAATTTGGTTGAAATCCATCAACTGATTTCGGAGAAGATAATTTTCAAAGCTTTCACCATATATGGGAATAAGCCCCATCCATTAAAGCCATATTTTTCATCCTATCAAAATTCTTTGAAGGAATCCAATAAATGTTGACCCAAGAATCATATCTGTAAAGATTTTATTGAAATCCATTAAATGGTTTCTGTGAAGATAATTTCTAAAGGTTTTATCATACATGTATATGGAAATTAGCCACGCCTATTATAGCCATGTTTTTCATAGAATAAAAATTCTTTGAAGGAATCTGATAAAGGGTCAGCCAAGTTACATTTCTGTGAAATTTGGTTGAAATCCATTTAATGGTTTCTGAGAAAAAGATTTTTAAAAGGTTTTACCATATAATGAAATTAGTCTGCCCAATAAACCCATGTGTTTTTATCCGATCAAAATTCTTTGAAGGAATCTGACAAAGGGTCACCTTTTTGGATGAAATCTATCCATTGGTTTTTGAGAAGGTTATGGTTTTACCATATATGGAATTAGCCCCACCCATTAAAGCCATGTTTATCATCCGATCAAAATTCTTTGAAAGAATCAAAGGGTCATTTCTGTGAAATTTGGTTGAAATCTGTTTATTACTTTCTGAGGAGAAGATTTTTAAAGGAAAAGTTTATGGATGGATGGACGCATGCCGGACACAACGCAATTTCAGACAGTGGAAGAATTTTTAAAAATACTCTATAATTCTATGGTTTAACAAAGAATTAAAAAAGTTTGATAAGATAAATGATGTCACACCATAATGTACTTTGAGGGCCATTAATATCGAAAAAACAACCCTCATAGAAAAAAAAAATTCGCTTAGTTTAGTTGAAACTTTTCAATTTAATCCATTACTTGTAAAAAAAGTCATTTATGTGTGTAAATTTGGGAAAGAAGCCTTTGTTATTTATTATTTATTGCTACAAGCAATTTTGTCACTATCCATGTTTTCTTCCCCGCAAACAACAAAGATTTTCAAAAAGAATTAACTGAAAATTCTGTACCAGTTCTTTGAAACTGGATCAGTCCAATATTTTGTTTCCTATTAGTGGTTTACGAACAACATTGGTTATTGAATTGGATCTGTCAGTCAGTTAAACAAATACACTGTTGACATTTCCTGGGGGAGTTTGGTGATTGATTGCTACTACTGTCTTGCTGGAATTATGGATGGTTTTACACACTGTTTTCACCTTAAAGTAAACACTCAAGTACATTACTTTGAAAAAAGGAAATGTATGGAAAACAAGGAAAAAGGTACGGTACTACTGTCATAATTGCAACAAGAGAGCTGAGATGGCCCTAGATTACTCACCTGAATTTACTTTCTTCAGATAACTAATCAGCACAATATTCGATAACAATAAGATACTTTTACAAAGTGAAATGGATATAAATGGCAAAAGGACCTCATCTGAAAACTGATATTGCCACTAATCCTATTTTTTGCTTCATATATCATGGAATGTCAGTATAATTATTCTATGGGGCTCTTCTTTCATGAAAATGCAAGCATTTAGATAGACTGAGCCAAAATTTTGGCCTCTTAAAAGCTTTAAGGCGCCTTTTCCTGTGATTTTCCCAGAATGTCACCATACTAAATAGAGTTCTTCCTAGTGACTATACAACAATTTTCAGCAAGTATAAGAAAAACTAAGAAAAAATTGTGACCTCTAGAGTGGTAATAAGTTAATCATCAATTAGTCCCTTTTTCCTGTGAAACTGGTCATCTTGTTGCCATATTCAACATGGTTCCATACAAACATTTCCAGGGAGTTTGAGAAATTTTGGCAAAAATTGTGACCTCTTGAGTAGTTATACTGAATTGTTAATAAAGCACGATGGACATTCAAGTAATACAATTAATTCCCCTTGAGCACATTGTGCTCAGGTGACTTAAAAAAAGATGCTATGAGAGATCTATTAACCCACTACGAGGTAATGAAATTTTAGACAGGTCCAATTGCAAAGAAGTTGCTGACAACAATCTTAATTTCACAAAATATTTAAAATCTTGTCTTTTTGTGTAGAAAACATTGTGGATAATTCATTCTCCAAAATGCATACCAATTTTGACATAAACACATGTTGAAAGAGTCAAACTATAGGAGCAACAAAGATGTAGCATCTTGCTTGTACAAGAGGGCCATTGGCACAAGCTCAGGTAAGTCAAAGCTTAAAATTATTAAGCGCAGGACAATTAAGCAACGCTGCATAGAGATTTTAATCATGACCCTAAACAAAAGGCCAAAACTTCAAAGTAAAAGCTTCAGCAGTGTCAGAAAATGCAAATGAAAAGTTTACCAAATCTCTTGGTAAAAAAATTATCATAACAGCCCATTTTAAATGTCAAAGAAATGAGTAATTGCCAAGGAGACATTGTGGTCACAAAGGTATGTGCAAAGTTTCAGAGTGATATGGTACATCTTCTCATATAAAATCCATCAATAATTTAAGGAGCTATGCTCCAGAAATGTGTTTTTTTATGTTGGACCTTGAGCTGTGCCCATTTTTTATGTTGGACTTTGAGCTGTGCCCTTTGACCCGTCTGACATTTTTGTCTTTGAATGGTCCATTTACTTATGATAGAGAACACATATGCCAAGCTATTCTGAAATCCATCCATAACTGAAGGAGCTATTCTCAAGATATGCTTAATCTTAAGCTTCAACCTTGAGCTGTGACCTTGACCTTGGATCTATCTGATTTTTTTTCAAATGGCGCATCTACTTATGATAAATAACAATTGTGCAAAGTTATTTTTAAATCCATCCATTATTTTAGGAGTTATACTCTGGACAAGCTTATTTTTCATGTTTGAGCTTGAAGTGTGACCTTGAAGATATCTGGGTTTTGGGTTGTTGTTTTTATTTTCATATGGCACATCTACTCATTGTATAGGACTATTGTGAAATTCATCGATGAATTTAGGAGCTATGATTCAGACATACTTCTTTTAAATATCTGACCTTGAACTGTGACCTTGACCTTGGAGCTATCTATTTTTTTCAAATAGTACATCTTCTCATGATAGGGAACAAGAAGCTATGCTCTGTACAAGGTCAATTTTAATGCTTGACCTTTAGCTGTGACATTGACCTTGGAGCCATCCAAATATCTGGAAATATGCGTCAGCGCAATATCCGAAGGAATTCTCAAGTTAAGTTTTATCAGATTTGGCTGAAGGGATTAGGAGATATTGAGACAGACAGACAGAAGGCGCTCTTTAAGCTCAGTGTTTATTCTAGGATTTCAAAAATGTTGGGGATTTCAGCGCAAAATCTACACAGTTTAAAAATGTTGGTATTTCATGCTCTTTGTTTATAGAAACAAGAGGGCCAGAATGGCCCTAAAATCACTCACCTGACTAATGTAAGATGATTCAAAATTGAAATTGGCCCAATGGTTACTGAGGAGAAGATGTTTAAAGATTTCAAAGTCAAAAACTGCCCTACCCTTTCAAGCCCTTATTTGGTCATCAATCAAAATTCTAGAACAACTTTTGAAAAGGGTCACTCAAGGAACATTCATACCAAATTTGGTTGAAATTGGCCAAATAGTTACTGAGGAGAAGATGTTTAAAGATTTCAAAGTCAAAAACTGCCACGCCCATATTTGGGCGTGAAACCAAATTCTGCAAACAACTTTTGAAAAGGGTCACCCAAAGAACATTCATGCCAAGTTTGGTTGAAATTGATCCAATGCTTACTGAGGAGAAGACGTTTAAAGATTTCAAAGTCAAGAAAGTGCCTGATCCTGCCACGCCCATATTTGGGCATAAATCAAAACTCCAGGAACAACTTTTGAAAAGGGTGACCCAAGGAACATTCATGCCAAGTTTGGTTGAAATTGGCCCAATGGTTACTGAGGAGAAGATGTTTAAAGATTTCAAAGTCAAAAACTGCCACGCCCTGCCACGCCCATATTTGGGCGTAAATCAAAATTCCACGAACAACTTTTGAAAAGGGTCACCTAAGGAACATTCATGCCAAATTTGGTTGAATTTGGCCCAATGGTTACTGAGGAGAAGATGTTTAAAGATTCCTAAGTCAAAAACTGCCACGCCCTGCCACGCCCATATTTGGGCATAAATCAAAATTCCACGAACAACTTTTGAAAAGGGTGACCCAAGGAACATTCATACCAAATTTGGTTGAAATTGGCCCAATGGTTACTGAGGAGAAGATGTTTAAAGATTTCTAAGTTAAAAACTGCCACGCCCTGCCACGCCCATATTTGGGGGTCAATCAAAAATCCGCGAACAGCTTTTGAGAAGGGTCACCCAAGGAACATTCCTACCAAGTTTGGTTGAATTCCGCCCAGTGGTTACTGAGGAGAAGATGTTTAAAGAATTGTTGACGAATTCCGACGCACGACGCACGAAGGACAAAAGGTGATACCAAAAGCTCACCTTGAGCACGTTGTGCTCAGGTGAGCTAAAAAGTCAGCCTTTATTGTTTAAAATGTGGAGGATCTTTAATAAAAGTGGGGTTATCCCCAAATCCCCCTGCCTAGAATAAACACTGTAAGCTCACCTTCGGGAACATATATTCCTTTTTTCGTCATTTTAAGGAGACAACAGCTAACCTGTATTTAATGCAAAGTTACTGTAGCATATTGTAAAGTGTATATGTAGACTGCATGCAAAATTGAGTGCATATTGTAACACAAAAATAACAGGAAATGAAAAGGTAAACAAAGCATGCACAGAAAACAATACTGAAGTACAAGCTCATTACAAGCATAGATAGAAAACTGATATCTATAAATTTGCAACAGCCCACATGGAACAATTAACTTCATTCATTTTTCATCTGATCATGACAAAAAGGGGAGTGGGGCATATTCTTCGTAATTTGTTAGCACTTGTCCTCCTAGTAAACCCATAACCAGACAACAAAAATTTAGTCTAGTTCAAATCAAAGGATTTTCGATTGCAAATTTTCAGTAGAATCATAAATATCTCAGTCTTGCTAGGTAGAAAACTGTGCATATAATTTACAAATTGCTTGCTACATTTTTTTTTTTTTTCATAACAAAGTTTCTACCCTATGTACTTATAATATAAATTTAAGCAACTTTGAAAAATTGTGTGCAACTTCTTTGAATTTATGAATTTGGACCAATCTAAAAACTTTGTCTTCAATATACAATCAGATAGTGTAAACATATTGAAAGTCTGCTGCAAGTACAAGAATATTTAAGGATTAGCAGACAATGGTTAATCACTGTCATTCAGACTCCAATCCTTATTCAAAAATACATAAAAGCCAAAGGCCTAAAAGTACTGGAAGCACTGAATAATGGGTCAAATTTCTTTTGAAAGTGTATAATGTTAACAACCCTGGTTACTTTCAACAATATTTCAGTATTATGCACCTAACCATAGCTTCCAGTGATTTACTACACAATGCATTTGCAAAAGTCAGAGAAAATGTTGGTTGAGCTTGGGTTAAAACTCTAGACCCCAGGATAGAGAGTACAGCACATTATTTGCTTAACTTGGCAGAAAATTTGTGATGCACTCCAGATGATTACTCTGTGGCAATCTGTGAATTACACAAATCATCTTTACCTTCTTCACCATTGACTTACAAAAATCAGATTGTTCCAAATTCTTGAGAAGTTGCAGCCAGCATGTTAACCCATTCCAAAACGACAAATATTTAGACTTTTCCAAATTGAAAGACATTAAATACAACAATTTGGATTCAATGAAATAAATGTCTTCTTTTTTTTTTTTTTTTTGGAAAAAACGCCACTCAGATAATTTACAAAATCAGATTGTTCCAAATTCAACAAAGTAGCAGACAGCAAATTAACCCGATCAAAAATGAGAAATATTTCGACTGTTCCAAGTTGAAAGAAGTTGCAGACAATTTGAATTTGATAAAAAAATTATTTCTTGTCATTTTGGTAGAAAAACTTTTGAAAAATAAAGAAACCGCATGCAACAAGCAATTTCTTCATTTACCACAATGTTTTCCTGAAATATTTTCTTAACAGTGTCAAAAAGTGTCATTATGTGGGAATGGGTATTCACCCACAATCCCCCATTTTTACACCCCTTAAGAAATCAGCTAGAAAAAACCTTGCGAAAAATGAAAAGAATGTTTCATTCTCCACAATGTTTCCTACCTCACATAATAAACTTTAAAATTTCATCAACTAAGGTTTGCCATCTTCAACTTCTTTGAATTTGGATCTATCTAACATTTTGTTGGCAGGTAATGAGTTAAAAGGTGATATACTGAATGAAGGGGAGGAATGGTCAAGGAAATTGTTCAACCCATTACCAAACTCCAAAATTTGTACTGGTCCATATTCGAAGATGTTGCAGACTACAGACTACAGTTGATGAGTTTTTGGATATCTTTTACATTTGGGATAGAGAACATTTTTGATAATGAAGAAATTGCTTTTAAAAAGCAATTTCTTCATTTTCCAAAGTATTTTTCCTTAGTGCTTTAACTAGTGTTGTTGTGAAAGAATAGGTTAAATCTTAATATAAAACTAAGGGTAACTTCCTACAAGAGGATGCAAAATTTTGATCAAAGGGATAAGTGAAGGAAATAAATACAAAGGCAAAATAGATGACATACATGCAATGTATTTTCCAAAAGGACATTTAAAGCAAATTTCGTACAACGAATAATAAATGGAAAACAACAGTACATTGTATTTGAACCATATACAATCAAATAGAAGTCTGCTTATGCATCTCGGAATAGGATTTCACTAATACTAATGTAGTCAACCTACTACCAGGTGATAATATAGGCTAGTCCAGTTTGGAAGAATGATTGATTGATTGAATGGGGTTTGATGCCACTTTAACCAGTATTTCAGTCATATCGCCACAGCTGGAGCACCTAACAATTGATTCCTGGTATTTCTCACACCAGTACTACCATTAAATCCTTTTTTAGCCTCCAGCTGTTATCCCACTTAGGTTTACGATTATCCACCAGTTTTGATGAAGTTGTACACAACAATATCATGTGCGAGAGAAGATAACATTTTGGGAAATTAAATTGTTTGTTACAGGCAATTTATTCATTTCTTGAAGGGTGTAAAAAAGCAGGATTGAGAGCAAAAGGGTTCATTTGCTACAGGAAAAACTTTTTCAGCTAGCATATCAAATACAAGTAATATGCTTTCTTGGATCACCTTATTCAGTAAAATGTATTTACTATAAACCCGTTCCTGTACACTCACTGGTTTTTACATGCTTGTGATTTTATAACTTGAGAAAACATCGTGGGAAAAGAAGGAATTGCTTGTAACAAGCAATTTCTTCTTTTCCCACAATATTTTCTACCCTGTTGGCAAGTCAATTTTAATTGTCATCTGCAACTTCTTTGAATTTGGACAAGTCTGAAAATTTGAAAAACAGGAAAGGCCAGCAAAAATGTGTAGGAAGACTGAGGATTGACTGCGTTTGAGCTAAATATGCCTTTTGATGAAAACTTCAACTAAGAGCTTAGTGAAGCATGCGCAGTAATTTGATGGAATATGGTTCATTCACATTTGCTGGGTAGAATCTGTGCAAAAGAAATAACATGAAATTCCTATATCAGAAGATTTTTTTAGTTACAATATAGCAAACAGTTTGATTATTTCACAAGTGTCCTAGATACAGCTAGTCAAACAAGAGCATCCCATGCAAATGCCAATGATTGGCTGTTCAAGTGCTTGATAGTGAGTAAAAGTTGAAATTGGGGCATAATTCGTTAATAAATGTATTTTGAGTTGTCCCCCTTGTTGGTATAGATTGCTCTTTTGATGGTAAACAAATATTCCAAGTTTCAAGGGAATTTGTTCAGTAACACAAGAGATATTAAAAAATGTCAACTCATACACAAAAACCTGGTTATAGCAATACCCAAAACTCACAATATCAATTTTCTAACCGATTCCCACCCATTCCGATGCTTTTTTACCCTACCCCAAATCCCGAATAAAAATGCTTTGGAAAACATTGGAAAAATAAGAAATTATTGCTTGTTACAAGTAATTTCTTCATCATCTGCAAAATTATCTAACCCAAAAGTATACAAAGATTTTGAAATTTCATCAACTTGAAAATGCTGTCTGCAACTTCTTTCAATTTGGACAAGTCTAAAACTTTGTTGTGTGTTAATGGGTAAAAAAAAATCTCATGCACCACAATAGGGCTTGAAAATTACTTAAATTTCTCCTTCCATTTTAAACACATTTTTTAGTTCCATGTGCAACTTTAGTGATATAAGCAGTTATCAGATAGCAAAATCTTAAAATGGTCAAAATTCAATAAAGTAGTGGACAACAATTTTAACCCTTGTCATGCTAAACCCGGAATATTCCGGTCTTAGCAGGAGGTATAGAAAAAGATCAGACTGCAAATAAGTGCAGTGTGATCTTGGTCTACACCTCCTGCTTGTCCCCTTTCAGCCAAAGTTGTTTAAATAATCAATTTTCAAAAGGAATATTGATCCTCATAAAGGCTTTCCAGTGTTGTCAGTCCTTTGATTTTAAAGCAATAATGTATAGGATTTTATTTCAGGATGACAAGGGTTAAGGTGACGAAATTTTACAAATAGGTATATCTGGGTTGATAAAATTGTGATAAATGAAGAAATTGCTTGTAACCAGCAATTTCTTCTTTTTTCACAATGTTTTCCAAAGCTTTTTCTTGAGAGGTGTAAAAAAAGGGGGACTTTGTGGGAATGAGTTAATCTATCTATAGCTTTAATTATGAGGAAGCATGCAGAGGATGGATTTCTGTGTCCTCAAGGAAACCTTTTGTAATGAAAATATCCTTAAATGGTAAATTGTTAACACGATGAGAAAGTCTACTAAAGAGGTCATTTGCAGTTTACTGACTTTTTGACATCACAGCCTTTTTCTTGCTCCAGTGTCAGGAAATACCACCATTACTTGATTGAACCTGCAAATGACATTTCCTAAATTTGATCATATGCAGATCAAAATGTCAATTTTACGTGCAGACTGAACACAGTCAAAACTTTTTTATAATTGGCATATTGCGATTGGTATCTAGAATGACAATTCTACCCTACTATATAACTATTTTTTCTTATGCTACCTCTATCTGACCTTTCCTGGATTCAATCTCTTTCTTCAAGTATATGCTTACAGAACAGAAGGGAATTGACCAACTGCTGCCCCCCCCCCCCAACTAACTTCGCCCATTGACTCCAACAGGAAGTCCCTTCTTCGATTTCAAACAGTGTAATTTTTAAGAACGTATGGCCAGTAGTGTGTATTAAAATAGTAGAATGGTTGGCAACCTAAATGTCGCAACTTCTACTTGAAAAAGCTGTAGTTACAAGGTTTAAGTCGCCAAACCAAAGAAAAAATTGTGAAAATAGCTGCTAATGTCGGAGATCAAAGCTCATTTCTTGTCTCAATGAATGATTTCATTTGTCAACTGGTTCTTTGATTGACAGCCAGTTAATTCCCCTTTTGCTTGCTGGGTCACCCTTCTTTTTTCTTTATCATCATAATTTCAGTAGCTTTTCTCTATATATTACACTCAACATGAAGTACATAAAGTAAATGCATTTTGGCTTTAATTTGAAATACATTAGGGCTTAGTGCCTCACTATGGTATGTACCAATATTCATTAAGGCACTTGCAACAGTGTTGCATTAACTAATTACCAGTCAACAAAAATTTAGACTGGTCTAAATTCAGAAGTTGTAGACAACATTTCAAGTTCCTGAAATTTCATAAATCTTTGTTGGGTTCGAAATCATTGTTGATATTTAAGAAATTGCTTGTAACAAGCAATTTCTTCCTTTTCCACAATTTTTTCTCCAGCTATTTTCTTTAAGGGCGTAAAAAAGTGTCATTGTCAATTTGTCAACAGGCCAGAGGTAGAATCTTAGAAGTGGCAAAAGTAACAACCCTGATGCGTGCTTGAAACTTTTTGCTTGGGGCATTTTTCCTGAGAAGAATGGTCATTCTACCATACTAAACAATCACAATTGTTTTTCAAAACAGCTTGGCCTGTGCAACTTTACATTAAGTATTTGTTTTACAGAATTAGCTCTAACTTCTCTTACGCATTGGTAGTTGAACCGGTACTTGCAAATGGAAAAATAAAAACTTTTCATTAATCTTAACCCATTCCCACTCAGTGACGCTTTCAAACACCCCTAAGGAAAAAAAAAAACTTTGGAAAACATTGTGGAAAATGAAGAAATTGCTTGTTACAATTTTCCACAATGCTTTCTACCTAGAAAACTGAAAAAATCCAAATTATCATAAACTTTAAATTGTCGTCTGCAACTTCTTTCAATTTGGACTAGTCTAAAATTTTGCCATCTGGTAATGGGTAAACACTTTCGGAAAAACCTACTCAATCCTACTTTTTGATAACCCAAAGAAAAGTTTTGGAAAAATATTTTTAAAATGAGGAAAATTCTTGTAACAAAGGCAAAGATTCAAAGATAATAAATCAACTTGCAATAAGATCTATCATGTGCAATATCTCTGGTTAACCCATTACTATAAGCAGACAACAATTTGAAATCGATGAAATTTTAAATAACTCTATCTTTTTGGGTTGAGACAATGTGGAAAATGAGGGAATTTCTTGTTGCAAGCAATTCCTTCATTTTTAGCAATGTTTCCCAAGTTTTTTTCTTGAGGAGTGTAAAAAGCAGGATTGTGTTGGAATGGTTTAACCCTTGTCATGCTGTATAAATTACCTTACTGAAATGTTTTCAAATCAAAGGGCTGAAAGCACTGATAGAAATTGTTGTTAAAAAATCAATATTTCTTGTAAAAATCAACTTCATAAACAACTCTGGCAGGAAAAGTACAAGCAGGAGGTGTAGACTAAGATCAGCCTGCACATAAGTGCAGTCTGATCTTAGCCTATACCTCCTGCCAAAACCGGAATATTCCGGGCTCAGCATGACAAGGGTTAATATGAAGATTGTAAAAAACAGTCAAAAGAGATACACTTAAAGTTCAAAAATGCTGATAAATGCACATAATCCTGATATAATTCTCTAGTTAAAGACATAACAAAACAGCCATGTTCATAGAAAATGAGGTTGAATATTATTATTATTTGCATATTCCATTTAAGTTTCCCCATGACATATTTGGAGAAGATACAAGTAGTTTCTCATTCTAATAATGTTTAGAAATATCAAACCATTTCTTGCTTTGCAAAAGTTTAGACCTGTTCAAATTCAAAGGTTTTGCAGATGAAAATTAAAAGTTGATTTAATTTGAAAATATTACAAAAAAGAAGAATTTGCTGTTAAAAGCAATTTCTTCTTTTCTCCAGTGTTTTCTCAACCATAAAATTACAGGGATGTAAAAACCAGGGTTTGAACAGGAAAGGGCCAAAGGTGATATTCATTAACCCTTTTCTGTTCAATCTCTTGTTTGTATGTCCCTGAGAAAAATTCAATTCAATTGGTTGTAACAAGCAATTTCCTCTTTTTCCACAATGTTTTATACCCTCTTGAATGGTTATTTTTCAAATTTACTCCAAACAAATTTGTCATCTGCAAAACCTTTGAATTTGGGCAGGTCTAAAATTTACAAAAGCGGAAATAGTTAAAATCTGTGATTGTAATAGAAAAGGTAATGGGGAATCTTGTAACTTTGTCAAAGACAGCTGTCATAATTAGTATCAGGAAGTGTTTCGTATATTACATCAGATAAGAGTTAACCCATTACCAGACAACACATTTTAACCCTTGTCATGCTGTATAAATTATCTTACTGAATTGCTGTAAAATCCAAGGACTGAAAGCACTGATAGAACTAGTTGTTCAAAAATCAATATTTCTTTTGGAAATCATTTTCATTAACAACTATGGCAGGAAAAATACAAGCAGGACGTGTAGACTAAGATCAGACTGCACTAATGTGCAGGCTGATCTTGGCCTATACCTCCTGCCAAAACAGGAATATTCCGGGTTTAGCATGACAAGGGTTAAGACTGATCAAAAAAGAAAGAGGATGCAGATGATTGATAAATAAACCCTCTTCTGTACAGTCACTTGTTTTTGTGTGCTTGTGATTTTGTACTTGAGAAAAAATTGTGGAAAAAGAAGAAATTGCTTGTAACAAGCAATTTCTTCTTTTTCCACAATAATTTCTACCCTACTGAATGGTTATTTTTTAAGTTAAATCCACTGTATTGTTTTGTCTGCAAAAGCCATTCCCACACAATCCCGCTTTTTTTCATGCCCAAGAAAACATTGTAGAAAATGAAGAAAATGCTTGTTATAAGTACTTTCTTCATTATCAACATTTTTCTCAAGAAAATGTCAATGATTTTCAGAATTCTACCAATTTGCAAACTCCTTTCAAAATGGACCAGTCTAAAATTTTGACGCTTTGTAAATAGGTTAAAAATGGCAAAACCATTTGACCCTGTCATGCTAAACAAAATCATTGCCCAGAATTGTACTAAGATGAAAGGGCTAAAAGGACCTAAATTTATAAACAACTCCTTTAACCCATTACGACTCAATCCCTCCTTTTTACGCCCCTCAAGAAAAAAGCTTATGAAAACATTGTGGAAAATGAAGAAATTGCTTGTGTCAAGCAATTTCTTCATTATCCACAATGTTTTTAAACCCAAAATGACGAAAAAATTCAAAATTCTATTCACTTGAAATTGTCATCTGCTGATTCTTTCAATTTGGACCAGTCTAAAATTCTGCAGTGTTGGAATGGGTTAAAACACTAAAGAGATGGTGTTGACTGAGATTAGACTGCACATAATCTTCAGGCTGATGCAAGTCTATACCACCTGCCAAAACAAAAATGTTGCAGGTTCAGCATGACAAGGATTAAAGTTTGTATTATTAACCCTTAACTGGATAAACCTGGGATTTTACGTCACATTGATTTTATACTTGAGAAAACACTGTGGAAAAAGGAGAAACTGCTTATAGCAATTTCTCCTTTTCCCAGTGTTTTCTACCACATAGGGTGGTTTTATTTGGAATTGCATCCAATTTTCATTGTCATCTGCATCCTCTTTCAATTTGGACCAGTCTAAAATTTCTAAAACCAGGAAAGGGTTAAGCACAAGGCATGGCTTGTACATGGCTTGTACATGGCTTGTACATGGCTTGTGCCAGTGTTTGAAATGAAGGAGTCTATGAAGCCTTGAACATGAAATTAAGGTCATAACAACCAAAGGATCAAATCATGAGGTTAAATTTGGGACTGTGCGTTCATAGGACAACATTTCAGGGTTAACAATCATAAGCCTTTTTCCTAAGAACGTGGCTGTTCTAACAAAACTATGATTTCACTGAAAAATATTAATACCCCACAAATCATAGAAAAAAAATCATTGTACATGTATCTTGAATAAAGCCTTTTCACAGATTTTAAACAAAGTGCCATAATATCAAGAAAAATTAATAGACTGTAACAAAAATATAATATGCACTTTTTTGCTTGATACTGAGTGAAATTAATACAATCTGTTTAGCAGTTAAAAAGAAAATGAATGAACAATATTTTTAAATGAAGATTGCAACTCCAAGGAAAATGAAGGGAAAACAAAAGCACCTCCCGCAGGTGCCAACGCTCGGCTGCATGTGCTGGATAATGCAAAAGTTCTAAGTAAAAAAGGGGCATAACTCTAACAAAAATGCTTTTAGAGTTATCCAACTTGATTGTCTAGATAGCTCTTGTATGGTCAATACACATGCTAAGTTTCATGAGGATATCTTCCATAACAACAGAGACATGACCAAGGTTAAAGTTTGTCACGCCGACGCGAACGACGACAAGGTGATCACAATACCTTGGGTTTTCTCCGAAAACAGCCGAGCTAAAAATGTGATATCTTTCCTTAAGACTCTGTGTATGTGTGAAATTGGAATCAAATCCATCATGCAGTTTAGAAGTAAATGGACAGACAAGAAAAAAGTAGAGCAATTAATGGACCAACCAATAAACTGACTCTTATATACCTCCTAAACAGAGTTTCGGGGGTATAATTATAAGCAAAAGAACAACAACCATGCTGGTGTATGGGTAGAAACAAAATCAACAAAGAATACAATATCCATGCATTCATTCAAATGAATTTATCAACTTTGGATCTAGAAAAAAGTGTGTATCACATGTTTAACTATTACCAGACAACAAAATTATAGACTGGTCCAAATTCAAAGAACTTGCAAATGACATTTCAAATGGCCTTCAAATTTGAAAATAAAGGCCAAATTTGTTAGAAAGGAGAAATCGCTTGTTATAAACAATATCATATTTCTCATAGTGTTTTTCATAACTATATTTTCTAAGCCCATAAAAAGCCGGGTTGCGTGGCAATGGTTTTAAATGGACATACAATCAATCATGTCTCTTAATTGAGGGATGACCTTTGCTAAGCAACGATTGTTCTGTTCATACAGCATGTTGTTTTTAGAAGTTGGCATATTTGGTGGTTGACTCAAATGTTCTAATAATCCTATTTTGATTAGGCACTCAATTAGAATTTCTTTACACCATCTGAATGAGTCACAACAATATAGAATTAAGTGAAATTGAGCATTTTCTAAGGCAGGCTAAATCAATTATTATGGCAGACCCTCATAAAATTGGGAGTGGTACTGGATATCTACAAGACTGATCCAAACCATAAGTCAATGTAGGTGTGTATGTGTGTGTGTTGGGGTTACATTTAAATCTTACTGGAAATTCATACATGAAAGAAATAAAACATTTTATATTACAGTTCCAATATGCTTACACAACAAAATTGCTTTAGGTAACAGGGATCAATTACAGAATAGTCTTTACTCATCACTTGATAATCCTACAAAAAAGTTAAAATTCTCAGTGAAGATTTGGATAACACTTTGTAGATTTCATTTCCTGATAAAATATTCGTACCATCATGTAAGTAAAATTTTAAGAAAGTTTTGCAAGTCCACTAATGTTTCTTTAAAAGAATATGAAAGTTTAAACTGAATTGCAATGTACAAATAACAATTTGGGCTGGGACCTTTATATACAAATGAAAGTGAGTGTTTTTTGTGGGGTTTTTTTTACCTCCTATTTAACAAACTCTCCTCCAAAAGAAAGGACTTTAAAGTAAATTAAGCATTACAAATGAGAAAAGGTAAATGAATTTCTTTTCATCTAAATACAGTTTCAGTATCTAGCACTCGCAATACCGCATTTTATATTGTTTTACAATTCCATAGCTTTGAAGTACTTTTCTATAAATGGATAATGAAGAATTAGACTAAATTGGGTGGGTTAGTGCATAACTTTTTTAAGAGCCAATAATTACACAGAGGCACTTGCAATAGTTTTGTGCAAATTCCCTGAAATGCATTGTTCTTCTGCGTTCAATTTGAGAGAACCTTTGAAAGACAAATACAGACATGAAATATTTCTAATATTCATGATCTTTAATTTCTTAATTCATCACCATCTTCAAAGACCCAATCAACTAGAGGACTCATCATATTTTCATTACATATAAAACGTTTGTAACATTTAACCCTTTCCCATTCAGTGATGCTTTTGGATGCCCCTCTAGAACAACAACTGAGAAAACATTGCGTAAAATGAAGAAATTGCTTGTCAAAAGCATTTCTTCATTTTACACAATGTTTTCTACCCAAAAAGTTGTAAAATTTCATAAACTTTGAAATGTTGTCTGCAACTCTTTTCAATTTGGACCAGTCTAAATTTTTCTTGTGCGGTAATGGGTTAAATACAGTGCCAGCAACATTTAAATGAAATCAATTTTTTTTTGTCAGTTTGATTTTAAAGGAACATTTAAAGCTGGTTAAGTATTAAACAAGGCACAATCCTGTTAATCATAGTGTTAATTCTAACTTGATGATGTGTGAGAAATCTTTCTTTTTTTACATACAGCAAATTTTTTAACCCTTGCCTGTTCAAACCCTGGATTTTAAGTAGCTGTGTTTTTGTACTTGAGAAAACATCGCGGAAACAAAAGAAATTGCTTGTGACAAGCAATTTCTTGACTGCCCCGATGGCCTAGTGGTATAGGTGCTTGACTCGTTATCTAAATGTCACGGGTTCAAGCTCAATGTCAATGGGGTGTGTTCAAGGGCAAGACACTGAATAGCCAGCCCTAGTCTACCCAGCTGCAGAATTGGGTAGCAGTGGGTTTAGCCACTGCCTCTCCTTCATGGTACGTGAAAACATCTAGATTGTGGGTTTTGAGAGCGACTCTATCAGCTTAAAGCTTTCATCGCAATCATACTAATATAAATTAGTATAAACTAACGAATTTCTTCTTTTTACAGAATATTTTCTACCACATTAGTTGGTTTCACTCAAATTGCATCACATTTTGTATTGTCGTCTGCAACCTCTTTCAATATGGACAAATCTAATATATTTAAAAAAAACAGGAAAGGGTTAAACCATTACCAGATGACAAAAATTGAGACTAGACCAGAGTCTCAATGAAGTCACAGATGACAATTGAAATTTGATAAATTTCAAATATCTCTGTCTTTCTGGTTAAAAAACAATCAGGAAAATGTAGAGACTGCATTTTAGAATCAATTTGTACCTTTTCCACATTGTTTTCCTGAACTTTTTTTCTTGTAGGGCATCAAAAAGAGGGTTTGTGTGGTAATGGGTTAAAAGATACTTAGGGTTTCTAATCTGAATGATTAGTTAATCCAAGTAATGTTACCTTTAGCAAAGGGAGAGTAAGGGGATAGTGTGTGCATGATACATTCTTTTACAAAAATATGGTTACCCAATCTATTCCCTTCTACTATTGAAACATGTATTCTATCTAAACATGGACATGATTTAAATTCCGCTAAGTATTCCAGTTATTGTCATAACAGAGTCTCAATTTCTGATGCGATTCCCATGTGTTCTATACCTGATCGTTCATCTCCAGAATTGTTGGCTTGTCCCCCCTCCTGGGCCTCATGTCAATTGACAGCTAAATCAGAGCTAATGAATTGCTTTAAACGCTCTAAATACTGTCCGTATAGTTCAATGTCATTATGACCAGCACCTTCCACCCATAGAGGTTCAACTGTCCGCGGACAGCGCTCAAAAATGGCGAGTCCATGAGAGAAATCAATCACTTCATCCTCTGTTCCATGAATAACTAAAACTGGTGAGGTTATCTTCTGTACTTTGTCAATACTGAAAAGAGAAAATTAAGATGTTATGAACATAAAAGACTGTATCACTTAGGAGTTGTTTTTATTTTTCAGATGCAAAATTCTACATTTTATAGTTTGGTGTTAAAAAACATAAATGTGTTTTTGATTGCCACTGATACAACTTTTTTTCCTCTAAAGTTTGACCTTCACTTTATTAGATGACCATAATCTTGGTATCAGCAATTGCAGATCAATGAGAGCTATCATCATGCCAAATATGAGCGTAATGTATCTGGAATATGCTAGAGGTTAGCTAATATGTTAGGTTCTTTGGATTAGTTTTAAAAAAAGTCTCAGCTTAATAGAAAGAGTTTAAATTTTCACCTTGACATTGGCCTTGTGGCCCTTACTATATACATGTATATATCATAGATAGGTACTTACATAACAAATACAA